>OX596381.1:214996824-216196824 GCA_951394425.1 Tipula unca
GACAGAAAAAAAAAATACACCAACGCTGTGGAGTGTTAAAATTTTGAAACCAAAATTTTTTTTTTAATTATATAATTATATAATCATGACATAAATACCAAACTATATAATCATAGTTTGAAACCAAAAATTTTTTTTTAATTATATAATTATATAATACCAAAGTATTATAAAAGACCTCCGCCAAGACCTCCACCACCTCCGTGACCACCGCCATTACCACCTCCAAATCCATCGCTGCCACCACCGCCGCCACCTCCTCCATAACCACCAAAGCCGCCTCCGCCTCCACCACTACTTCCATAACCTCCTTTGCCATGTCTTGAGGCACCGTATCCACCATATGCAGCTACAACCGCTGCAGCGATTAATAAAAATTTCATTATTTACTGTTTTTTTAAAATTTCCACTACTTAATAATTATTTTTAAATTATTAGTTTAACTAATAAATCAAATAAATTCTGTTTGATCTATAGTATATATCAAGAAAAAACAAATGAAACACCTGCTCCAGGAGCGCATGAGACTGAAAATTTACATTTAGTTCATACGCCAGCCTATCTATTCGTTTGGCGTGAAACATCATCATGATAAGCCGGACCAGACACCAGCACCGTGCGCTTATCAACCTGAAAAGGTAAATCTTGACCATAAGCCAGCGTTTACGTTTGGTGTAAAACCGCAGCAACAAAAAACAAGTGATTCACCCGCCCCAGGCGCTTATAATCCAGAGAAAGTAAATTTAGATCATTCACGCCTATACATTTGGGGTTAAAGTTGTTCACGATAAAGTCGAATCAACGCCCGGTAAGTAATCGCTCCACGAATTTTATAGTTTTGTCAAATTTCGTACTTATGATTTTCAAACTTCTGTGTACAGCACCTGGTTCCTATAAGCCTGAATGTGTTGTCCTAGACCACGTTCCATCCTATTCATTTGGTGTAGAAACAACAACACAACAGAGGATTATAAGGTGAGTACTTACCCTCTCCCCAAACACATTTTATTCTCAAATATTTTCAAATTCTAATTATTGTTTTGTTGTATTTTTCAAACTAGCACTGGGCGAGTAAAAGCCTAATATACTGTAGTAATATAAGTTTGTAGTATATATTGTAGTTTTAAGTAGTAATCAGGGGTGCTTAAATAAGGTGAGTCTTTAACTTAGTTTGTTTATATTATACGAGTATCTGTAGCCTATCATGAATATACAAAATTGTGTAACATATACTAACCTCAACTTTTCATTCCATGAAAAATCACAAAATCATACTAATTCTGTTAATCCATCTAAATTGTTTTAGTATAGATCACATTTAGATCACTGATGTATTAATGTATTTTGGTTTTATACAGCTCCGAATGAGTATAAAATTCCAACTGTATTAGGAGTTAGTAAAGAGGGTCCAATTCGATCGGCACCCGCTTATACAATAACGGGCCGACAAAAATATCGTTTACCACAAACTTATTTTGTACCTGGACCTGGCGCATACGATGGTAAATTAGATCCGGTTGTGCATAAGGCGCCAACATATTCGATGGCCGCACGTACAACCGTACCAACGGATGATCGAATGAAACCAGGTCCCGGGGCTCATTGTCCCGAAAGAGTAAGTTGATACATAAAAAAAAAAAATCGAATTTAATAATTAATCCTCAATTCCTATAATTCCTTATAACATAAAGGTAACCCTAACACGAAGAACTATTCCGGCACCATCCTTTTATATCCGTCATTCCAAATATTCTGGCGCTAAAGTACCACGAAATATTATTTCAAATCATTGCTAAACTAAACATATTTTTTTGTATCACACTCGCTATAGATCAATCAAGGACACATTCCTTCGTACAGTTTTGGAATCAAACATTCTCAGTATTTAGGCTCGTTTACCGAACTCAAATCGTATCGTGAAAATTGTGAATGCTTCTAAAATAAAATAAAACAAATTTAAATTAATTTTACTAATTTTTTATTTTTTGTATACCTATACATTTTTTTAATTACCTAATTAATTTAATTAACAAATTATGACAATAGATTATCATAAGGATAATGTTCTATTGAAAAACATGGTAAATAAAGCTTTTTGTTAAATGAGCCTTCGTTTTGTTGTTTTAATTTTGAAAGAGTTTGGGAACCGTTTGGAAATATGTAAGTATACCACGATTAGTGTTAACCCCAGCCTGACTTTCTCGCCGCCTTTGAATTAGATTGGTAAAAGGTAAAAGTTTAAAGAAGGCTAATTGTTTAAAGCGCAATGTTAACGACACATGAACAATTGTATATGCTGTACTAAATGTATCGCATCGGATAACATAAACACTGGTACATGCATCATGGCTATGGTTATCATCGATTAAAAAGTTGTATTGAAATTCAGATCAACAATATCAAAAATGTGGTCAAATTTCATAAGGAACAAATTATACATCGATCCTTCGTCTATATGTCAGTAACAATTAAATGACCTCACCGATAGCTACAAAAATTTCGTAAAATTTCAACAGTTTAAGGAAAAAAGTGAAACCAAGGAAATTGATTGATTACTGAGGAATGAAATAATACTTGTCCGACATCATTAAGTTCCAATTTCTACGCAGATCACTCTCAGGAACAGCCAAAACAATCCTGGACAATTTGGATTTTGTTGGTAAAAATTATCCGGTTGTTATCGACAGTTGCGGATTGATCAATTTGAAAATTCGAAAAGAATCACTGAAGAACAAATGAAGGCTCTTTGCACATTTAAGCCTTTGGACAAGGCCTTTAGCCCATCTTCACCTATAGAGCATTGCGACGATTTTTTAGTATACCTAATAGTCTCGAAATTTGATGGAGCTACAAGGTCGAAATGGATTGACCCACCAACCTCAACCATTGCTTTAAAAAGATGCATTAAATTGGAGAGTCAGCCAGCTTATCTTTCTTTGAAAACAAAGCAACCGCAATCAACACTGCAAGGGGCCAGACAAACATACACGTTCACACGTTGTCAACAAAAACGTCGTCACCGACCTGCACATTTTGCAACGTCAAGCCACTCTACCTATTTTCAAGTGCAAACTATGGAAAGTCCAAAGACGTGTGAGGCTGTGGAGCAATTGAAATTGTGTCAATTGTGAAACTCACATATGGCCAGCAAGTGCCTCTCCAGCAGCACATCCCATGTGTGCCAAAGCATTCTCCGGGCTATACTTCATTTAGATGGTGCCACTACGCACAAAACGGCGACTCCTCTATTTTCCGATGACGCAACAAACGACTGCTTTACAGTCCATCCCAAAACTGACTACTGCAGGGGCCTGAATCATCAAGAGTAACATTGCCATCAAGAATCCTCTGTAGACAGTGTCTCTGGGTGACAGCTAAATTTCATGACCACGGAACTAGCTACAAGGCTTGGCTTACGATTAAAAAGCACGACCAATATCATCTCAGAAATTGGCGATATATCAGTACCAGCGAATCATAGCACAACCGCCATTGTCTAATCCCGAATTAAGACTTTTTCAGCAAACATCAATTGTTTAATTTTGCCCAAAATAACCGATTGGTTGGCACCAATCGTGCCAATTAACAGATCTGATATCAACATACCGGCAAATATTCAGTTGGCTGGTCCGGGCTTCGATACTCCACAACAGACTGACCTGCTCATTGGAGCTTCAATATACTTTGAGCTATTATCGAAAGGTCAAATTAAATTGGCTAATCATCTTCCAGTCCTATACATTTGATCATCCCGTCGACAAACACTTTGCTGCCACAGACAAGAGATATTGATGGACAAGAGATTTAGAAAATGGCTCCCGCTTCCCTATGGTAACTCATCAACCATGGCAAAATTACGATTTGCAATTTACGCAAACTCCATTGCACACGCCATACAAATGAGATTAGAGATAGCAAGGATTCTTAGCTCAGGCACCATGACTCTTCAAAAATGGTGCTCAAGGGCGGTACTACCTGACATTCCAGAGTCAAAACTTTTGGATTATTATGGAAACGTGAGAAGGACGTTTTCAAATTTAACGTCCAATTTTCTTCAGACGAACGTATAACAAAATACAGTGTGCTTTCGGAAGTAGCATGCATATTCGATCCCATCGGTCTTTTGTCTTCGATAGTTGTCCTTGGAAAGCGATTCATTCAAAAACTATGGCGACTAAAAGGCGATTGGGATCAAGCTGTACCTAAGCATCTCCATACCGAATGGCAAATATTTTGGTCCGAGTTGCAACATTTACAGGGAATAGCCGTTCCGCGACATATTTTTGATGGCATTGATGAACCAATACTACACGGAAAGAAAATGTGTATTATTGGTCTGATTCAAAAATTGCACTTTACTGGATTCACGGTTTACCTACAGATTGGAACACATTTGTTGCTAATCATGTCAGCGAACACGTCACATCCAAATCCAACCCAGCGGATGTTCTCTCCAGGGGGCATGACGTCTGTTCAATTATTAAACTGCGAACTATGGGTTTTAGATCCATCATTTCTACACTCACCTTAGCACGAATGGTTTGTAAAATTTTCTTCGAGCGCGAATATTACCGATACTCCTGAAGCATAAAAACTTACAGATATCACGCTTTTCTACAGTAATGTTGCCAGTTATGCCGCCATACGAGTTTTGGATAATATAAAACACGAAAACGACTGTCAAAAGGTGGTTGCTACGATGTCGTATGACAATCGCTTCATAAAAAATCTAAAATTATCACGTCATTAATTATTGAGAATATCGAATACGACGACTGCTCGACACAATCAACTATGAGTCAGGTGTTCAACGCATTGTATATTTGGTTCAACATGAATGCTACGAAGATGTTTTTAAGGAACTACTACTTTGGTGCAAGGGTAACCCAATCAAGGATGTAAACCTAAAATATTTATCGCTCTTTCTAGATAAAGATGGACTTCAATTTTCATCACTGGCTTATTAAGCGAAGCATTCCATTCTGCTCCCTCCTAGGCATTTCATAACAGAATCACTACTGACAAATCTACATAGGAAACATCTGCATGTGGGACCTAAGGCATTATTTTCAATTGTAGCGTGTATTCTACAAACCGCAATGAACTTTTGTGGTCCCGTTTTGGTTCATCACAAGAATCGGGGTAAACCGCCAACCAAAACATATATCTGCATTTTTGTCTGCCTAACTACCAAGGCAGTCCACATGAAACTAGTTGCAGACCTCTCATCAAGTGCATTTCTCAACGTGTTCCCGAGATACCATAAGCACCAGAGGACTTTGCAAACACGTTTTCACCGATAGAGGTACAAACTTTATTGGAGCCAAATCCGAGTTAAACGCAATGTACAAGATGTTCCAGTCCGACGAAATTGAACAGGAGATTAAAACTATGTGCAGGGATGACCACATCAACTGGTACTTCTATCCTCCAGGTGCTCCTCACTTTGGCGCACTGCATGAAGCTGCAGTAAAATCGTATATAAACAATTGAACACCCTCGTAAAAAAGGTCGAGGCGGTGCTCAATTGACGTCCTATATGTGCAAATTATACATCCAACACTGATGACATATTCATACTCACACCAGCACATTTTTTGTTTGGTCGTCCACTCGTGAGCATTCCAGAAACTGATATAAGGATGAAGAAGGTACCTCTAAAACAACGATGGGAACTGCTTGTTCAATTAAAGCAGCATTTAGATGTGAAAGTTAAGTGAATTTAATTCTACATTTTGAATTATGCTTATTAACCTTATGATAAAATAATTGTAAGCGTCAATACACAATATTGTCTGTTTCCGGTCTTTAAATATTAAAGCCTTCATCAGCAAGGTTAGTTAAAAGGTCTAATCAAGTCATGGCAAATATTGCAGCCTTATTTGGTCTTACTGTATCTAACAATACAATATAAGACCGTCTGTGAACCATTCCGGATTAAAGACGACTTTTTGACCAGCCAAATTATTAATTCCCCATTTTTGTTCACTTAAAGCAGGACTCCGTTTTGTACAATTTCCATTGTGTTAAAATAAAACTATGCATTGCATTTGTTTAATTATATAATCAACAGACAGCACTGTGCTGTATTTTTGACATCGATAATGTAGTGGGAAATTTTATTAAACATTATTTTGTTAGATGGCGCGTAAACAATTTTGCTTGCCATCGCTATTTTTGTGTCCAAACTAAGAATGTATGTTTAAATGTTTCAACAATAGATAGCACTGTGTAATAAAATAAAAAAATACATTTTGCTTGTATCGATACTGCAGTGCAATTAATATACTAATGATTCGTTAGATGGCATTAAGAAGTAGAGCTAAATTTCATTACAAATACATACTTTAATTTATGCAAGTATACGATCTTGAAAAATTGATCAAGATCAAGATCGGAGAAATCTAATAAATTAAATTGCGATACATAAAGTTGTATTTTGTAACACTGATAACGAATTAAATTATTTTTGTATACAATAACAATTTGCATCCAATCTTTTATTAATAAGTTTCAAAGTTCAATTTGAACATTTGTTGTGATGGTTATAAATAAAAGCGATAAATATACTTTACACGTTAACGTAACGTTATAGACAAAGTGGAAGAAATTGATTGTTTTGTGTGTGTATGTAATGTACATATGTGACGATTCGTACACAAAAGCGCGACTTCATCAATTTCGATAAGACGTGAATTTATATAATTCAAACAACAAAAAATTGTCATATAAAATTTCGATTGATATTGAAATTTTTTTGTGTCCGTGTGTATTTCGACCATGAATCATTTACTATTTGTACATATATATGCAGGAAATTGTTGGCATGCATTCAACAAAAGAAATAACGTGCGTTGCCGCGAATTATTGTTTTAATCCCTGCGCGCGATCTAATCTAATCGCGAGCCCTTTGGACTCGGACGAAATTTTTTAGCGTTTCTAATATGGAAAATTGCACTGTGTACGTGTTCGTGTATAGTTATTGGTATATCGCTGTCTCCACAAATCGCTTAATCTTAAACATTTTATGTCAATTTTATATGGCGTTGGATGATTTATGTGACTTATTATCTCACTGAATGTTGTTATTTAAGTAATTTTTGTCTGATGTCGATATATAGAATTCGATTTAAGGTTTCCTTATACTTAATTCTTAAGTTGTAACCAATTTTTAACCATACTTCATCGCATAGTCGATTCCGGTTGTTGGAAAACGGTCTTCCCGGCCTCACTCTTGTTGATGGTCGGTTTCCCATGTTGTTTAGATTAATGTTGTTTATGGCGAAAGCAAATAATACATCTTTGAAGTATCTGTTCTACAGCTCGTTTACCATCATTGATCCAGAATTTATTTCTTAATGTTGCTAATGTCAATTGTATGCCTCCGTGTAATGTACCCATAGAAGATGCTCATCTTCTATTATTCTTTTTGTAACTATTTTGTGTTTGCTGAGGATTACTTGGTTTTTGCTTGAATTTGGGAGTCACGAATTTTGTTGTAGTTGGAGCATCGCTCAAAAAATGAAAAAGCGTGATCTTCTGTATAGTTATTGTCATAATTTTTATCGCTTTTTCTTCTAACTTCTCTGGTTTATGCGTATTACTTCGTCTACTAGGGTTGATTGCCTTCCACCTAGTTAGCTTTTGCCGAGGAAAATCTGGACCTTGCCACCACAATTTGTTTTTATGAGTGCTAACGGTGTCGTACCACTTGAAGCTATATCCGTTGGATTATCGCATAACTTTACGAGGTGCCATGTTACTGCTGGTAGCATATTTTTACTGCCGAAATTCTGTTTGCGACGAACGTTTTCAATTTGTTTGGTTCTTCTGTGATCCAACAAAGTGCAATGGTCGAATTTGACCAATGTTCAAGCTTCTTTGTGTGTGTTTAAGTAATTTTGCCAATAGTATAGAGTAGCTCCAATTGACGAATGGATAGCTTAGAATCCGTGAAGCTCCGTTTCGACCTCGTCTGTATTTACCCATGTGTGGATTGGTATGTTTTTGATTTCACTCAATTCTTTGTTGTATTTTACCAACTTTGTGTTTATGTTTTGATTTGAACGTTACGTGTAGTTTTTTGGGAATCTGATTCGATACTTCCCTTTAGTTAGAGAACCATTTCATTAAACTCAGTCCACCTCGTTCTGTGAGCATTTTAAATTGTACAGCTCGAGTTGCTTTCTCTATGTTGTTAGAACATGTTAACAGATCATCTACGTAAAAATCTCTCAACATGATGTTTGCTCCTATTGGATAATTGTTATCTCCATCTGTAGCTATTGTTGTTTTAAGGCTCTTATGGCTAAAAAGCTGGCGACTGTTGTTCGTATGTCATCGTTTTTAACTTGTATGCCTCCATTAGCTTGGAGGGGTTAAATGTGTTTTCGCCATCGTAGTAAAATATTTGCTATATATTGTTGCTATTTTGGACCATTCATTATATGCAATCGTTTCGAGATACTCCGGTTGTTGTTTTTGATGAGGCTTCAAACACTACTCTTAGCTTTGTGGTGGTTCTGTCTGGTTTTTCCTGTACTGGTTCCATGTGCTTCACATTTATCTTTCGGATCTTTCTTGAATCGTTTTTCTAATTGTTTCAGTTTGGAAGCGGCTTTTTTCCTGAATTCCCCTAGTTCGGATTGGTTATCCTTAAAAGGAATTCTTACTATGTATCTGCGCAGCCTGGGCCTTGTTCTATACATTCGATTCAAAATGTTGTTCTATCATAATTTCTTCTTCAGTGGTATCTCTCTCTCTCTTCAGTTATTGAGTCGGTTTCTATACCAGTAATCTCAGCTGAACCTCTATACTTTTAGTTGCAATCATCGTTGTTTTGTGCTGATTCCCTGTGTTATTCCTGCTGCCCAATATAATCCAACCGAATTCCGTTTGTTGTGCCATTGGCTTTAGTTTACCTCCCTTGATGATGTTGTTGATCAGGATTGATGTAAGTATATAAGATCAATTGGCTGTGACTGGCTGCAGTGTGGATCAGCCAGTGCGTCCAGCTGCTTGTGGCAAAGTCCATCTCGGTTTGATATTCATTTGGAAATCTCCATCAAATCCTGGTGATATTTTTAGATTGATCGTTAGTCTTCAAGTGCCTGTGTTTTGTCCATACCTACTCCGGAGATGGTGACGTGTACGTTCTCTTTTTAAAGTTGAATAAATTTGCGGCTTCGGAGGATATTAATCCACATTACTGTGGTCAACACTGTGGTCTTGGATCAATTAGAGCTTATAGTGTAAAAAAATCGCCTGTTCTAGTTGCGGCTCTGTCTAATGCAGTTGGTAGTAAAACTTGTCCTTGCCGGCTGATCACGATTGTTTTGGCGGTTTTGACACTGCTTCTGGTAGTTGATGCTTCATTATTGCAGTGCACAATTGTGTGGTGTCGCCCTTTACACACGACACATATTTCTGCCTGGCAGTTTCTTCCTTGATTCTGGCTTAAACCTCGTATGAACAAGTTGGCGGAGCTAACAAGCCTTGCCCGTTCTAATGTTGATATCTTTTTGAATTGCTGGCATTTATTTGAACCATGATGCTCCTTACACCCTTCCATTCAACATGTTTTGGTTAACATGGTTGTATTCACTCGTTTCAATGGTCGTATGGTCGTGTTGCTGCTGGTCTATGATTGCCCATGACTTCCAAAGATTGAAACTTTCTCTCCAGGAATTGAAAGAAATCTTCCAGTTGTGGAATTTTTCTGGGATTCTTTATATATGTTGTTGGCTCGTATTATCATAATGGATTCTGGGTTCAATTTTTTGCCTCGAAGGATGAATCCATATTTTGGTGGATCAGCGTAGTGAATATATCGGTGAACGTTTCCCACCGCTCATAATCACCATAAAAGATTGGTATTTTATACCTTAAGCAATTTCATTTGCGCTGTAGATCCTGCTGTTGCAATTTGATCTCTCTTGAAGCTTGCCATAGTAATCTTCCCTAAAGTAGTTGGAGGTTTGTTTGTCTTCTTCCAGCTCTACGATAGTAATTCTGTGTGTTGGGCTGCGATTGCCGCCATGTCCTTTTCTAATTGTCTTATTTGAAGATTAACATATTCCTTAGATATGTTGTTGGTTTGCAAGGAATAATTTATAGACTCCAATTTCTTATATATCTGGCGCATGAGGACGTCTTATAACAATTTTGTGTTGTTGTTCCCTTCTATCATTGCTGCTTGAAGGGCCTCAATTGAACCACTCATAAGAATCGGTTGATGAGTTTTGTATGGCATCCACCCGAATTGATGGCGTTGGGTTATATGCTGCCTCCAGACGTGAGCTTGGAAGTTGTAGGAGTTCTTGTGACGTTGTTGTTGTCAATGGCGGACCGGTATGTAGGCGATAGCGCATATCCTCTACCAGCTTATTGTAAAAATCTGTCATGTTTTTTCGCGTTACGAGATAAGCGTTATTATGGCCCAGAGGCGAAACCATTCCTAGAATTTTGCCTTGATTATTACAGTTTAAATCTACACTAGTCCAGATTTATGGCTTGGACATTAAAGTGAGATCTAACATTGATCCTTCGAGCCGTTATTTCATTTCACTTTGGTATTAGCCTCCACCAGCGGTAAGCTCAGAGTTTAATGGAGTAAAAGAAAAATAGATACAAGCTAAGGCTGAATTTTACATCGGAATCAAGCATTCGAGCCGGATAATGTGCCAGATGAAGGACCATGCAGTGGATGAAGTTTAGGCGCAGTCGCATCATTCCCACCAGGATACCATGTTCACCATTAGAGATGTCCGCATTCCTGTGGTAGCTAAAATTGCCCTGAGTATTTTAATGTGGTTCAACCACTACTGCGGAACAATCAGCATCATTAATAGTTGTCCACAATATATGGGGGATATGTGCTATATTTAGCTCGTGCTAAAAAAACGTGTGGCCTGATAGAAATTCTTAAAAAATTTGCATTAAATCTTGGGTATCTCTGTCATCTTGATTATATGGCTATATTCCTTAATCAAAAGCTCCTTTATAGCTTCGGCCCACAAATATAAATATAGTTTCGGTTCTGGCCAGATATCTGATGTCGTTTTCAATACCTATATATGTAGCTACGACTTAGTGATAACGGGTATACATATAGATAAAGCGTATATGTTGACGAGGTCACTCAGACTTTCCTCGTTAAGCCAGTATTAACTATGTTGAAACTCCGACTAACGGATGGTATGTCATTGATATCCAATCAATCATACTAAACTATACATAATATGTGTACTTGAAACTTTTATATAGTTATATAATTATCGTATGTTTTATAAAACCGACCAGCTTTATCGACTAATGTATACAAATGGGGTACATAAATTTCAAAAATTTCTAAAGGAATTTCTGGTCGATTGAAATCTAATACAACTTTTTATTTTTATTTTAATTATTAGTCAAAAATATATTATATATGTTATGATTAGATAACACACAATATATACTGTTCAGGTGCTAAAAATTAAAAATGTTATCGCAATTGTCTATATAAGACTTTGTACTTATGACGTTTAACAACGGTGAGATAAGGTGAAATATAATTTATTTTGTTTACGAAATTAACCTTCGACGCACAGTGAAAATATTCGTATACACTTTTCCTGGGTATATTATCGGTTATATACGAGTTAAATTGAAATCGTGCGCGCATAAAAGTTTAATCACATTTTAATTTGTAATCGATTATAATTTTAAATAATTTATTATTTATTCGTTTACGAAACTCGGAACATCTAACCTTCTGTGTACTTATATATGCTAATAAAGTGATTAGACATCATATTATATAGCAATCTAAAATTATCTAAATAGTCAATAATCAAAATGTGCATTTGCAGCATAAACGAGCAACAATTATATTATAACACGCGATCGACGTAAATAATTTACGTATTAAACTGAACTTATATTATGTGTTTTTGCAATGAACTTATGTATTATTTTACGAGTATATACCTTATGCATATACCTTATATATATATATGCATGCTGATATACAATCAAATGACCAACTGATAACAAGTAAACATGAATTTCTCCGTGCATTTATCGGTTTGGACGTTTGAACCGCAACTAATTAAAATGATTTCATTTTATAAATGCTGATTAGGCAAAAAAAAAAAAATATTGTAATACACGGATGTCTATAATCCATATATTATCGTGTACTATACTCGTACATACACAAAATATGTAAATATATGGAAATTATGAGGGACTACGACGATCAAAACTGGATAACACAATTTTATAAGATCGCCCGGAAAATTTTGCGTTTCACAATGGAATTCTGTTTTATAACTGGAAAGGTCAAAAAACTGTTAGATGCAAAATTTTGCAATGAAATCAGGGTGGTGATTTCGTGCCTGTTGACTGGGTGATAGACAAGACCTAGCCAATGAACGACGTGTTTGGTAGATTATTCTGAAAAAAAAACTTTCTAAGCGCCTGTAGACTAAGTATAAGGTATAAATAATATTTACCTTAGCCTATGGTTCGAGATTTTGATTTCTTCTTGAAATTCAGTTGGTTAAAATTAGTTCGAACCTTGTGCATGTCAAGGATCTATTTTATTTGATTAAAATTTAAACTCACATTAAAATCAATTCATCTGAAACAGCTGATAATTTGGATCAATGGTGCCCTTATCCTGTTTTTCGGAGAAACATGAAAAGGAAAGAATCACAGAATAAAAACGTTGATAAAACTAAAAATCCCAATTTATAGAATATTGTAATTATATTTATGTTTGATCTGTTTAACGCTAAAATTAAAAAAAAAAAGGAAAATTTGATTTTGCGTGAGCATTACCCGGTTCTCGAATCCCGGTAGAGGCGGGATGGAAAAGTGTGATTTGTTATCCTTGATTTGGAACAGGATATGGTGGGGTACAGAATTCATGGGCCGATGTGTTCATGTGACTGACAGGCTAGAATGGGGCTTATACAATGTGCATAGATGAGCAGTTAAAACTCGGACCTGTAGCCATTAAATAGATGTGGTATCGCAACAGAACGTCACCGGTCTGAGTGTGCTGAAGCAGGCCACGGTACCAAACTAACTGACTAACTAAATATTAAACGCAAGTAAGTAAATTTATAAAACTTTGTATTTTGATTTGAAAACTACAGTAATCTGTACACGTTTTCGATTTTGTTTTGTCACAAACAACATTTTATTTATTTATAGTGTAAGGTTCAAACGAGATTTATAAATAGAAAATAGACTTTGTTAACTCTATACTTCAACCATTTGCAAACCAAAAGCAATTTTTTATCCAAATCAAACAAAATATTTTCAAATTCAAATGAAACTAGATACAATATAGTAACTGGAGATGGCCAACTGCATTTGATTTCTCTATTACTCCAAGCTCAATCATACGATCAAATTTGGAATACAGATGTTTTTGTATATAAAGGGTTTTCCAATAAGAGGTTTCATTTTGATATTAAAATAAACGATTATTTCTTAAGAGAAATCAATGAATGTTTATTTCATTGTAAAGAGGAAGGTATGCCATTAACATTTGAAACCGATATCAGCCGCCACGGCTACGCTTTCAGCATCATATTCTTTTCATGAGATTTTCCATGACCAATGTCCTCGATAACTTCACTTATTCCATCTTTAAGGTCTTGAATCGATTGTGGAGCATTGGCATAGATCATATCTTTCACGTGGGCCCAAAGAAAATAGTCTAAAGATGTTAAACCACAAGATCTTGGAGGCCAATTGGGATCACCTCTTCGAGAAATAGATTGTTTCGTTTCTTGTGTGGCGCGTAGTACCGTCTTGCTGGAAATAAACGTCGTCCACATCAGTATCTTCCAATTCCGGCCATAAAAAATTATCAAAGTTCAATCACACCGCCAGCCCAAAAACCGCACCAAACAGTGACATGTTGAGGATGGAGAGGCTTTTCAACAATCATTCTTGGATTTTCTGAGCCCCAAATGCGGCAATTTTGCTTATTGACGTATAGCCTCCGAGGTGAAAATGGGCCTCATCACTGAAGATGATTTTTCGATGAAAATCCGGATCATTTTGATGCATTTGAAGGACACAATCAGTGAAGATACGACGTTTATGGTGACCGACCGGCTTGAGTTCTTGTGTTAACTGAACTTTAAAAGCCTTAAGATCTAAGTCTTAAGTGTTTAAGTGTTTTAGTTTTGCGAACTGTGATTGCAAATTTTCACCATTTTTGTAGTGAATTTTAACAATTTCAATGCGTTGTTGAAGCGTGATGACAACTTCAAAATTGACAGCTGCCCAAATAGCAGGCTATTCAAAATGAAACCTCTCATTGGAAAACCCTTTATATAGTTGGTGAAAAGGCGTATATAGTGTCATCATATTATGACTTAAATGTACAAATTGACCCAATTTGGCAGAAGACAGAAACTGTTGATGCATCTCCAGACAATTATTTCGATCATCTATCTTGGATTCTGACGTACAAGCACTTTACTAGCCTGCATCAGATCATATGTTATGTCGAAAATCATATTGAATGTGATCGTTTCCTACCTGACATTGCCTTAGTTTTAAGAAATATTATTCACATGTCTACGGAATTCTCACCAAATTATTTAATTTTTGACCATTGGACACGCTAAAGATTATATGAAATACGTCGATTATTGAGGTATGAACACGATAATAATGCACAAATGGAAACAAAATCTTCTCATATGTATAGTTGAAGCGCGAGTCATTACTGAAACATCTTGAATATACAATTTTCGGAGCTATCATCATGAATTTAACATAGGTCAAAAGATGTACCTTAGAATATTCCGGCAGCGCAATAAGTAAGTGTTCTGCAAAACTAGCACATCATACCTCAGGTGTTCCTGGATTTCCGGCAGGCCTTTGACTCGATCAATCGGGAGAGTTTGTGGTTTGCGCTGGAATACCTAGGTATCCCCGTATGTATTATGAGACATCCATCCCCAATGCTGTGTTAAAGTTGAGAACAGGCTATCGACAAGTTTTGTAGTTAACTCGGGTGTTCGGCAGGAAGATGCTCTGTCCCCGATACTCTTTAATCTCATGTTGGAGTACATCTTTCGTAAAACTGAAACACCTCAGCACAACATCTTATATCGCCAGTCCAATCAGATACTTGTATATGCAGATTACATATGCGTGATTGGACTGAATAGCAACGGAGTGAAGGAAATATTTGATCAGCTTGTAGAGCCACTGCTAATATCTAAGCACCTAGCCGTGAAGATGAAGCTTTACAAAGCGTTTTTCAGGCCCGCTGTTATATTGGTGAGAATTTTTTTTAGAAATATCGTCTTTGTGTTGTAACCAATCCTGGAGCTTAATTTTGATGTCAAGTTTTGAGCTACAATGTCTCCATTATCTGATCCGGTTGTATTTATTATATACATACATTAATTAAAAATTGTTCGGCTAGTGGATTTATTATCTTGTGAAACCTCAATAGTAGCCCTATTTGGTACACGGCTGAACATGAATAATTTGTCGGCCCATGAGTTCTACATTCCATATAGATGTTTTCAAATTAATCACCGAGTGTTTTCGGAAGATGAAAACTCCATTTTCCACTCTCTCTCTCTTTTAATGCGATTCGAACCCGGTACCTCCCGATCCAGACGTTGCAACAGAAATAGCTAGATCGATATACATAGGTATAGATAATTAGGATTAATGAATTTTAGTTTTAAATCCTGTCACAAATATAGTCTATTCCTTTCCAAAACATAACACCAATAAATACAATGCTCTTGCTTTGTTAAAATGTAAATCTAAAGTTAAATTTATGCTGTATGGCGTAATCGACTAAACTACCTAAACTAAAGTAAAACGAGTTGGTTAGTACAATATTTAAATAGATAGCACTAGTATCAAAGTCACTATCTGTGCCTTAACTTAGACCATACTCAACTAATAAGACGTCAATTTTAATTAAAAAAAATTTGTTTTATTAAAAATGTTGGAACTTACTGAGATTCCGCACTCAATGCCACAATGGGCCCACAGTGCAAACCAAGAGAAGCTATCCTAAATTGTAGGAGCGTACTGCAATCTTAGCAAACTGTAAAAGTTTGAACCAAGGAATTGATACTAACTGATCTACGTTCAAAGATACGGGAGAGAACACTTCGGCTCTAGCTCCGATAAAGGCCGGACAGCTGCAGAAGTAGTGTAAGCAGTCGTTAGTGAATCTCAGGTCGTGTTCAATAATAACATGTTTCGCTTTTCGACAGCTTGGAATAGAACCCCACTTCAGTCCCAGTTCAAGTAGAGGGAACTTCTTAATAGCGTCTTTACCTCCATTGAAGGATAGAGGAATTGCTGGTTCGGGCAACAAATTTAATACGAGAACCAGCTTTCGCTAAAAAGTCAGCAACCTCATTTCCCTCAACTCCTGAGCAAGCACCCACATGATCCTTACTCTCGTATTAGAGCAAACGAGATTAATATAGTGCTTGCATTATTTGACTAATTTGGACACAGTCAAAGGATTAATGAGGGTATTAAGCACGGCTTTACTATCTGTGCAGATAATAATATCCCTCCCTAAATAGTTAAACTTAAACGCCTCAATCGCATTATGAGTAAGTGCAATTAATTCACCTTGAAAAACCGTGCGGTGTTTGTCCAGACTACCCGAGAATCTTAGCTCATACTTAGGACATTGAAATCCAAACCCTGCACTGACTTCTGAACGAGAGCCATCCGCAAAAAAATCTATCGACTCAGACAGCAGTCTATAGAAATTCTGAGATAGCCACCATTCTCTCGAAGGAAAAACGACGGAGAATGAATTGGTGAAGTTAAATTCAGGCAATAGCCTGTCATTCATCATATCCAACTCCAGAATATATGACATATACTTATTAAGAATCTGTCTATGCCCTGTAACAGTCCCGAAGATATTCCATGCACCAATGCAATTTAGTCGAAACGCAGCAGAACACGCTCTACCAAGAGTGTGGGACTACAATTGGGGCAGATGTAGAATAGACTACATAGCAAGAAGAGGAGCAGACGACATAGCCCCCCCCAGGCTGTAATCTGTAATCCATCCAGCCTTGGTACCGAAGACGTCAGTTTCACAACATAGGACAGTAAGGGTAAAACCAGTGATTTATAGATGAACGACATCATTTTGAGGGTCAGACCCCAGGAATTGCCAAAGGCCCTGAAAAGTCATCGAAAATTAAACCGACTTTTCAGTTAGCATCTAGCTAGAACTTTTCGTGCGTTTTACTATGTATGTGTGCAATATTTGATTTAAATTAAAACTGGTTCTCACCGCTAAATTAAAATTATGTGACTTAATTTTATTTGGGAAAATGTTATGCCGGAATTAAACGGCTTGACTTATAATTTTTGTCTAATAAATTGAAATTATGAATCTCAATTAGAAATTAAAAGTTATGAGTACAATTAGTCAAGTTGTACTTATTAAACTTTATGGGATTTAAGCAACGGATCATAGTGAAATTTATGAGACTATATAGTTTAACTTTAGTATTATTGAGGCAATATATTGAACATATTGGTCTGGAGACCCGAAAAAACCAAAATAAAACAACGGCAAAGATAAAGTGAAAGTTTATAGTCGTCGCGGTTTAGCGATGGTAATTTATTTTAGAACAAATATCAAAAATTGCTTTTGTGTGCTTTCGATCCTGTTAGAGTGAGGGTCGTAGAATGGAGACCATATAACTCTTGCGTACTCGATTTGCAAGCGAACAAGTGAGGTGTACAATAACTTATTTTAATAAATCCTATAGCGTTGAATGGGCTTTGTTGAAAATTGTATCAATATGAGAGTTAAAATAACTTCTAAATCATTACTATACTGGTAGTCTAATTTCCAATATGTATAATTATTTGACATTTGTTCACATCCAAAATACTTGCAGTACGTATCATCTATTTTTACTTACATTTTTCGATTAGATAAGTGTGACCTTATGACCAATCCAATGGAATAAAGCTGCAATTAAATTCACTAAGCTTGTACAACCATAACCGGTGATTAACTTTGTCGAAAGCTTAAGCGAAATTAGTATACACTACATCAACCTGAACTTTCGAGATGATCGACTTAATTAAGTTATTTTGAATAACTTCTGGATAAGTTAGTGACCGTTGAACGACCCGGAAAGAATCCATGCTGGTGTTCGTTAATATACAATGTTTAGAATGGAAATACATCACATCCTTAACAACTCAAATAGTTTCGGAATTACTAACGACACTCCGAGAATCATTTTTGTGGATAGCTGCTATAATGTTAGATATTTTCCAATATCAAATATGCTTTGGCTTAGACTCATATTAAACAGTAGACATAAAGGACCGGTAAGTCCATCTGCACAAAGCTTAAGAAGGATATTGGTAAAATATCAGGGACAAGGACCTTTGGAAATATCCAGGTTCAACAAGGCCTACAATACCTCGTGCTCATAGAAAACAATATTCTGATTGTTCGAAAAGAATATGATTTTTGTACATTAAATTCCATAAATGCCGGTAAGCCGTTATCGTGATTTTTAAGTTTGACAAATTGCCAAACCTTTTTCGGATTACAGCGTAAGTTGTCTTCTAAATCAATTATGTAATTCCTGTACAAAAATCGATTTAGACAGGAAAACTGCTTATACGTATACTTGAAATGAGTATAAGCAAGGGTTGATCCTGTTTGCCTCCATATTTGATTTATTGCTGCTGTACCTCAAGATGTTTCGGTTCCTTGGCGACCCCGCTCTTTACAGGAGTTAAATTTAATTTCAATTTTGGGAATACATTTTTGCTATAGCGATATGTGGCAATTCGTTAAAGATACCAATTGAACGCTTGATATCTATACATTAGATAGAGTGATCGTCCAATATACTCCAGTTGAGAAGTTATTTATTGAGGTATGATCGGCTTGCGAATAAAATCAAAATATGTGCCATGACTGTTACTGGTATTTGGTACATTGTTTATCTGAGAAGCACCTAAATTTGCCATATAATCACATACTAAGGCAGAGAAATCGTCTGTATTAGAAGGAATTAAAGGATTATTTTCCATCAATCCAATTAAATCCGGAAAATTAAAATTCCCGAAAAATTACAAAATCCTTGCTATCGTCCATGAGTGGGATTAACTTATATGTAAAATAGATTCCCAAAGTATAAATAACGGTCACGACGGAAAACGCAAAGACCCGATGGAAAAATTTAACTGTATTGCAGCTTGCTGTCACTCTGTCAGCCATCTTTCACCCAGAACTGTAATGTCGTTATCGGATTCTAGAATATCAAGGTATGAACTGGATTGGATTTCGAACGCATGCCACCACAATTGAAATAAAAACTTGATAATCCAATGATATTGTTGCAAGAAATTGATGTGCATGAAATTAAAATGTCAGCAAGATTGAAAGTTAATGGTGTATTAGTGATTTGCATATGTATATTGTTAGTTTTGCGTGCGTCGAATAAATTTACGCATCTAAACTGCTGCAAGTCATAAATCACGCTTCAGTAGTTTTGTTGCAAGATTTCAGGTCAAAGTCAAACTTGAAAGAAATGAAATGAAGCCGACACACATACCTATAGATATGGGGGCACAACTATGCGATACTCAATATTATCTTCTGATAACGACAGTTTGAACCACAAACATTTGTTAAGTGGAACTTGCGATATCGAATTTGCATAAATGCATAATTTGAGAAAATTTATATTGGATAACGATGCAAATCCGAATTTGATAATTTTGTAAGCCAAATGTGGCGATTTGATGTCTTAAATTTTGTTTAATATTTTATTAAAGGGAACTTGAGTAGTAATTGGGGGTAAAGGTATATAACTGAACCTATCACTACAAAATTTTGCGTCATTAATCTCTAAAACCAACTTCAAAATATTTTGCGTTTTATACTCTATACAACCACTTGAGATAACATTTATATAACATAACGCGCACTTATTCACACGCACACACATCTCTGGCATGGATTGTTCTTTCCCACCCAGATAACAATTTATGGTTTATTACCAATATACCACCAACCACCTACGTAAATATTGACCTTACATTTTAATCAACAGTTGCAGAGCGAGAGAGAGAGAGAGAGAGTGAGAGAGAGATAGATAGAAAAAGAGAAATGTATATATTTAACCAATAAATCATACAAATATTTATACAGTCGTATACATAGACTTATTTTGAAAAGGCAGTCTTATCGTTATCACAATACTCACCACTAATTTTTATTATTTGTTGATCGACATTTCTAAGATTAATCATTGCGAGTACACGATGCATATATACATACATGCGCGGGATGAAACTTATGTTTTGGGTGGTAGAATTATCTTATATAGTAACGAGGGCACGTGGATTAAATATTTAAATAATTTTGATAATCTGAACAATAAAGTTCGTTCATTTGTTTGATCATCGTAGTGTTGGCGGTCAAATTTAAGTTCCGGATAAGATGTGTAATGAACCTAAAACACAATAATTATGAATGACGTACGCGGGCAAGTAACTACATATATTATAGTACATACATACATATATAGAATTGACATTGACTCTTTTGAATTTTCCGCTTTTGATATTTATGCGCGAAATTCTATTATCTATACGTAATAAATTCGATGCTGTCAAAATTTTGTTAAAATTATCTATGATAATTCATGTACATACATACATGTACATACATATACATAACATGCGGACAGTTTATATTTTTTCGCGTATTTGTGATGAGTATCGGCAAAACAAAAAAACGTGAGATTTTGTGAATTAAGTGAAATTTATAAGTAAAGTGTCTCAAAATAAATGAAGTTTGGCAGATAACGAATTCATAAATATAAAAAAGGTATATCTCCGCTCTATGTACGAGTATATAGACAAATTATCAGCTGTGATATTTTTGTACATTGCTTGCGCTAATAATTATATTATGTTTCTTGTATGTGACATGAATTATGTATATGATGTCACAACTGTGTCACTGTGTGTATCTTATCTTGCACATATTTGAACGTTTACAAATTTTGTTTATGCACTGTATATAGGCAAATCGTTTATTTACAATAATTGTTACATTATCCTTAAGACCCCTGTATATGCGTAAAATGCATCCATAATATTTAATTAATTTGATTTGTTTATAAAACATTTTGTCATTTAGACAGATGACGCATGTCCTAGTTTTTATTATTCTATACTTACTATTTTTTGTTGATAAATTTGTGTTATATATATACAATCTAGGTCTAAAGTTGACTATAATCGCCCTTTTCTTTACTTCTTCTTTACAATTGAAAATGAGATTGTCGCAATAATAATTATAGTGTTGCCGGTTTACCTTGAAAATTACTTCATATCACTGATTTTATTTTTGTTATAAATATCCACCAAGTGTTTTAAAAATAAAAAGTAATCAATCATATTATACGTATATGAACTACACATAATTTAATTGATAAGAATTCGTTTATGGTATCATATATGTACATATATCGTTATATATACTTTTTGCGACACTCGTACGTGAAAGACAACAAAAAACACACCCAAAAATGCGTGGAATTTATTTCGTATACTTAACGGTCTATAGTTCAATCGAACTGCTTAATTGATCACTCCATACATATATCAACCATAGATTATCAACGGTAGTCAACATATAGTCTTATATATGACATAAGCGTCCCATTTATGACATTCATATTCAGTAAAGCTGCCATTTTACAAATTTGGTACGGCGGTAAACATTTTTGCCGAGTCCCTCTTCTTTGTTCACCATCCAAGCTTCGATCAAATCTATTTGAAACCTTTATGTGCGCTGAAAACTATAATAATGAACTTTAGTACTACTGTACTAAAAACTCGTCACGAACTTTTCAGAAACTCTACTCATCGTTTACGTGTTTTCTCTGTAGTTTGACTCAATCGGGTGCCTTTCCGGTTTTAAACATCGATTTAAACTCTCCACCCGAAAATTAGTATTTTTGGATACTGATGTTTCAGAATTTAAGCTAGATTGCCCCTTTGCCCCTTCTATAATGATTCCATATATGAACCTGGTTAAACAGGGCCATGCTCCTCCAATTTTAGCAAACGATGTTATAATGTTTTCTGTTGGAGTGGTTATTACTGCCGTTAATGGGAATCAGTCCATTTCAACGTTTTTTTTTTTTATGGAATGTTCCATTTGCAACCTCTTTTAAGTTTTTTTCGTAATTACACCTTATATTGACGATCACGAGCATAATGAGTGGGACAAGCGTTTGCAAGAAATAGGGCCATACAACATTCAATGTTATACAAAATCACATAATTTAAGGGAGCCCTGTAATTTCAGTTAGGCTCATCAGAAGGTTCCAAAGAATCATATTTATATAGGCTTTGAATGACAAATACAACTTCTTTATCAGAGTTTATTTTCTCTAAGAAACCTACGAAGGAGTTACTTAAAAGTTCGACTGAATCCAGAAAATTTCAATTTTCTTCATTCCTTTTCTTTATTCCTATATGGGTTGCCGACGCTTTTCAGCAAATAGAAAATTTATTTAAAAGTTCAAATGAAATTAATAAATTCGGTTTGTTTGTGCGCATCTTATAGTTTGCTACTCGTAACTCTTTTCACGACTAGGAATTGGAAATTACTTCAAATAAAAATTTCTCTAAATTTCTAAGCTATGTGCGAATGTCCAATGACTTTAATGATAGTTCAACTTAATCCAAGGAATTTCCATTTTCCAGATTTAACATTCACAATAGGCTGCTGTTTTACAAATTTTATATTGCGCTGAGTCAGAAAAATTAAATCCGGCCTTTTAATGGTTGGGTAGCGTGGCGTGGAACGTTTAGGGCTTGGTGGGGAGCCTTTAAGTACTTACCGCGTTTGATTTATTCCTGTGACTTGCGTTACTTGTTCAGTGGTGAATCTGGGTACTGCGGGCCCTGGAGCCAGTATTAAATAAAGGGTATACCCTAACATATTTCTACCAAGAATTTTAAGGCCCAATTGTTCTAGATAAATTCTAGATAACTTTTTCTAAATTTGTGAATTTTGTTTGATTGAATTGGAGATTGTCATGAGCATTTAATGAAATTCGGTTTGAAATTTGGGAATTAAATTTACAAAAATATCGATTTTTTTATTGTGATCTATACCGAGATATCAACCACGTCGGAATGATAAAGATAAGGACGGTACATCTTGGATTGTTAATAATAAAATTAAAATAATCATTACCCAATTTTAAAAATTCTAAATTTTATTCAATTTTTTGCGAAATTAGAATTTTTTTTCAAATCGATGAAGCTTTCAACGTTTTATATAAATTCAAAGTCGTGGGTTTCTCAATCCCGCTCTGGTACATCATACTGTAGCTGTATGACAAATTGAATTAAACCTGCAGGCTTGCAAGTTTTTATTTAAAGCTTACAACCAAATTTAATAATTAAAATTATTATTATTTTGTTGTATATTCGATGTTTTGCAATTAAGGCAAGTATGTTACCAATGACCCTTTGAATTGTATTCAAACCGAAACTTAATCATAACTTCGAATAACTTAATAAGATATTTAATTTCAGCTCTAAGACGCTTATCATCTTTCTAACAAACTTGGCAGTGGATTGCGTTTGGCATAATATAACAATCTTGATAAAAATGGTTCCCTCTAAAAAAGTTTTTAAAATCCTAAAATCAACAAAAATTATTAAAGAAAATTTTATGCTGAAAGAAAAATTCTATGTTATAAGAATTGAAGCATCCGTCAAAATTCTTAAAAATATTCTAAAATTTAATAGATTTTATAAAATTTAGATTCTGCTTAATTTTGAAAAATATTGTAAGATTCAAATGAGATATTTTTTAAAATTGATTGATTTTTAAGTATTTTGAGGAATTTGAGAAATTTTGTAATATTTAAAATGGAAGTTGAAAATTTTGAGAAATGCACTAAAATTCAAAAAATGTCCACCATAAATAAATTGGAGATTTTCATAAAAGTTTAATATTTAAATTTTAAAAAGTCAACATTTCGAATTTTTGATTTTAATCTTCATAATCCTATATGTGAAATACAGTTTCGAAATTTTAAAATTTAATTAAAAAATTTAAAAGTTTAAAAATTGTTTGGTTTCTGAAAAACGAGTTTAAATTGAGAATTGTAATCGGCAAATTTCGGGGTAATCTCGATTATAGTTAATATCCATTTCGCATCTAATCGGAATTCGAAATTTACAATGTTCAATATGTAGAAATGCCGCAATTCACACCAGATCGTAGACGTAAATTATCGTTTCAATTGTGAAAAAAAAAAGTAGTTTGATATCCAGGCCCTGGAACCCAGGTACCTTCGGGGCATCCTACTGCCCTGGACTTGTTTATTGCTTTCTAACAGTATGCGTGCTAGAACTAAATATGTAATGCACTTTATACAAACCGGGGAAGAATAGTAGTTAGTGGATGCAAAAGCTGGAAGAAATCGAAGCGAAAACCAAAAATCGAGAAACACAATTGTTAAAGTGCGGCCCAAATTTAAATTTTTTTAAAGTTTCTATAAATTTTGAAATTTTTCTTAAGAATTCACAATATTTGTGATTCATGCTAATCACTTCGTCAACCTTGTAGACACAGATCAAAGTAAAGATCCACTCATATCGTTTTTACCGATTTTGGATGTTGACCAAATTTCTATAGTGGGATGCAAACTCTGTCGAACCATCAATTGTTCCGCGTAAAGTTTGGCGCATAGCTCGGGTTGAACTAAGAGATGGTATGTGTATTAATGCTCCTAATTACGTATTAAGGCTCCTAATTTCGAAGAACGTAATTAGCAGCCTTAATACACTTGCAAGTATCGCATGATGCTAATAATTTACAAATCTCTTTTGCCATGTGGGAGAAGAATGAGCTGGTTTAATAAAAGCTTGCTGTAGCGGTTCCATTATAACTACTTTCTACTCAGGTTTACCTGATTAACGCAGTTGGTGAATTTGCGTATGAATAGTTTACCATTGAAAACTCTGCAACTTAAGACTCCATCAAGCTAACCTCTCTGTCAGATCTTTCTGAGACATTAACCAGGTGAAGCTAGTGTATTCTGTAATAACGGTAAGAGGCAGTCCTTCAATATATTTTTTAATGGCCAAGATAACTGCTAAGCACTCTAACTCTATCTCGCTGTAATGCCATTGGGCAGAGTTGAGTTTGTGAAACATATATTCGATTTAAGAAAATCTTGTCTGTCCATCATTAGTTTTTTGAATCAATATCGAATCTACTCCGGTAGAATTAGCATCGCGATGAATAAAAAAGCATTTATTCAGCACAGAAGCAGTTGTAAGCGCTGATTTTTTTATTCTTTTTAAGCAAATTAGGTAAGAAAGTGAGGAATATTGATCAACAGATGTACCATGCCTGTACCATTCGCAAATAGCTAAGAACCTCCTTACTTGACATACTGTGTTTGGCACTGGATACTCTGCAATAAATACTTTCTCCGGGTTGGACCGCAAAGTATCTTCATCCACCACATGACCAAGGTAATCGATTTACCTCTGTAAAAAATGTCTTTTTTGCACATTGAAAGTGACATCCGCTCCGCAAGGAGAACAGACAAGGAGAGACAGACGCTCACCAAATGTGGAGGTAGTAATTAATCACATTGTGCATAAACCGGCACAAGGTTTGAGGCGCATTACAGAGTCCAAAAAGCATATCAGTAAAATGGTAAGTGAACTGAACATGAACAGCGTTCTGTCTAGGCACCTTAGCAAACCATCTATGAGGAGTCTAGAATTCTCTTTCCTTTAAAGTTTACGAGCGGGCACAGTCGCATTTTCCCATTGGATCTCA
This sequence comes from Tipula unca, assembly GCA_951394425.1. Taxonomy (NCBI): domain Eukaryota; kingdom Metazoa; phylum Arthropoda; class Insecta; order Diptera; family Tipulidae; genus Tipula; species Tipula unca. The sequence goes on from OX596381.1 coordinate 215,022,716, forward strand.
GAACCCTTTATTAATCGATGGACACCTAAATCCAAAATGCGGTCTAATTTCAAATAGATTTGGTTTCGAATATCATGCGGCACGGATAAAACCGCTGTTTAATTGGAGTATAGCGTCGTTCGTGACTATTTTATGGAAGATTAAATATCTGTTGAACTCTTGCTAATTGACCTTTATTCAAGACGTGATATTTGTGATTCGCTGTGAATTACTTATAAGTTTTACTCGATTGCAATGCGAATGCACTTACTACAGAAGTAGTATTATTGGTTTGATTTTCTTCAACCTTGGATACTTTGAGTTGAACAATGTCCCTGTATTTGAGTGATTCTATCACAAACGGAGCGTATTTAGATGGTTCAGATTTAATTCGGAGAAGTATTATCTCGGAATCAAGTACAAGAAAAAGAATTTGAAAAAATTCATTTCGATCTCATCTCTTAAAGTATTCCAAGAAAGCCCTAGTACTAATGAAATGTTCGACGTATAGGTTGAGAAGATGAATAAATAATAGGAACATTCGAATGGAGAGAGATCTTAAATTTCATCTGAAGAACAATTTAGATCGTTATTTTGCATTATGACGTTTTCCAATTTCTGAAGCAAAGTGACTATAACCTTGATTAAATGAGCTTTATTTATTGCCCACGCCATTGCGGCTTTGGACCTATTGTGGAGATTTTATGAAATGCTCGATAAGTTGGTTCACCGTTCTTTTATTCTATTCTATTTAGTAACGCAATTTTAAGTTGCAGGTTCGGTGAAACCAGTTTTGCAATCTCTAATGAGAACTGGTAATAAAATAACAATAATAGCTTGGGCATGACCGATATCAGTTAGGAAAATTGTAGACTCTATACATGCGCTGGACGACTTCTTAAATTCTTTAAGTATTTAGCTTTTGATACTTTTCATTAAGCTTTTTAAATATCGATTAACCATAGAAAGCTGCCTGAATTTTGATCGCCTATTGGTTGGTTTATTCGTACTTTACTAACACCAACAATATTACTGTCACTTTGAATAACAATAAATTATGGACTGTAATTTTGAACATCCTAAATAAGTATGTATAACCATTTTCAGTAATTTTGGTATAGAAAAGCATACATTTTTCAAGTATGGATCAAAACTTTACTGGTTTAATTGTATTCGCTGTATTATGTGAACGTCTTGAATAACATTTCAGTTTCAAAGTTTGACAGATAAATGTAAATATTATTTTTGACAGATAACTAATACAAATAAAATCAAAGTAACTAGATTGTTGCGACGTTGTACTTAGGCAATTTAAATGTTTGTGGGGGCTTTGTATAATAAATCGAGACTTAGAAAATCAAATGAAAATAGTGCCACCAAATTGAAGTCTAATTTAGCTTGGAATCAAGTCTTTAAAGAAGGACTGCAAAACCTACATTTTTATAAACTTCCTGTCTAAATATCATAAAGCTTTATAAGTAGTCGCACGCTCCGGTTCGAAAACGCCGGTTTTCTTTAAGCACAACTTCTACAATGTAGTGTTGGCTCGGAATCATGACTTGTTATCATTTAAATTACACAAATAAACCTGCTTCACAATAGAATAAATTATTCTTATTATTCATCTATACACTATTTATGTTCAATAATCTAATCTAAGTGAGTTTATTGATAAAAGCACGCGATCAATTACACTAAAAATAAAAATCAAATTCACGCGTTATCAATAACTTTTTGTTTCTTTCTTAAGTTTAGATAAAGGCAAAAAAAAAAAAAAAAAGAATTAAATATTATTGTTTGTAATCAGTAATTATTATTATAATTTTTATATTATTATTATTATTATAAAAAAAAATTAACTTAAAGATTAAATACAAATAAAAAAAAATCTACAACAAAAACAATGATTATTGTTATTAGAAAATAACGATACTTTTAAGGAAACTTTATAGTTCAGTTTAGCTCGTCGAATTGAGCAGAACTCGAAAATTTTAATTTAGAAATTAAAACTAAATAAATATAAAATTATATTTGTTTTAATTTGAAATTATCAATAAATTATTAAAAATAGTTTTAAACAATTTAAGTGTAAGTGTGTTGTTGTTTTTGTTAAACCACCTCATATAAAATAATAGTGAACGATTTATTTGTGACTCAGACCCGCAGCTAGTTTGTTCAGCAATCAAATAATTTCTTTGTAATCGATTCTTTATTGTTGATTTAGTTATTGTTTATTATTTTGGTTTGAAGTGTTTTGTGTCTGCGATATGCAAATCATTATCAATTTTCAGTTTTTGCAACAAGTGTATTAAAATATATAATTAAGTTCTTGTTAATTATAATATATTTATTATGCCCAGACCTTGTAAAGTTTTTGAACTTTTGGCGGGAAATTTTTTATATTTATATATATATATATATATTTGTTTTACGGAAGTATTTTATTTTGTGTGTCTAGTCTCTGTCATATCTACGCGACTTTGAATTTTTATTTTGTGTATATAGAGTATACATATACATATATTCAAAATACAGGGGTTTCAAGTTCACTGCATTCATATCATAAGAATAATTTTGCTCGTCCCGATATACGCATAAGTATAATAATTTTTTGTTGTTTTATTTATTTGTTGCAGTTATATAGCATATTATATATATTATATATATATAGTCAATATGTCACTAGCTCCATTTGATATTGAAACGGATCCCGTGCCCGAGGAATCTATGGAAATAGCTCGGCGCGAATTACGTGAAGTACCCGAAATACGTGAGAAGGCTTTACAAGAGCTGCGCGAATTAATCCTACAAAACAAAGATCTTAACTATCCAGATGACGAAGAATTTTTGACAATATTTTTAAGACCATGCCACTATCATCCGCAGAGCGCAATGAAAATGGTAAGCTATATACTAACTAAATATTTCATTATTATCTGAAATCGATGCTAATTATTAAAAAATGCAAAAAATTGATAAGATAACCGTTTAAAAGAAATTTGATGATCATTTTTTTTTATTGTTTTTAAAAATGTCGATACAAAGTTCAGTCGCGAAATACTTATATATATTCACTTAGTGACTAATAAAATTTTTATGTTCATATGTAAGTTGTGAAATATTAATTTATAATCGACCGCGTAAGAATTTAATCCTTTTCGCGCGAGCGACCACCAAATCATTAAAATTAGTGACCTTCAAGCGAATCAAAAACCCCTCTATATAAACGCGCGCGGATATTTATTTAATGTCAATTATTAGTACTTTATACTTAATTTATATATTTATGTACTCGAGGCTGCCTTATCAGTAACACTATACAATTGATTATTGATTCAACCATAAGTAACTTAAAATATGTGCACATTGTATGTATGATATATAAACGAAACGCGAGGCGCGAGCGATACAATATTGATAAGCGATTTAGATAATATATTTGAATAATAATGCATCTAATTAAATAAAATTATTAATTTTTTTAAATATATAGTTACGTCGAATTGCCGAATTTAAAAAGAGTAATGGCAATTTACTATTAAATATTCAACCGCATGCAGAACGATCTGGTTTCACCGATCACAATATTGTGAATGTGATAACAACCCGGGACCATAAACGTCGTCGAATTTTAATTGTTAATTGTGGTGAATTGTGGGATCCGAGAAAAGTGTCATCCGATCAATTGTTCCGTCTATTTTATATCGTCCATTTGGTGGCACAATTGGAGAAGGAGACCCAAATTCGTGGCATTGTTGTAATTATGGACTTTAAAGGACTCTCGATGAAACAAATTCGTTCCCTAACACCACAATTTTCAATGCGACTATTAACGTTTATACAAGAGGCGATGCCACTGCGGATGAAAGAAATCCATATTATTAATCAACCGATGATTTTTAGAATTGTGTGGTCAATGTTTAAACCCTTCATTAAGGAGAAACTCAAGAGCCGGGTAATTATTTTCTATATACGCATCCTCGCATTACAATTCATAATATATTTATAATTATATTTTTTGTGTTTTAAGATGTGGTTCCATGGTTCGGATATGCGTAAATTACACGAACACATGGACCCAGCATATCTGCCCGAAAATTATGGTGGTAAATTGCCGAAGATCGATTATGGTGGTCGAGAATGGTATGCAGCTATCGAAAAATACGAGAAACAAATTCTCAAGTGGAATACATACGGTTTCAACAATACTATCAATCATTAACGTTTAATTTAATATTTTTTTTTTTTAATTTAATTTATTTAATTTTTATGATTATTTTTATAAAACAATTTTTTATTTTTACTATTTATATAAACTTATACGTATACATATATACAAACATCAATTTAACAATAATTAACTAAAGATCAAAAATTATTTAAATTCAAAATTATCGTTGGGTAATAAACAATAAATGGTTTGATTGATAATAATTAGAGTTATCATTTATGACGTATTCATTCAATTCATCATCCGTGTCCTTGCGTGCGTGTCTTCCTAATCCCAACTAGTATTTCGTGTTGTGAATCATTCCTTATACATCGTTGGCACAAGCACAAAGGCTCCACAAGGTTGTAACAACCAATTTGGTGAAAATAATTATTTGTCACAACGCCATGTAATATAATCAACGCGATTGTCGACATTAGCTTTTGGCATGTTGAAAATACAAATAGAAGACTGCTGCTTCAATATCTAGAATTGACCGATGGCACGGCGGTTACTAGTAATGGATTAAATGTGATGGTTTAAACTTGTCCACAATTGGTTTCTGTTTACTTAAAGTGATGCATTCAAATCACAGATATTGGCCTAAAATAGTTGCTTAAATTTGTTCTAAACCTCCCCTAAAAACATAGGGCGGATAAACATACCGCAATGTTACTGAGCCAGAGTACATGCTAAGATAGTACAGAGCTCGCTATGTAGCATCTACTTCTTGGTTTGGGCCGTAAATCACACGCATTATTCTTCTCTCAAATGTAGGGCGAGCCATCTCTCGTATTCATCTGTCAGTGCCCAACATTCAGATGCCTACATATAACAACGGGCCTGATCAACGCTTTGTTACACTTCAGCTTCTCGGATATTACCACCGCACTTTAGTAGTGAGAAGAGAGCCTAAATATTTGAACTTTCTCACCTCCTCAAACGTGTAGTGACCACCACTAAAATCTAGTGGGCTATTGTTCCTGTAACCAGAGATCATGTATTTCGTTTTGGACTCATTGATCTGGAAGTTAACAGAAGCTGAATACCCTATAAGCGGATCAAGTTATTCCTTCACACCATTGCTACATTCAGTGCCAATCACGCATATGTCAATTCCATCTGATTAGATTGGCGATTTAAGATGTTACGCTGAGGTGTTTCGGTCTTACAAAAATATACTTCAACATGAGATTAAAGGGTATCGGGGAACACCCGAATTAACTGTAAACTTTTTTGATATCCTGTTCCCAAATTTAACACAGCATTGAGACTGCGTCACTCTAATTCTACACGATCGTACCAATTTTGTTGGAATTCCTATGTGTTCCAGGGCAAATCACAAACTCTCTGGATTGTTCGAGTCATAGGCACTCGTTAGGTATTACTTCGTATGATATACTAATCGAATAAGGTCGAAAAGTCAGTTCCACAAAGTATCTCCTCCGAATATATGGAGTCCATCCCATGTGAGCGGTTTCATGCGTCGAGTACTGCGTCGATGTTGACATATAGGTTTTCATCCCGGTCGGAACCATCAGTACCGTTGTTGCACTTTACTATGGAATTTATTTTGTTGCTCGGCTGCAAGACGACACTAGTCATCAAACCAATCATTCTTGGGTCTGACTTTCACTATACATAACGTCTGTTGAGCAGCACTGACAGCCGAAGCTTTCAGTATATCTCCCAGCCAGAGTTCACACAGTCACACTGGTACTTAGCTTCCTCAATTTTATCAGACCTTCACAGTCTTTACGTTCCATGCGTTTCGATGTGTTCCCAGACTTGTACGAAAACTTTCATTGTAACTTTGCGATAGCCCTATGACACATGGTCTCCAGTTTAAGGCAAGCGCATTTCTTGAAGAGAACGAGTTACATCCGATTTGTTGACATTATAAACATATTAGTTCAGCGTACCAACCTTGTACTTGCCTTCTACGACAAGCAAAGGATACTGTGGTGGTATTCTTGGAAAACATGTTTGTGCAATTGTGGTTTACAAGACATGTAAGTGCCCCCGATACAATAAAACACAATAAAACAAGCCATTTGCTTGACAAAACCATTGGGTATACCATCTAATCCCGGAGCAGAGTCCACTACTCCAGACAGTCGTCACAAAGATCATCATGAGCAAGTCGCATGCGTTCGAGATGAACCTTGAAACGTCTATGGCCCGTAATAAGTGCAACCAGAATTCTGAGTTGTCTCTTTTTTAAGAATACCACATCTTTAGTGACTCTCTCGTTGGGTTCAATCATGAGCCGTTTTGCCTTTCGACAGCTAGGAGTAGAACGCCACTTCTATGGCAGTTCAAATAAAGCGAATTTCTTAATAGTGTCCTTACCACCGTTGAAGGATAGAGGAATTGCTGGCTCGGGACCACAAGATTTACTGCCCGTCCGGCTTTCGCTAAAAAGTTAGCAACCTCAATTCCTACAACGCCACAATCAGCAGGCACTCACATGACCCTTACTCTCGTATTAGAGCAAAGGAGATTAATGAAGTGTCTGCACTCTTCGACCAGTTTAGATGTGGTCAAAGGGTTTTTAAGGGTATTGAGCACGGCTTTACTGTCCATGCAAATAATAATATCCTTACCTAAATCACTAAACTTAATCGCCTCAATTGCACTATGGGTAAGTGCAATTAGTTCAGCTTGAAAAACAGTGCAGCATTTGCCCAGACTACTCGAGAATCTGAGCCCATACTTGAACATAAGCTTATTAAGAATCTGTCTATGCCTCGTACAAGTCCCGAAGACATTCCAAGCCCCAATGCACTTCAGCCGAAACGCAGCAGAACACGCCATTCCATGAATGTAAGACTGCTATTTGGACAAGCATAGAATAGCCTCCCCTACAGGCTGTCATTAGCAGTCCATCCAACCTTGCTACAGAAGACCTTAGTTTAACAACTGGCCACCATACAACTGCTGCATACGACAGTAAATGTAAAATCAGTATGATTTGTAGATGAATAACATCAATTTGGGGGTGAGACCCCACAGGAATTATCCGCGATGAACCCAGATCGCTGCAGTTTAACAAGTAATTCATCGATAAGCACGAGCCACTTCAAGGGTGAGAGTATACTCTTCCTTGCGAGGGCCTCTGGCCACTTTGACAGTCACTGATGAGCCATCTAACTCAGTTTTAAATATACGGGACTTGAGTTCCCGCAATGTCCACGGGAAGTACCTACAAGAAACTCTTTGTAATTAAGTGATCTTTCTTATGAAAACTACTCTACCCCTGCTCCAGGATCGTGGTAGAGTACTAAAAGCAATACACGCCTGGAACAGATTGAGCAGGTGAGTATGGATGTGTAGAAAACCATGCTACAATTCAGAACCCTTCGATTTCAATGGTGCAAACGAGACAACACTCCAGCGTAAACCATCAGTAGTGACCAGTCCATGGGCCATAGGCTCGGAGGCAACCACACCCGAATCAACAGTGTCACACCCAGGAAAGTGGACAGACAACAGTCTTAGGCAGTTTTATAGGCTTTTTGAGCTACCAAAAATCGATTCCAATCATAAATGAGATTCGTATTCGCACACCTTGGGCTCAACCTGAGCTTGGTTGGATTATTTTCGGAGCATGTGAGGCAACTGCAGCTAAAACGGGGGGCGAATAAATAAAATAATTAGTTAGCAAAAGCAACTTAAAAAAAAATATAAATAGAATGCAAGTAAATAATATTGTCCTTAAATCCGAAATAGAACGCTACTACTAACCCCAACTACTGGCGCATATTATCTAACGTCAGATTCCAACAATTTTGGCGACAATGTCTCCATTCGAATTGTTTTACCAAAAGTCCACTCGGCCTCATTGTGGAATGCAATGCGTTTTATAAATTGTTGTTGCTACAGACTAACACGAAAAGATGTGTATTGCTACACTTTGTCATGCTGTAAATTTGGTGAAACTTGATAGCACACAACTTTATCAACTCTGGGTATAGGTATCGGATATTGTTGCAATTGATGAATCGAATAGGTTCGAACGAACTTAAAGAATGCTGTATAAATAATGTTGATATGCCATTGGACTTTGATGAAGGTTCCGTAAATGACGACATAGGTGTTAACACAAGTGATCCTTCAAAGTTTATATTGTCGGCGTTGATGTTGAGACTGATACTGCTGCTGAGACATGAATTAAAAATATGTGGTAAGTATCGAGTGAGAACTATGATATGTGACTAGGGAATCCTCCAGTGTTCAGACTCTCAATAAGAATTCGTCGAGAATGCAATCATTGCGTTATTGAGAATCTGAACCGCCGATGCAACTCTTTTAATTGAAGAAGAATGAAGTTCTTTCATCATGACCAAGCACTCAGAAAGAACAGAATCAACTTAACCCAGGTGCACCATCAACCAAACATTTACACATGAAAGCATTTACAGGCAACATTTTGATTTGATTTTAACACTCAGCACTTTTAATACTGAAACACTGCAATTAACGTTGTAAAATGTTCTTAATCACACTTAAGAACACGTTTAAGCAAAAATTAAAAATTATACAAAACAATATGTATTGTAAAAAATATTGCAGAGAACTAAAAACACGTTCCATATGAATGAAAGTTGAGTCAAAACTGGCAATTCCCGCCCAATTGATACATCAACGATTATTAATGTTGATGACAAATGCAGCGCAAGAGTTCGCGACTCTTTGCACTACATAGCGGTGAGAAGAGCGGCGGCCAATGAAAATATTTTGGTATTTATAGCTAATAAGAATATGATTGTTTATCAAACGGCGCCCGTGATTAATACCCGCTCACTTGGTGAGAGTTGTGTGCTGTTTATATGGTTTTGATATATTCCATTAGTTGTTAAGTATAGGCTACATTGTTATGACATTTCTTTTTCTGACCATTTTACTTTCTTGTAAATATCAAATCGCATACTATTTTTAAATTGCAAATAGCACGCGAATATGGTCCCAGATGTACCTATGTACATATATAAATCTTCTTGACGCATAACTTTGCTAATTACTATGCTTGCTCAGTAAAAAAAACAGTCAATCATTTTCTATGTATCACAAAAGTAGTAAAAAGCAGAGTCTGGGAGTTCAACAGGAGATGATGGTTGTTTTCATTATCAATCGAATCAAGAATGAACAATTTTTTTGCTTCCTCCTATTGAAATTCGAACTTCTAATCAAAGCCCCATACCTAAGTCACCACCAAATTGTAATTGCTTACCAACACTGTCCGTACATCATAGAGCCAAGGAAGAAGATACATGGCTACATATTTTTGTCTGATTGAGGATACTTGATTCTTTATCTTTATCTTAGATGAAACACTAAATTCGTTATAAAAAAACGGAAATTTTTAGGTGTGTACCCCTTTGTTTTCATTTTTATATTTTTATTTAAAATAATTTATTTTAAAATATGTAATCAATACTGAAGATGGCTGCATTAGTATGGAATGTATTTTCAAACCATGTTTTACCTTTGAATTTATATAATTTGTTATTTTTTTTTATATTTTGAGATATTAGATCGTGATGCGCGTGGTACAGTAGATGCTCTTGATGTCACAGATTTTCTTGATGTCACAGATTTTCTTGATTTCGATGGTTTTACTGTTGCAGATGATACTCCTGTTTCAGGTTCATATGCGTCATAATGTGTTTCTTTCCCTCTTTGCACTTGGTAATTAGTTTCACCAGGCTGCTCATAAGCGATCAAAAGTGCACCGTAAATAGTTGTTGCAAATAATATAAATAGAACGAGCATCGTTATGTTGTAATTGCTTATATCGATTGATGAATTTAGCAGTATGAAAATTATATAAGATAGGTAAAAAAATATGAAGCATCCGAAAACGGCAATATACTTTATTTCCATTTCTAAATTTTGACTGGATATTTTGATTAGTGATATTGCAATCATTAATCTACCGAATATAATTAGCCAATACATCATATTTAAAATTGGTGGATTAACGTCACATGTGTACGGTGATATAACTGCTTCAGGAGTATCCACATATACCATTATTTCTGAATTGCTGTAAATCCTTTTCACCATTAATTTTTGATAGTAAAAGCCTCCGGGCTTATATTCAAAAACGTTTGTGTCCGAATAAGTTCGTCCTTCGTTAATATATTCAAAAAAAATCGACCATTTGCCCGGAAGCAGTTGAATTACATGGATTGATGTATCCGAAGGTAAATCAATCGTTGAATTCGTTTCTAGATGGGTTAAACGTACTGTACAATTCCACTTGGCATCTGCTATGATCATAACTGTTGGAAAACGAGATATGTGACGCTTATGCATAATCAAATGAGAATAAATTGAGTTAGTAATAAACACGGGATATCCACGTATAGAATTTTTCCTCTTCGACAAATAATTTTTATAAATGTTATTCTGATCATATGTTCTCGTATCATATTTAACCGATTGGTAAAGGCATGGCTGCGATATATTGTCCAAAGCAATGTTTATAAAATCGTATTCAGGTTTAGTTAAGTTGATAATTCTATCCAGGTATTCATTCGAACGGTAATCCGGGTCATTATCATTTTGGTTATGCTCACAATCGCGCTGATTAAATAAATTAACGCTCAGTACTTCAGGCCCAGAACTTATTGCTTCTGACTCCTGTAATTATATTTAAATTATTTATTTTAAAAGTTTTGGGTTTACAAGCGAATTTAGTTTATTTATTTACCAGAAGACACGAACGTGCTGTGTATGGCCATAGAAATGCTGCAACCAAAATACTGGAGCATCCCAGCATTAGAGTAAATTTTGGATATAGTTTTATACCATACACAAAGAATACAGGTATTAAAAATATGGCAGCGTATCCTTGCTGATACCACATACTAGGATCAAATGATCGGTTATATCTGAAATTTGTTTCGGCCCAATTGTTCACATTATACTCCAAAATATTTATGAAAACCATTAATCCGGTTGCGGACACAAACAATATAAATAATTGAATTATTTGTTGTTTGGTTGGTTTGACTGACGATCCTGCATTTCTACTTTTAATTATAAAATATTTTTTTAAACATGAATTGATAATTATGAGTGTAACAAATGCAAGTCCTAAACAAATAGCCGAACCGATCAAAGTAAATGATGACTCCATAAGTTTTAACGCATAAACCAAGTATAGGCTGGCGAATAGATGACAACAACAGATACTATATATGAACGTATCACCTACAATTTGTACCGACGCACCATATTGGTCAGCTATGAACGATACAAGTATTGGCCCTATCATACCGGCTGATACTCCAAAACAAAAAAAACATATCTGCGATATTTTTGGAATACTGATGGTGGCAACCCATATTAATGCTGCTACTATTCCATTAATAGCCACTGTTATGTATAATGCTACTAATCGATTAAAGAAAAACTCACCGATACCTATACCGATTAAAGATCCAACCAATAACAATATTGCATATATCAAATTAAACGATTTAAATGGCATGGTTGTTTCGCCATTATTGTCCCGAATATTACAGAATGCTCCATCTGTGACGATGCGAAAAATATTGATAACCAATCTGAAGCATCGTCATTAAGAAAACGAAATAGTTTCTACATACCTGCGATAAAAAATATCGGTACTACAATGAATCCAGTAAGAAAAATAAAAGTTACGACTAACACAGCATCGTTATAATATTTCGTATCTTTGATGTTTGAATCAACTGTTGATAAATTATTAAGAAATAAAATCAAATCATCCATTTTCTACTTTTACACTTACATTTAACCATATTTACGATCACTATTCTGTTAACGCACGCTTGTTGTGAATCCTTGTACTTGTTTTAAAATTATACTCTTGAATTGTGTGAAAATTCGAAACAAAATGTAGGGACAAAAAAATTGTGATCACTTTGATTACGCAGGAATAATTCACACTCTGTCTGTCTGGCTGGTGTAAAGGTTCCAAGCACGAAATACTTAAATTACATATTCAACCGAACTAGGTCGGACTGAAAACTGGCCGAGTTAAATTAAAAATGTACAAAGTGGCTATATGATTGAAAGTTATCTGAAAGAGGTCTGAGCTCGGTCAACTTAATATTGCTTGGTTGAGTCAGTTTTAATTTTGAGTTCTAAACTCTTTTGTGGTTGAACTGACAGATATTTTTAATGTCAAAAATAATATATTAAAGCTATTGGATGATAAACGATATAAAAATAAAATAATTTTTGAAAAAGTGGAAAAAGAACCAGAATCGTGAACCAGACAATAAAAGTGGTGAATTTATTTTTCAAAGCTGGAGGCAATTTTAAGTATGCGACCTACCTAAATATTATTGGGCTTTGATACAGAAGGTAATAATTTATGATTTAATATCAAGTGATTCATGTATAGAAAAATTAGTATAACATGTTCTTAAACAAATGTTAATGTGTCTAGTTGTGTTTAGATGTGTCTAGTATCGCAGCACTAGAAGAATAACCAGTTGACAAGTTCATAAAAACTCCTTCATCATCAAAGCCATCATCAAAGCCGTCCAAATAACAACGTGAATGCTTTAATAAAAGCTCAGAAAGCACATCAATATATGAATTCTTCTTCTCTCAATAGCATAGATGAGAGGCTTCAGACGATGATAATCGAAGAAAATAAAAAACTTATGGACAAATCAAACAACGATTTTTTAAATTTTATTTCGACGTTCAAAGGAAAAAAATACGATTACCGCAATTTTTTATGAATCCCCACCTCCTATGGTTTTTTGTTGTTAACCCATGTTGTTTATCAGCTACATATGACTTCACTCCGAAATACATGTGGAAGATAATTGATTCTAATAATTTAGGGATCTATTACCGGATTTGAAAATAGGAACGATATTTCCTGAAAAAATGGGATTTCCTGATATCTGGAAAAATTCCCGATGAAAGTGTTCCATTGAATAAAAGTGTTAAAGTAAATGCCAACTCATAATCATGTTTTTTGGGAAGCTTGACGAAACACCATCTGTACCACAGCCATCTTTGAACTGACGGAATGATTTAATAATATCCTTTGGGGTAATACAAGGTGTACCCAATGTGGTATTTATACTATCATATGTTGTATCCGCAAATGTTCCCTTATCAACATTATCTAGTCTATAAGTAATTTGGTAGAAAGAACCAAATAAGTTGGCTATATCCGCAGAATTATTGACAGTGATATTAATGCATTACATTGGCGAATGTTTTCCTCCTAGTCTTAATTTAGACGTAATTTTTTTTTTAATAGACAGTAGAAGTATCATCTAACCATAAAGGCTGGAAACTACAATTGCGTTCTTCGACCATATTATGTAGACAGCAGCAAGCAGCTACTACCAACTACATCTGGAACACTTTCTCACAGTGTAATTATGTTATTATAAATTATATTAATTACATGAAACCAATTTATATTATGACATCCCAATTATTTTGTCAACTGGAATAGGTTCTCACACTGCTTCAGGTCATGGTTTAAGCTCTTCATTCAAATCGCCGCAAATTTGTCACTCTAAAATTTCATTCTAAAATTCTCTCCCTCCAATCGCTGCTTCTAACTTTCATCCAAATATCTCGTTTGCGTTTTGAATCCATATATTGGTAATTTTTGTATTTTGTAAAAACCAACACCGTCTTAATTTTTTTAATATCTTGATTAATGACTTAAAGGTAACACTGCGAATTATTTTTTGGCATTTTTTATGTCATTTGTGTTCAGTGGGCTATGCCATTTAGTCATGGAGAGATTCACGCTTCAACAACGTTTAGAAACAATTGTTAAATTGTTTTATCAAAATCAGTGTCCATTTGTGAATACTGTGAGAAATTTAAGAAGAATTCATGAACGACATTATTCAGGTAATCGACTAAGCTATTCGTCGTATTGTACCAGTTCCACGTCGTTCTCAATAATTAAATCTTTCTCAAACAACAACATGGAGAATTTTAAGACAAGTTTTGGGTTTACATCCTTACAAAATTCGACTGGTTCAAGAACTGAAGCCATTAGATCACCATAAACGTCGTTTATTTTCTGGTTTTGCAATGTCAATGTAGAACTATACAGAAAACTGATTTTTTCCTGTTGTTGTTGAGAATAATCTGGAAGATATGTGGTTTCAACAAGACAGTGCCACCTGCCACACAGCCATCTTAACAATTGATATATTGAAAACAAAATTTGGTGATGAAATTATCTCAAGATTTGTTCCAGTTAATTATCCGTACAATTTCATTACTGATAAATCCATCTTTTATACTCACCATTTGAATATAGAGAAAAATGAATTACAGAATTTGAATTAACAGAATTTGAATTGAATTAATTTGTAAGAAATTAAATTAAATTTTTTATTAGCCCTTTGTAACAGACTGGTCGGAACCAGCCTGCGGATTCTTAAGTATGCAGAGGCCTCTCTCACGGTGATTTTGCCGACTAGTTCTCAGGGTTTTGGGTCGTGGGGAAATTGAGGCTTGCATACTCCTGGCCTACACCGTGTAAACATCCATACAGAAATCAAAATTTAAATCAAAACAAATTTAAAAAAAATTAATCATAAACAAAAAAAAAACATCCGTCGAAGAAAATTGAGAGCACCAATCATAATTATGTATGTGCGATTATGTACGCGATAATGCGAACATGTGCAAATGTGAATATGCGAAAATGCGAACTTGCGAAAAATGCGATAATGCGAACTAGCGAAAACCCTCCCAACATACCTACCGTAAAATTTAACTAGTAATTCATCACCATACTGACAATAATGACATCAAAAAAAAAAAAAAAAAAACCAAGGTCGTCCAAAATATTCAAAACGGTGAAACTCAACACTAGCGGAGAAAACAATATATATAACCCAAATAACTGTATATATTGCCGATATAACGGTATTTTCACCACACTACACCACACACACTATATATCCCACGTGAGATAAAAAAATTGAAATAATGGCGACCGGCCCGAATTTTCCAAAAAAATATTTTGCAAGATGATTACAAAATTATCGGAAAAATTATTTTAACATTAAATATAAAATAAAATTAGATTTAATAAAAAAATTATTTTACAATTACTGTTTATTCCACCGTCACCCCCAATTTGTCCCGTTCTAACTGTTCCGCAACTCCACCGGTGGGACCCACCGTCCTTGCGTAGCTTGATTGCAACACTGTACCACCTCGCTTGATTGGCGAGGAAACACACAGCTAACACGACCATGTTCCACCAAACGCCACAATTCAATACGCGGTTCAACGCGTCTTTTATATGTATATTTATTTTCCACAAGAAAACACACTCACTTTTAACACGGTGTATTTTTGATCTCGTGTTAAAACTTGAGTTTTCTTATACAGATTTTTGATTATGATGAATCACTGTGATCCGTATAACATATGCACCAATGTGACTTTCTTGACCAAGCAGAAAATTAAACAAATTTCGCGTTTATACGATTTTAAACAAATATATATTTTTATCAAAATTTGTTAATTTAATTTTTATAAAAAAATTTAAAACAATAACAATTAACAAAAACCAAAATGTCGGGTTATTTTACTTTTCTTTTTTTAAATTTTAATTTTAATTTTAAACAGGAAAATTGACCCATCCGAGTCTAAACTCAAAACTAGCCTCTCTTTTAAAAATTGTTTCCGATTTTTTTTCATCTCCCAAAATTTTTTTTTTTTTTTTTTTTTTTTTATTTTTATAATTTCTTTGTGTACTACGTACTTTATTTATCATGTATATATGTAGGTGAGAGAAAGACAAATACGAAACACGTGATTTGTTTTTCTTCTTCTAGAATATTCGAAAATTAATGTGGTGTAGTGTAGGTGATGAAACCATTGTTTTGCGATATTTAATGCGCGTTACCAAATTGACAAATTATAGAGACCGTTACCAAATTTGAATATTTTTGACTATTTGGACTTATTGAGATTCGAATCCCCGCTAACTTGATTTGGTAAGACGAAAAACAGAGTCGTAACACCTTATCGAGACTTAAACTCAGCTATACCTATTTGTTATACTTTCAGTTTGTATATAGGGAAATTTTTTATTTGGAAGTTTTTGTGGACCGCCTAGAAAATCGCATCAAGCATCATTGACTGGAACGGAAGTTTTATAATTTTTAAGAACATAAGAAGGAATAGCTTGTCACATTTTTAACTTCTTCGAAATACACTGCTTGGAATGTCATCGCACTGAATGTTGCACCTGGCACTATGCAGTTCAGTTAAGTTTTAAACGATACTAAGGTTGGGACATTTTTGGTTCAACTAAGCTTGTTAAAAAATTCCCCAAGTTTCTCAATTCAATTGGAAAGTATAAAAGATTTGCATCTAACATCAAATATATAATCGTGGTGGGCGATGTAGTAGAGTGATTGACTTTGGATTCGTGGACCAAGGTTCGAGTCCCATTAGCGACGGTATTATTTTAATTTAACTTCTTCTGTATTCAAATTGGTTCAACACACAGCTTCTGTTAAACATTTTCCTATTTTCAAGTTGTGGCATGTATACAAGATGGGTATATAACAGTGGTGAAATAAACGCAGACTCCATTGCCTTTGCTAAAATTGTCAATATTTTCTATTCAAATGACAGATATAAAAGATTTGTATAGCATGAAATATATATGCGGCGGTGGTCCAGTAAGCAATGTCATTGGCTTTTGAATTTATGGATCTAAGTTCGATTCTCGATCGAGCCAAACATTTTTTGATTTAATTTGTTCTGTCATTGGTGATGGTGAAATAAAAATAATCCAACTCAGCTTCTGTTCAAACCTTCAATATTCTCCATGTAAAAGTGGCAAATATAAAAGATGGATATATGTATAGAATATAGCGGTAATGAAATTGTACGCGATGGTTAAATAAGCAAAGTCCATTGCCGTTGCGTTGCAACAATTTTCAATTTTTGTATTCAAATGGCAGCTATAAACGATAGGAATATAACTATTTATATGTAAGTCGGTGGCTCGGTGGTAAAAGCAGCTGTGTGATTGGATGTTAATCTTGGCTAGTTGGAGCATTAATATATATTTTTAATTTAATTGCAAATTGGGTAATTTTTAAATCAAAAAGGGATTTATTTTTTAAATTAATGAGAAATGTGTGCTCGCTAAATTTTTTTACCCTTAATCGAGGTTCGAACACTGCACAACATCCACAATTCCAAATACTATGACACCGCTTACTTTACCACCTCACCATTTCTATATATAGATTTGCTGCTATACTCATCCATTATATTTGCCAATTGAAGGGAGAAATTAAATAAATTATATTAAAAATTGTTTAAATGCCAAACCGAGGCTTGAACTCAAGTGACAATTCCAAATGCCAAAACTCTGCTTACTGCACCACCGGCGTATATAAATTTGAGGCTATACAAATCTTTTTTGAGAAAATTGAAAATTTTAGCAACCGGAATGGACTATATGCTTATTAGACCATCACCGCGTACATTTTCATTACGGTCATACACAAGAGTTGGCTCTTATACTTGCAGAAATTGAATGTAGATTTCAAAAGAAGCTATGTTTAAAGCAGAAATTAAATTTAAAAAATAACGCCGCATGTTAATGAGTCTTGAACTCGAGTTCACGATTTCAAGAGCATTGACTCTGCTAACTTATTAAAAATAATCCGGGGAAATTTAACTATGACCGTGCCATAAAATTTAACACACCCCATTCCATGGTAAAACGAATTCGAGTTCAGGAAGGCTATAAGTGCTACCGAGTTATTAAAAAGCCGAATCGATAACCAACACTTGTGCGATAAAATATGTGCCAGACTGATGACAAAATTTTCACAAAATTTAATGGATGTATTTTGATGGATGACAAGACGTACATGAAATTGGTTTTGAAATATTTCAAGTTAGATACATTTGCAATAAAATGTATGAATTGGCCAGCAATTTGCAGTTGTAGAGCCAGGTTTTTGTCACATTTTTCATAACGACGTATTTTGTCGCTAATTCTCCAACACGATTCAGCAGTAAAGTTTTGGCCATTCTCGTTCACACCACTCTAACTCCAACAGAAGCAATAAATTTGCACGAGATTATAATCAAATCAATGTTATCTCAAAGAGTCCACAGGTTTTCGATGTATCGAAAATTTTTGGAGTGTAGTGGAAAATCTGTTGAAGTGTAAAGGTCACACCGGCAGTTATGCCAGAAACAAACAACTTAATTTATTTTATACAATATGATTTTATCCGTAATAACGAAATCTATAGAGGTGATTTGTGCAAAAATTCAATTTAATCGTATATGGAAACTTTATTATCATTCGAAAGAACATTTCTTGCCATTTCTTGCCGCAACTGCGATGGTATTTTCTCAAAGTCCAATTTATGATGACACGTTCGAGAATATCGAATGGTATTTGGGAATACCACACGAATAATGTTGGCTTCCAATGCCTCAAATCTAGCTGGTTTATTCACATAGACTTTGGACTTTGCGTAGCTCCAAAGAAAAGAGTATAGAGGTATAAGACGATCTAAATAGCCAATTCAACGATCCGAACCGTGAAATTAATTGCTCGCCAACATGATTTTTCAATAAGTACATTGCTTCGCGCGCTATATGGAGTTCTTGGAACCAAATGTCATCGAGTCCGGGCTTCAATTTCAGGCAGCAAATATCCCTTATCATGGCGCAATAATGAGAACGATTCACAGTTCCGCCATCTTCTTTTTTGAAGAAATATGGACGAATGATTTCACAGGCGCATTAACCACACCAAACCGTCTATTTAGTCGCGTATTATCCAATACTGTAAACTTGGATTCAAACTTTTCGATGGTATTCGAAATATTCTCGACAGGCCGAAACGCTTTGTAGACGCTATGCCGGGCTTAGTCTTTCCATGATGAAATGGCAAACAATACTGAATAAACAAAAACACGATGACAGTTTGAAACTATTCATGCGTCATTTGTCAAAATGAAACAAATGAAAAAATCACCTCTAGATGAACGCTTTTACAAAATACTCCCGCGAAATGGCGCCTTCTATTTGAAATCGCTAAAATATCGTAGGTTGTTGACATTACTTTAATTGTCGACGTTGACAAAAAATACTGCCAGGTAATCTACGTTATATTTTACGTGTCGACAACCACGTAGATTACATTGCGTAATCTACCTCTAAATAAACTTTCGACCGTTAAATGGAAATAAATTATTGTTTACCTAATTAATTGTATCCTTTAGCTTTCATAATCCGCAAGTCAGCCTATTCTCTAATGTTATTTACGTATTATAGGACTTACACATTTATTCGTAAATTTGTCGTCTGTCTTTGATTCAAGTTAACCCTATTCCTTCAATTGATACACTTGCTAATGGTATCTAAATTAAGATGCTTTCATGATATTAAAAAAGATTTTCTTTTTATCAATTATAAACCTGAATTGAATTGTAAAATTGTTCGTTTGGGTGTAAATATTTGAGGTATCGGTACCGATTCCCATATGAGGTATTTAAAGTGAACGATGTAATTTTATTGCTGCTTTATTTGTTCGTCAGTTTCTGCTTCCTCGGCCAGTTCTATCCCAAAATTTGGTGGCGGTCTGGTGTAATAAATTATTGCAAATGACTTTAATCAACGTTTTTGTATTTTTCTTTGAATTTCAGTAGGTTTCTATTAAACTAAGTTGATTTTTACACAAAATATTTAATTTTTTTTTCGGCGTCTTACCAGTGAACTGTAATTTGTAATAAATTCTTGCTAAAGTTTTATCTCGATATCATAATGATATCAAAAGATATAAAGTGGCGGTATAGGTTCAATTTGAAGTTACACCACACCTATGGTGTAATAAATGATGGACCTTGTTTTGTTGTGGTGGGTGGGCTGATTTAGCTGCAGCACTCGGTTCAATGTAGTAAACTATGTACGTTGTAAGACAGAAGGCCCTTCATAGATGTTGCAATCAACTGGATAGCGTAAAATAATTAAAACATTTTTTGATAATATTGAGGTATACGATAGAATTACTTTTTCTTTTGACTTCTTAAAATTTGTACTATACTTTGAATCGATCCAAATGTATAACTATTTCACCATATGGCCCAAATCTGGTAAACGCAATGGTTTGGTTGGGAAATCTGAGTCCGTCTCAATTTTATTTTCCAGTACAATTTCCCTATTGTGAAATCACTAAACAATGATGAAATGTTGTCGTTTAATAAATGATTCGTCGGTTCTGCTTTTTGACAAGATTTGCTGCATCCATCGAATGATGTATGTCCTTTCATTCCCATTAGAAACGACCTAGCCATTGCCTCGTTAATTAATTTTTAGACCATTTGAATTTAACTCGGTCATCTCCCATACAAAATCAGCTGACAATGGCTTTCCTGGCACTACAAAACATTCAATAAAGGATTCAATAATTCAAGTGAGTCAACATTTACTGAGTAAACAGCTTGGCACCGGTTGAGATTTTACTTCATGTATAATATCGGGGATCTTCATCAGATCTCTGATCTTAATATTTGATTTATATCCTGTTGGGTTACGTATCAATAATATGCCTTTATAGCTGGTTGTAATTGAACATTTTTGTATAATTTTCTAAATTCGCTTTAATTGATTTAAAAAATTACGGCCACCGAAACGAAATATTTTTTTTTTTCCTACGGAAATGACGAATGTTTTCTCATACAGAAATTTTGAAGGTTCGACTAGCGTCACCGTAAAAAATCATTTTTCTATAATTGATTTATGCTTGTGCATTTTTCCAGTTCCTTGTTCAGTTTGTTATTTTGACGTTTCCGTCAGTTTAGGCGAGATTTTTCACTCTGATAAGTTTTGTTAAACTGATAATTCAATTTAACGAACCTGATCGAAAAATTCTTAAAGACGCTATGGTCAGTAATGTCATTTAACATACATATTACACTGGTTAGCCTTTAAAAACACGATTCTGAACTTATGTTTCCAGTGCAACTAGGTTAGTAATAACAATTTTTATGCACTGCAAATCTGAATCATTTTTTCCAACAAAGTCATTGATTACTGGTTTCAAGGTGCCGCAATGAGATTGGCAATATTATTATTCTAAACGTTTTCATTATGATGTCGGTTTCGATCGGTGGCCCAACATTGGAATGTATAACTGGGTCTCTAATAATGAAATAGATCTTCTAATACACATCAATAATTACATATAAATTTTATTGATTAAATTTCAAATCACATCAATGCGCCGACGGGAGGAATCACAGATATAAAATATTTAAGGGTATAGTTGGCGGGGGGAGGGGGCGCAGATATATAGGATTTATCGTATATTCATCACCATCAATGTAAATAAATAAAAAATCTATAACTGAAATTGATGAAATCGACAACGAATCCCGCATACATATATGTATATTTGATTTGATCGTAAAATATTTAGAAATTGAGTTTTAATATGATTGGAACACACGAAACTTCATCTCTCTGCGTGTTTTTGTATAAATAACAATATTGTAGTCGAGAAATCACGGAACAAAGTTAACAATTGATTTTTAAAAATATAGTTTACAGTGTTGTTAAAAAAAATTCAACGCAATGTACATAGAACAAAAAAATAAAATTTGTATGTGAGACAGCACATGACTTTCCAAAAACAAATTTTCGGAAACGATCTGCACGAAGTTCATTTATGGTGCATTTAATTCCCAGCTAACCGACTCTAAAAATGAATAACAATTCAAGTAGGAAATACTATCGCCTTTCATTTCGTTTGTGCCTTACTACTGACCAGATCGTTTGAGATACTTTCCTTACTATACGTAATTGCCCCGCATGTAAAATGTGACAAACGATTTGATGGAACAAAACGATGCGACAAATAAAATTTATAGATGTTGTGTTTTGTGCAAATTGGGATGGTTTGTAAACGGGATAGACACACATACACACGAATCGGCACTTATAAGGACAATTTGTTGATTGAATTTTATCGATTTGGAGGTAATCAAATATTAAATTTGAATTTGCATACATGTTTCGGTTCTCATTTGAAAATGATTAATTTACTTAAAAAATATATATTTTTACGATTGTGGTCACATCTTTATTTCAGTAGGTTCAATTTGAACCGGCCGATTAAGTAAAATTGTTGAAACAGGGAAAACCGGGCAATCGAGTTTATACTTTATAGTAGCTCTTTCAGGTGAAAGGCTAATAACCAGGGTATATATGCCATAAGATTTGCGGCATTCGACATAACGGGTCACATCTCACGGGGATGTTAAAGTGCAAATTTGACTAAAGTGCGAATTTTGGCACAGAAGGAGGGGCAGGAACATGAAGAGAAGAAGCAGTTGGACTACGGAGAGTCAGCTGTTACTCCATCTTGGTAACAAAACTAGGGCAAGACGGTGACGGTTTAATAGTTAAAGCCGTTATGAACGATGAGAGCTACGTTATCTCGCGGGATACGGAAGTGGCTTCCTCATTCGATTGAGTCAAGGAATGAGTATCCGATGAGTCGAAATTAGGAACCGGTACAGGAGACAGTGAAGTTATCATATGCAAGTAGATTGCAACGATAAGGATTGGCAATACTGAGTTCTAACACGAAATATATATTGGTCGAAAATATAGTGGATGAATCCATCTTGGGAATGGGCTTCATGAGGATAAATGACTTCATTTTCAGGATGCAAAGCGGTAGTAGAGGTTGTACCGCCACAATCTGGATGTTTCGATATGGCGCACTTAATGGCTGTGATGATGAAACTGGAACAGTTAATTAAACAGTCACAGAACATTGTACATGACGAAGTAGAGGAAATGCTGTCAGTGGTTCAGCAAATTGAGTATAAACTACAAACAGACATTCTAGAGGTGAAGCAGAAAATACCAACAGTAATGGAAAATTGCAGACTATTACGGAACATGATCGAAATAATTACAACGAAATAATGAAGGCGCTAGATCGAAAGTACGGAAGTGACCATAAGTGAGAAATGTATCGTGTATGGAATTGAAGAATCGTTATTAAAAGCTCGGAGAGATACTTCAAGAGTACTCATCGGCAGTCGAGTCTAGGGCATTTATCGCATACAAATACTTCTCGGAATTAAAGGATTCGAAGATGCGTAAAGCTGTATTGATATCGCCTAAAACTACTTTTGCTGAAACCATTGCTTGTGCTTTGATAAACCGGAATGCACAGAACCGTCGAGCGGTACATCGAGCGGTTGGCCTCAAGATTCAGGAATGAAGGCAGTAGAATAACGAGATTGTTGTGATATAAAGTAGCAGTTGGACTACAGAGAGTGAGCTGTTACTCCATCCCTGTAACAAGAATGGGACGAGACGGAGACGGTTTAACTGTTAAAAGTGATGTTTTCGGGAATAATTGTGTTATAACTCTGAGCGCTCGAACGTTTGTACGAAAAAATCTAATTAAGGGAAGAGTGCAACCAGCGAATGGGTTAAAGTTACGAACGGCCAAAGGAGATGGTGCCGTTATAATGGACAAGAAGATCGCAACGATAAGGATTGGTAATACTCAGTTCCAATACGTTGTACTGGTCGCAAATATAGTGAACGAAGTCATCTTCATGAGAGCGAATAGCTTTGTGATGGTTGTTGGGCGAGGAGTATTGGATTGCAATAGATTCGAGTTGCCACTTCGTATAGATGATGCCAGAGCAACAATAAGGGTAGTAATAGTAGTAGTAGTGGATCAGCGGGAAAATCGTATAACGAATTCAAAAACAGTTGCAATTTAGAAAATACGAGTGTCAGGTGCATGAAGGCTCGGTATTGCATACGAGTAAATGATAGTGGTTTAAAGTAAGAGAATTAGTATGGCGTAATAACTTGCAACGGAAGAACGGTTTTTCATTGAAGCTGCAACCTTCATGGGACCGTACACCATCATCACAAAACTAAACACTTGCTTTGCCGGATTAAGAAAAGAAATAAGTGACTTAATTAAATTGGATTCTATTCACAATCCAGTGATCGAACCTTGTTTGACAAATAAGGCTAAATAGCAATATTTGTTTTACTATCAGTTGTGCACGTTTCACCTGACGGTTCATATCATTTGAATATAGGAACAAAAATAGTTAATTTTTGTATTTTTCGTGGATCGCTCTAATCAAAGCTCAAACTATCCTTTGGATAACAATTTACCATTAAATCAACTTAGAAACATAAGTCAGAATCCTATTAACATTGTATGTTAATACATTTGTATCAATAATAATCAAAATATAATGTAACGCTGTTAAAGCGATTAAAAAAATTGTCAGCAATAAGTTTTATCTCAGCCATCATTTATATGTATTAAGACAATATAGAAAATACATAAACTTTTCTAGTTGTAAGTTTTCTTGTTTCTATTTTGTCACAAATTTATCTCTTCCGAACAACAACAACAACAACAACAAAAACGATACACACTTAACATCATCATCATCATTCACATCCTAAATCCAATTGAATCTAATTCAAAAACAATGAAAAGCTAACAAGAGAAAATACAAATGAAAATTGATAACAAAACCAGCCACAACAATAAAATTTTTGGTTTTCTATATTGACACACACACACATATACGATACAAGTTTATATATTGGCACTTCATGTGCGTACATTAAAAACTAACTCTTATTTCAATTAATACTCATCGACTCATCCAGTATTATGTACATACATATATGAAAATGTTGTTACAAATTATATTCAGTTTTCATGTTATCATGGCACCATTATTAGTAATAGTGTTACTATATATCCTATTATACCCCACTACCACTATATTAGTACACTTTGTGCATATTTAAACGATACTCGTTTTTCAAATGTCCTAGATAACGTTAAAATAAAAATTGAAACAAACTGACAAAATCTTATTAACTTTAAACTATGTAGAGTATACAGTATATAGTGCGATACGAGTATATATCGACCAATTATTTATGTTACTATAAAGAACAACTATGATAATAATAATTGTTGAACGCTGGGAGTGGTGTAGAAATGCAACCGAGAAAAACCACAAGTAAAGAAAATTATAGTAGACGTCGATCGAAATGGAAGACGGGGGCAAAAAATAATAATTTTGTTGGTACGTATATATGTATATGTATATAGAACCTTCATAATTTCAATTTTGATCAGCATTGGACGTTCCAGATATATTGCAATTTAAATTTTCCTTTTTCCAATTCAAACGAATTATTTAATACCTTATGAAAACATTTTTTTTTTGCTTTTATGAAATTGCTACATTTCTCATTTAACTGTGAGAGGTATAGATGGTTCGTGTTACAAAAAATATTTTAATCCATTCTTAAAGTGTTTCTACGAGCTAATATTTTTCTAAATCTTTAACAATTTTAAACTAAGTAATTGTGAACTAGTGACCAGCGACTAATCCGCTGTTTAAACAGTAAAACTGTTTTCCAGGCCATATCGAAATTTGGCTGTATTTTGTATTGCCTAACTAAATCGAAACAACACATATAAGAATTGCCATACCCGCAGAAATCAAATAAAATATCATATTGGAAATAATTTCGTTTACTTAGCGATTGAAAATGAAATTTTACTATGACTTTCATTTCTGATGATAACGGGGGGCTAATTCCGATGTGAGTGTTAACATTTTATTTAGTTTTAGGCAGTCACCCTAATTGGGAATGTCGTGATTGTCAATGTCTATATAAAACGGCATTTATAGATCGATTTGTCATTTTTTTATCGATGGCATTTTAGATCACTACAGGAAGTAATATGAGCCATATTAAGTAAAAAATGGTCTGAAATCGATGGGAATATTTGACTAGAGATTTAAACAGTTTAGGGCCTCCAACCTGAGAAGCCGTAACATAATTTTTTTATTTTATAAAAGCTGCTAATGGCTTTATTCTTGAATTTGTACTACAAAAGAAACTTACAAGAAGTATTCAAAACTAAAATTATTACATATTTTAGGTCTTAACCAATGTTAATACTCCACCGCCTCCTCCAACATATGACGAAGTGCGGAACGTATCACGCAGATGAAAAATTACAAGAGACCTGGTGAGGATGGTATCTGCAACGAAATGCTCAAATATGGCATCGATTATTTGTTTTCCCGCATGTTTGAGCTCATATCTATATTATAGTCTACAAAAGACATCCCAGGACAGTGGAAGGCAGCTCTTATCTGTTCGCTTCATAAAAAAGGAGATCGGTTAAACTGCAATAACTACCGCGGTATAGCTTTGCTGTGTATACCGAGAGGATTTTGGTTGACTATGAGGTTTTCGCCCAAATAGATCAACAACCGATCAAACTTTAACTCTAAGGATGGTGCTGGAAAAATGCTATGAAAAGGACATCCCTGTACACAGTCTATTCGTATAGACTTACAGAAGGCGTTCGACAGCATTAAGAGGAATACTTTTTGAACCATCTTTTCCTATCTGGGCTTACCGTCAGAATTGGTTTCGTTGTGTCCGGTTTTAATGGATGGCTCAATATGTTAGGTGCAAATAGAAGGGAAAATTTCGGATGCCTTCAAGATAACATCTGGAGTGCGGCAAGGAGACCTGCTAGCTCAAATTCTCTTCAACTTATCTGTTTAATAAAAATTATTATATTAGTTTACGTTAAGAATAAAATGTAATACGGAAATTGTGTACATTGCTCATAGGGAATAAATTAGAATAGACCTAAGAAAAAATAAAAATTAAATGTAAAAAAGTACTCACTACTAAGGAGTCAGTATAAAAAAAGTTGTGTTACCGAAAGGTTGTAAAACACATGCAACAAGGAATAAATATGTAAAATTAAAAAATATACAGTCCACAATAAAATAAATTAAATTGTTTAACTTCAAAAGAAATATTCCTTGAGATTAGCAGAATCAATAGATATAATAGAATCTTCGACAAATTAATAAACATTATCATTAGAATATATCATTTGTCAGCTTAATATATCATTTGCATTCTGGGTCGCAACATCATCTCGCTGAAAGAAGTCCTCCTTCTGTTGGAAATGACAACCAAACAAATTGGCCTTCAAATCAATGAAGCGAAGATCAAATACATGGTGATTGCCAGAAAGCAGGCACGTGGGGATTTTATTTCTGGAGACACACAGTATGAAAAAATTGAAGAGTTCAAATATCTATAGGATCCCCGATCAGTGAGCCAAACTCCGTTTCTGTCGACATCGCATCGAGGATTGCAGCAGGCTGCCGAGCATTTTACGCCTACATTAAGGCGTTCAAGTCTTCCCACATATCGCCCAGAGTGAAACTGAATATCTACAAAGCGCTGATAAGGCCAATTATCACCTTTGGTTGCGGGTCTTGGAAATTCATTCGTATAATTATCGGTCCCATTCAAGAGGGAGCCACCTACAGGATCCTTATTTATCATGAGATCAGAAATGATCTCGATAAAGTTGACATCATCGAATTCATAAAATCAGCAAGGCTCAGAAACGTTCTCGCCCGCAAAATCGGAGCACCAAACAGGCCTAGATTACATTTACATGTAAAACCTAAACATTTAATAAATTTACAGGTTCATCAATCCAAGTGGTTCTGCTCTAATCGCGGCTATTTTATTATATCCCTGACCAATTCATTGGGATGTGTCTCTAGTTTTGAGTAATATTTCGAACTCAATTCTCTAATAGTTTTAATTCCAAGATCATCGTGTATATTACTATTTCGAATGCACCACGGAGCAGTGGTAATACTACAAAGTATTATCGTTGAAGGGTTCGTTGCAGGAGTTCTCTGTTAGACGCGCTGGTGGATCCGCATAACTGAATATCATTTGTCCATATGGGTTTGATAATCACTTTGAACAATAAAACTTTATTTGCTAATGACAGCTGAGATTTTCTGCCAATCAGCCAATACATTTTGGAGAATTTTTAGTATCGCGCTTGGCTTCAATATGATTCTTCCACCTTAGCCTTCTATCTAGGTGCATGCCTAAGTATTTGACCTTGATTTGTTGAGGAATATTTATACCGTTTAATTCCACCGGTAGCCTAGTGCGTTTGTTTAGCGTGAATGTGACGTGAGTTGATTTGTTTTTGTTCACTTTTATGCGCGATTTTCTTCAGATGATTCGGTAATTCCTTTGAGGCAGTTTCGGGATTATTGTGCAACACCAGGAAGGCCGTATCATCGGCAAAGGTTGATTTGACTACCTTGGTGGTTACAGGTAAGTCAGCTGTGTGCAGCAGGTTTAATATTGGTCCTAAAACACTGCCCCGTGGAACACCTGCGTTAATATCATTTAAACAAGTAGTTGCATTATTTTGTTTAACCATGTACTGCCTTTGAAGGAGAAAGTTTCCCAGAACTGAGTGAAATTTGTTCGGTACAAGTAATTTAATTTAGTAAAGTTTATTAGCAAATCATGCCAAACTTTATCAAAGGCTTGTGCAATATCCGAGAAAGCAGCAGAACAATATTCATTTTCCTCGAAGGTGTTTATGATTGCATTTACAATTCTGTGTACTTGGTCTGTGGTACCATGTTGGTTTCGAAACTCAAATTGATGGTCTGGAGTAATATGCCATTCTTCTAATACTGGTTTCAATTTCGTTAGTAGCATTTTTTCAAATAACTTTGAGATTGTAGGCAGCGTGCTTATTGTACGATATGATGAAATCTGAATTTCATTTTTTCCAGCTTTATGTATCATTGGAGATCAAAGAATCTTCCATTTTTGAAGAATATAACCAGTCCACATGATTGCGTTGAATATGAATGTTATTAGTTTTATGCATTTGTCTGGCAATTCCCTTATCATTTTATCAGTAATAAGATCATGCCCTGGTGCCTTTTTTGGACTTCTACAATTTTTAATTGTATTCTTAACTTTCTTCCAATTATATTTTATGGGTTTGAAGGACAAACCTTCATCCATTTGGTCGGGTAGCACGAAGTTATTAGTTTATTCGTGTGGTGCGAATATTGTTGTTAGATTAGCGGAAAAAGCATTGGCTTTTTCTTAATCGCTTCTCGACCATTTTCTAGTTGGTATAGTCTAATTGGGAGATTCGAGTTTGTTGGCCTTTTTAACGTTTTTGTTGCCGTCTACAAAAAATAATCTGTCCTCTCGGTTGCCGAGAATTAACTTAAATAATTCTGGACGCACTGGTTTTTTCTTCTCGCATTACAAATTTTTAATTCTTCATAGCTCGATTTCCATTTCAATAACGGTAATATTGTCTCTTGTGATCGGCGGCGAATTTACCGATTTTCCTGGATTAGTACCTGTATATTATGTGACAGTTTAATAACCTTTTCAGAACTACTTATATGACAGGTGTAGTCTTTCCAGCTGATAATGCAAGGACATCTTTTTGATTTTCTGCCTTCGCATCAATATCTGCTGGTGTGACAAGAGGAATATTTAGTACACAATTTTGTTCAACTGTAGCCTCTTTTAATGATCCAAATTAGTTTTCTTGTTTGTAAGCCGTTTTGGCGTTTCTATTCTTAGGACACCGGTGCTCATTGTTACAATTACAGTTTGAGTGATCAGAGGACAGATCAAACCAATGTGTGTTTATCGTTGAAATCACCTCTCGCAAGAAAATTATTACCTACAGCCGGCTAAAATAATCTATGAACTGCAGTTTATATAGCATGTTTTGGAGGACAGTATACACTGCTGATATGACTCATTTTTCAGACCATTCCTGCAGTCAGGTGCTCGTTGATTGGATATGTTCCTTGTCATATTTCATAAAGTCATAATGTTTTAATTTTGTTTTTATCAATACAGCTGTGCCTCCATGTGCTTTCCCATTTGGGTGCTTTCACATGTGCTTTCCCATCTGTCATAAACAGAGTTGGTGAAGTGTGTTTCAGATATTAACATTATGTCAATATTATGTGCTCGCCGCTCGATGAGGAATGCTTGAACCTCCTTTTATGTTGTGCTAGGCGGTTTGAATTCTATATGACTATTTTGAGGACAGTCATTTTTGATTTTTAACGACTATCTGCATCAACATGTTCATATTTTAACATGACCAATAATCCTTTTTGGCTTTTTAGTTGGTAAGTGTAGTAATGATAAGTGTAGTTTAACTAACGCTCTGTAAGCGTCAATATTGAGCAGTTAAATTTTGGTTTCTTTTATATTTGCTCTTTTTATCACGGAGATATAAAATCCAATATTAGTAATTAACTCATTGTTTTCGCGAGCTCTCTATTTGATTCTTCCCTCAAATAGATTGGTGATATGGTTTCTCTGTTTTTGCTATATGCGTTAATTCAACGCTAGCTAGCTTGGTAAATTAAGAGCTTCTCCTTCGCTTTGAACTGACAGTAATATACCTGTCCAGCCCTATTTGCATTAAACATTGACCTACATCTCTGTTTAGTTTATTGTCATCTGTTGTCGATCCACTTTCATTGTCAAAATTTGTCGGCGATGCACTTTTATTGTTCAACGCACTAAGTTTATTTACATTAATTTTTAATTGACTTGGTATTAGATTACCTGGTAAAGTAATTTTTGAAGCATTTGCGGTTTGTAGTCGTTTTGGACATTTTTATTAGTGACTCGGCGGTAGCAAAATTGTAACTGAACAGTCGAGCGATGAGTTGCAAAAGCAGAATGCCCATTATTCTTCAGTAAAACCCCATAATGCTCGAGAAGAAAGGTATGCACAAAAGCCATACAGGAGAAATAAAGAAAGGCGCGGCGAGAGGTGGAGAATTTAATTAATGTGCAAATAGCAATGATTACTCTCGAATAAAAACACAATACTTCGATAATATTTATGAAACGATGTAATATAGAAAGTTGAAGAGTTGCATTGCCTCGTACAATGCCTGCATTTCATCCATTGGACTAAGGAATGAAATTGTTATTTGTTTTTTTAATTTCAACCTAAATTTAAAATTAAATAATTAAATTTAAAATTTACCGTATATGAACTATTTATCGGCAGGCAGTCGTGGAACGGTCGAGCACAATCAAAACCATATCCATCCAAAATGGACATGTTAGCAGATATGGGTAGAGTTCTTAGCGTTTCATGATCATAATATGAGATAAACAGACAGTCGAGCAAGCCGCTCTGCACACATAAGTGGTAATGCAGATCTCCGATGGAGAGAAAGAGAGATCTATAGCAACGTGACAGTGAGGGTTAATATTCCAGTAGTTGTTAATCGGAATCGTGAGAAATGGTTAATTAAGTTTAGTAACTGATTTTTTGTTCAAGAGTAGAAATGTACGCCAGGGCATACTACATGACTCCAAATCAGTTGCACAGAAGCATATTCATAATTATGGAAGGCGAGCATTGGAGTAGTATGCGATTAATGCGCTCAATTTCCATGTTTGGAGTCGACTCGTAAAAGGATTAATACGTAGATTCTTGCTTAAACATTATAATTTTATGATCCTAGAAGAAATTTTACCTAGACTCGAGGAAATTGAGACCTTCTTAATGTATGTATATGTGGAAATTGTTTCATAAAATTAATCACCCATTAGACGAAAAATACAAAATTTATGGACGCTGAGCAACATGCTGCCTCATTTACGGTTAAACAGCTATCGAACATAGATATGAAGTCAGTGCAGATCAGTTAGAGAGGCTTTATGAATATGAATGAGGCCAAGTTTGTAGATTAGCAGGTACGGCCATGCAGGAAAACTCCAAATACTTGAGACCGCTTGTTTCCTGAAAACAAGGGGCTTTAATCAATGCCAATCAACGACGGCACCTATAAGTAGCATAAATGACCGAACTATCACTTACTGGAATTGTTAAGAGCTTGGGTATAGTCACTTTGATTGTTCCAAACCACGAAGCCGTATTTCATGTTGGTATAATGGCATGAATTCAGTATCAATGATCCCCAAATTTCAAGTGCGAAAGAGTCAAACCGTCGAAGCTAGGTACCATTACAATATTTGACTCATAATATAATACTGAGGCTCGAATGTCTGCCCAAGCTACCCGGTTTCGCCGCAAAAGGGCATGTTACACTTTTACAAAAAATATTTTATCTTGATCTCAGGTAAATAATCCGAAACATAAGTCTTTACGATAAATGGTGTCTACGATAAATTGTGTCCACGATAAACTGTTCATACGATAAATTGTTATACGATAAATAGTTTACGTTAAACTTACTGGCACTGCGACTTAAAATATTGACGATCGTCATTTATATAATACCAACTTTTGCCGTAGATGCGAATCAATTTTTAATTTTGTCGATGGCGCTGCAGTGGTACCAACTGTAGATATGTATACAAATTAAAACAAAATCTTTTCTACGCCTAAGCAATCATCATCGCTATAGTCGGCGTTGCTTATATGGAAAACAAACTTTAAGTACAAAACT
This sequence comes from Tipula unca, assembly GCA_951394425.1. NCBI lineage: Eukaryota > Metazoa > Arthropoda > Insecta > Diptera > Tipulidae > Tipula > Tipula unca. Next base: position 215,055,329 of record OX596381.1, read on the forward strand.
TAGTTTTACAATTAACATGCAAAATAATTATCGTGATCGGTGTGCGCTGGATGCTTGCGCGCGCAGCCGATTCTATCCACTGTTGCTAGAACGACTTTGCTGAGAAATTACGATGCTAGCAAAGTACTCAATGATGGACTCTATCGTCTTGAGTTGATGAAATTGATAATGGTTTATGTTGTAATAATCCGCAATATAAAATTTAAAATAAACGAATAGCACGCAAGATTTGTCAGAAGCCGCTTAAAAACAAACCAATCGATGTTTGTGTTCGTTGAATTATTAAATTGTATTTTCAAATCAGGTTTTTGATTAAAGTACTATGTTATTTTCGTTTTCTTCTTTTGGTTTGTGAGACATTATAAGATGGTCCTGCTCCCCGTTCAACGTTGGCCATAGATTTTCGTGATGTGTCGACCTGTGGTTTTGATGTAGAAGCTGATGTTGATGTTGTCGGTTCGTTTACGGTACTCGGCGTGGCTTTCACTTGTTCCACTTGACGAGGCTGGGTCTTTTCTCGTGGATGTTCTAGCACGTCTTTACTGACCAAAACTAAACTGCATACGTTCATTGGCAGTATTATAAGTAACATCAGCATCGTTATGTTGTAATCGTTCGTATCGAATAATGAATTAAGTATAATGGAAATTATATAAGCCAGATAAAAAGATATGAAGCATCCGATTACGGCAACATATTTTAACTCGATATCTAAATTTTGAATGGCCATTTTGAGTACTGATATTGCAATTATCAACCTACCAAATATAATAAACCAACACATTATATTTAAGATTGGTGGATTAATGTCACATGTGTACGGTGACATAACTGCTACAGGATTTTTCACATATACCATTATCTGTGAATTATTGTAAACCTTTTTCACCACCAATTGTTGATAGTAAAATCCTCCGGGCTTATATTCAAACACGTTTGTGTGCGAATATGTTTGCCCGTCCGAAACATATTGAAACAATTCTGACCATTTCCCTGGAATCAGTTGAATTACATGAAATGATGTATTCGATGGAAGCTCTATCGTTGAGTTGGTGTCTAAATGAGTTAAACGTACTGTACAATTCCACTTGGAATCTGCTATGATCATAACTGTTGGAAAACGGGATACATGACGCTTATGAATAGTAAAGTGGGAATCAATAAATACAGGATATCCACCTGTGGAAGATTTCCTCTTCAACATATAATTTTTATAAATGTTATTCTGATCATATCTTCTCAAATCATGTTTAACCAATTGGTAAAGGCACGGTTGTGATATGTTGTCCAAAGCAATGTTTACAAATTCGTATTCAGGTATAGATAAGTTGATAATTTTATTAGCGTATTCAGTTGCACGATAATTCTGGCCATTATCATTTAGGTTATTCTCACAACCGCGCTGATTAAATAAATTAACGCTCATTGCTTTAGGCCCAGCACTTATTGCATCTGGATCCTGGAATTATATTTAAATTATTTGATTTTAAAATTTGTTTTACAAATTAATTTGGTTGTTTTATTTACCAGAATACAAGAACGTTCTGTGTATGGCCATAGAAACGCCGCCAACAAAATACTGAAACATCCCAGAAGCAGACTAAATTTTGGACATAGTTTTATACCATAAACTAAGAATACAGGTATTAAAAATACGGCCGCATATCCTTGCTGATACCAAATACTAGGATCAAATGATCGGTTATATGTGAAATTTTCGTGGACCCAATTGTTCACATTATGCTCCAAATTATTTATGATAACCATTAATGCGGTTGCCGGTACTAATAATATAAATAACTGGATTAGATCTTGTTTGGTAGGTTTGACTGACAACCCTGATGTTTTCTTTTTAATTATAAAATATTTTTTTAAACTTAAATTGATAATTATAAGTGTAACGAACGCAAACCCTAAACAAATAACCGAAACGATCAAAAATAATGATGACTGCATCAATTTCAACGCATAAAGTATGTATAGGCTGGCGAATAGATGACAACAACAGATACTATATATGAACGTATCACCTACAATTTGTACCGACGCACCATATTGGTCTGATATGAACGATACAAGTATTGGCCCTATCATACCGGCTGATATTCCAAAACAAAGAAAACATATCTCCGATATTTTTGGAATACTGATGGTGGCAACCCATATTAATGCTGCTACTATTCCATTAATAGCCACTGTTATGTATAATGCTGCTATTCGATTAAAGACAAACTCACCGATACCTATACCGATTAAAGATCCAACCAATAACAATATTGCATATATTACATTAAACAATTCAAATGGCATGGTTGTTTCGTCCGTATTGTCCCGAATATTACAGAATGCTCCATCTGTGACGATGCGAAAAATATTGATAACCAATCTGAATCATCGTCATTAAGAAATCGAAATTGTTTCTACATACCTGCGATAAAAAATATCGGTACTACAATGAATCCAGTAAGAAAAAAAAATGTTACGATTAACACAGCATCGTAAAAATATTTCGTATCTTTTATTTTTGAATTAACTGTTGATAAATTATTAAGAAATTAAATCGAATCATTCATTTTCTACTTTTACACTTACATCTAACCATATTTTCGATCACTCTTCTGTTAACGCACGCTTGTTGTGAATCCTTGTACTTGTTTTACAATTATACTCTTGAATTGTGTGAAAATTCAAAACAAAATGTAGTAGAGGGACTAAAAATTGTGATCACTTTGATTACGCAGGAATAATTCACACTCTGTCTGCATTCCTGTTATTATTTGACGGTGAGGTGGATTTTGTAACGAAAGCCCTTTACGGTGTGAATTGCTCATGAATGTATTAAATGAAATGCATTCAATTACGGAAAAACCCGGAGTGTTAACATAGATTATCTTCATTCAGGGACTTTGGAGCGGTCACATTTTGGCTGGCTAAAGCTCAGGGATTGGGGTGGGGCTTTCTACAGTATCAATGAATCTTGCGAGACCATGAAGGAAATAGAAACAAGTTTATGGAATTTGAATCAAACAAACAGTAGTGGAACAAGGCAGAATCTACTCACCTAGTTACTCAAGAGCCGAGAACTATACCAACCTTATCAATCGTTAAGCGTATTTATCTCATCCTGAAAAGCGAAACTCAAGCGAAAGCTCATAAATATAATACCCGAGAAATAATTAAGATAAACTACTATCAATTATTAGTAACTTTATTTTGATAAAAAAAACTTAAATACACGAAAGGTTTTAACTTAAAAGCAAGCTAACACCATAATAACGTATATTGCAAGATGTCTCTCGGTCTAAGCCATTCGAAAAATATTTCAATTTTGGAAAACTTATAGGGGATTAGGGGGTTTACGACAATGATGGGACCGTTTGAAAATGAATGTAGAACGTCTAAATTTTAGGATCTCTAGATTTTTTCGTTTGAAGCGCTTTGGGTCAATTTATGTGAAATTTTGGTGTGTAATTTATTTCTTAACTAGTAGCTGGCTGTAAGAGAGTTCGAGCTTCCATTATTAACTGTAGAGTTTGCACTTTTAATTAAAATGAATATTTCGCCATTTTTAAGAAACAGCTTTGAATTTAAAAATAAATAAATTATGTCAGCTTTGTTTAATAAACTTTTATGTACAGGGTGAGTCGGCTATAAAGATAAGTGCGTTTGATCGGAAATTGGCAGAAACATACGTTTGATGAAAATTATAGGAGTGACCGGAATTTTTGAAATTGCCGCTTAATTTTAACAGTAATCGAAACAAAGCAATAATATTTTGGTTTGAGGCCTTTTCTTTGGTTTTCGTTTCTTATTTGAAGCGGTCCAGTCGTTTATTTATTTTAGCCCAGTACAAAAATGTTATATTGTGACGCAGAAACATTTGATATGGTATTATCAACATATGTACGGCGGATGTAGTCAAGCTTCCATAACCGTCGACTTTACGCGAGAGTAGTTATTCTGCGGTAAGCTAATCGAGTAAGCTACTAATAATTAGTTCAACATCGAGTTTGTAGAATTGCTGAATTAGTCCCATAAATTCTGTTTTTGGTTAAACTAAACTTAACTGATGATTTTTTTGCCATAAACACAATGCTGCTCAAAATTTAATAACTTTCTTCCCATAAAGCCAATTAGGACAGATTGTTTAAAACATTTTTTAATTTTTTGCAACGAATGCATGTATTCTTGTATTTTGGTAAATAAGCTTTCTTCAATTGAAATTGGCCCGTTTGACACTTGAGCTATATATTCTAAGCTAGAGCACTTAAATACATTATATAGTTTAACTCGGTTATATATATAGCTTTGTCGGTTGCATAGTCTATTTAATTGCGTTACAAGGCCTCAATGATTAGCATAACATTTATTCTTGACGGATTCCTTCAAATAATAGTCTAACGGAGTCAATCCTAGTTCCTAGGCGGCCAGGTGACATCGTCATTTCAGCTTGTTTTTTTTTGATTTTCGAAGAAGGGCGCAAGACTGCGATTGTAACGTTGGCTATGTGAGCACTGGCTCCATCCTGTTGAAACCAAATGTCAGCCAAGTTTTCCTCATCAAACGTAGGGAATAAAAAGTCAGTTAACATGGCACGATAACGGTTGCCATTGACTGTTAGTACGGCTTCTTGCTCATTGTAGAAGATAAGCGGCCCTATGATGTCTTTGGTTCATATTCCGCACCAAGCAGTCATTTCTTTTGGGTATATTGGCTTCTCATTGTCACGTGTGGATTTTCGATGCTCCAAATACAGTAATTTTACTGGTTCACATAGCTGCCTAGGTAAAACTGAGCTTCGTAAAAAATATTTATTTTTTTGTGGTAGTATCTTTGGAAATAAGTTTTCAATATTTCCCAACGTTATAAATAAATCGCAAGAACCATTTATTTTTATTTTCAAGTTGTAGAAACGCGTCCTAATATGAAGACATCATAAAATATTCGGATCTAGTTGGTTAATCTTATCATTCAACCAATTAATTTATCATGTTCTAACATGACAAAGTATTTTGATACATTCCGAGCTAAAAAATTCAAACTAATCTTCTAAAGAGTCCCTTCTCTTTGCTGAATTGGAAAATTTCGAAAATATTTTCATAATGCCGAAATTAACTGGTCCATTATCTGCTAATTCTTGGTGGATGTTATGACGTTCTTATACAACTTAAGCTAGGATTGTGGTATAGATAAAATTGATTTTTTTCATGACAATCAATATTGTTTCACTACTGGTAAATCCACTAAAAAAGCTCTTACATTTTTTAAGCCAGATATATGCATCAATTAATAGTTCGCAAACAAATCAGCATTATTTGTCAATATATCTACAGCTTTTGATACAGTCAATCATGAAATACTCAGATTGAAGCTGTATAATATTGGTGTCAGGAATAAAATTCCCGATTGGCTAACCGTGATTGTCAAAATAGATAAAACTATAACCTCTATTATGACTGCTGCAGTGGAGATTTAACCGCCACTTTCAAATTCAGATTCATGTTTATTCTGTAACTCGATTCCACTGGCAAAAAATTACATTGGACAATTTGCTATTCTGTATCTTGTTCCGTTGGAAAAATTCAAGCGCGAGGGAATTTTAACTCCGAATTTAATTTTGATGGAATTTTACTATTCTATAAGTGGATTCGATTGGAATTTTTGTTGGAAAATCTCCATCAGAAAATTGTGTGTTGGAATTTTTTTTTAAAATCCATTTTTTTGTAAAAAATATATAGTTTACTTAAAAAATTTATGACATTATTTGCTTTCACAACTGAAATTTCTAAACATATATATCGCAAATCTCATTTTAACAGTTGCCAATTGCCGGTTATTAAAGCGAGTTTTGCCTGTACGTCGGAATATTTTGAATGATTGCAGGGACAATAAAAATCGATTGTCAACGCTCATGAGAGTGTTAAAAATTTGCCGCCAAACAACATTACGAAAGTCGACAATAGATGATTATTTCCTCATACATGAGCCATAGTGAATTAATCGAGTAAAATTTGAGCCGTGATCACGATTTTCTGAATTTGGTTCTTGTTCTCATGTTTGCAAACGTACATAAAAACGCTTTACTTTATTTCAAAAATAGTTACAAGTTTGACAATTGGTTAAAACCATAGCTATCAATTAATCAAAATTTTAATTAAACATTGGAAGATTTTTGCTAAATTTCAATATAGTTGGGTGTTCAAGTATACCTAAAACACAGGATTATCATAAACCAACCCGCAATAACATTTCGCATGTATGTATATAACACTAAATTGGACGTTAGAGACGCTATTCAAATGTTGAGCTATTTAAAATAATTTATAGTTTTACTTTGCCAAATATAAATACATTTTTAACCAAAAATACCGAGCACGAAAAAAACGTAAAAATTGTTTCTCATCAAATTTTCCTCAGCCAATCTAATGTTTACAGCTTTACTTTTCTAATTAATCAAAGTGCTAAGTATATGTTGGTGGTTCACATATCTAAAATGTACATAAATAAATGTATGGTATGCTATATATATGTACATATATATATATAAAAAATATTCAAACCCGAGAAATATTCTAAATTGCAGGAAAAACAAACTTTATCCAAACAAACCAGAATAACAACATATAACGTTCGGTTTTTTTCCGCTTAAAAGCATAACAAATGAAAATTATATGACTTTAAGCATATAACCAACATAAATGTATAATTTTTTTTTCGAAAAAAAGTTTAAGCATATAATTAATGTTCGGCAAAAAAAATGTATTCTATGTTCTTATAAGAAGTGAAAAATATGGTTTAAATTTTTTTGCTTTTTGGAAAAATAAAATAAAATTTATGATTAAAATGGATTTTCATGTTTCTCATAATAATTTTTTTTTATTCGAGGAAAACAAAAATACATATAATAAAAAAAAAAAAATAATTGTACCTTTAAAATAAAAAAAAAAAATGGAAATGTGGTTTTTGATTCTGGAGAACGTATACGTACATATAAGTATGTATAGTATATATACCATACATGAATGAAATCTACGTAGAACATAAATGGATTATGCAAATTTTTATGTCTTCTCATTTTTAAGTTTATGTATTTTTATCATTCATTAAGGTATGCTAGATTAGGTGATTAAATTACCTGCAGGCTATTTCCCAATATAATTTACATTCACAATGTACTTATAATAGGAGCATCCCTAAAATGATGGAAATAATCCATGGTTAATACAATTTATTGCGGTATACCCAGAAAGTGGCAAAGTCTAAGCACTGCCATTGTGTCATCGAACTACATATACATACATACGATATAAATAGTGTTTGCTATTTATGCAAATTTCGAATACAATTTATAGATCTTAAACAAGTTATGTTACTGTATACGATGAGAACTTTTATCAGTTTTCTCACGCAATAGCAAAAATCTTGTTTTTTTGTTCATAAACGGCAACAATAACAACCATGTACAAGTACATAACATATATACAGATACAGAAACACCAAATTTACATAATTTGTATTTTTATTCAGCATCATGAGAATTGTGTTTCGACAACACAAAAAAAAAAAAATTCAAATTTTATTATAAACAAATTAATGTCCTGAATTGTATTGTAAAAAAAGGATCAATAAACTATTTTGTGTGTATCTGTCTACATAGCTATATGCTATTATGGTTGTGTTTTCTGGCTGTATAGCACAAAAACAAGTCCAAATTCATTTATGTTTCGAGCGAATTTATTGTTGTGGGAATTTTTTGAATAAAAACTTTTTATATTTTAATTTTTGGTCCTGGAAAACGAAATCCTCTAACTACATACATATATACACTGTTGAAATATACATGTATACGTATTTAAATTTCTAGGTTAAAAATTAACCGCTCACGATCTAGGATATATAGGATATTTTTCATTTTATATCATATTTCACAAAATTTTAAAAAAATATTTCGGTTGGCATAGCATAAATTATCCACCTGCTTATAGGTAACCCAGGCTACATAATACAACTATAAAATGCATTTTCACACTTGCAAGAATATATAATCTAATAGTAAAAAATTGTGTGCTTCTTAAAAACAAAACTAAAAAACTGCAAAAGTTTAATATTCCCAAAACGTTATTGTCGAGTTGGAACTTTTTTTTTTGTATTTGTGTGTCGTTTTGAAAAAAATGAGCTTTCGTTTCCATCACGTTTCCAACGGACGTCTAGTATACTAAAGTAGATTTTGCTGCAAAAATTCTCTTACAAAAACTTAATTTATTTTTGTGCATATTTTCAGTATTTGGTTGGTTGCAAAGGTAATAGTAAAGTTGTATAGTTACAGAACCTGTCGGCTGAGGTCGGTAGTCACACATTTCTCGTAAACCTAAATTGCACGAACATGTTTTCCAAGAATACCACCACAGTATCCTTTGCTTGTCGTAGGAGGTGACTAAAAACTGTTTGCAATATCAACAAAAGAAAAACTGGATAGTGCCAAACCAATGCCGGACCTCCGCTCAAGTACCCGGAGATGAGGTGTGGAATCGGCACGTGGAACGTTGAGTCTTTTTAGAAGCCAGGAGCGTCAGAGGGCCTAATCACATGCATGAAGGAGTATCAGCTGGAACTCGTTGCTCTTCAAGAAACTCGTAGTTTAAGAAGGTCACACCTCATTTTGGATTTACAAGAAGTCAATAACCGATTGTGTAAGCTTCGCTTGCGCATGAAGTTAGCTAACCTGTCAATAATTTGTGTACATGCGCCCACAGAAGTTAGCCAGCTCCATAGATAAAGATTCATTTTACAATGACTTGCACGATCTAATGGGAATTATACCCGAACACGATGTTAGAATGGTAATTGGGGACTTTAATGCTAGAGCTGGCAGAAACCAGACCGACTTTTATGAAAACACAGAGTAGCAAGCACATTTCCTCCTCCAGCCAAATTGACCACGTGTTAATTTCAAAAGGGCGAGTTCGGGTTGTGCAGGATGTAAGAACTTATCGGTCAACAACCAAATACTTATGCAGCGATGATTATTTTGTCGTTGCTAAGCTACGATGGAAGTTTTCTTATAGGTCCGGGAATACAGTGAAACACATTGAACGTTTCGACTATGAAGGTCTGATAAATGTGAAGCTAATTACCTGTTTGACTGTGTGAACTCTGTCTGGGAGGTACTGAAAACTTCGATTGTATAGTGAAAGTCAGATTCAAGAATTAATGATTGGTTGATGACAAGTGTCGTCTTGCAGTTGAGCAACAAAATATTGCCCATAGTAAAGTGCAACAACGTCTCACAATCGCGAGGAAAACCAAGGCTATTCTTACTAGGAGGGCATCTAAGCAGATTTGTAGACGGAAAAACGGAGAATGGTGGAAGGCCGAGGCTCTGAAAGTACAACAACTCAGCAATGGGCGCCGTTCGCATAATTTCTTTAAAGGAATTTCTATAACCGAAGTAATACCTGCGACTAATGGAAAAAGGAATAAATTTCAAGATCAGAGATCTGATGAAGATCCCCGACATTGCGCATGAAATAATATCTCAGCGAGTACGCTGGGCCGGTCACGTTCTGCGTGCTGATCCGGAACGAATTGTGCATCGATCTCTGATAGACAAGCCACCATATGGTAGGCGGACGGTCGTTGCAGGCGACGAATGCTCCACGGTGTAGAGAACGACTTGGTTTCTTCAGATTGTCTAAGTCCAGGATCGAAACCGTTGGAGCCAGATTGGTGATATAGTAAGGAGCCAGTAATGGCTTTTAAACGCAATAGTTACAGATCATGATATTTAATGCAATTAAAAATGGAGATTTTAATTTTTACAAATCATGATTCTGAATTGACCAAACATGAAACATGTAAGCTTGGATTTCAAAATTTTAAAATCAAAATTTATAATTTCTTTGAATTAATCAATTCTCAATCAGCTATTTGGAATCGCCCAATATGAAAAATTTATATTCATTATTGGGCGATTGCAAACCCGATATTTTACGCAGATCATATATGTTTCTGTTATGTAAAGTTGTTTATATGAGAATGAACGTTAAGAATGGCGTAGCGCGATGTTGATGTAGTAGTACCGCCAATAGCACTAATATCCATATGCGACAATACGAGCCACCGTCGTGCTTCTTCGTAATTTGCTGCAACGAAACCTTACAGAATGCTTTACAGAATGCTTTCGAAGTTGACATTTGGTCAAACAATTAAGCCTATGATTGTTGTCAACGTGGTTATCATTCATTTACTCAAAGTAAGAAACGATTTTTAATTTTTAAACTTGTTGGGATGTTAGTACGTAAAGTTAGCTTATTGTTAATATTACAATTTTAACAGTTGATGATTGTGAGATAAATTAAAATATATTCCCCAATAAAGCAGACCAGTTAAAGAGTGTGAATTTATAAATAAAAACATAGCCAACTATCACCTGACCTATTGAGCGAACCGGACTATTTGCTTGGAGGAAATTCTACTAACGATGATTCAAATAATAATGAGAACAAGCAATTTGAAACGTATGGCGAGTACGAAGATCCGGAATTTTTTCTTGAACAAAATAATGCTTCCGATGATTATGATGAAGTGAGGCCAATGTATCTGCGACGTACACAAATGATGGACTTATCAAAGACGAACATACAAATTCAGTTTACTAATATATGGTGACGCCTTTGCATTGTCAGCAACATGTTTGGCTCAAGTAACGCCATACTTACAAATATACTAAAGGCGTTTATCCATCACTTATCAAAGATGTAAACCAATTATCAACTTATCAAAGACGCACATACAAATTTATTTCAATAATATTTGGGGACTCCTTTTCATGTTTAGGAACGTGTCTGGATCAAGTAATGCCCTACCTACTTTAATACTGCATATTTATCCTTAAATGATAGTTCAAATATACTAAAGACGTTTAACAAAAACACATCAAAGAAACAAACCAATTATCGACTTATCAAAGACACACATAAAATTTAGTTCACCAATATTTGGTGGTGCCTTTGCATGTTCAGGAACATGCCTGGATCAAGTAATGCCCTACCTACTTTAGTACTGCATATTTAACCTTAAATGAGAGTTCAAATATACTAAAGACATTTAACAAAAACATATCAAAGAAGCAAACCAATTATCGACTTATCAAAGAAGACACACATACAATTTTAGTTCACCAATATATAGAGACCCCTTTGCATTGTCAGCAGCATTTCTTGCTCAAATTACGCTATATCTACAATTATCGACTTATCAATGATGCACATACAAATTGGTTTCACGAATATTTACTGACGCCTTTGCATTTTCAGCAACATGTCTAGATCAAGTAAAGCCAAACTTACAAATATACTAAAGGCGTTTAACCATAACTAATCAAAGGCGGATATACAAATTTATTTCACTGATATTTGGTGACCCCTATGCTTTGTCAGCAACATGTTTGGATCAAGTAATGCCATACCTACAACTATCGACTTATCAAAGTCGCACATACAAATTTAGTTCACCAATATTTAGTGACGCCTTTGCATTGTCAGCATCATATCTGGTTCAAGTAACACCATACCTAAAAATATACTAAAGACGTTTTACCATAACTTATCAAAGACGCACAGTCAAATTTAGTTTACTAATATTGGCTCAAGAAACGACATACCTACTTTAGTACTGCATTATTATCCTTAAATTACTGTTCAAATATACTAAAGACGTTCTACAAAAACATATCAAATACGCAAACCAATTATCGACTTATCAAAGACGTACATACAAATTTAGTTCATCAATATTTGGTGACACCTTTACATTGTCAGGAATATGTCTGGCGCAAGTAACGCTATACCGACAATTATCGACTTATCAAAGACGAACATACAAATTTAGTTCACTAAGATTTGGTGACGCCTTTGCATTGTCAATAACATGTCTGGCTCAAGTTATACCTACAATTATCGACTTATCAAAGACGAACATACAAATTTAGTTTACGAATAGCTGATGACGCCTTTGAATTGATAGCAACATGATGTATGTGAAGTTAGTCTGAAAAACCATCCCGAAAAAGGCCTTTTCAATTTTGGTATGTGTCTATGCTAAATTTTACACCAGCCCGAAAAAATATATGTAAAAATGTCAGAAAAATCTATACCATCCCGAAATTTTAAATTGGTGAACATTTTCAAGTAAAAAGTTTAACGTATAAATTAGCCGGAAAAATTAACGACATTTTTAAAACAATTGATACATTTTTCTTATTTCAGTATTAATATTCAATCAAGAATCAATACCAAAATGTATAATTTTTTTGCGTAATCCATAGATGGTCTCTAAAAATAGGTACATTCATCCCACAAATAATGACATATAGCCTATCTTCGTATCATGGAGCTAAAGGTTTCGTCTAGGGTCATTTGTACTAATAGATTTAATAGTATTTTTATACGAATTATATGAAATCTTTATAATTTATTGGGAAAAATCATAGGGATAACCCCCTCTGGGTTATGGCCTTTATAAATGAATACATTCATTTCACAAATAATGACATATAGCCTATCTTCGTATCATGGAGCTAAAGGTTTCGTCTAGGGTCATTTGTACTAATAGATTTAATAGTATTGTTATACGAATTATATGAAATCTTTATAATTTTTTGGGAAAAATCATAGGGATAACCCCCTCTGGGTTATGGCCTTTATAAATGAATACATTCATCCCACAAATAATGACATATAGCCTATCTACGTATCATGGAGCTAAAGGTCTCGTCAAGGATCATTTGTACTAATAGATTCAATAGTATTTTTATACGAATTATATGAAATCTTTATAATTTATTGGGAAAAATCATAGGGATAACCCCCTCTGGGTTATGGCCTTTATAAATGAATACATTCATTTCACAAATAATGACATATAGCCTATCTTCGTATCATGGAGCTAAAGGTTAATGACCTTTGCAAGAAGGGCAGCTAAGCGGATTTGTAGACGGAAGAAGCGAGAATGGTGGAAGGCCGAGGTTCTGAAAGTACAACAACTCAGCAATGAGCGTAGTTCACGTAATTTCTTTAAAATAATTACTGGATTGCACCATACTTTCAGGCCTTCGTCAACCGCCATTCGGGACCGGGATGGAAACCTCTGTGTCAACATCGACGCAGTACTTGACGCATGGAGTGGACATTTTACTGAGCTGCTTGATGTTCATCATGCATCACAGACTGTTGTTGAGCCACCTCTAGAACAGTCTGCGGAGATTTGCACTGAGGAGCCATCCCATGAGGAATTCACTAAGGCCATGCAGAGAATGAAACGAAACCGCTCACCTGGAGTGGACTGCATTAATTCGGAGCTCTTGATATTCGGAGGGGATACTTTGTGGAACTGTCTTTTCGACCTTATTCGATTAGTATGGCGAACCGAAGTTATGCCTGATGAATGGAAAGTGGCCGCGATATGCCCCATCTTCAAGAAGGGAGACCGCTTGAAGTGTGAGAATTATCGCGGTATAGCTCTCCTTTGCACAGCATACAAGTTACTGTCATACATTTTATTGGATAGAATCACTCCTCTGGCGGAAAGCTTGGTTGGTGACTATCAGGGAGGATTTCGTCCGAATCGATCAGTCACTGATCAGGTCTTTTCGCTGCGGATGATTCTATCTAAATATTATGAGACATCCATCTCCGTACATCAGGTTTTCCTGGATTTCCGGCAGGCCTACGACTCGATCAATCGAGAGAGTTTGTGGTCTGCCCTGGAATACCTAGGAATGCCAACAAAATTGGTACGACTGTGTAGGATGACAGTGACGCAGTCTCAATGCTGTGTTAAAGTTGAGAACAGGCTATCGACAATTTTTGCAGTTAACTCGGGTGTTCGGCAGGGAGATGCTCTGTCCCCGATACTCTTTAATCTCATGTTGGAGTACATCTTTCGTAAAACTGAAACACCTCAGCGTAACATCTTATATCGCCAGTCCAATCAAGTGCTTGCATATGCAGATGACATATGCGTGATTGGACTGAATAACAACGGAGTGAAAGAAATACTTGATCCGCTTGTAGAGTTTTCAGCTTCTGTTGGACTCCAGATCAATGAGTCCAAAACGAAATACCTGATCTCTGGTTTTAGAGACAATGGCACACCAGATTTTAGTAGTGGCCACCACACGTTTGAGGGAGTGAGGAGGTTCAAATATTTGGGCTCTCTTATCACTCACGATAACAGTGTGGGTGAGGATATTAAAGTGCGGCTGGCAGCTGGCAGTCGTTCTTTGTATCCTCTAAGGCCACTGCTAAAATCTAAACACTTATCAAGTGCCGTGAAGCTGAAGCTTTACAAAGCGTTGATCAGGCCCGTTGTTATGTTTGGATGTGAAAGTTGGGCGCTGACGGATGAGTACGAGAGATGGCTCCTTACATTTGAGAGAAGAATCATGCGTGTGATTTACGGCCCTAAACGCGAAATAGATGGTACATACCGAGCTCTGTACAATTTCGAGATCAGAGATCTGATGAAGATCCCCGATATTGTACATGAAGTTAGATCTCAGCGAGTACGCTGGCTCGGTCACGTTCTGCGTGCTGATCCGGAACGAATTGTGCAGCGATCTCTGAAAGGAGAGCCACCATATGGTAGGCGCAGAGGTCGTTGCAGGCGACGATGGCTCCACGATGTAGAGAACGACTTGGCCTCTTCAGATTGTCTAAGACAGTATGAAGACCAAGCTCAGGATCGAAACCGTTGGAGCCAGATTGTTGATTCAGTAAGGGGCCAGTAATGGCCTTTAACACTGTTATTATTATTATTTATTTACAATTTCTTCATGTAACATTTTTTCGGGATGGACTGTTTTTTTTACTTTATTTGCTATAGATTTCGTGCTGAGAGCGAAGACACTTTTGATATTTAGCATAGAAACATTCTGAAAATACTTTTTTCGGGATGGAAATGTTTTTTCGGGCTAACTTCACATACATAGCAACATGTCTGGCTCAACAAACGCAATGCTTCCTTTAGTACTGCATGTTTCCCTTGTTTGACTGTTCGCAAATTTACTAAAGACGTTTAACAAAAACTTATCAAAGACGCAAACCATTTATCGATTTATCAAAGACACACATACAAATTTAGTTCACCAACCAACGCCTAAGAACACCATACCTACTACGGTTGTTGATTTCGACCTCATAATTTTTGAATGTTTTGTTAAACAAAAACACGGCAAGTGCCGTGTCAACGTTTTCACTAATGAATCAGATATCTTAGTGAATTAGATATTATTTACACAAACTTTAAATGTGATTTATCAACATTATGTTTTTTGCAGATATCCTGTTTTTGTTTAATTTCGCACAGAATGAATAGTTGGAGATTCATTGATGATCCTATGAACAAGAACGCCAAACTTACCAAGAAATCTAATAAAAAAAACAATTTATTTTTGAAAATATGAATTTCATAATTCACTCAGGTAGGCAACTTTTGTGCATACAGCTGGTTTTCATTTTGACAAATATAGAACTTTATATTTGATTGAGGGGTTTTGATAGTGAACTCTATGGGAGACTTCCAATCATATGGAATTGACGATTATCTGAATAACAACAAGATAAATGAAACTGCCACTAATATAACATTTATACCCCTTCACCAAAACGACAAACGCAAATTTAATCCACATAAAACTGATTGGTAGAAAATATTAATTGATTTTTAAATTACGGTATACTTGTTCGATTTATGTATATATATATATACGAGTATTATAACATCTTCCTTAGCCGCTATATAATGAATTCTTTATTTACTGACACGCGCGTACTATACAACCAAATTGTACCAAATGGGGTGGGAGGCTCGCGAACTCTTAAAAATAAACCGTAAAACAAAAAATAATTTATTATTTTCAATTAAGGTGCAAAACGAGTAAAAAAGGAAAAAAAAAACTTCCGTAGAAAAACCTTTACCTCAATTCTAACAATGAAAATGGAAAATTACCAATTCAAAGTATATACGAAATTAATTCATCTCATAAAAAAAAAAAAAAAAAAATTTGAAATGAGCTTTTAATGAATTGTTTATCTCATTTTTCATGCTTTGCCATGGTTTCGGGATTTTCCTCCTCTATAATATACATATGTATGTATGTATGTATATGTATTAGGATTGTGAGTATATATGCGTGTTATATATTACTCGTATTTGTTTTAGTTTTCCATTTGCCACGTCTTAATCTAAAAAAAAATCAAATATTTAAGACATTTTCCGTAAACAAAGATAAAGAGGTATTTTGTTGTGGTTGTTGTTGTTGTTGGAAAATGTTACAAATAACATATAATTATCATTAACATCATAATAGAGGACATGCCATTGATTAAGTATTAATATTGATGGATTTTTCAGATAATAAACTTTTCATTTTCCCTTCACTTGATTATTAATTGGGATGATTATACGCAAAGACGAAATGAATTGGATTCTATTGGGAATTTTAAATAATTTATACTCTCGCAACCATCTTACGAGTGTATCTTTGTATAATTAGATTGATCTCTAGAACACAAGAACAATAGGGAAATTTGTCAAATGACAAATTGTTTTTATTTTTATTATTCGTATAATTTGTCTATTTTGTGGGGTTGTGTGTGTGTGGGTGGGTGGTATATTATTATTGGTATAGCACGTGCCTGTTGAATTAAGCCGAAAAATTAGTTTTACAAATTTGTGTGCAATAACTATAACTTTGTAAAAAATAAATAAAATCTCATGTTTACTAGAAATTTCAAACCATTTTACATTTGAAATTAAATTTTTCTAGTTTTGATTGAGTTTTGGATTTACATACCATATGGTTTTTAAATTTAATAAGATGTTAGAAAATCTATATATGCATGTAATGTAGATGTATGTGAAGTTATCCCCGGATATTATCCCTGGAAATGAGAATTTTAAATCAGGCAACTTTAAAAGTTTTATACCTCATGTAATGTTGTGTGTGTGAGTTTTTTAAAATTTAAAAAATTTTAAAATTTTGTACTTTATTTATTGGATCAAAGCTAAATAGTTTTGAGATGAGCATATCAACAGCTTACTTCAAGAATTTTTTTTGTGAAAATCGTACCGTGGTAATGTGCCTGAATTTACCCGAGGCTGAGAATACCAATATTACCACAACTTTTGTATTTTATTTTAACGTTTCGTCCGGTCTGTCGAATTTAAAAATTTGTCGAATCAAAGCTATATGGTTTTGAGATTACTTCAAGCTTACTAGATAGCTTACTTCAAGAATTTTTTTTTAAAATCATATCGTGGCAATGGGCCTTAATATACTCCTTGGCTGAGAATATCTGATCGTAACATTTGTATTTTATTTCAATTTTTCGTCTGGTTTGTCGAAATTCATAATTTGACGGATCAAAGCTATGGAAATCGAAGCGTGACAATGTGGTTAAATTATAAATTTGCTTCTTGATAAATTTGAGTTATTTGCATTAACAAAAGTTTTATCTTTAGAGAATCTATATATGTTTTGATTATATCCATATCTTTCTTTTTGCTAAATTTAAAGAAACAGAGCAAAAGAAGAAGTCAACCACCGGATTAAATGGTATTAGTGCAGGCGTCACACAAGGCAGCGTTCTGTGTCTATTATACTTGTTATCTACAGCCGATTTATACCCTTTACCAACCAAGTAATAGTATCAATATTTGATGATGACACTGACAGTTTGGTGTCTCACAGAAACCCCGAAATTGCTTCAACGGAATTGCAAAATCACTTAAACAAATTTGAGGTTGGCTAGGGACATGGTGAATTAAAGTGAAACAAATTAAACCAGCGTACTGAAATTATACAAGGTGACTATTCCAACAAGCCGATGTTATGTAGTTAGGTCAACATCTGGACAGAAGTACCAGAAAAAATATCGAAACACGGCGCTTTCAAATAAACATATATCAGTTGAAGAAAAACAAAATTATTATTGGACAATAAAGTGCTACTATTCAAATCATAATTATGAACCTACAATATTCAACTATGGCGTTTCACCAGCGCATCAAATAAAGAACTTCTGGAACAAACTCAGGCAAAATTAATAATTCGCAGTACTACAAAATTTAAAAATACGCAAATTCGAAACATACCATGAAGAGTCCTTAGGTTATAATTAGCATAAAACCATAAATCACACTATCAGTGCACTGCAACACAATAGCTCATCTGTATACTGCATCTAGGTAGAACGACAATTCACCGAAAACCAATTCATCGAAAACACAATTTACCAAAAACGACAATTCGTCGAAAACCACAATTCACCGTAAACGACAATAATCTGCAAACTACAATTCACCAAAAGCGCCAATTGACGGAAAACGATAAACTACCGAAAACCATAATTCACCGAAAACGACAATCCACCGAAAACGACAATTCACCGAAAATGAAAATATATGAGAACTACTACATATATACCGATTATTTCGAATTATTTAATGGAAACAGGATTCTAAAAAGATTTTTGGATAAAGTGTTGGCCAACTGGACCAGAACTAGGGCAATTTGACCGATTATCATGAAACTTGACAAATAGAATAGAATGGATTGTAAAATAATTGTTGAATACAATTCTGGAATATAGCCAACCGGAACGGAACTAGGCCAATCCTTGACTAATCATCATGGAACTTGACAAGTTGAATGGAAATGGGATTGGAAAATGATTTTTTGAAAAATGTTTTGGAATATGGCCAAGTGGAATTATCATTAATCCTTGAGCAATTATCATAAAACTTGACAAGTTGAATGGAAATGGGATCGTTAAATGATTTTTGGATAAACTTCTGGATTATAGCCAACCCTTGTGGTTTGATTGAAGTAATCTAGTTAGTGGTGAAATTTATTCACCTGTGATACTTGAATTTATAGATTTATATGTTCCATATGCGCATATGCGTCGTTCCCGATGGTTAACACTCAAATTCTATCTAAATATTTATACGACTAATAGGACACCAGTTCAGAACTTTATCCAAATATCATTTTATAATCCCATTTCGAATCAACTTGTCATGAGAAATATGCGAATTATTTTTAATTATTTTGTAGCTAATTTTGATCAGTGAATTTAAAACAAGGTGTAAATCAAGAAAACATAATCTACTATATATCAGTAAATAAATGTTAAAAATTATTACGTGAAAAAGAACGTTGTCCATATAAAACATTCACTTGGATACCCATTCCAAAAGTTCATTAAATCAATTTTCTTATTTATTTATTTAGATTATAGTGTTTGACAATTTTACATCTTCTAGATATTCACTTGGGATTTGCGTTGTGTGTCGCCCAATTACAAAATGTCTTTGAGTTAGGTAATCTACATCATCATCCGAAAGTATGCAAATTGGTCTGGAGTTCAACATCGCCTCTATTTCAATCAGCAGAGTTACCATTTCATCTACGATGAGTATGTGCCCATCGGATACTCTTCTCAAGTGGTATTTTATGTTTGTAACATCAGCTTTCCACAGTCCACCGAAATGTGGTGAGCTTGGTTGAATAAATTTGAACGTAATTTGGTCTGCCAAACGAAATTTAGAAATGGTATTAGCATTTTGTCTTAAAAATTGGTAGAGATCATATAGATGGTAACGAGCTCGAAAGAAATTTGTGCCGTTAACGCTGTGAATTTGTTTACATACTCCGTGCTTAGGTCAGAGACCAACTCAATATGAAATGCTTTCGTGATCAAACAGACAAACAAACATATATAGCTTTTATTTGTTTTTTGCCCTCTTACCTCCTTTCTTACCGTGAAGGTATTAGAAAACACTCACTTTTGCATAGACGCTAAATTATCAAGTACTTTGGCGCCAGCTGAATGTTGTAAATTTCGTTCATGGTATTTCCATAAGAACTCAGTCAAAATGAGATTATCGGGATTTTTATCGACCGGCGGTTTCAAATAAGCTCCCAATGACGGCTCGGAAATTCCCTCCAAAAGCCTTCCAAGTAATTGATGTGACAACAACCAATCGTAAACTGAATAATTCAATAATTGTTCAGAGGTTTGCAATGCAATTCCACCAATAGGTAAAATATTCTGTGAAATTGTATCTTTTTAAACACCAAGAAACTCATTCAACGTAGTATCCACGCAATTATTTCCTGCATTGACACACGTTGCATTTATATAAATTTTCTTAAGCATTTGAATGATTTCTTTATAACAATTTACACGTGATGTATACGCAATATAATCCTCTTGATCTTCAACTTGTTCATTTTGACGATTATAATGAATTGCCGCATCATTTGGATCTAGCTTTGATGCACAAATCGCACATAATTCAATGACACCTTTATAACATTCTGAATCAATAAATAGCTGACATGTACTTACAAGCCATTTCTCTTATTATTTTAAACTTAACTATAAAAATTTGACGTCTATTCGCTGATTGGTAGGATAAATATTTTTTCTAAATGTTACCATAAAATATACTAGGGTTAAATATATTTTATGGTAACATTTTCATTATTATAGTAACATTACCGCAAAATAAAAGACAATTGTTTTGGTTTGATTTAAACAATCTTCGAATAGTTCTTCTTCTTTAGATAAATTGGATAGTTTGACTGGAATCGCTTCGATTTCCCAAAATTTTCTCAACAGACTTTCTACCTCATCACCGGGAGAAGTAATGCTGATAAACACCCTTCCATATGAAAGGAGCTCAAAAAATATATCTGATCTAATTATTATATCAATTTTTGCACCTTGGTAAAAGTATACAGATCGGCTAATGAGTACTGCTTGAAATGATGAAGAACGATAAACTGTGACAGTGACGATTGTTTGGCTGGTAGCTTAGGAAATGCGTATGCGTCGATTTGAAAACTTTGTTTTATTCCATGGTGTTATTGTTCCGGATACTTGTCCTTTTGTATATCCATTTATAGATGCTTCTATACCCGATATAGCACGATGAGCAATGCTTTTCTTCAGTCGTAGTTTATTTAAACATTTTTCGGTGATAAACGATCCTTGTGGTTCAGAGTCCAACAATGCTCTACATAATTGTTTCTCATTAACCCCATCAGATACATGTATCAAAGCGATGGGTAATAGTAAATTTTGTATATACATAAGTGGTGGTGGTGGTGTGATGTGAGGACAATGCTTCGCTCGTTTGTATAGTAGACACAGCTGCGTACGGAACTGGACTCGGGAGTTAGCAAATTTTGTTGTACCAAACTGTGGTGTTTTTTTATTACAGTTGATTTACACGTATATGCACCATGAGTATTGTTTAAACAGTCTATTTTCAGTAAATCCCTTTTTTCAATTACTGCCATTTCGTTGAATTTAGCGTTGAACTTTTAGATTATTTGGTTGAACTTGAGGACGTCTTATTACTCCCTTTAATGATTCGAGTGCAGCAATGATTGGACAAGTAGTCAAATGCACTATTGGTATCTTCATCTAATTTGTTAACTATATGATGTCCATGTCCTCTCCTAAGGTTTTAACTCCGGGAAAATTTTCATCCGACGTACATGAATTTTTTAATGAATGCATTAATAGTATATTTCTAGGGATAATATCCATCTCCATAGAGCCTCTATATAGTTAGCATTTTTGATACTGAAATGTTTTAGATAGTGTAATTTTTGAGTTAGAAACTAGAAACTAGAAACTAATGGTAACCAAATTAATTTAGCTCAGAAAGCTTTTAAATATTAGACCGCAATTATAATTTTGCTTAATTTTTAATTCAAATTTAATTTAACATTCACAATATATACGTAAATAAATTATTGTTTACCACATTTGCAATTAACTCAAACTTAAAAGTTTCTATTTTCACCAAAATTATATGATTTATTAAAAATGTATAAAATTAATTCGTTTATGTTGTATGACAAATGAGCTTTTTTCATTATGTGTATGAAAAAGGGGCGTTGTATGAGTTGTTTCGTTATAATTGAATGAAATTAAGATGTTTAGCTTCTACATAAAGTATATTATAGATTTGATTTATATACACAGTTCAGGAGCTTTATTAAAATTCATACACTATTGCATGTTTAACTCTTTTTTTTTGTATTATTGTTTTGTTTCGAATAAACCCACAAAACCATTAAAGCTCACATGCAATACATCTTCAAACATAAATAAAATTCTATTTTCCACACCTTAATTTTCACATAAATAAGAAATTATTATTAACTACGTTAATAAAAAATAAAATAAAAGCTCTAATGGAAAATGTATGTGTGTGTGTGTATGAGAAAATTTATTTCACATCCATTTTCATTCCGCACCATATACAAAAAATTAATTTAATTAACTGAAATACAAGCGAAAATTTTGTAACTTTGTGGTGTTTTATGAGAAATTATACTTTATACAGGTTTCCTACATTTTTTTTTTTTAAATTACCTTTCATAGAATTTTTTTCTGGAATAATGAATGAAGACTTTGACATACCTTTCAAGCAACTTTTTCATTATGGTTTTATATTATTTTTTACTACTCGTGAAAAAGAGAATTAAATTGTTTACGTTTTTGGTAGAAATTTTGTGCCGGTCAATACACTCAACTTATATACAACCATTTATATGTGTACATACCTCCTATATACATACATACGAGTATGTATAAAAGCACTTAAATGGTTTCTTTGATTAATTTATGATTTATATACGTAATTTTCTTTCGTTTCTAATAAAAACATAAATTTTCCATAAAATAACACTCTGGCTTTTCTCCAATTACAAAACGTGGAAATTATTTTTTTTGTTGGAAATAATTTGAAATGAAACATAAAACAAAACACCTTTAAATTGAATCAAATAGAATTTGAGCTTTTTATAGCTTTTAATTCTTCATACTCGTGTATATATAGAAAAGTTTTTCGCTGGCAATTTGATACGACTTTTCTTTTTTTGCACACCAAGAAATTGAAAAAGGTTAATGGTTTATAATGATGGATAGATTTTCATAATACCTGAAAGCTCTTAAACAATAACTTATAGCTTTAATGAACAAACTTTTAACAAAAAAAAATTGTAGGTTTCGCTTCGAAAAATGCAGATATTTAAGCACCAATAACAGAACCCGTTAGAAGACTATTTGAAGAGCTATTACTTGTCGTATTACTTTTTACATTTTAACTTATCCGATCGCAAAATCTTGTTAGACCTATGCAAAACTCTGTATATACTGATACATATACCAATATAGTACCTCTGAAACGTAAAAAATCCATCCCAGACTTTTTGAAATTTTTTAATTTAAATGATCATAGAAATCATTAGTTTGAATTAACACAGATCAAACTATCGTGACAATAAACCGGTCAATGATGCCCAAGTGTGACAACTGACTATACCTTAAGTAAGGTAAACTTTAAACAAAGGTTGAAGTAATATTATGCTCCGGCTTGAATCAATTTTTATTAATTTTTTATTTTTTTTATTTGTTCTATGTTTGTACTATTTTTTGAATGTTTGATTCTCAAGTCAAATTTGCAGACTTCTCTCAAAATAAATGCCATTATAGGATCAGTCGAGTGCAATCTAGAAAATACACCTACTAAAACGACAGAAAGCCCTGCATTGACAATATCGCACAACAATGAAAGTGAACAAACCCAGTAACTGATTCTTCCCGTTTGTAAGAGGTATAAGATTGCCGGAAGGTAGACTAAGATTCTCGAGTCTTCAAGTGGGATTCCTAGTCAAAGTTTTATTGAGTCTAGCCAAAATAGATAAGTTAGAATCCATATATAGTATGGAACTTAATTACAATACGTGGGATCCGAATTGAAAAATTAATTAAACTATAAAATCTTCTTAATTTGGTAAACTTTTAGTGGTAAATAAAGTGGAACCTAATTGTTCACAGTACGGAACCTAATTTTTGTAGTATGGAACCTATTTTTTTTTAACCTATATTACACCACTTCTTCAGCTCTATACAAATTCACTAGTTCACTATTTCACTTTAACCCACTTGTTCATTGATCTCTGATCACTGAACAACCTGGTTGTGTTTATATGCCCGTTCAATTCAACTCTCGAACTTTCTATATTGCGTCTATATTATTCGAGAATAATCTATGACTTAATCATTCCAATTTGCACATTAATTGTATTCCCTCTCCCTTACCGCGCCTTTGCTCATTTCTCCTCTATGGTTTTTGCTCACGCCTTACTTCTCGAATATTGTGGTGTTGCCTTTGCAACTCCTCGCATCAACCTCGGTGGTCGTATAGGCTGGAACCATCGATCGTTACCACACCATGTTCTATAGCTGCAACTCTAACCATTTGATTAACAACGATACTGATGTTATCGAGTTTAACGTTAGACGATTATGTCTATATAATCGTCACATTATCCCCTCCTTAATTCTGTTCGTCCCGAACAGATTCATTTGTGCTCCCGGCATATTTTAATTCGGTATACAACATTGTTAATCTGTTTAATGACTTTGTATGGTCCCTCCCAACTTTGTTGTAATTTCGGAGATTTCCATTTTCTTCGTTTGGGGTTAATAGGCCAAACCAAATCTCAATTTTAAAATCCTGTGCTGTTTGACCGAAGGTCATATCTAGTCTTCATTCGATCGCTGGCCTTCACAATGTTGTCCCGTACTGCAACGTGAATGCTGATCATTCTTTGGTACGCCTTAGTTCTCAATTTCTTGGGGTTGAGTATTTGGCACAACTCTAGGAACACGGATGATTCGAAATTTCGGCCTTGCGGTCGGAATGTAGCTTTAACGATACTCCAAATCGCACAAAATTGTTTACAAATAAATACATCCGTAACTGTTCGAGCTTCTGATTCATAATCGGATCTTCTGATTTTCCATTGTTTGTTCGGCTAAATGGGTCAGTAATATCCATAGCCACATGATATCTTTCCTCTTGTTTTTCTTTATGGTCCCTTATTGGTGGCAAAACCTCACAATTGCCGCACCATTCCTCCACATCTGCAATTGACCCAATAGAACGGTAGTCTTATCATGCCCAGCGCTTTATTGTTGACCGAATGCGCCCCAAATTTGCTATTTCCTGAATTTCCTGCATAGGTCTTCTATTATCTGGTTTTCCTGTAGCACGCTCTGTTGTGTTGGGTTGTTGCCATCGGCCGATTTCCAAAGTCTAACCAGCAACCCATTCTCGAACTTCTGAGCCCAATAACTTTTAACGGTTGTACTTTCCGTCGCGATTTCATGTCACTGCGGTGTGGTACCTCTCTCCATCCATTTGATCATCGGAGCAATGGAATCGTAGTGTCGAAAGACCAACGCCAATTGCTCTCTGGTCCAGCGATCCTTGGCATCTTCTCTGATTCTTTTGATGTTTCGCAATTCGCCATCCTTTTTCTTGTCTATTTGCAGCGTTACCTCCACATTGCGATAGATTCAGTGACATTTTATGCTTAGTAATAAAATCTAGGCTGATGATGCATTGATCCTGTATGCCAGCAAACAATAAATCGATGTTCAAACCGTGCAGGCTCTTCAGTAGCTGTTTTTAGTTTATTACGAACCATTTTTTCCATGCGCTCTACAATGTCAGGACGTTTAATCGATTTTGATGCTCCGGTATCCAAGGTAAAGGTACGGAGTTGTTTCTCTACTTTGTTGCGTGCTTATCTGTTACAATATGTATTGTTGTTTATCGCGACTGTCTATCAGCCCAGTTTTCCAAGAAACCGGTTGCTTACACTCTCTGATATAGTGACCAGGTTGTTGATATCTAAAACATCTAGACGGAGGAAGGTTTCCAGCACCTGTTGTTCTGGAAGCCTTGTGTTGATCTTCTTATTTTTGCTTGTATCATTACCTCTATTTGCGCTATATCTTTTACCTCGAGCGTTCGCATAGTTTAACGGAATTGGAGGTTAGGATGGCTCTAGCTGCTACATATTCTAACGCCGATCCTAAGACTTCGTTCTTGGTTTTCCCTTTTGCTGTCGTCTTCAAGTGAAGCTTCAGCTGGTCATCCTTTACGGCGTTAATAAATGCATGCATCTGTAAGTTCTTTCAAGACATCACTTGGAACTTTACAGTAAGCTTGGCGCGCTAGTTTAGTTATTTCTCGTTGTTGTTGCCTATTATACAGCTGGATTTTGCATAATTCCTGGACATGATTCTGTGCGTTTAGGTCCAATTCCTTCAGAATTCCTTCGCTTCTCATCTCTGATGCAGGGATAGTTTTTAGCACATCAGCTGCCTTGCCTCTTAGTGCCAAGGTTTGGCCACGGTCTAAGGCCTTGAGATCTATAAATATAAAGAATGCGGACATTTTTAATCCTTTATCACGATATTCCGTAATTTGGTCCAAGAATGAAAACACTGCATGCTCAGTGCATGTTTGTCCTAAAACCATATTGATGAAAACGGAACTAATCCTACTTTGTATGGATTTTTCAAAAATTTTAGAAAAAAACAGAAAATGGTGAATCTAAATGATAGTACCGAGGCTAGTTTTATCACTCTTTTTAAATATTGGAACGATTAGAGCTCTTTTTAGTGATACAGGGAAAACCCCAGTATTAGAGTCACCAACGTTCGAAAAATATTCATTAAACTCATTGGCAATTTGCATATAGGCTCCGAATTTATAAACCTTTCTGATTAATGATTTCTTCTAATGATGACTGTCCTCCAATTTTTAAGATCGCAGAATATCTGGCTATATCTTTTTAATCTTATGTCGTTTGTATGCTTTTTATAGCAAGGAGACAAATTTTGTTTCTTATGTGTATTAGTCTCAGTATATCATCAGACATCCATTGCTTCAGCTTCATTGGTGACCTTGAAAAATGATAATAAAATTATCATAGGCCTTAAGACGTTTCGCAAATTATAAACATCAGACCATTTCTCAAATAATAGTAATCCCTGTAATTTATTATGATCGATATGAGAAACATAATTTCTAATTTCGACTGAATTTTCCGGCCCTATAAACATCTTTTGAAATGTCTTTTCATGAGTTTTTGTGTAAATTTATTAAATGAGTTATAGAACTATGGTGATTTTATTATTTTTTACACATGCCAAAATAAATTGAGAAAACAGCCCCTATGCCTATAGCCCTACACAGATCCAGATACTATGAATTCCTGCTCATATTTAGCACGTATATATGTACATAGTTAGTTATGTAAATAAATAAGTACTCACGATAAACTATTATGTATGTGATAGAAAATTTCCAGTATTTACTAAGCAATTATCAAATATGGATATATGTAGACAAACAAAAACAATTTCACACAGTTGAAATACGTAAAAATAATTTTTTTTTAAATATTTGACGAATGAATATTCAAATATATGGAGATACGTTTTCCTCCCGCATCTCTTTACCACCCCTATGTGTACAACGTATACAAGTACTTTATAATTTTATATTAAAAATTATTTGTGAAAAATGATAAAAAACGAAAAATAATTTTTCCAGAATTAAGAAGAAAAATATGATGATAACACACACACACACACGTATATATATATCCATAAATAAAATGTAAATTATATTCAAGACAATTTTTATCTACAAGTAAGTATGTATGTATTATATACCGAAAATAAGAAAATAAATATTTAGAAATATAACAACAAATAGTAAAATAAATTTTATTTTATTTTTTTGTCTATCTGTCACAAAATTTTCCTATCTATCACACATAATTTTTTTTTTCCACCCATCGTCTTGATAATATTTCGAATCTACATTTTGTGTAAATATTAGAAGAAAATATTTCAAAATTTACTTATACTGCTTGCATCTAAATATGTATGTATGCAGCTATATACATACATACATACATATAGTGCATGTGAAAACTAAAAATGTAATATTAATATACGAGAGTACCATGCATGCATCATAAGAAGGAAGACAATTTTCTTTTTATATGGGAAAAGCATCTCTGTATGAATGATAAAAGTGTATATATTTGTTAGTTCGGGAGAATAAATTTATATGTATAGTTGCACAAAAAATATTTTCCAAACGAATTTGATGATGATTTATACAAATGTGATTTATATTTGACATTTATTATCGATTAGAAAATGGGAAAATGGAAAATGATATGCATCATATACAAATATATACTGCAGTATACTGTGGGAATTTTAAAGAGGATTTACGATAGTTAAGCGGATTTTTGGAATCGACTAGCAGCTAACCACATAATCCGCGATATATCTCATCAAATTATTTACCAACTGTATATATCAAATTTACACAAAATATTTTTAATATTTATTCAAAGAAAAAAAATAAATAAATTTTATATAAATTAATTTTTAAATAATTTAATATATATTTTTATTCCAGTACTACATATAGCAACGTATTATGTGAGAGAAAAACGTGAAAATGCAAAGTAGCGAAAACCCGTTGTAAACTACTGTGTATTTAAAATAAAAATTCCCAGCGATTTTGAATAGATAATCTAATCTAATATTCAATTGACAAATTATGGTAGTTTTTGTTCATCTGCCGTATAACACTTCTGGTATTTAATTTTTTAAAACAACCCTTCTTCAACGATTATAGGCATGGAGGTGTTTTCTTATACGATAGGGTGGAAACTAATAATTTATACCAAAGAGAGAATATTTTTTGTCTATTGAAAAGAAAATTATCAAAGTGTTATGGTGTAAAATTATTTTGTGTTTTTATATAATTGAACGCGAGCTTCGTACAATTTAATAATTTGTTACAATTAAATACAACAATACAAAATTCATAGAAGAAAAAATATATTTTTTCTACTCACCACCATGAGCAGCACTATATATTTGTAAACTTTTAATACATTCGTATTTGTAGCAAACAAAATATTTTATATTTTAAATTACATGCCAATTATTATATTGATAATTTCTCATAAAAAATCACCATATAACCTATATACCGTGCTATTTTTCTGGTAGCTAAGATTATAGCACACTTATAGGAGCAGTTTAAGAAAATTCGATCGGGTCAGAAGAGCTCCAGAAATTATTGAAATCCCGACCATATGAAATTTTTCAGTATTTTGACCATAATGTATGGAAATATCCCCCTGTAACCAGTGTGTGTTAGGTGTGTTATGATCACAGCTACCAGAAAAACATCATGACATGATACATTTTGAATCTTTAAAGCGTATGAACTTAGATTCTATCTATGGACTAGTGATATTCATAATTGTATTAGTTTCATTTAGGGGAAGAGGCTCTGGCAAGCAAGCAATTTTTATACGAAAAAATAAATGATTTGAGGAGATTCAATTGTTAAATATTAAAATTTTGACAGAAAACTAAAATTTGTTTTGGTTTGTTCATTATAAAAAGAACAAATAAAAAAATGTTCGGAAAATTTGATCAAAATCTGAATTTTTAACAATTCTTTTTACTAATTGACACACGGTCTAAGTGTGTGATTCTGACACTTGATTTACTTGTTTTTATATGCAAAGTACTCTTGTCATATTGTTCACTGAACTTTGGGCAAAAATATACAATATTTTAGTGAGCTTTTTTAATAAATTTTACATGCACAATTCCCATGTTTTTAGTGATGCCCCAGTGAAACATCAATGCGCTGGATATACCCACAGTAAAAATTAAAAAAATTATTCAAATTTTTTTTTAAAAGTGGAGTTAATCGATTAGTTTTATATGTGGCTAGCAATTTGGTTGATTTTATGTGGTGTTCTTAAAACCCAAATTTTAAAAAATGTCCGAAAGAACGCGGTAAAATTTGATTTTTTTTTGTCTATGGATTAGTAAAGATAGAAAAGTTCAGTTTTGTGTTTACAATCGTTAAATCAACATTAAAGAACTACTTGACTGTATTTATGTAAAATGGAGCCGATTGTGTTGGATGATTTCAAGGACCAGATTTTAGTAGTGGCCACTACACGTTTGAACGAATGAGGAGGTTCAAATTTATGGGCTTTTCTTATCACTCACGATGACAATGGTAATTTTTTTTGTATCCGTTTCTTCTCGACTTCTGCTAAAGTTTAATCACCTATCAAGTGCCGTGAAGCTGAAGCTATCCAAAGTGTTGATTTTTCCCGTTGTTATGTTTAAATGTGAAAGTTGAGCGCTGACGAATGAAAGATGGCTCCTTATACTACTATGATGATGAAAATATTTCAATTGATTTGAAAATATTGGGTCGCAAATCGAAACACGATCCAGGGGTTTGTTGAAAAATCGCTATGAAAGCGATGTACGAGAAATTGTTAAACAGCGTTCCTGTTCTTGAATACGACACAAATGCAGTATGAAACGAAAATAAATTGGTATTTTTGAACTTGATCGAATGAAATATTTCTGCACTGACATGCATACATTGGGAAATTTATTTTGAATGATTATACCTCTATGAATTTTAAGCCGTGGGCAAATGTTTTTGACGTTTGAATATACAAAATGTAGTTTTCATTTATTGTTTGTGTCATAAACATAACCCAAACATTTTGTACGTTTTTAATAAAAATAAATCTCATCAGTTAAGAAACTCAAAATTAAGAAAAGTATTTTTGGTTTTAAAAAAGAGGTTTTATAAATGGCTCAGGATTTCAAATCCATAGGGACAATCCACAATTCACTTATAAATTCAATAACATTTTTAAAATATTTAATTAAATTCAGAGTTATTCTTTCAATTCAATTAATTAAAGTAATTAGATTATGAAGCCAAAATGTAGATAAAAAAATCATTAGAAATTCTTAACAAAATATTTTTTATATATGGAGTCGTCGACTAATACATCAACGCGGTGCAGAAATCCGTTCATAATCGAGCAAAATTGACTAAAATTCGTAATGAGGAATAAAGACGTTGGACAACTTAATCATGCCAGAAACGAGACTGTCACTTGGCAAATAAAGAAAAAAAATGATGTAATTCTATCATCATGTTAAATAAGGCAATGAAAGCATAAACATATGAGTTATATTTAAGGTCCAAGTTCCAATGCCAAGACATAATCCTACCATATACCACTAGCTCCATCAACATTTCAAATTCCGCCACCAACACCAATTCCAACCATCGCAACATTATCGATTAGCTCTTCAAAGGATTGCTCATTGAATACGGAGTGGACGAGTGAATTAGAAATCTCGCCACCAATTAAAAGGTGCGTTAGAAAATTATCATCATTGTTTTTATCATCTGGTTCTGAGCCTGGTTCCTCATCCCACAAGTTCAATACACGTATTGTGTAGTTTGCAACATCCTAAATTGAATTTGCTCATCCTTTCGAGAAAGTATATTTTCTAGTTGTATAGTCCTGTTTGACATTGTCATGTTTTCATCTAAATTCTCAAAATATTTATATGTATAGTTAGCATAAATTGCCGTAATGGATAACCTGCATCTCCTAAAATATGGTTGACATTCGTCGGTGTATGTGCGATAATTTATAAATCCTCGAATCATGGATCTCACTGGGTGATTCAATAAAAATATTAATAAATGTTCTACTTGCGTATAGTAACGTAGATATTAAGCCGTGGCAATTTTTATATGTTGATCGTATTTGGTCTACAGGTTTTCTTATATATATGTAGCTTCCAGCTATGCAGCCTATCACATTTGGAAACCCAACTAGCTTAAATTTAAGAAATATTATCAGCTCTCAAATAAAATTATCCATTAGGTATTGCCTAACCGGCTTCTTCTTCTCTTGTTGACGGAAATTTGATGTAGTCCGTTGAAATTCCAAACATGAACTCCAAACTGGGTTACATTGAAAAGATTTGCCATTTCTCTATAACGTTCCTTGTTAGCATTAAATCTATAGCTTGAATTTTATATTTCAAATATTTCATTACCACAAAGAACCCAAACATTGAGATTTTGCACTTATTTCTTTACTGCCACCAATAAATTTAATTTTATAGTACGATGCATTTTTGTATAAATTTATCAGGTGATATTACGGTGAAACTAGAATTATAAAAAATTAGCCTCCATTAATAAATGCTCAATTTTTTTTTATATATAAACATGAAGATAATAATTTTCAACACTTACTCTTCTTCGTCCGAATAATTATCTGGACACGATCCTATGCGGTTCCCGCTTAAATAGATTTAGATTATTCTATTAAATCTGATTCCATTTTAAAATAACACTACTGATCACTAATTAATTATCACATAACACACAGTAATTTATTAATAGACCTATCCAACATAGGTATGCTGTATAAATTATCATAACATTTCAAATATACAATCAATTCAAACACAAAAAAAAATTTATGATTGAAAAATTATAAATGACGTATTGTCATCTGCCGTAGATTGCTTGAATAAATGGTAATGGAATAAAAACCCGACATTTCGAAATTTTTGATGTACATCAAAGTTTTTGAAGGTTGTTGTCCCGAAATAACTCTGACTATGTCGAGTCTAGGTCGAGCATCTACTTCATAGTTGGAATTGGTTTAATTTTATAGAATTTTTGAATTTATAGAAGGTACGCATTTATTTTAAATTATCGAAATAAATGTCGATTATTTGAATGTCGATTTCAAATTATGTGATTGAATGTCTGAGAAGACAAAGAAATGTTAAAGCTGGAATTTTAAATCTGGCATTTTAAAAATCATTGCTCTTTTATTTTAGGCTAAAATTTTAAAATTATGTTTCAAAAATTAAGACTACCTTATAGTACTGTCAAATTTAAAATTTTGATTAAATTTTGAGAAATTATATTCAAACATATATGTCTTAAATAGACTTTGAAAGGTTGATTCTAAATCGTTTTAAAATTGAATGTATTAGATTTAGGGATTGTATAGATTCGTGTGAAATTTGTACAAAGTTCGCCTTAAAATTAAAAAAACCAACAATCAGTGTGAATTTTGTCCTAACACTGAATAAATTTAAAAATATTAGTGAGGATAATATATAAAATTCGGATAAACCGGTCAATTGTTTAAAGCTAATTGTCTTATAAGTAAACGTAAAGAAGTTACCAAATGTCAAAGAGATCTAAATACAATAATATATAAATACAAAACTTATTGCAATTAAAATTTTTAAAAAAAAAATTCAAGATACTACTAATATACAACGCGGTAAAACACCATTGTCCTTAATTACTTATCTTCTAGGTTTAAGAAAGCTTTTGTAGTTTTAATTATATAAAGGTTACAGCTATCCATTGCAACACTATCTGAATACGATCCTTGGTTCTGCCGGAGATTTATTTTAAAATTTTAATTTTGTACTAACATACAATGTGATAAAATACCCCACTTCTAAGATACTTATCTTCTAGATTTAAGAAAGATTTTCATCTGTTTCTTAGTTAAAAAGTCCTCAGCTACTCAAAAATACTTTTTGGTATTTAGGTACGATCCTGGGTAAAGCGGGAGAATTTTTTTTAAATTTCAATTTTTGGATGTTTTAGTAGATAAATTCCTCATCTAACCAAAAATATATTTTGGAACTCGGGTACAATCATTGGTTCAGCAGGACAATTTTTTTTAAATTAAAATTTTGTATTGAAATACAACGTGGTAAAACACTCCGTCCGAGGTAGGATACCCCTGTCCTAAGTTACTTATCTTCTTGATTTAAGGAAGCTTTGATGTCTTTTAATTAGATAATACTCTCAGCTAACCATTAATATATAACCCTATCTGGGTACGATCCGTGGTTTAGCAGGGGAATTGTTTACAAGTTATAATTTATAATTTACTACTAACATACAACGTGGTCAAAGGCACCGCTGTTCTAAGTCACTGTGTAGACTTTGTGTTGTTTGTGTAGACTTTTTTTATTATTCTGCCTTCTTGCAAAAGTTTTACTAATTTGGTAAAAAATTCTTAATAACGGGAGATTTATTATTAATACTAATACTTTCTGAGATAAAAAATTAGGACAATTTTAGGACAAACTTCACACCCGTTTGTATCGATATAATTTTAATTCTCAAATTATTAGAATTGTCATGTAAACGATTAATTTTGAATTGGGCTTAGACAGTTAATTTTAGAAGGTATAACGCTTTTTAATATTTTCCCAAAACCACGAGCAATACAAATACTCAAAACTACAATTCGCTTTTCATATACATTACCAAACTCATTTTTACGTTATATTGAGGACGTAAACGAATTCTGTGATCACAAAACAAATCTATGAAATTCGTAAAAAAAGCTCTTCGCTGCAAATGATAAATTTTCATCACGTATTAAAATGGTTATCATAATCAAAAATGAAATAGGAAAAAAGCGTTCTTTCTTTTTCAACAAAAAGCTTTTTTTTTGTGTTTTTTGACATATTGTTACCTATTTGTATTATATCTTAGATTTCTATTACGATTTTCTTTTTGTGCTTTCGAACGATATAAAACTTGGAGCAGAAAAGGATTCCTTGTGTATCGCGTACATTGTGATATTGGTTCTGTTTGATTTGAAATATCCTTATAGGAACGTGACATTTTAATTGAACGTATTTCCGTATATATGGACACCTCGAGAGTTTTGGATATATTGCTGGAATATTAGTTGGTACTTTTCGAAAATGTAAAAACTTTATTATATTCCCAATCGAGTTAAAATATTTAAATATAATTAACCTAAAAGGATCATATAAAATACATATATATTCGTATAAGGTCATGAAAAATTCGAACCAAAAAAATAAATAAATTAAAATTATTTACGTGACGCTGTATCAGCAAACCGTCGTCGTCGTCCGATTGAATTTAATTTATAATATATCGAAATTCGAAAAAATATTCCATCCTTTTATAACTCAATATATTTTAGATATTCAGAAAGAAGAACTAAATGTGTCACTTAGCCCTATCGAAATCATTTAATTTTCAAAAGTTTTTCTTGTGTGCTTTTTTTTTTTTCTCTCCATTCATTTTATTTTAATTCAAATTTAAATTCTACCTGAAGTCAAAATACCATAAACCCACGTTTTTCGATTTCTTATATAACATATATCCATCGTGATGGTTTTTAAGTTGGTTCGGTTCTATAAGTAGAGAATACGAAATTTTCAAGAACATATAGATAGCTACATATACATATGTACATGTGATGATGCTGTGTGTTACATTAAATTTATGTAAAAACGAGGTGTGATATTTATCGAGATGAGAACAGGAATATAAAATATCTCGATATATGTATGTACGTATATAAACGAATACGTATCGACAGTTTTTGTGTTCGATTTTCATTTAAAATATTTTTGTGCTTTCCTACCTTCCCTCACCCCCCCCCCCCCCCCCCAAAAATTTTTTTTTTTGGAATTTATCCATAAAATTTGATCAAAATGTTTAACATCTACACACATACATTTATAAGCACGATATAAAGGGAGTACCGTAACCGAATAAAGCTCAAAGTGGGTAAAGTATATTGAGGATGAGCAAATTTTATAATTTCCATCTCGCAACTGAGCTTTCATATTAGGGGTTCTATTGTTTTTTTTTTTGGTGATACAAATTCGAAATGACATTTCAATTATCGGTTTAAAATGTATTAAACAAAACTAAATACATAAATACAATATTATACATGGCAAAATTGTTGTAAATCATTTCGAATTTAGAGAGAGAGAGAGAGAGAGAGAGAGAACGGAGAGAGATCGAGAGGAAAAAGGATTTTCCAATTTCGATATATAAATAAAATATGTATGTAGCATTGTGTACAGAATTGGTATAGCGGAAACGAAAACTACAAGAAGGACTATTATACAGATAAATCAATCGAATAAGGTGAATTCCTTCTGATAAATGGTTTTTGATTAGTAAAACAGATTTTGTGTTATCAGGATAAAATGCAATAAAATTTGTAAAACATTTATCTAATTGGTATATCAATTTAAAAATTGTTGTTACAGATGGCCAACTAACATGATATACCAATATCTGTATAATGTAATTTAAACTTTTGAACTAAGTTTTGATTAGATTTTCCCCCCAATGAATAATGGGCCGACAATCTACAGTAAGTATCTCACCATACTCAAAGCAAAAAGTTCAATTTAATTATTTTTTATACTGTGTAGCTGAAGACCAAAATACAATTTTCAAAATTCCTCAATCGAGAAACTTAGGTTTGAACACAAAATTTTTTTTTACTCATTTACAAGTACAACAGCGCATAGCATTGGAATGAGAATTGAATCTTGAGATAGAAAATTCCCAAGGTTAAAAATTCCAAGTGTTTTGGGCTGTTTGATGTTCGAAGGACAAAGCTGAAAAGCAGCTGACAATTCATCAAGCAAATTCGTAAAATTCATGATGTACGTGACGAAGTCATAATACATTCTATCTCTGTATGGCGCTATGGCGGATTCAGGAACTAAACTAAATTTTATTTCTGAAAATATTTTGAAAAGACTCGATCTACCACAGCACAATTTTAATTATAGGGTTGGATCCAACGTATGTGGGTATCTCTCAGGGCATGGTCAAAATAAGAATTTCAAATGATAATGAAACTCAACTTTAATATTGGCTGATGTAGATTGTCTAAGCGGTGATGAAATTGAAATGACACTTGGGTCTGATATTTTTTTCGATTTATTGAGCGATGGCAAAGTGAGAAATTTGATGGAAGTTGACTCTGCTTTAAGAAAATTTTGACCAAGCTAGCATCTGTGATAATAAATTTATTGTACGTTAACCATTTATGATTTAAACAGAACAATTAGGATATTTACAATTTACAATATTGCATTCAGAAGATTATATGATCAACGGAGAGACGTTTACGTTGAGATAGTACGCTCAAATCACTATACTATGAAAGTAATAGGCAACCCAAATTCAAATGAATATTAATTACTTCATCATGAAATAGAACCCACTCTTAAGCAGCACAAGTATATGTATTATGCGGAGACATTAAGTAAATGAATAGAATGATTTTGGCCCAGGTTGAGAATGTTAAATATCAATACACATATCCATGCACAATAACATATGAGGCTTTTGTGTCATTTTTGTATTGCATCAGAAGATATCTATGTGGATAACCTAATGTGCCGATTTAATACAATGAATATACTAATCGAACTAAACAATTTATTAGTGTTAAACACAAATGAAGCGAATGCAGATAGTCAAAAGGAGTTTTCCAATGAGACTGATATATCAAAGGTGCTGGGTTTAACTTGAAACCCATGCCAGGATGAGTTTTCATTCAAATGTGAATTATCCAAAGACTCTGGCTATAACCAATTACATGTGATGATTAACTACCACAGCAAACCAAACAAGTTTGGGCGAAAATAGCGTGTCAAATAAACAAAATTGAAATCTCTAGATAGCTAAATACTACGGGTAAAATCGAATTATGTGGCATTTTTTATGCCTATCGTATTCAGTCATGATTTATGCAATTTCTCGGAAGGGTGTTGAAAGAAAGTCTCCTTTATTGATTGCGAAAACCAAAGTTGAATGTCGTTTGTTGAAAAAATCATAACAATTGAAATTCATAACATTATATTGTGGACGGATACGTGAATTCGTATATTTAGTTATTACAAATAATTTTCTGGATCAAATTTTATCGAGTTATTCAAGTGGCACTAACTACTATAAAAATTTCTTAAAAATCAAATACTGGATCACATGTTTTAAGGTGGGATATAAAATGGCATTTCATTGCACCAGGTGCACCACAAATGGGAGACATTAGGGAATCGTCAGTCAAGCTATTGAAATCCATGAGGAAGTTTGCCAGTGGTACACATTTTAAAATAATTGAGGCTTTTTCTAACTCTCGTCCATTATAAGTTGAAGTACCTGAACTTGAAGATATTGTCACAAAATCGGAAATATTCAAGGTGGAAAATTGTTCAACAAATATATTATTACTTACATATTATAAATATATACCTGGAAAACATTATACCTAGAAGTAATTAATTATCTTATCCGAGCTTTCGAAACATACAGCGTTCCTTATAGCTTCGACGTCAAAGTCACCGTCCATGAATCGTTGAAACCATTTCTTCAAATAATGAGCATTCAAAATCACTAAAATATTTGGATGTGCTGTTTTTGACAGATGCCTAGGCTTTCCGTATGAGTTTTATAAAGTACCTGCTAGGAAATTACGAGAAAAAATTAAAAGTATCGTGAATTTCATTTTTCTTTCAGAAAGATAAGGGCATAGCTTAAATATCGAAGAACATTTTTTGTGGAATGGTTTTGTTAAACCTAGAAGATCAATCTAAAATGGGACAATAGTTGAATTTGAGTTGATTAAATTCGACTTACACTAGATTTACGGTGTAGTTCAGTTCGATAACGATGAATTGTTATTTGCCTTACGAGTACGACAGCTAAAAGTCTCAAGCCTCTGAAATCTTAAGTATTTCAAATAGTAGTCCTTTAAAGTTTTCTTCCCGTACTTGAAAGATAAAGGAACCGTTGGTTTAGGGCCAATTAAAATTAAGTGGGAACCAGATCTCATTGCCTACGATGTCATAATGGACCCACATGACTGTAATTTTATTGTTAGAACAAAGAAGGTTCATGAAATGCTTGCATTCCTTGACGAGTTTGGAGACAGTCAATGAATTTCGTAAAGAGTACAGCTTTACTATCTGAACAAAAAAAACTACTTTTGTCTTTAGATTCCAAACAGTAGATTTAAAAACCTGCACTGAGGTTAGAAGGATAACCATCAGAAAAAAGACTATGAACTCATCTAATTTGTTGAAAATATCCTGCAAACCCTACAAATCTTTCGTAGGATAAGCCATCGAGAGAAAATTGAAGTGGAATTCAGGCAATAATCTGTCATTTGCTATATGAATTTCTGGTAACCATGAGGAA
This sequence comes from Tipula unca, assembly GCA_951394425.1. NCBI lineage: Eukaryota > Metazoa > Arthropoda > Insecta > Diptera > Tipulidae > Tipula > Tipula unca. Next base: position 215,094,212 of record OX596381.1, read on the forward strand.
TAATTTTTAAGAAATTGATAGAGCCGAAAAAGTTGCATGCCCTAATGCGCCTCAGGCGAAATTCTGCAAAACACTGTGCCTAAAATGAAAGTGCGTAACTGAGGCAAAGAAAGAATGGACTCCAAGAAGTGGAGTAATGGCTCTATACAAGCAAGATTTTGTAGACCATTCAGCTTGGTTATAGAAGCCTTCCAGTCAACCACTGGCCACCATTCAATAAAAGCCTTCGATAATATCGTTGGGACCAGTGATTTATAAATGAAAGGGAACAATATTTCCTAAACCCCAGGATTTCCCAAAAGCTCTTCTACATTGCCAAAATATGGCTGTTGCTTTTTGAGGTTTGTAGTTCAGGTGATGCTTCCAGGAAAGTTTACTGTCCGAGACAACACCAAGGCGCTTGACGTGGTTACATTTAGTGATCATTCTCCCAAAAAAGAGAATATATAGGTATTCCTTTGCTTAGTCAGGACAATTAAATGAGTTTTAGACGGATTGGATTGATGGCAGAGTTTTCCACATCTTACTATGCCTCCATCCAGGTCGGATAAAACACTAAGATGTTTGCCTTATACTGTCAAAACAAGATTATCAGCTTAACTCTGTGCGATGAAGCCAGATTGGCGCTGCGTAACAAGTAAATGCCAAAGAAAAAGTCAAAGACACATCTTTCTGAGGACAGCCTTTGGTAACTTTGACAGAAACTAACACCCATCCATTTCCACCTCAACATTACGAGACTTGATCATGGACTCAATCTCAATTTTCAATTATGAAAAAAAGTTGAGGACAGGCTAATAGACTGTAATGGCTCCTTATAATTGGACTTACCAGCTTTCGCGATAAAAGTCACTCTACTCCTACTCCGAGATTATGAAACAGCGCTCAAAGCAATACACGCTTGAAAAAGGTGGAGTAAATAATCCTTAATTTGAGGAAAACCTCATCAGCGCAATACACCACGATTAACCAGCTTGTGAGTCAAACTTCAATCGTGACTTGCAAGAGAAGCCCTAGTGAATTCGGCAGCAACATCAACCGAATTGGTGATATCACAACCAGAAAAATGTACATGAAGAAGCTGCTCATCAATTTTCTTATTGGAAGAAGTAAGGTGTCTGTCCAGTAGATGAAGAGAATCGAGCTTACACACACTGTTCTTAGCCAACCAAGAGGCTTTTTAAACGGATCTCAAACATCTTTTATATTCCTTTTGTGTGATCAAGAAGTTAACCCAATTAATCTGTCGCCTAGACTTTTTGCGCTGTTCTTCAGTTTCCTAAGGTTTTAAGGTCAGAATTCTAGAAAGGCTGGATCCGAGTCTTTTGATTAGTGATAAGAGGACACGTGTTTTCGAAGGCTTTCAAAATTGCCATTGCAATTGACGATGCTTGATCTTCAATGTCCTTGCTCGACCGAATAACCCTCGGTTTGGTAAGTAAATTACCTAGCTCGAGAGCACAATGTCCCTAATTGGTTAATTTTCTATTGCGCTGTATTTTTTACAGGCGGTCGCTTAAGGTTAGGAAATTATCCGTCACCCTCCAGTCTAAAATAAAAAAAATTGAAATATTTTTCAAATACTTTAAACCCAATGACATTTTGGAATATTTCGCATTATGGTGTTAGACTGTTAGCTTCCTAGAAATATCCCAAGAAAATCTGGAAATACCAGCAAATCGACATATACATATATGATGTCATCCCAAACTTGTTGTCCTAAACAAGCTAATACTCTATTGTTTCCAAATCAAAATTATTTTTCGGATAACTTAAATTTGAAGAGGCCTCGGTATATATAAGAAATTCTGTAAAAATCATATATTTTACATGGTTGTTCTAAGTTTTTAGTTTTTCCAAAATTGAAACATTTTTCGGATAGCTTAAACTTCGAATGACATCTTAGTTTATACGTTACTATAGTGTTAGCTATCCAGGGTGTGTTCTTAAGAAAACTTCGAAATTTATTTATTTGGTACACCAATGCCAAAAGAAATAGACACAAAATTAGTAAATTTACTGAACAAAATATTCATTCAAACTCATGTAAAAAATGTTAGGATTTAGGAAATACTTCGCCCATCTATCTAGAATTGTAAATTGTGTGGTAAAAAAATTTAAATGAATTAATTTGAACGGTTTAGTTTTTATTTTATCGTATATAGTTATAAAATAATATCAACTTTTCTAACCTAACCTATTTTGAAAACAGATGAAAATGCATTGAAAGAGATTATAAAACTGTCGCCGCCCGTAAATAATGCAATTATCCTAAACATCTGGCCAATGTAGTTTAGAACTAGTTCACTAAATCACTCTATCGGTCGTCTACACTATCGACGTTTTCTACGAATAGTCTACGTTTTCTATGGTATTTCCGTTGTCCACGTCGGCGTAGAGTATAATAGATGACGCGTGTATGCCCACGTCGGCGTAGAGTATAATATAGATGACGCGTGTAAGCAAAATGAGGAATACAAATTGTCTACGGACTAGAGATAATCTTGAAAGGGATCATATTTCTTTAGTGTGCACTTCAAAAAATTTAATTGGAAAATGTTCATAAAAGTTCAATTTTTTGAATGTAAAAGTTAATTTTTATTTACACCAACATAATCGAGCTTTTAATTAAAATATCACTGTAAATTCGTCACGCCATCGGTAAACATGTCTATATATGTGTGAAGAGAAATAATATTTGTCAATGGAAGAAAATATTACATAAAAGATAAATAAATTATTCTTAACATTTTGTTTGAAAGCTTCAGTGAATAATTTTTTTTTTCTTTGTACACTATTTTGAGATACACAAAAAGTATAAATTTCAATTTAAAATCCTATTATTTGTACAGGAAGTTCAGTTCTAGTCTCGTACATGTGTATATAAAATATTGTTAGAAACCGTATCGGTCCAACAATATATACATGTACCACTAAAAATTTGTAATGTAAACATTCACATTGAGAGTAAAACGAAATTTAATAAAATTGCAAACAATATGATTTTATTACATTTCAATATTCCAAATACACTGTAAATGGTTTTTCCTTCAACATTTTCCTTCTTTTATGTATCTATAACGAAAAGTCAATATTCAAAAATTTATATAAATAAAAAGCAAATAAATATATTCAATTCAGATATTTTCCTGTGTATACATATATATACATATGTATGTACATATAGCCGGATATACATACGTTCGTATATGGGCTGAGCGTACAATAGTGATTTGAAGTGTTCTGCTTCGTGAATCAGTTTTATAAAAGATCAAAGCCGATTTCATTACTTCATCGTAAGTATAAACGACGAACCTACGCTACTCGTACAAATACTATTTTTTCTTATAGTGGATTAGTCGCGGAACGATGGCGACATTTCGGGGCCACCATCATATCATTCCAGCGTATATTGTGTTTTTTGAAAGCTTTTTATTTTATTTTTTTCTTGTACTGTAACAAATAAAGTTAGTTAAGAAAATCATAAATTTAAAACGAAACAAATTTCTGTTTCCTTAAACATATACAGAGAAGCATATATATGTATATGTGTATGTGTGTAAGATACGGGGGCGGTATATGGAAAAATACTGAAAATATTAAAAGTTAAGCAACAAATTGTGTAATATTAATGTTATTTATGATACTTTAAGTTTAGAATATATGTATAAGCGCAAAAAAAAAAAAATTAATTTAATCTTTTGAATTATATTGTTAAAATGAAAATTGAACATCCACTGTATGCGGAGAAATTATTTAATCGTGTGAGAAAAATGTAAGTATGTATATGTTGGCTATGAAATCGGAATGACTTTAATATAAATAGGATCCGTAAAATTTGCATAGGGCGGTTTTATTTTTTTTTACATTTCATTTCTTATTAGACATGAATGTACGATATGTATGTATATACGAGTATGTGTATTACGAAGAAATCAATCCCAAATTTATTTTATTTAGGTTCCAAGAATATTGATTGAAATGCTTTTGGCATCATCCTACAATTCGATGTTATAAATATTTATTTAAGCATTTTTGCGAAGCTTTTTATAATTGAAAAAGTTGGTTCAGAATTTCAATGAATCAATTTTTGTTATATGTATTTATGTTAAAAATCAATGCTTATTTTATGTTTCGTTTGCGCTTAAAGGGTCAATGCACACTCAAAACAAGCTTATAGAATTCGATGAAATTTTGATATTTTATTATTTATTTGTATGTACGTACTTACATATATGTGCGTGCCTCTTATCAAAGAAAATTTTTATTTAGAACTGATAGAAGTGAAAAGTTTTGTTGGCCAAGCAAATTCTTCCCACACAAACAAATATATTTAGAAACATGGATCCATTCTCGCAAAATTGCCCCCAAAAAATAATTACTAAATATTCTAAAGATGTTAAGAGCGCTATGAAACACATGTTCGATGGATTACATGAGCTTAGTTGGTTTTGTACTGCATGAAAGATAACACCATAATTAAATCTAACGAGTCATTGAATGATGCAATTAAGGTAAAACTGCTATAGTAACAGAGAATCATAGAGTTACACTATCACAATCCAAAATTCACTTTGACTCTTCTACAAACCAATTTAAACAGCTGCAACATCGCCAACAATTATACCTACTGAGCCAACTTCCCGTATAAAGTTATCAAAAACAGTTCCCCATTGTCAACCGCCGGAAGTTAGTTTTAAATCATCTAATTAATAAACTATGATTGATGAGGCTGCTTTATTATCGCGGAATATATCACATACGGCATCAAAGACGAAAAAGATACCAGCACCAGACGAGCAAGTGGATGTAACAACAAATTTAATACCACATGTTCTGATAGCCACATCACAGGTGTTAACGAAAGAAGATATTCCGGAAACCTTGAACAAATCAGTATTACTTGACATCAAAGTAATTGCTCCAAGACAATGGCTCTTTGTGAGCAGGATCGCAGAAACCACAAACTACAATTATACCTCATTTCGAATTAGTGTATCGGAGGAATAATTCAGTAATATCATTTATATGGAGAACACGTCGTCAAAATTTTCGGAATTTTGCACAGCCAAAAACTTTTCTTAACCAACTTTTCCTTCCCTTCAGCAATTCCTATTCATTTCATTGCTAAAAATAGTTCCGCTAATAGGGTCTTTACATTTTACTACCAGAACCATTTATCTAAAGCTGCAATATTTTTCAATTTTATTGACGCGCATATCATCTGTGAAACATCATTTAATAACAACATCCTAAGCACAGAATTTAGATGTGACAGATGCAAATATACCAGTCAAAGCATCCATCCCGATTCAAATCATTACTGCCTCACAATCATCACTATAGTGACAGCTTACATCCCTCCTCATTCCACTCATGAAAAATATATAACCATCTGTGATACCATAGATGAACTAATCAACTTTATAATGATCGATCTGTTATATTCCTTATTGCAGCAGATTTTAATCTTCCTAACACTTCCTGGTGTTTTGATCCCGAAATCAACTGTAATATTCCTTTCGATGCAAAATTTCATTCTGAAATATATTTTGTTGATACCATCCTCAATTTTAACCTTAATCAAATTAACAATATTCCCAATATGCACGGCACATATCTTGACCTTATCCTTTCCAATGATCCTGATATTTTTGATGTAAAAGAATCCCTGGTACCATTCGTTATAAATGACCATCATCACAAAGCAATGGAAATATCTTTGAATTCGGCAGTACTCTCACCATGCTTACATCATACAGACGTAGAAACCCACTTTAATTTCAACAAAGCTAACCTACCAGAATTGAAAAACTAACTCAATAATATCATCTGGCGGGATGAACTATCTAAACATGACCTAGACGTGAACGTGGAAATTTTTTATCAGCTGATTACCCAAACGTTCGAGAATTATGTTCCTTTGTCCAGAGTATCAAAAATCAATCATCCACCATGGTATGACCACGTTCTTATCAACCTGAAAAAAAAGAAGAATAAATCATACAAACGAATGAAAATTACCGATACTGAAGATAACAGAAAGTCATTTCAATAAGGAAACAACATCTTATATACGAGGAGTACTTTGAACTAAAATACAGAACGTATCTCGCAACACTACAAGACAATATCAAGAACGAAGATCCAAAGTATTTTTGGAACTTTTTTAATACAAAACGATAGACAAAAGGCTATCCCGCAATAATGTATTACAATAATAAACAGTCAAGTGACCAGCAGTGTATCGTTTACTGAATTTTTTCAATCCATTTACCACAAAAACAACTCAATCTCAACAAGTGGCTTAGGTATCCAATCTAATTTTGATATACATATACCGTTTACCACAAAGGTAAATATTCTACAAGCGCTTAATTCATTTGGTGATGGAAGTGGTCCTGATAAAATACCATCAGCAATTTTGAACACATTAGGACCGGCACTAGTTGAACCACTATGTCTGCTCTCCAATCAATCTCTCCGAATTGGTAAGTTTCCAACCCATTGGAAATAATTGGAATTAGTCATATGCAACGCAATTAAAAAAGTTATTATTCATTTATCTGCCCAACACGGCTTTCTACCAGGAAGGTCTACTTCAACTAATTTGACTGAGTATAATAGCAAAACAATTAAAGCCATCGAATACCACCTGCAAGTAGACACCATATACACAGATTTTAGCAAAACTTTTGACTCAATCGACCATGGAATAGTAATTCAAAGCTTGTGAAAATTTGGTTTGTCCAATGCATTTGTCAAATGGATCTCATCTTACTAGTTTTAATAAATGCCGACGATTTAAAAATATTCAAAGTTATCAGAAACCTTGCCGATGCATCTGAACTGCAAGATGATTTAAACAGGGTTATTAGGTGGTGCGAAGCCAATAAATTGAGGCTAAATAGAAATATATGTAAAACTATCTTTTTCTTTAGAAAGAACAAACCATTACAGTTTGAAAATCATATTAACAGCACAATTCTTCAGATAACTAATGAAATTCGTGATGTGGGAGCTACGTTTGTTGAAAATATGACGTTCAATAAGCATATCGACATAATAGTCGTCAAAGCCAACTGTATATGTTAGGATTTATTAAACGTTGGTCATGGAAGCTAACGGACATCAAATGTCTATTCAATCTTTGTTTTGGCTATGTCCGCTCCCAACTAGAATTCGCTGTTTCTGTGTGGTCTCCCTATCAATAAACGCATATCAGTCGAATTGAAAGACTACAAAAGAAATTTTACTATATACATTGCCAGGAAAGATGGATGGAATTATGATAGTAGCTTACCATAATACGAGAATATTAGCCGTCTACCACCTTACATCGAAAGGTGCCATAATTATCAAATTTCCACACTAGATAATAAATGAAAATATCTGGGCGCTTCAATGATAGGAAACGTTCTGCTAGGGTACATCGTCTCACCGCATATATCCTGCGGAAAACCTCTCCTTACCCATTACCCACTCAACCAGGATTACAGGCCAAAATAATTTAATCAAACTTGTTCAACATCGAACTGAATATGATGAGAATGAACCAATCAACCGAAAGGCCAAACAATTGAACGACTTACACATTCGACTTTAATTTATCTCAAGACTCTTAAAAAAAATCCAAATACGTAGGCGCAGCGATCATCATTTGATCGCTGCAAAGCTACGATGGAACTTTTCATTTTCAAGTCTGGGAACACAGCGAAACGCATAGAACATTTTGACTGTGAAGGTCTGATAAATGAAGATCAAAAGAAACGATATCAGGATCTTGTCAGCGATAGCATTGAAGAAGCTAATTGCCAGTCTGAGGAAAACTTCGGTTGTCATTGCTGCTCAACAGATTTTAGATATAGTCAACGTCAGACCCAAGATTGGTTTGATGATGACTTGATGAGTATGTCGTTTTGCAATGGAGCAGTTAAATATAGTCCATAGTGAAGTACAACAACCTCTTGTTAGAGGGAAAACCAGGCTACTCGTGCTCGGAGGGTGTTCATTATGCGTCACAGACTGTATTTGTTCTGCGTGCTGATCCGAAATGAATTGTGGAGCGATCTCTGAAAGGGCTTCATCATATTGTAATCGCAAAGGTTGCTGCAGGCGTCGATGGCTCCATGGTTTAGAGAATGACTTGGCTTTTTCAGATTGTCTAAGACAGTATGAAGAGCATGCTCGAAATCGTTGTAGCCAAATTGTTGATAACATAAGAGGCCAGGTATCCAATATCCAATGACCTTTAAAAATTGTTATTATTATTTGTTGAACGAGATATCCAACACTTTAGGTGGCATTTAGCATATAAAATTCAAAAATCAAATTAAGTTTATATAATTAGGCAATTAAATTATTTTATATTTTTGGACAGGACATTTGATCTTTTTGTACATAATATAGAACAACATTGAAAAAAAAACTGGCTCGAGGGAATTAATAATACCAAAAAAATCATTTTTATAACATAAAGCATAAAATTTTGTCTAGACAATACAAAAAAAAATTTTGTGATGTTTTCTGTAAAAATAAATAAATAGAACTCTAATATTCATAAAAAATAAAAATTACTACGGTTACCATATACTAGGAATGATATGAATGTAAGGCAGGGCCGAATCTGTTTTCAAAACACAATATTCATTTTAATGTTCCAAATTTTTTCTACATGAAATGTCCAACAAAAAAAAGTTATGTATTAAATTATCGCTCCCCCGGCTGTAAGGATGTGGGCCAAAAATAGGCCTCAAAGAGGTTTACTCCAAAATTTATTTATTTAGAGAAATCCAATACAAATGTGACTTTACAATTTCTAATATTGTTTGTGCGCTTAATGGGGTTGAGATGGCTGAAATTTCTCTAATGAGTGCTATTCATGCTATATCTAATTCTGCTACGATAGTGGATAAAATTGACGAATGTTACTCGGTCATTCCACAAACTCGCTTTCCATTAGAGGAACGTCGTATCACAAGATCCCAGTCCAAGGCTTCCTGCCAATTAAATTTAACTGAATCAACATCGGTCGTTTCTTTTACTTCATTACCTAGGACGCCAATTCAACAACCAACACATACCGTAATCCTGCCACCTCCACAATTATTACAGGCAGCATCGGGAATGGATAACGATAGCTCTTCCCAGAACAGCGCGATGTGTCACCAAGCAGCAAATTGAAATTTTCATGAAAATTAGAATAAAATAGAACAGTGCAGTTTGTATTGAAATGCGTCCTAACAAAGAAAACGTACCAGCCTTAAAACTTCAGGAGTAGGAGTTCTAATTGTTGTTAAGTGGTCTATCCCGAACCAAACCAAGTCGGGATTGAAATTGGTATGTGTAAAATAATACCTGCCTGAATTTAACATATACTTAGTAACAGCTTATAGCCCACCTCAATCGACTTCTGAGAAATACATACATTTTTATAAAGTTTTAAACGAACTAAATGATTGAAGTGACCCGTCAGACAACTTCCTAATATTTTCTATGGTGTTAAGATCTCGACATTAATTGCAATATTCTTTTTAAAGTTACACCCGAACCGGAAATATATTTCATAGACTCCATTCTTAATTGTAATTTGAATCAAATTCACAAATACTTTGGCCTTATCCTTTCTAATGATCCGGGCATTTTTGATGTAACCGATTCATGATTTCATTCGTAATAATTGACAACCACCACAAAGAAATGGAAAAATTCTTGCCATGCAATCACTGACATGTAAACTCGCTTCAACTTCAACAAAGCTAAATTAACTGAGTTGAAGAACTGCTTCAATAACATCATCTGGCAGGACGAATTGTCTTTAAATAACCTTAACAGGTAGGTCGAACATTTCTCTGTCCAGAATGTTGAAAGTTAATGATCCTTCATGGTATGACTTTACTCTTATCAACTTGAAAAAAAAAAAAAAAAACGCATACCAAAAAAAATGAAAAACACCGATACAGAAGACAACAGAAGATCATTCCAGAAGATCAATCGTTTGCTTTCCCACAAAGGCAGTTCATCTGGAGCTCGTTGTTAATTTATCAACCAAAGCGCGTTCATTCGCTGTTTCATCTCATAGCGGGGAATGGTACGAAAGAATTATTCGGATAATGCGACGAATTTTCATTTAAAAGAAAGTTGCAGGACGGTAAGGATCCATTTGACAAGCTTGTGATTAGTCGTCTGTTGTGTGGGAATTTATACTATCCAGATCACCAAATTTCGGAGGATTGTGGGAAAAATCTATCAAAAAATAAAAAAGGTCATTGGACGTGAAAGGGGTAACAGTGTATGAACTTCACACTGTAATTAGGCATGTTGCGCCTTTCATCAATACCCGTCCCATCACTCGACTTTTGCCAGACCCGAACGACATCGAGCCATTGACTTCGGGTCATTTCTTGTGGCCCATATTGGGAAACATCAACCGAGTGAAGATGTATCAGAAAATTAGCTGGATGGTCAACAAGTTTTGGCGACGATTTGCGACTGAATATTTAACTATACTTTGCAGCCGCAAACAAAATGGTTTGCCAAACAAACGGAATGGGAGGAAGAGTGTCGGAAATGTTTGAAAGATCAATCTCTGAAGAAGCAGCCTTAGCAATAGAGAAGGACGAAGAATAGATTGAGTGGCCTGCCACGGACAGATCAAGGCGCGGAGTATGTTTAGAAATCGATTTTGTCCGCTTTAAGATCTGTGCTCAAAATATTATGTCTCTTGAATTCTTTTACGCCTACTATATACATAGGTATATCTTGTAAAATTGTATTTACAAAAAACCGCCAAAAATGGCATTTTCTGTTAATAGTGTGCCGGCACTTAATTGGAAGGTCCATACCATGTCTGTGCGAAGTTTAAACCAAATCGAAAAACATGATTTTTTTTTCGAATTTTTGGGTATAGCGATGTGATTGAAAATGTCGACAAATTTTACGAGATTATACTCCATGGTTCGATGATCGGTAAAAATCGGAAATGTATGTCCTATATACGAAAATGATGGAACCTAGCTTAGAAACTGACAAACTTTCTTACAACTTAGTGGGGAATTCGATTTATATTTCAAATTTAGTACAAATCGTATCTAGACGGCATTCAAGAAAAAATTAAAGAAAATTCTTAACAATTTTGGAAATACTTTAGGTCGAAATTTGAAATCGAGGCCAATATGACTTACAATAATCTCATCTGTTCGAATGTCTATAGACCAAACGATAATACGGGGTATATCGATGAAATAAGTAATAATAACATATCTGCTCACCACTTTGAAGATTTTGGGGATGGCTGTGTACCGAATGATATACGAGTACTCTCTTCTATGTTTTAAATGTTTGGTAGTATTTTGGTACATCCGTTGTGCAAAATGTTCAACCACTTCTTCACCACTGCTGTATTTTCAGATAAATGGTAAATCTCCAAGATCACACCAATCGTTAAATCGGGCAAACGTGATGATGTCACGAGGGAGTATCAACTTCATCATCAATTCCCAAGTTATTTGTATTGGTTGTATGCAACGCGTTTAAATCCACAATAATTCGTCATATATATCCGTCTTCAAGTAGATGAAGATGTTATACGGATTTAGGTTAGGCATTTGATTCTATCTGTCATCATAAAGCAGTCCAAAGTCTGTTTGGTTCAAGTCGTATCTAATTAACCGCCCGCAATATGTGTTAATGGATTATAAGAAATCTAACGCTATTAAAGTGGCATCTGGTGTTCCTTCAGGGATCGCATATTGGACCATGGATTTTTATTGTTTTCATCGAAGATAATAAAAAATCTCAAAAGTTCTGATGTAAAAATAACATTGAACAGATGTGTGATGTAGAATAACTACAAGTTGATCTCAATTGAATTGGTGAGTGGAGGATTTTATGTTTTGAGTTGTCGTATCGATTAGCATTCATAAAGCTCAATAATTTAGAATTAATAGTTTTGAATAGTTAAAAGAGCTATTTGTCTATATAATGCAATATACAAAAGTCATGAGTTTCATAAAAAACCTGCGGTTGTGACATTAAGTTGAAATATTAACGATTTGTGTTAAACATTTTTCTTTTACAATATTAATGACTTAGAGTAGGCCCTATTTATATAAATCCACCGCATAAAGTTTCGATAATTAAATTTCCAAACAATTAAGTTGAACTGATTTTCTCGTACATACCATAGAGCACAAACACTACACTCTATAGTAAATATGAAAATGGCATAAATAAAATCTAAAAACATTAAAAGTGCAAAGTAGAGACACTTAACCTATTTAACATAAATTAAAAGGGATAACCGTATAATTATGTAGATACACCACAACATCGCATAAACTCATATACGTACGTATATACACGATACCAACAATGAAATAATTATAAAATTCACTATCAGCACTATTATCACCGCGTTATCAATAGACTAAAATACTTTAAAAATAAAACTTATTTAATTAATTTTCGCTGAGTCTTAGAAGAAATAAAATTGTGTAAAATGGAAAAACTAAGTTTTTTTTGTATTTCGTATTATAAACTTCAACCGAATATCTCCATAGAGTATGTACATAGTGTGTATATGTGTGTATATAAAAGTAGAGAAAATGATTTAATTTATTTCACTTGAAATCTTATATATATGTATGTGTGTACAATGAAAATATAAGAAAATAATTTTACCACTCTACAGTCTACACAACACTACTACGAGTATATAGATGTATACATGTTATAGATTTTCGTTATTTTTGTTTTATCCATAATCAATTCAACCGATCAGAATTCTTAATGCATTTTCCTATTTCCTGGATTTTTCTAGATATTTTTTTTTGTCATACACATAGTTCTGAAGAAAATTGAATTTATTAAAATAAAAATAGTAATATACAGTATATACACTATATATACATAGTGTCACATACCTAGAGACACGGAGTTTTTCGTGAAAACTTGTCTTTAGTATTTTCTAATGGCAATCATTATTTTTATGTTTTATATGTTTTATGGGGTTAATGTGATAAAATTATCCACCGTTCGATGTCATAAACATAAAATGAGCTGATTTTGAGTATAAGCAAAAATTTCAAACTAAGTTATGGACATAGACAATTGGTTTGAACCAATTTTGAACGTTTTTGTGTATACACGTACATTTGAATGACCGTGTAAATACAAAAGCACAAAAAATTTAATTTATTTTAAAAAAAAGCTCTTGTTTTACTTTATTGCCATTTTACTACCATCTAGTGGCTAACATTGAAAGTAGATAATTGCTTTGTTTTGTTTCATTAAAATTTTGATCAGATTGTTGTTGCAAAAAATATCTTAAACATTTTAAATTGATTTATTCCGGTTTTGCATATAAAATTAATAATTCGGTACGTATCGATCATGAAAATCCGCACCCGTGGATTTTTTCGATCACAAAATCCACTGAAAAATCCACCGATACTTGAACACGTATGTATTAAACACAAGTCAACATTTTTTGTTTTGTTTGTAAGTAAACTAAGTGTTTTGATTTTTTAATAAAACTTAATTATAACAAATGAATACGATCAAATTATTATAATGGCTGGATTAGATGAATTAGAAATAGTTATATCTCGTTCTACCGTACTAGACGATTTAAAAGTGAACCACAAAATTGTTGTCGGACCAAAAATTTATTAAATTATTCAGATTGAATAAATAAATGGGGTTGGTGAGGTAATAAATAGATTAGAACCTCATGTGCCAGATTGCTCATTAGCCAGCGCTTTAACTTTAGAAGAAAAAGAAAGTCTTTAAAAATATAGAAAAGTGAAGATAAAAAATCATTCCTAATTCGAACACGTTTTTCAATTTTAATAGAATTTCGCATCATTAAGATTTTTTGCTGCTGGAAGCTACCAACAGGACGTTGGATCCAATTTTAATGTGCCAATGAGTCAACCATCAGTAAGCAGAAGTATAAATTATGTTATTAATGCTGTTCATATCAGTGGATCTTTTGAAGAAAATGTAAAATTCCACAGGAACTTGTATGATGTAAACTTGGCAAGGCTAGTTACAAATACTCGCATAATGATTTTATATTTTAGATTTTATGACAACTATAGTTTTCCTGGAGTCATTGGGTGTAAAGACTGTCTTCATGTTGCAATTATTCCATCGCTGAAAGATAGTCAGGAGATCTCGAACATGTATATATGGGAACAGGAAAGGGTACCATTCAATAAATGTACAACTGGTAAGATTACGTTTTAAAAAGTTCATTGAGACTAAAAAATAGACCGCTTATTTTAGGTAAGCGATGCGGATATGAAAATATTAAACGTTAATTGGAAATATTCTGGTTGTACATACGACAGTTTCGTTTGGAAAAATTCTAGTGTTGCCAGTGATGAGAAAATTATATAATTATTATTTATAAATCAATCTCATCAAGTTAATTAAACAACTGTATTTATTTGATATTAAGCTTTACGACAATGGATGATGACGCCTATTAAAACATCAGATCAGATGGAACTCCACAGAGCCACTAAAATGATTGCCAAATGCTAACACAAACATTAAGGTGACCAGGGTGGTCATTCTGTGGTGCTATCTCATATTAGGTATTACAAAGTGGGGAAATTATAAATTGTCGTAGCTTACGTGGATGAATTGTATGGATGAATAACGTCACGTCGCTTATTGATTTGAATAAAAAAGACCACAATATTCTTCCGTGCTACTTTTACTAATGGCAAAAACAAACACGAAAAATAGTTCAATCCCATTTTGGTAAAAAAAGCAATGGAGAGGTTGTGTGACTGTGTACTATTAGAATATATGGATACACGACATTATGGCTGTGTACTATTGGATTTATATGGAAATGTAATTTTTTTTCTCAGAAAATTATGACAAAAGTAATCTATTTATACATTTTTTTTTATTTTAATTAGAATGGAATTACCTTTGGTGACGTCATTAAACAAATACATATGCCAATTTTCAATTTTATCTTATTTAAAAGTATTTTTTTTCCATAATTGGATAATATATATATAAATGGTAATTTTATTCAAAAATTTATAAATTAATTATAAAATTTATATTTCAAGTGTATTTGTTAATAAAAAACACACATTTATTTATTAAACATTAACTTGTTAGTAACAAATTATTTTATTTATTACAATATCAAGTGGTGAAGAATTTTATTTTACCTCAATTTCATAATTTTAATAGCAATTTATAATTAATCGAATAATTATTATTTCAATCCACTATTGTTGATAATTTAATTATTTTTTTATAAATAAATAAATTGTTTATAACAAATTCCAATTGTTTATAATTTTTTAGGACAATTTTTATACAACAAATACAGTGTTTTACTTACTTTTACTTAAGGCTCTACTTTACCTAGAACAAAAATCAAAATGGATGTCGATATTTAAATGCCAAAACATGCGTCTAAAATAAAATTTGAAATAGTGTTTGAAAATTTAAAATCCCGCTATCGAAAATTACAAAATATTCCATGAAAAAATTGTTTTTTTGCAACTTACGACATCTAATTAAAAATGGATGAACTAAAAAATACGCGATATTTAGTTGATTCCTAAACCATTACCAAAATGGGATGGAACTAAACATCAATAATGAATTTTAAAGTGAATTGAAGAGAGGGAATTTATAATACGAATGAATATGTATATATAATGCCATGTTGGTAAATAAAAACAATCATAAATGAAATTATTTTCACAGGGAGAGATTGTGTTTGTCCCAAATATTTTCCTCATACAGCGTTTTTATTTAAATTTAAATAAAAAATAATTGTTTTCCGTATGTGAATTTGTGATATGTTATTTAAACATATTATTTAAAAAAAAATAGTTTCGAGAACTTTAAATAATCGGGATATTATCTATCTTTTGTGAAAAATTACGTATATATGTATAACGCCGTATAAAAACAATATCCGTACGAAAATACTTTCATTACCAATTTTAAATAATTTTGTTTTTTGTTTCCATGTATATATGTACATATACATATATACAATATATATATATATATATATATATATATATATATATATATATATATATATATATATATATATATATATATATATATATATATATATATATATAAATATAAATATAAAATACACAACAAAAATATTTAAATGCCATTTTGATTAACAAAACCAATCAGTCATAATTTGGTTTTATAAATAAAATTAATAAAAATAAAATTTTCACAAAACAGAAAGAATTTATTTATATTTTTTTAATAAAACTTAATTTTATTTTAAAATTTTTGAATATTTAATTCACACATTTAATTAATATTAATATTTAATAAATAAAATTAAGTTTTATTAAAAAAATTAATTCATAGTGATTTCACTACTATGAATAGCACTCGATAAACAATGTTCATATCTCTTGATTTGAGGTTAGAAATAAACGACAAAATACCACAAAATTCATCCAACTTCCCCATAAAATTCATTTCGCAGGGTTGGATTTGTAGACTTTTCCCCTTACTATAATATCGCCAAAAAAAGTCTCCAACTGTGAAATAAACGTGCGAGATAGCACCACAGAATGACCACCCAGATATACTCTTTTCAAGAGTATTAGTACTGTTTGCATGTTTTGTTTTACTCTTTACTCTTTTGTTAGTCAAATTCATCAAAATATACACTTTTTGAGTACATGTATAGCTATATAGTATATACGTTTTTATGCTACAAAGATGTTGATTTAATTTTAAAAAATCAATAAAATATTTTTAATTTTCAGAATTTCTGGAATCTTATTTTAGAAGTTATAAAATTGCTTCTACAGTTTGCTCGAAATTATGAATATGGATAAATTTAAAAATTTTTTAAAATAAACGCTTACAGAATTTCAGAATTTTAATATGAAACACAAAATTGAAAATTTAAGAAATTTAAAAATTTTATTCCTGAAATAATTGTGAATCAAACTTGTTAAATTTAGAATATTGTCAGGTTTTTAAATTTGAAATTAATCCAAACTGTGTTTATTAAAATTGAAATTGAAATTTCCTACAAATACGTTAAAATTTAATATTTATTCAAACAAATTCAAAGAGAGTTGAATTTAAGTTTGGTAAATTTGATTAAAAATCTTTGTAATGTAATTGCCTGAACTGCATTAACTGCAGCCAAAATAGTTTGATGCTTAGTTAGAATGTCTTCAAATATTTAAATTTTGTAAAACATACTCTTTTGCGGCCGAAAATATCTGGTCCGCCTAACGAAGATGCTTATTGAAGCATCGGGTATTGCATTATCATCCACCAATAGCATCTAAAATTATCAATACTTGTTGCGTATTACATAACATGTGTATTGAACATAAATTAGACAACATATCATCTGAAGAAAATTATAATTTGTTGGCTGGAATGTTCACTTATGATGAATTGGAAAATATCAGCAGCGACTAGTTAACCAATAGTACACAACCAAATTCTCTTTTGATTGCAGCTAGAAGGATACAACAAACCATTGTTAATCGATATTTTACAAATTAAACAAATAGATTTCAATATTTAAATAAAAATTGTTTTATAAGACTTTACAAAAAAAGTTATATATGTTTTTTATTAATCAACTTTGACAATGTGAATTTTTTTTGTTCGATACGGATTCGGCTATTTTTTCTATACCAGCAGCAATTCGGTGCTTTGTACTTTCGCCTTTACAAGTCGTTCGAGAAGTTCAAGTTTTTTTATTATAGTATGATTCAGATACACATTATTTAAATCCTCTCCTCCAGAGTGCTGAGGATGATAGTTGATTCACCACCTCCTCCTGTTCCGCACTACCCAATACGCAAAGCTCCAGCACTATTGTAAAAATTTGATTACTAAAATTGTTTGTAATTTTATTTTAGACCCGAAACCTTCCCACAATTTTACAACGATTTCAAGAATATTAAGGCCATTTTTAATTTTTGTCTTAAATGACGTAATTTGACAGTTATTCGTCGACGAATTTTTTAGATCCAGGTTCCAGATATGAGAATATATCGTAGAAATTCGACCACCACACAAAATCAACGCTATATGAGATAATAATAATATTGATGATGATTTTCCATTTAAGGAAAATGATGGGCGACATTTTCGTTTGTGATTAATTTTCTTTTCATTTTTGTTGTTGTTGTCCAATACGACTTTACGGAACAACGAGAAAACGGTGTATACCTGTATATGTACGTGTGTGTGCGTTATTTAATATTTTGATTAATGATGGAAAATGGGAAATTACCATTCGTTGTGTTTCGTTTTTGCAAAAAGCTTTTATAGGTTTTTGTGCGATTAAAAGAAATAAAAAAAAATCGGTAAGGTAAATAGTTGCGGTTTGTTGTATATACGAGTATTATTTTTCATGTGTAACACAATTTTATTGTTTGGCGCTTGTTTAATTGCATTCAATTAAAACTCGCCGTTTAATTTTGATACGTTTTCCCTATATGTAGTATGTACCATCAAATTGTTTACTTTATATAGAATAAATCTACTATTTATTTTATTCTACCATGAATTTACAGTTCGTGAAAATCGCTATAATTAAAATCGCTTATCTAGACAAGGTGTCCCCACACCTTTATCAATCTAAACACCATTAAGCATATTAACCCTCAAGAAAGCTTTACATAACGATAACCAAATCGAGCTGTCATAATATTCGTCTATGTGGCATCTAGGCAACAACTAATTTTAGCAAAATTACTTGTAAAGTATAATTCTGTAATTTAAAGAATGTGTATGTAAAATATTTTGAAAGCAAAAATAAAAAGTTTTTATAAATTATGTGAAACAACAACCTATTTCCGGAACCAATCTAATTAAGGTGTGACTGCGCTTATAAATATCAAAATCGTACCTCAAGTCCAAATTAAAGTTATGATGGATTTTAATTTTGAAATATTTTCTATAGAACTCAAAGCTCTTTGTTATAACTCACGTTAGATTAGGACCCATCTAAAACAGCATCAAAATTTAAAAAATAAATTGAATAGAATGATATGGTTTTTTGAATTTTAAATTTCAAATTCACTTCAGCCATTTCAGTAACTAAACATATATTTGTAATTTATTGCTATACTGCTTTAAGAGGATCAGGAACTAGTTAGGATACTTTAGATTCAGTCGAACCTTGAAAATGGATTTATCTATATATATGAAGTATTATAGTGCTGGAACAAATTTCAATCTGTGTGGGTAGGGAAATATATGTGTGTGGTCTCGTTCTTTTTTTACAAAACGACAAGATAAAATTACAAAAGAGTTCATTCTAGTACCATCTAACATTGACCCCAATACAGTATGTTTGAATTTTTGTAGGTTATAGCAGAACCCCCAAAAGAGAACGGGAGAAATGGCAGAGGGGTACCGACAACCTCGCCATGGCCTGTGATATACCTGGATGATACCTAGAGATACCCTATTTAATTTAATGTGGGTCATTTTCGTGAACCGTCATGCCTCATAGGAATAGCAAAACTTCCATATCTGTAATGAATCGCGGACAGAGGCAACAAACCAGAATTCATAAAATAAATATTTAAAAATAAAATTTACAACGTTTTATTGGAAATTTTGAGTTTCTAAAATACTACGCGCCACTAGCGCTTGGTGTGACAACCGTTACAACTGTTAATTAACACTAGCCTCTTCTTTTATTTTTGAATGCACACAACACATTGAATGAAACGAAACACAATTGTACTTATTGATCTTTTAAAATTAGCATTTTTGCCTCTATTTACACAAAAATCATGTCTGCTGAAGCTTAACCTAAAACTTTGATCTCTTTCTTTAGCTAATTTTGCTGCTCTTGAATTTTTGTCATTAATCCATTCAACATCTGGCAGTAATAAAATTTCTATAATTAACATTTGTGGAATCTAATAGTACTGAAATTATTTACACTCCAATCATAGCACCATATCTAGAAGAAACTATTTCAATATTTGAAAGCTTTTAAAATTTCCTATCAACCAAACTATAAGTATTACAGTAATCTGAAAAAAATTGTCAAAATCTTTGATATTTCAAACATTTTCAATAAAAACATTTAGATTTCGGAAACTTTCATTTGTCAAAATCCCTCTGTGGCTATAAATATTCTTCAAAATTAAAATAGCCATATATTTTGAAGCTTTCCGAAAAGCTATAATTTGTCAAGCTATGATAATCAATTTCTTGCGTATGTTTCTACGTTTCACTGACAAACAGGAGTACTGATTTACACAGGCGATCTTGGTGTTTCTTGACAAGATGTCTTTGTTCAATTTCAGGTCTTTTATCTTCTTAAAGCCATTTGGTGATGCATTATCTAGCTGGCGCATGACACTATCCGGTACTACGAGGAGCTGTAGTGATAATATTACACATCCTTGTCTGACTCCTTGTGTATTATAGTATGTTACACTCTGCTTTCCTTTATGCTGAACTATACTTCTAGCATCCCGGTACATATTTTCGATGAGCTCAATTATTTTCCTCGGGATGCCTATTTCCCTGAGTGCTTTTCATATTACGCTTCGAGATCCATGAAGAGCAGTAATAGTGGTGAGTTCCATTCATTCGATTGTTCGATGATTATTCAGACTGACTTAATGTGATCGTTACGGCTTCTTCCTGGTCTGAAACCAGCCTACTCGTTTCGTATATGTTCATTTGGTGAGATTCGTTCCAGGAAGATCATTGCTTATACTTTCATTGTATTATTGAGAAGGGATATTACTCGCCAGTTTTTGAATTCTATTAGGCTACCTTTCTTTGGAATTGTTATGGTTAAGCCCCATTTTCATTTTCGCGGAATCCTACAAATATTCCATACTTCTACTATTAGAGGTATTTGTGATCCTGCAAATGTAAATGGGTCTCCATTAAGTAGCTTCGTTAAGGCACATGTAACTTTAATTTCAACTTCGTTAAGGCACATGTAACTTTACGCTCCGTGTGGATGGGTGTTAATGTGTTGTAGTTTCGTTATAGTTGACATCTGGAAGCTTCTCATTTGGTTTGCCATCTATGCAGTTGCCTCGAAGAACTCTTTCCATTAATTTAGTTGTTGGTCTTCTGTGGTTAGAGCTGGTTCATATACGCATCCCTTATTGGTGGTATATTTAAAAAAAATTATAAATTTCTACTGAACAACAATAATAAAGGTACAATCAGGTTGAAGTTCTCTATTAGAATGGTAACCCAAAATAATAGTTCGCTTACACGGCAAACCATAAGTGCTAGCTACCCGAATATTTGAATATGGGTCATTTCATAAATGAATAAAACATGGGAGAGAATTTTAATTATTTTCAACCTGATCCCACATAAAATATGACCTGATACAAAGCAACAAACTTCTGTATTAGGAAGGTTACCTTAATTAAAAGTCCTCTTATACGAAATGTGCCAAATTCTCTAAGGCCACAAATACTTTATACATTTTTGGAGAAATTTTAATTTGTTGGAAGTACCCTGCCAAATGGCAGCACAAAAGAAATGGTCGCAGCATATTCAACGGCCAGAACTTGGTTCAGTTTTGACTCCAAAAATTTTTAATAGATGCAGTTAAAATGTTTAATTGTAGTTTAAAAAGATTTATGTGAGGCTTAAAACTATTTAATTAGAATTTACCAGTATGAATTATTTGTCCTTGAAAAAAATCGTAAACAAATATTAGCACGATAGTTAAACATGGCGTTTTTTACAATTTCTATCCGTTTTTGCTCCCATTACTTGAGGAGGCACGGCTACAGGTTCACATTTCCATATTTAAAGCATATAGGGTTCGCAATAAAATTAGGAATTTTCTATTTACTATGTATGTGTTATGTAAATGCTCGTATACATAATATTATGAAAGTCGTAAAAAAACTGAATATGATTGTATCACACACACACACAAAAAAAAAATTGCCTGTAACTCGTAGGTGTAGTATAGTGTGTACCTAAATGTATACATTTTTCAAACAAAAAAATTAATGAAAATACGAAAATTATTTCAGGCTCGTGTGGTTTTTCCGGATATAAAACCAAAAAAAAAAAAAACAACAACAACACAACGGTAATAAAGTAATTAGATTTTTTTTTTGTGCTTTAATTCTACTGGTTATAAGGTTATTTTATGATGTTGGACAATTTTTTGGGTGTTTGGTTTTTTTTTTTATTATACCCCCTTTTGGTTATTCTGGACAGTATGTTTCAATTATATTTTATTCCAGAAGGTTATTAAATCATGAATGGGAAACAGAAAATTTATAAAATTTATTTCAAATTTTTTTGTTTCTTCGTGCGGTTTTGGACCCCATAAAACTATGTACATATTACGATTATATACGTACCATATATATGCTACTGTCGACCAGATTTCAACCGAAACATTAATTTATTGTTTATTACATAAAATAAACTGAAACTTAGTTAATTCTACTTCGATTCGATTCATTGTGTTGTAACACCATATTTTAGTTGTTATAGCTAAAAATGCAACCAAACAATACAAAACTAAAATATAATTTAATTATAGATTTTCGTTCGTTTCAAGAACTTGTTATTTCGTTCAGTTATAAGATAAACTTATTTTATGATAAAAAAGTAGCTCTGTATTACTATATACATACATATATTGTATGTAAGACGACAAATATTAGATTTTCTATCAGCGAAAATAGTAAATTAATACAAAATACAAAATAAATTGCTTTTTGTTTTAAACTTAAATTTAATATTTTTAAAAGAATTCACCTAATTTTTGTATTAATCCCTAGATTTACGACATATGTATATTTATATCCTTTTATAAAATACAAAGGGCACTGTACACAGTTTGGCACGAAAGGACACCCACACCCCCTATATAGCGATACAATGTACATACATATATACCCACAACCTTATGCGAGATAACATAAAACACAAAGAATTCTAAAATTTTATTTTATTTTATTTCACAACATCACAAAAATTTAATCAGTCAAAGAAATCTTAAATTTTTTAATTTTTTTTTTATTAAGAAAATAATAAATAAATTATAAGACAAAAATAAAAATAAAATCTATTTAAATTTTACTGGGTATATATACTCGTATATACATAGTTGTTATTGTTGTCTTATATTTAACTTAATTTTATTCAATTTTTTACTTTCCAGATGGATAGAGACAAAAAATAAAAGAAAAAGAAAATTAAAACCAGCGAATGAATAAATTAAAACAGTAATTTTATTGTAGAGCTTTTCTTTAAAAAAATTTAAAATAAAAATGATAAAATAAAACTAAGTGCACACACACAAACACACAGCCACACACAACTTATTATACTGAGCGACTTTAGAAAAGTTTTTGTCGCAGCGACTTACAGAGTTTAGAAGATAAAAAATAAAAACAAATAATTTAAATGTCAATGATCAGAAGTGAAATGTTTATATAAATTTTATAGTTTCAAGACGATTATAGTTTTTATTGTATGTATTTTGTTTAAGCTTTTTTTATGCAACATTTAATTGTGAGCAAAATAATTTGTTAACTGATTTGTTTTTTGTTAAACAATGGAAGAAATCATTGAATGTGATCTTTGCATATATATTGGATTGTATATGGCAGAATGAATAATTATATTCGCCGAGAGCTTAATGTTTGGTTTTTTGACTCTAAGATAGTTCTTCTATATACCTTTGAACAATTTATTTCACATTACTCCATACAAAATGTGACTGAGTTATCTCCATGGATGGGCGAGGTAGACTACGCTGTGTAATTTCTGCGGTTGTCAACACGTAAAAAATTACGTATATTACTTGGCAAAGTTTTTTGTCAACGTCGACAATTAAGACAATGTCGACAACCTATACGATATTGTGGCGATTTGAAATAAAATGCGCCGGCTTGCATTTATATTTTGTAAAAGGCCGATTCAGTTAAGTTGCATAGGAAGAAATTAAAGAATTATTACTATCATTACAATACTATCAGTTTGAAAATATTTGTTGATTTAAAACAAACAATAGCTTTAATTAAAGAAAGTTTATGGCACTAAACTTTCGGATTGATCTAAATTTAAAATTTTTGGCTATAAATTTTTGAATATATGTGGCTAAGAGCATGTTTTCAGGAACCTTATCGCATTTCATTATTGCCAAATATTTTTGGATAGCTCGAAAACCGATGGGCATCGCTTCTTTGATTTAACATTGAATTGATCAGTTTCCTACCACTTTATTGCGTCTTTAGAGTTGTAGCTAAATCATTATTTGTGTGCTAATAATATTTGCCGCACACCAATATATCTTTCGGATGTGTTCGGTTTTCATTCGAATTTAGTGAAAATCCCGTCATCTGTTCGAGTCAAATTGAAACATTTGTTAGTTAAAATTTTAACAGTAACTTTGCTATAAAAAATTAAAATAAATGAACTTTTTGTCTTTGTCACTCTAAAGGAATTTTGTTTGTACCACCCTCTCAGTAAAATTATAGTAAACTCAGTTTTCCATGGAATGGAAATTCCATAGATTTTCTATACAGGTAGAATTTGCAGCCTGGATGTGAGTATACCCGGTCCAAAAAAATTGGGTTTTCCTTCAAATTGCTGAATCTAAAAAATCAGGATTTCCCACTTGAAACCCGGGTTAAAAAACATTCACGAAAAGTATACAAAAACGGTGCTTCAGTTAGTTTTACTATGCGAATTTATAAAACTGACTTTGAAAGATTTAAATCATCTTTTGTTGAATCAAGGAACAGTTGTTAAATAATATATGCAATGCACTATCTGATGCATTAGGATAGGAAACCACTACACTTATTACCACTTACACTTATGCAGACCAAAATTGAAAATTTGCAGCTATCAGATGTTCTCAGAAATAGGGCTATTTCTCATAAAATATTAAATTAATTTGAAACCTAAACGTTCAAGAAATATATACATTATAAATTTATTCAAAACAGATTGCGCTGTGTTTGAGCTGTCAGGTGGAAGAACCCAAAACTAGGATAGACTGTATAAGTGTATACGTTTCAACAGAAAGATGTAGAAAGAACTGGAATATTGGAGTACAACCGTGAATCATTTATTGTAAATAAAAACATGTAACTTTTTGTTTAGTATCATTTATTACAGTTGGTATGTTCTTAATAAATCCCTATTGTCATGGTCTGATCCGTCCGTCATAAGTATTTTACAAGCACATGTGAAATTTTAATCGCAATTGATCATGAATTATGCCTATAGAAACTGAATTTAAATCTATAATCCAGTCATACTCCTCCAGTGATTTTATTCAATCCATTGTTTCTGTGAGTGAATCTAAGCTAATTCTTAAAATTCTTCAGCGAGTAGTTAAAATCCCAAATGAATTTCGTATTATTCGACTAGATTTCGATTGACTAGAATCGATTTCTCGTTTTACTAAACAAACATCAAACTCTTTCTGTCCAGAAAAAATCAATCACCTAGACTTTGACATTCAGTTTTATGAAACTTCAAAAAGGATAAATACACACAAACAGAATATTTAATAACACAATCAGATTAAAAACAATTTTCAAAAACAACTGCGAAGTTTGCGGTCGAAAGCTACGAAACGGCATTTTATCCGGCATGTAATATCTGCACTAAACCAGACTGCGTTTGGGGGATGACTCGGTTTTGATGATCTGCAAACTCGAAAATACTCGAATTAGGGGTAAAATACGATTCTATGCGTAGTCATTCTCTTATGATTCAACGGCGTTGTGGAGCATGTGACAAAACCTGTTCTTGAGTTCATAACAGCATATCGCTTGCCAAATCATAATTCTTTTTTTGATAAATTATTTAGATTGAAGTGCTTATATTTAAAGAGGGCATTGTCACTATTTTTGGCAAGATACAATTTATGATCGCTGAACTGTTTCAAATCTAACTTCACGTACGTTTTGTCATTATTGTAGATTATAATACATTGAAGGAAATTTTATAAAATTATCAGAACTTGTATCGCATTGGATCCTAAAGAGATTTGGTCACAATTTGGTAGTTTACGATTAATTTACAAACTCTTTCTAGGAATTGTCTACACTATCGGCATTGTTGTCTACGTTCTCTACGTTATATATGGATTGTACACGTTGACGTAGAAAATTATACATAGATGACGCGTAAACGATCATCACTGGTCATGATATTTGTCATGATAAAAAAATTAAAAACAAATTCGATGCACGAGTCTTATTGTAGTCGCAAATGATGTGAAACATCTAACCCTTGATTGACACAGTTTTAAAAGGAATTAACCTGAAATTTTGAAAATATAATAATAAACAGTATATAAAGGTTATTACTGGCCACTTACTGATTCAACAATCCGGCACCAACGGTTTCGATCCTGCGGTTGGTCTTCTTACTATTTTAGACGACTTGAAGAAGCCAAGTCGTTCCTTACACCATGGAGCCATCGTTGCCTGCAATGACCTCTGCGGTTGCCATATTATGGCTCTCCTTTCAGAGATCGCTGCACAATTCGTTCCGGATCAGCAATCAGAACGTGATCGAGCCAGCGGACTCGCTGAGATCTTACTTCATATCAGAAATCTTCATCAGATCTCTGATCTCGACATTGTACATCGCTCGGTATGTACCATCTACTTCGAGTTTTGTGCCGTAAATCACCACCATGATTCTTCTCTCAATTCAGTTTGGCCTACATGAAGAAGCTAAGCTTACCGAAGCGACGATATTGGTTGCATCCACCCTGGCGAAATAGAGAGTAATAAATAATTATTTATGCACCATTCGAGTAAAATTAACTTTCATGGCTTTTCTATATACCTTGCCGGTGGAAACTCAAGGATAAGCATATTTCATGAGTATCGCGTCTGAGCATCGAAAGTGTCAGGAATTATATACGAGGTTTTCGAAGCTATTTGGGCAGCATTAAAACTACTCTATCTAAAACCACCAACCGAGTTAGAATTGCATTCAATCGCTGACGAAATTTATACCAATTGGAAGTTTTCTAATTGCTTGGGATGTATCTATTGATGGAACATATGTTTCGTGCAATGTCTGAAAAAATCAGGTGGGTGGTTTTATAATTATAAAAAAACATTTAGCCTAGTTTTAATGGCTGTAGGCGACGCAAATCTAAAATGGGAGCGTAAGGGTCAAATCATAATAGCGGAATATTTCGGCCGTAAGGTTTTGGTAAAACATTTATCAAAACTAAATTATGTTTCCCAACTGACCAAGCGTTTCCAAAAATTATACTACTTTCCAGTTGCAGAGAAATTTGCTTTATCAAATTATTAAGTTATTATTGGTTATTACCAAGAGCTAATTGTCAAGAGCTAGAAACGGTATTGAAAGGGCTTTCGGTGTATAAGCATCTTGATTTAATATACTATTTTGGACAGTATAATAAAAGCTACCGTAATTAAACACATATATAATCAACCGAGGATAGCGCAAATGCGCAGTTGTGTGAGATAGATGCACTGGACTACGCAAAAATATTTTTACAGGCCTCAGGTTTGGGGCAAGAAATTTAACTCAGGACAAATTATTTTGTTAATGATGATATCATTGGTTGGCAAATGAATGCGTTTGGCAAATAAAACGCGTGAATGCGGGAAGAGCAAGTAAATTGTAGAAGTTAATTGTGCACTTTGGAAATCTATTTAATAAGACTCCATATCTTCATACAAAACGGTGGTCAATTTAAGAATTGTGCGTAGCCCTTTTTTTATGGTTCTTGACGAAGCACCCTTGAATACAAATTAGCGAAATGTTCTACGTCTGGAAGTATTTCGAGTTCGGTATTTCGTTATTTCAGAACATTGATTGCTTCGCAAAGTCAATCTTTCATATTTTTTTTTCCCTTGGTTTGATAATTTTTTTATTCTGTAAAACGGTGTCACGGCCTAGGTGTCGGAGTTGTGTTATTTTGAAACGACCTTTGGTTTCAACAAAATTTGTTGATCGAATAATTTCAAGAAATTGTGAAATTCCTTGTCCACAAAGAAGCCCGGATTATTTAACCACTTGATTATTTTTTGTGAGGTATTTGAATTATGCTAATCATCCACAAACAATTAAACAATTTATGTCAGCCCAATCGAGTACACACGCCCATAGGTTCGATTTCTTTGACCATCTACACCATCAAACCTTGTATAGCTTCATGCCAGCATGCACTGACATGATCGATGGCTCGGAACAGCCACTGACGTGAAAAAATGGCATATAACCACTTTTCATTATCAATAAAAAAAATTGATTTTTCATCCTGAAATGTGTGATTTATTTATTTTACCAAATGTCCCACACTGTATGTATAAAACAATTGGAACCACAATTTCTATACAGCACTCATTTATACGCCACAAAAGGCTCCAAGTGCCTTATTAAATATTAATGTTTTGTATCGTTTATTAAACTGGGTCCCAATTGCCAGCTAAGAATCCAAACTAGAATATTTAATTACTTTAGGTGCCAGTCCAAGAAAGCAATCAAGCATTCTATGAACGATTCTTCGAACAGAATATCCCGATATATTAAATCTCACCCCAGTGACACGATAGCTTGTCCCACACGCTAGCCTATACAGAAAAAATGAAACTATTTAGTTCTTGTGTGTATATTGGATTGAAAACGACTTTCACGTCCTTAAGTTTAGTTCAATAAAATGAACAGGCACAGACAATGACTTTTGTACTAGTGATATCTATATATAAATGGCATTAACGTATAATCTACGTCTAGTTAGGTTAGTCAATTTAGTCGAACACAGCATTACAATTGCAGGCACAGTATCTTTTAATCATATACTAGCGTCATCGTTGATGATATACAAAAAATATGAATCAAAAGTAAAATCGTCTATTTGTAGGTATAGTCCCATTAAAAGATTTTATGATTGCTTTTGTTTGTTGGAGTCAGATGTCGCTCAAAGCAATTATGATATCAGGCAAACCGTTTGTTTCAACAGTATATTTTGAGTTACTTAACTTCCAGTAAAAAAAATTGAGATCGTTACGTATATAATGTGTGAATCCTTCAGCTTTCATATTGTGAATTACTCAGAATTTGGATTCTGTGCAGTTCAAAAGGATACATGGTGTAAAAAATTCATTCAGGTTATTGACAAAATAAAAGCAAACATCTAGTAAATTTATTTCAAGAAGCTCAAAGCTCAATTTATCTTTCCACGTAACCTTTGAACGTTTGAAATCTTCTAATTGAATTAATCGTTACCATATATATTTGACGATGTGACTGTTTAACATTTAAAAGTCTACATGATAGATTAGACCGCGTTAAAATTCTCATTAAAAGCTAATCATATAATTAATGTCATAGGCATTCCATTCCACGAAAAAAAACAAATCCTGAGAAAAATGTGATATGCTTAGGGAAAGCATTATATGACATTGGATACATAATCCAATAATGAAGCTTTCATCCAAAATACCAAAAAATTCGAAACCTCAGCTTAAAAACACGATGTGCGAAACATATATATGTACATAACAACGCATATAAAATCAACATTCAACCGAAAAGACGAACGACTTCCTAGCTTCATGCTTCATGGAAAACAAAAAAGCTCTAGAGTTTTCTCATTTAATTGAATAAAGTACGTAGATATAGCAAAAAAAAAAAAAAAAATTGGAATTTTTAATTCAAAAAATATTACATTTTGTAAGAGGAGATGACAATTTTTATGAATCCAATTTATCATTTTTTTGTGTCTTATATAATTTATATAAATTTTTTATTATTTTTTATTTTTTTTTTGGTCTTTCAGCTGGAGATTTCTATTTTTTTTAATTTAGTCCTCAAAACAATAGCGATATCAAAATATTAAACAAACCAACAACACCAAAAATGTTTTTGATGAATTTTGCGGTTTTTATTTTGATATTTATGATCATTTTACAAAAAAAAAACACATTCGCGTAATGAAATTGAATTGGAAAAGTTTTGTCTGCCTCTGCGTAAAATGTAAATAACAATATTGGTGTGTGCGGATTTCATTTACATCTCATTACGTGAAGTTTTTTGAACGCGTATCTTAAGGCTGAGCTTTTTGGATTGTTGGGATAATAATAAAATTGAACCTACATATATACGTGTATAGTCAAAATAATATCGATAACTACATTTTATGCAAATACCTTCAACGACACTCTAATTAACTTTAATTATTTGCTGTGAGTTACATGACAATCCATTTTAAATCATAAAAACGTATATATAGAACCGAAAAATTTCTACACCACAAATAATAATTATTAGCATATATTAATTCTCATTAAAACATAAGTTTTCCATATTTTTTTTATTTCCGCACGTAAAAAATAAAGTTTCGGGGGTGGAATTTAATAAAAAAATCCATTCCATGTCTCGATTTTTTTAATTCATTTTCGATAAACTTTAAAATCAACACCTCTACATATGTACATACACTAATGTTTTTGCCAAATATAAATTTTCTTTTTATTATAGCTATAGTAGGTAAATTAAATTCATATGGAAAATTATACCAACAACAACAAAACTTCATATTTTAATTTAAATTAACACACACACACACACACACAAATAATATTAATGGATTTTTCTTCATTTCTTTGTTTGTTTGTACCGAAACACACTAAAAACTTGTTGAATATTTAATTTTTGTTTTCGGTGTAAGCTTTTATCAAAAAGCTTATTTTAGCTGTGCTCAATGATTTTTAAAAGCATTTTCTGTTTATTTTAATTTAAAAACTTGTTTTCGTATAGGTTTAACATTTGATGTTTTAGACTTTTACAATATATGTATGTATATACACACGAACGGGTTGTCATATTGTGTAAGGCCCACACCAATCATTTTCTAAACATTAGTTCATCGACAAACACAAATCAAATCAAATTTATAACAATAAAAAAAATTAGGCTTCGATACCAAATTTTAATCGGCCTTGCCACGTAATGACACAGTAAAACTCACGAAAGAATGTCGAGCACTGGTGTAAGACAATTTTTCGTGTGTTTTACTATGTGAGTGCTTGGCTAGGAATCAAGAAATTTGTTTTTATTATTGTTGTATTGATTGTATTTTTGAACATCGTTTTGGCAATTTTTTATTTATGAATTTTGAAATTGATTACCTTTTTCAGAATTTATCAGCCAAGTGAACAGTGTGTGTTACCTTATAGATATAAGCCACATTTTTACTTAAAATTTTTAATTTTTATTGTTAGAATAAAATATGCACAGCAGTCAGTGGGTTTAGTTATCAGAAGTATGTATTCAATTCGCGTCGACCCACGGTAAGCGAAAATAATAAAATCAGTGGCAAAGCAAGCTAATCTCAAATATTAAAAGCAATCTCAAGAAGAATGGACCACGACGGAAATTAGTCAAATAGCGTAAAGAATGGCTTTTCAACTTACAACGTCTCTTCGATAGGTTATGAACTTTGGATGCCGTTAACTGATACATATTTTACCAAAACATCATGGATATCGAATTCAAAAATTCTATGCACAGGTAAAAGATGTCTTCAACGAGACGAAAAAACTACTTCTTGAGGTCAAAATCAGAGCATTTTCAGGCCTGTTTTCAGAAGCTTTGCGACAAATAAAAGATGATTTGAACACGAAGTAACTGATGCTTTCTCCCACAAAATTGAAGATGACGACGGTGACCAGAATACTACGAGAATAGCGAACAAGAGAAGCGCTACAAAATCTAAATGACTAATACAAAGATGCTAAGACAGTGTTTTAGCAACGTTATGAAATTCGAAACGACAAACAAGTCCCAATAGTGAATTGAATATAAATTTACCACGGGAACAACCGCACCAAATAACTTAGGGGTGATTACATTACACCAGTTGGCGAAAAATGAAGCCCGCAGTTATTAAACCGCAACAGAAATCATTCTAAACTTCCGCAAATGGATTTCAAACAATGAAGCACTTAATCAACGGAATACTGTAATTTTGGAGCTTATATACTCGATAGCACAATTCTTTTCCGAATCCTGACATTAGAACATCAACCAAACGTATATAGTCTACTTTCAGAAAGCGCAAAGATTTTCGAACCTCTATGCAACACCTTTGGGTAGCATAATTTACGCTAGAAGCACCAATAAAAATGGGGATATCAACATGACACTTGTGTCATCCAAAACAAACGTAGCGCCAATTAAAACTATATTTTCGATTCCGCGAATTGAGTTACGTGTTGTATGCGCCAAATAAATCTAGCATTACACGTACAAAACACAGAAATGTTATTCTGGATGGATTCTAAGATCACGCTATCATGGATTCGAGAACGTCTCCACAAATACAAGAAATTCGTCAACAGTCATTGACGATGTAGCACTTGAATTGAAGTAGGTTATATGACAATTACAAGTTCTGCAATCGTAAACTCACTTGGGCAGCTATTTGAAAAGTTTGAAAATTCTAAATAGCAACCCATCTCCCGAAATGATACCGACAGTTTTGTAACTCACGGGATCTCGAAAAACATGGTTTGGTATGTAATCGCTTCAAGTCGACCACCAAATTACAATTAATGGCAGACTTACCTCAGTAATACCGCCGTGTCCATTCACACATCATTGCAGGGCCTATTCAAGTCAGGGTTTCTAAGGGAAGAGGTACGAAGTCCTAGAAAGGACATATTGCAGTTTTTTTATGTTCTTCAACTAAAGCGGTATATTTAGAAATCGTAAGCGATTTGACAGCAATAACCTTAGTAGCAGCATTCAGTTAATGTATTGTCACTATATTAGAACAGTTTTAGATAAGGAAAAGCGAGAGAGATTAATATCACTTAAAGCGGTGACTGACTTACGAAGAGACAGTATTGACTAAAATATCAACAAATCCGCTAGAAATAGTGCTAACTCCAGCCCATTTTTTAATAAGCTGTTCGAGTAGCAAGAACTTCAGAGCCAGATTTATTGTTTGATTACGCAAGCGCTAGAAACTAGTGCAGAAAATGGATCAACCATTTTGTAAAAGATGGTCGACTTAATTCTTCAACAGCGAGTAAAATTGAATTCCATCGTTTTAATCACGGATTATATACCATTAACGAATTGTTGAACTAAATGCCGGTCATGACGATTCAACTAGAGTAGTGACAATTAGAGATAGCCTCATAGCTACAACAAGTAATACTCCATTCAACCTGACCAACTTTTCTCATCAACCTGGACTCTTTTTCGAACCAACGGGTAACGTGCACAATTTACAAATGGAAGATAACCGCATATTTTAACTTGAAATCTTATCACACGGAACTAAACTCATCTCGAATTATGGTTAGAAAGTTGGACCAGCCTTGTTTACATAATTCTAACCGCGCCAATACGTGCACAGCAATGAATGAGATAGGGAATGAGATAATTCTACTCTAAAAGTACCACGCAAAAAAGACGTGCCATCAATATAGTTGGAAATATAGCAAATATACCTATTTGTAAGAGATAGAAAAAATTAAAGAAAATCAGAAGCATTTCACCGAGGATATCCTCAGCTTACTGAAGAAAAACGAATAGCAGAAATGATTAAACATTGGAAGAATTTCAATCAACAGATTTATGACGATGGCATTTCACGCACTGTTGTGAAGCTTTAAACAGGTTCAGCAAAATGTAATTGAATCAGTTCTGGTTACTCATAATTAGGTAATTAGCACCGCTCTTTAAACACCACCACGGGGCTACTCGAGGAAATCAACAAAATAATACAGCACATGCCACCAGATATGGAGCTGTCCGGACATCGCAAGCTCCTGATCAAACGTTTTTATGCAAGGGTCGAAAATGGGCAGTAGTAGTTCTTTGAGCCTCTTTTAAGCAAGAGAAAATATCAACTATCCCAACTATGGACATGCTAAGTTCAAACAATCATCGTTCGATCGTTCCAAGTTCGTTCATTGACATAATTAACAATTATCGGATAATTCACAAGTCAACAGGATTAAACTCCGGAACAACAACTGGTTGCTTTCATTACAACACCCTATGAAACAGCAATTATAGTTTGCGAATGAAACGTGTTTAGCTTAACTATACCAAAAAACAAAAAAGCTCCATCAAAAATGGATGCACATTGAAAGCTGGCCTCAATAAAAGCTCAGTTCAAAATTAGTTAGCACAACTTTATATTCATACCACCGTGGTCCACGGTAAGCGAAAATAATAAAATCAAAGATACTTTCAAAGCTTTCAAAAGCGTATAAGAGCTTTCTTATTATTAAAAGTTCGATTTATAATTAAGTTTAAATGCAACGTTTTTATGCAACACTGATCTGATAAAAACACTGCCAGTCAAACAAAATCCACTATAGGGTTGCAAAGCTTTTCAAACCCGCATTTTATAAATGTACAACAACAACAAAACTAAATATGTATGCAAAATGCTAGAAAATTAAGAAATTTACATTTTAATCAGACAATTAATTATGTATACGAATTCAATTTTATGATTTGTTGCACATCTTAGAAAGGTTGTTGTTGTTGTTGTTGTTATACAATATTAAAAAGCTCATGACAATAAAATTTATTATTGTATCTAATTAGAAAACGACAAAAACTTTTTAATTTTCTTTAAAACAATTTGTTGTTTTGGCAGAGAGATATCTTTTTGTACGACAACATAGTAAATTAATTTAATAATTATTTAGTAAAACTTTTATTTTCATTTTATGCTTTATTTGTTGTAACAGAAGGAAAAACATTGACTTTGG
The DNA here is from genome assembly GCA_951394425.1 of Tipula unca. Lineage (NCBI taxonomy): Eukaryota > Metazoa > Arthropoda > Insecta > Diptera > Tipulidae > Tipula > Tipula unca. The sequence continues at coordinate 215,128,993 of OX596381.1, forward strand.
TTTGAACTTGAACTTTTCGAAAGTTTTTTTTTTTTTGTTTTTGGTTCATTTTGGACAATTTTCTTAATTTTTAATTTTTTTTTTTTGTTTGGTTCGTTTGAACCTAATTACTTTTCACCTTTATCTTTCTCTGTATTTTGAATGTGTGTAGCTATACTATACTATATATAAACACAAAATGTTTTTAAGTTCTTGGGAATTTTAACTTTTCAAGCTTTTTTTTTGGCAAGAATATTAAAAGTTTCTTTATTTTAGATATTTGTAACAGATAATAATTTTCCTAACAATTAAGATATTTTGATTAAACATTTAGATAAATTTGACTTTAGAAAAATTAATCTAATCGTAATTTTATTATAAACTTAAGGGGTTTGTTACGAGTATTTGATTTTTGTTTGTATGCTGTGGTGTGTGATGACATGAATACTTATGTATTTATAGTGGTTCATTATTTTTCGATTTCTTCTAACGTACAAAATCGAATTACGAGTATGTAAAATTAATAATTTTGGGATCGGTTTATTTTTGCATATAAATGCATATCTATACCCTAAACCGGACTCGCATTGGGCGGCTTCTTGCTCAGCGTCTGTCCTCCAAGTTAGGAACGGTTGTTATTAATACCTGGCAGTAGGTTTAAAATGCTAGAGGAAGGTTACCCGACAAAAAATCAGATGAAGATAAATTACGAGACGAAACAGACTGGATCATTAAAAAAACAGAAAGGAGCGACCTTCTAACAAAAGGAAAGCTGAATCTTCCCCAGAAACTGCAGGTTTAAGCCAATCCCCAAAATCAAATGACATGATTGAAATTCAGCAAGAGGCTGAGATAGCCAAACTCAACTCCACCTCCAAGCAATATAATATGGGAATAACTGAATATGGCACTATTTAGTCTCTTATAAAATCAATTACTGATAAAGAAAACAGAATCGTGTCTCTGAACAATAATATATGGAAAATCAACACAACAGACGTTGACACATATAGAGCATTAGCTACAAAGCTTACAGAAGAAGAGAAAGAATGGTACACTTATGAAGACAAAGATGACCGACTGATGAAAGTGATGGCAGAGGGCTTCATCGTACCTGTAAAGTAGAGGATATAATAGACGATGTAAAGGGCACGGGGTTGAAATAGAAAACGCCGCAAACATAAGTTTAAAAAAACAGGAAACTGATGAAGGGGTCAATATTCATGCTTACTTTTAATAATAAAGAAAAAGTAGAAAACACCTTTACCATTAAAGTTATTTTCAAAATTAGCGTTAGAATTGTAGTATTAAGAAAAACCATTGGTTTAATACCCCAATGTAGAAAATGCCAAGGCTTTAACCATACCCAGAAATATTGTAACAAAGAGCCTAGATGAGTAAAATGATCCGGAAGACATCTGGCACAAGCCAGCCAACTAGGGAAAACTACCACCCCTAATTATGTAAACTGCAAAAGAGATCATCCCCGCAAACAAAAGAGGATGCGAGACAGCTAAAGAATCGCGAAAACTGAGGAATAGAAAATTCAATTTAACAAAACCGTGAAATTCCATTCGACAGAATACCACCGAAAAACTCAGCGAAGGCTAACCAACAATCCTTTGCAGCAGAGGGCCCAAAGACATACTCGCAGATTATCAAGCAGCAACAGGAGCCATTCAATACTATAAGGAAAATCAAGAAACTCCAATTTTACAGCGTTTGACAACATTATGGAACGGAACTGGTCTTCCAATTAAAAAAAAATTATGGATTTACATTGACGAAACATGTAATGTAATGTAATGTATTATGTCTGAGGAGCAACCAAACTCTAAGGTGAAGAGTACATTTTCGCCAATTTTCTTCGATACAAATTTCAATCTGAAATTATTAAAAAGGTAAACCAAATTTTTTCTGGGGAAATCGATGTTGTTCTGGACATACTTTCAGATCTTATTAAATTTTACAAATACGTTCTTTTAATTTGTGTTGAGGTGGAAAAGAGTTTTTACAAATACATGTCTTTGTTGAGTGACCGGCGGCAATCATTTACGTTCAGTTCATGGTAACACCTAAAAATAATGCCCAAGTTTTTATAACACAAGTACACAAGTCAGCCAAGTACATATTCTCACAATGGAGAGTCAAATATTGATCTCACTCTCATGACGTTAAGGAGAATTTTAAGTTGGTTCATCCATAAAAATTTGACATCAAGTGACCACAGAGTAATTGTCTCGATATTGGGCTCGGAGAACACACATAATGATCCCCCAGCATCAAAGAAAGTTCCTCGGTATGCCTTAAGGCATGCTAATTGGGAATGTTTTTTCAGCCAGCTAAGTAACATCTGGCCTAGCCTGTCAAAATATCTGAAGGTTTCGATCGCAAGCGATATCGATCGAGTTGTACAAATTATAACAAGTTAAATTATCAAAGTCTGTAGCGCTACTATATTCCACGTAAACGTGCTCGCAAGTCAAAATTGTCTTGGTGGTCTCCTGACCTAAGCGAATCAAGAAAATTTCAAGTTGCGCATGTTATATCAAAAAGACGAAAATCCCCATTCTCGGGGAACCAAAAGGCTTAACTATGTGGCACACCGTAAGGCATATTTTAAAAATATTAGAGACAAAAGCCAAATGAGCCTAAATGAGTTCATAACGGAGAATGGAATTGCTGAACCGTGGGGCTTGGTCTACAAGTTCAGCAGAGGTAAATTGAAAACGAATGAGGTACTTAGTACTCCGGTGAGCAGTGGTGGACTCTGAGAGGCAAAGAGAAGTCCGCATCGATCATAACTCTGTACCAACTACACCTAAAGTGAACCACTTCAGTGATGAAGAGGCCACTTTGGCTATCAACTCTGTGAAAACTGGTAAAGCACCAGGCCTAGACAGTATCGAGGTCGAGGAGATACAACGTGCTTGGCCTATTATAGCGCCCTGTATCACCAACTTTATGAATACTTGTCTTAGCAAAGGAGTATTTCCCAAAGCTTGGAAAAATGGTAAATTAGTCATCATTAGGAAAACCGGAGATAGGTGTCAAACCGATCCCAAATCTTATAGACCTATCACGCTGTTGCCTGTCCTAGGTAAATTATATGAATAGTTAATTGCTGTCAGGTTAATGAACATATTCCAGAAAAGTGGCACCTATAGTGACAAACAGTTTGACCTTAGAGAAAATAGATCCACAGAGGACGCAATGATCATTATAGTCAAAGAGTCGGAACAAAAGTACAATCTTGGAGTATTCCTAGATGTATATCTGGCGCGTTCGACAACCTGAGGTGGCCCAGCATTATGTTGGAGCTAAAGAGATTCAATTGCCCACGCCATCTCTATAACATCCTAAACAACTTTATTTCAGAAAGAAAAGCCACTGTTATTTCAAGTCATTGCACACTTGAAAAAACGGCCAACAAAGGATGTCCGCAAGGTTCCATCCTTGGTCCACACGTTTGGAATGTTGTCTTCATCGGAAGCATGAACCAGGAAGTCCAAGAAGTAGCATTCGCGGACGATAAGGTAATGCTTTTTGCTTGGAATTCAAGACAAAGTATTCATGAAAAAGCGCATCCATAGACAGGATGGTAGATTGGTGCAAAAGCTACAAAATGTAGCAATCCTCTGAAAAGACAGCTATGATCCAACTTATTGGTTCACTGGACATTAGGAAACCACCATTGGTTTCCATAAATGCCTAAAGATAAGATGGTGAAAACTGTTAAATGGCACTGTTAAATGGAGTTGACTTTGATGAACGACAACCAAACCTCAAGAGGAAAACGAGAAAAGCGTCTATAGCAATATGGCCAAATAGATCGTCGCACTCAATGGATGGCAGAATAACTTATAGTTATCTGCCAAACATTGAAAACCGATTAGAGACAAAGATTCCTCTAAGCGTATGGTTTACCCAAATGTTAACGGGACATGGAGGTATGGCCTCCTACATGCACCAACTGAGTCTAGCGGACTCAAGTTCCTATGACTGTGGACAGGGCGAGGTTACCATAGAACATATTCTCTATGACTGTGATCTAGCTCAAGAAGCTAGAGATCAACTTATACCAGACTCAAGAGTTGAGTGGCCACCAAGCAAACTAACTTTAATGCTGCCAAACAACGTCAACTCTTCGCGAGGCATGGTAACAGGGTAACCTGGCTAAGCATACCGATATAGTAGTAATATTTTAAGAATTGTAAGTTCGCGTTGGAGATGTTAAAGGCACTGCCACCTGGGAACATTTTCTTCGTATCAAAGCGACACCTCAAATGAAATGTACATAAGTTTTGTATTTTGTTAAAATGAAATAGTAAATTTGTTTATTGAATTTTAAAAACTTGAATTTTATTACATATTTTTATTGCATATTTTATGATTTTTGAATGCATAAAGTTCCGGGCTCTAATGATGACTATGTTTTTACTGAAATATGCGGTTCATATGTTAGTGGCCATAAACGTTCGTATAACGACATATATGTATGTACATCCATATACCAAATGATAAAGAAATTTATTTTCATTTGTAATCTCAACCCAATAACTCACAAAGCCTTATTTACAAAAAATTTAAAATTTATTTATTTATTTACCCACTTTTTACATATTTCGTAAACAAGTAAATGCTGGAAAAAAATAATCGTTTTTCCAAACGAAACGAAAATCTTTTAAAAATCACATTTCTTTTCTACTTTTTTTTTTTATTTCTATCTACTATTTATCGAAAGCCTCTTGTAACAGAGCGAGCGCGAAAAAAAAGTAACAAACATGATTGTTGAATAAAAAAAAAAAACTCAAAATTTGAAAGCGAAAAAAATATTGGAAAATTCAAAGTTACAAGAAAATTCGCATATCTTGTTTATTCAGAACTCATGTTACTTGATGTTTTGTTGTTCCAGCAACACACACACACACACAACAACCAAACAAATGCTGTATATTATATGAACGAAATATTGCATGAAGCAAAATTTTTTGTATTTTCGAGCTTTTGTTGCTGCTGTTAAGCAAAATGGAAATATGTGTAAAAAAAAAAAATATTGAATTTATTTTCTTTATGTTTCCAATTTTTTTTTTATGTTTTATGTTGTATATGGAAATAATTATTTTATTTACTGAGCACACATATTATGTACATACATACTCGTATATATAAAACGACATGTGTATACCTGTGTTAAGACATTTATCTTGTGCTTGCATACATAGATATTTCATCGACTGTATATATACTGTATACAAACATGTTTATCAAGAATCTCATCTATTATGTATGGAAATTTAAATTAAGAACTTTTTTCATGCTTTGTAAAGCTTTTTATCAATAATTTAAAAAAACAACAACATGATTTTAATGTTATGTTTCAGATGAATTCCAGATTATTCGATTAGAATGCTGTTATGTATGTATCTTATTGATTTATTTGTAACGTTTTTTGTTTTATTTTTCTTAAATTTATGAGATATGTGCGGGTTATGAATAATATATTAAGAATAATGTGCAGCCGGTAGAAATCAAAATGCGAGATCTTACCAGTATTCAAATGGGAACATATTTAAAATTTGTTTAGTTTGATTCCTCTTTGTTCTGTTTGAACAACTGATTTCCAACGAAAATGTCCTAAATGATTTAGTTAAAATTAAATTATCATCAGGCAATATTATTCTCATGGCATCCTAGCATTTTGAAAATAACCCCAAAGTTTATTATGAAATGTGCTCAGAATGTCATATGAATATATACATTGAATTTGGATTTTAACCATCAGTTCCCGGAAATCGTGTGTGCCGAATAAAGTTTATCCTCCTTGTTTTTCTCATATATCTATGCCTTCTGCATGCTAAAACCGGTCATGAGTATAGGAAGTGGACTAAAGTCTCTACTAAAGTCTCTCCAGACCTATCCTCTTTGCATGCTCGCCAAACAGGCAGTGTCTTGTGAGCATTAATGTATTGAAATGTTTCAAGTCCAACTTTGGCTAGACTTGCCTTGATTATGCGCTACATATGTGAGGGTGTTAGTCCACTTTTCTTACGCTGAACCCTATTTTTAAGCGCTGTCTTAAGCTCCAGGCTTGTCTTTTCCGGTAGCAGTTGGAGAGTTGTACCATGCCTATAGCTAGTTTGTCCGCCTTACAGTTCCCCATTTCATTTAGAGAATAATGGCAGCTCAATGTCACCCTTGACGTCAGAGAAACTGATTCCAGAACTTGATTGCCGCCTGACAGTCCACATAAATTGCAATATCAATCGAGGATATCACATTATGTTTCACCAAGTCAGGACGTCCTCAATCGATATATCACTTAAAATTTACCACAGAAGACTGCAGCTCCTACTTTACAGTCTAGATTGTAGGTATCTGTGAACAAATATATAGCTTCTGTTTCCGATACCAAGCCGCTCCTTCAAGATTCTCTTGAAGGGCACATGGTTCGGAACCCTTTCTCGAATCATAATGTCGCCAGTTTCTTCCTTGGCGATCTACTTATCGTCGAGTGTCCTGTCTGAATACATTTTCACTGAGATAAGGGTGATGGCCGCGTAACCTTAAGTCCTTTAGGTAGCCATGTGAGTTTTTTTCCGCTTGCGTAATAAAAATCACCTTGACCTCCACTTCTTCGGAATACAAACCAATTTTAAACAACCTTTAAAGATTACTTCCAGCTAGAGGAGAATAATCGAAGAGTTGTATTGAATTTACGATGGTATGATTCGGTCAGGGTCAATCGATTTATAAGAAACTTTTTTGAAACCTTTAATATCCTATATAGGATACGTTTTTTTAGGTACAATATCTTCTATGCGCAATAAATGTTTTTCTCAATGAGTCCTATTCTCTGTCGAGTCGTTAAGGCTTCTATAATTTCAAGCATTTAATAGAGCCACTTTCGCGCTTTCTTTTGGCTCTATTAAAGACATTTCTATATAAGCCTTTCGTTTGATCCCTAGTTCCTTGGACCACCTTGCTGGTTTTTGCTTACCCCTAAGCTTAACTTTAGTAGTATTAAAGGACCGATTGCAAGTACATGTGATAGAGTCCACCATGCAATTTAGTTCCTCTACTGTTCCTGGCGGCTCTGTCGCTACCGGTTGTAATAAACCTTTTAGCATTTTCCTATTTTTGCTCCAGTTGGTCCTGAGATTCTTAAAGGCTCTCCTGGTATCAGGGTAAACGGTTAGGCTATAAGTTACATATTGATGGTCAGAGGAGGAATGTTCTCCCGCCAAACCCAGTTGCCTTACAATCTTATTATGTTTCGGATCTCGTCTGGCCTAGCCGGTTCGGTTGATGGCCAGACGCGTGGTCTTGGCCGGAATATTATCCCTGCCACACCTCTCCTACCTCGACTACTTGCCATCTTATACATATCTGGAGTCAGTTCACACCATTAGTTTGACGTGCCCTTGATACCATTCCGCATCTCTGCAAAATGTGGGGTCGCCTAGTAGCTTGTCAGCCTAGTAGCTTGTCGGCGCAGGTCACGTGACACCTTAAACCGGCCCAACGGCCGTCATTGAGCATGACCCGCCCCACACATAGGTCACTTTTGCCCACCCGTTCATATAACCAACGGGAACCTGGAGGCGATGACATTGTAATCCATATATGTAATATGGATTTAATTTATGGTTCTCAAGAACCATGAGTGCCGGAATATTTTTTTATGTTTGCGACTTGGCGTGTTGTCCATTTGCCGTAATAAATCGTTGAACACCAGCTGCATGTTTTAATTGGCGCAAATAGCTCATATGTATATGGCCCTATACATGTGATAAGGATTTTAATTAATGGGTCACGGGAACCATGAGTGCCGGAAACAATTTCGAAGGCTCATCTATGGCCTCATACTTGTAATATAGATTTTCGTTCAAAGATTTATCACGACAAGTGGACACCATGCCAAGTCGAAAACATAAGAAATATTTTCCGGCACTCAAGGTTCGCGAGCATCATTAATTAAAATTCAAATTTAATAAATTAGGCCATATTCATATGGCTTTCTAAGCCTTTAATGCCATATATAAGCTAAAACGTTGCTTACGAATTTTGGGAGGTTTTTAAAATCCTGGGATGAAAGAAGAATCGTATTGTCTGATGAAAAATTGTTTATTTTGTATTTTAATAGAACAAAACATGTTAGTAATTGAAAGCTCCCACATGAAAGTAGTTTTCGAACATAAATATATTATTTGAGTTATCCCTAAAGTTCTTAATTGAAAATTTTAAACTTAATTGATTTCTGGACTAATTTTCCAACGAGTAGGTAAGTTGGAATAAATTAAGGTTGATATACTAATTTGATATTTGAACTGAATTCGATATAATCCTACTTTGTAACTATGCCGTAATTGCGTAATACATAATGTTCCATATTAAGAACATTCGAAAAGTAAAAATTCTCTAATAATCATTTATCAATAGAGACAAATCAGCAACACGTTACATGAATACTAATATTGATAATAATAATAAAAAGCTTTATATAGATATCCTCGTAAAGTCGAAAGCTCAGAATGAAATAGAATTATAATTGACAACCCTTTATTAATCATTTATTAAGATATTTACAATCTTATTTTCATCTTCAAGTCTCGAGACTCATTCCCAAATATATGTATGTATATATATATATGTATTCTCTGATAACATTGATAATAGAAATTCCATAAAGAAATGATGATTATGTTCTATAATATTATACATAAAACAAAAGTGGAAAACATTTTTTTTTTGTTTTTTTTCTGGTTTTTCGTTCTTAGATAGATAATAGATAAGAAAACATACACAGAATAAAAATGAATTGCTTAATAATAAACTAAAACGTGTTTTGCATTTCGATAAATTAAATCCGAAATATATTCAGAGAAAATATAAATTTGAGCTTTTCGCATGAAAAATTTGAATGAGAGGAAGAGCGAATGAAAAAAAATTATTTAATCCAGTTTTTTTTTCTCCAAATACATAAATCAAATCGGTTGGCATACATACATACATACTATATTTAGTATCGCACACAGGGTTCCCAAAATTATGATTTAATTTTCACTAACCATTAAACGATTTTCGTATTTTTTCTAAATCGTGTGGAGATGCCGAACCCCCATCGAGGGGAATGCCCCAACCGGATTGCCGGCGAGTAGGTGGGAAATAAAATACTACCCGTGGCCCAAATCTGATTAGGAGAAGGTACTACCGACATCGGAAAGTGAGCGAGCGGACTTCCAGTCGTCGACATCCTGCAACCGCAACGCATTAGTAGTGGAAAGCTTAGCTGCTACAGCAGATAGAAGTATAAACCCCTTACCTCTAATAGATTACAAACAGTCATCTCTATATTACACCATTTGCGAGAAGACGGAAATAAACTGTCCTCAAAATTGGCCTCGCTTGAACACCAGAATAATGAACTAAGGATAAAATGCCAGCAATATGAGGTGCAATGTATTAAATACCTAGATATTATGGTAAACTTACAAAGCTGATTTGAAACACTAGAGAGGTTTCTATGTCTACTAATGTTAGAAGCCAGAGCCTACAAAATCTAAACAATGAATATTTTGAGGATGAAAATGCCATTTTTCCACATAATTTTGAGAACGAAGTCACTCAACCCAGTGAAAATAAGGTAAATGTAAATAAAAACAGGAGAATCCAAAACTCCTTCCCCAAAGGTATCTCTACCGAATTCTAATAAAATACCAAAACAACTACAACCTGCTCCCCACAAGGAATCCTTACCACCACCAAACAATGTAAGGAATTATAGAGATTTCCATATACTCTGAGCTCAAGTATTGGCAGTGTCAGAGAAACCTATTCAGTTTAAACCAATATCCAATAGTGATATCAAAATAACAACGCAGACTGAAAATGGCTACCGTAAAGTTAAAAAATTAAAAGGTGGTAACGATTCGTAATACGAGGTATGGTTTTCTACCGATTGCGAAGAGATCACAGCAGCAATCCCAAGCCAACAATTAAAACTGTTAGAAACTTTCCATTATTTTACGTAACCCTACTGCCTAGAGAAAACAGTAAAGACCTATATACGTAATTAAGAACCGGCTATACTGCAACATTTCTATTAAACCACCAGAAAAGGTGTATAAATTGTCAACAGTTAGAGCACCCGAAGAACTCCTTCAAGAGGCAAGCCAAATATGTCAAATATGCAGAGAATCATCAAACAAAACAATGTTCTACCAAATTGTGTATTGTGCGGAGAAACAGGTCATGCGGCTAGCTATAAAGGATGTCGGTGTATGATGTCGGCTAGCTATAAAGGATGTCGGTGTATCAGAATAAGGTAAATGCTCAGCTACCGAGAAAAACAACAGCAGCTCAGTGCCTACAGCTAAAGCCACACACAATATGGTATACTATTAGAGAAGGGGTCTTCTACGCCCAGGAAAACAAAACCTTAAATAACAATCAAAATTAAGAAATCAGGCCGAAACATGTGCCCCAAACACGAGCAAACCATTATTAATATAATAAAGATGCTCATCAAATATCAGGCTGAAATGAGACAAAATTTCAGCCAGCTCTCTAACAGAGCCCAAGAACCAGATAAATATATAAAGCACCATAATAACGATGAACTATGGTGGTTCTGAACTAAGTTTAGGGGCGATCTACTGCACACCAAGACATATTATCGCAAGAAATCAATATGTCAACATTGTTAATAAACTTGGATCAAGGTTTATTATATGAGGTGACTTCAACGTAAAGCACACTGCGTGGGGATGACGACTCATATCACCAGGAAACGGAAAAGAACTTGTAAGTGCAATGGAAATGTCCGGTTGTGAATATCACTCATCGCATAAGCCAACATATTCGCCTGCAGACATCATGATTTGTTTGACTTTTATATCTCGAAACGAATAGCTTCTAATTACATCGAAGTTGAAGGTATTGTAGACTTTACTTCCGATCACGCACTGGTCTTAATAAGTCTGGGTAGATTAATCATTAAAAAAAAAAAGAAGGAATTTAACCTTTCTAATAAATTCACGAATTGGGAATTATTTAGAGAGAAACTGGACAGTCTAATTAAGTTAAAAGTTTGTCTCAAAACTACGCAAGAACTGGAAATACAAGCTATTTTATTAACTCTGTGCGTGAAGCAACCAAAGAGGCTTCACCCGTATTAGGTGAGAAAGTTGTTAAAAGAAAGGCATAGGAAAATAGGCTTAAGGCATAGAACCAGAAATATTATTGACAAAGGAGAATTTAATCGAGTTAGTAATAAAGTTAACCGATTAGATAAAGAACTTAAAGAGGCTTGTACTGAAAATTATCTGGAAGGACTGGGTCCTGGAGCTGACAATAACTATTCTCTTTGGAAAGTTACTAAACGATATATAAGAGGCCAATCATCTAAGTGCCACCTATAAGGAACACAAATGGAGGGTGGGTGCGACGTAACGATGAAAAAGCCGAACTGATTGCACAACATCTGGCATCAGTAGTTCAACCACACGATATATAATCTAGGATTGATCCTAAACCAGTCTATAGATCTACTTTAAACATCAATAGGTCACCCCACTATAAGTCCTACAAGAAATAGATATAAATTCGAATTCCAAAAAGTTACCTGGAATTGACTAAATTTCGCCAAGGCTGTTTAAGAAGTTATCAAGAGCAGTCATTATATTAACAAATATATATAATGCTTGCTTCCAACTTACATACTGCGTGAGTGTTTCAAGGCTGCACAAATAGTCATGATAAAAAAAACAGAAAACCCGGTGCCCATCTCTTTGTCACAAACTATCTCAAAATCTCAGTTTAGATTCAGGGATTAACATTTGAGCATTGATCAAGTTCGTCGTGTGACCACAAAGATAGACCAAGCAAGGAAATATTGTCCTGCCGTATTTCTAGATCTATCACTGGCTTTCGATAGAGTGTGGCATGAAGGTCTTATCTACAAGATAAGTAAATTAGTGCCACAAAATTACAACCAACTGCTCGAATCGTATCTCTCCAAACGAAAATTTAGAGTATCACCTGAAAATACATACTCTAACTTTTACCCAGCTATAGCCAGGAGTTAATAAGTTATCATGTGATAAGATTGAACTAAAAAGATTCTAAATAGTCTTATACACAGGGATGGGCGTTTACGCGTCATCTATTATTTTCAAATTGGCGTGTCGACAACCCGTAGATAACCCCAACAACGTAGCAACGTCAATAATGTAGACAATTCGTAGAGTGGCTTTGCCAATTAGTTCTAAACTAAAGGGTGACCAAATTTTGCGAAATTTAAAACTAATCGTGCTCAAATACCATCAATTGACCCAAAACAACGATATGTAGCATTATATAGACTGGGACCGTCTTTATAACGGTGGAACGGTAAAGAACAGCTCGCAGAAAAATTGGAAAAACCGGCTCACAAAAAATCAGACAAAAAGGTTATAACTTTAATTAAAACTATTTAAGATAATTCATTCCATGGTAAAACGAATTCGAGTTCAGGAAGGCTATGAGTGTTACCGAGTTATTAAAAAGCCAAATCGTTGAGATAACCAACACTTGTTCGATTAAATATGTGCCAGACTGATGACAACAATTTCACTAGCCAATTCAACGATCCGAACCGTGAAATTAATTGCTCGCCAACATAACTTTTCAATAACAACATTGCTTTGCGCGCTATATGGCAAATAGCGCCGATTTCTTGGAACCAAATGTCGTCGAGATCGGGTTTCAATTTCAGGCATCAAATATTCCGTTATCATGGCACAACACCGAGCACTATTTACAGGTACGGCCGTCTTCTTTTTTGAAGAAATATGAACGAATGATTTCACAGGCGCATAAACCACCCCAAACCGTCTATTTAGTCGCGTTTCATCCAATACTTTAAATTGGGATCCAAACTTTTCGATGGTATTCCAAATAGTACTGAATAAATAAAAACACGATGACAGTTTGAAACTATTCATGCGTCATTTGTCAAAAAGAAAAAAAATTAAAAACTCACCTCTAGATGAACTCTTTTACAAAATACTCCCGCGAACTGGCGCATTCGAGTTCAAATCGCTAAAATATAGTAAACTAAAAACACTGCCAAGTAATCTACGTTATATTTTACGTGTCGATAACCGCGTAGATTACATAACGTAATCTACCTTGTCCATCCTTGCTTACACATATGAGATTTTAATTCGTCGGCAAAACAAAATACATTTAAATAAATAAATAACACTGAAAAAGCATACTCTAACGTATTTGCAAATAAAATATAATGTACAAACACATTTATAAAAGCTCTATTTAGTAATAAAAATATTTCATTGAGTTTATTTTAAACAAATTTAAGCTCCAAATGGATTATCCAGATACATATATAACCAACTTACCAATTTTTGCTATATCAAATAATAAATTCTCATGTTGATACTAACACCCAAATAGTATCTATCGTTTTTTATATGTGCACAGTGGCATTAGATATTATTTGTCTATATAGCATATATATGGACATAACAACAACATAAAAAAAAGCTTTCTATTATTTTATAATTCAATATTTTATTTAAGAGCACATGAATGTTAAAGCAAAGAGGTTTTTCTCGAAAATAAACCCGAAACAAATGAACGAACATATTTACAAAAAAGCACAAGAAAATGCATTTATTATTATTTATAATACAGTGTGGCCTAGTTTTCCAAATAATATTTTCTTTAGTTTTTAATAAAAAATACTTCTAGCTTGTCTCGAATTATTCAGATATAATATTTACTTTAGTTTATGTAGATATTTTTTATTTTAGTTTTAAAATGATTTTCTAAAATGAATACTCTAGCATAGAGCTTTTTATATTCTATCAATTATTTATAAAAAAAAAATATTTTTTGTGGTGAGAACTGCATTTAAATATGCAATAGCGCCGCAGATGTTCGAAACTATACGGTAATGGTTGTTCCATTTAAATAAATAATTTAATTCTAGCTCATAGTTCACATCAATGCTGTCTAATATATGCTCACTGGTCACTGGCGTATAATAACACACAATCAAGGTTAAGTAATTTATCGAATATATTGATCCTCCAAAGTTGAAATCCGTTTTCGTAATTGGAAAATATAAATTCAATCTTAAATATAAGAAAATATAAATCGGCATTGATATTTTATGCCAATCCTTTTCGTCTGCATATCATTTTCATTCATCAGAGATCCATCACAGATTCATCTATCTCATTATAAAAAAATTGAGTCAGTCAAAATATAAATGTTTTGGAGCTAATTTAACAAAGTGGCTCCGGAGAAATCAATTGAGCAAGACTTCTAAGAGTACAAAACCTGTTACAATGAACAGAATTAGCACATTTCATTTTTGACCTGCCAATGCGTATAGACGTAAAATTTTTGTCAAAACAATGTCTGGTTAGTTACACCATTCATAACTCAAGAACAGCTAGACCGATGTTGATGATCTTTGATTTGTTGGATTCGTCTCCGCCCCGAATAGCAGAATAGCTATTGAAACATCGGAAAAATTGCGAAAAAAAATGTATGAAGAAGATTCATTTTCTCATACATTTTGTATGGAACAGCTTTTTTGATGACTTCTCGAGAACGGATTGACTCCGTATACAACGCCATCTTTGATACATGACAGCAACAAAATTAAACATGGCGTTGTATGCTGATTCCGGTAATGCCAGTAGATGGCGTGGTGTGCATTATTCTGTGATAGCTGGTTCATTTGGACGGTCTTTGCATTTTATTCGTTTCTGGTTATATTGATAAAGTTAGCAGATAATTTCCAGCTATACAAATTGGTAATGCAGATTCTACTATTAATATGACAGCTGATAAAAAATGTATACAGCTAATATATAAAAATTCCCAGCCGATGGCTTCCATCTGATAGTTTCCAGCCGAAATATGTCGATAAAGAAGATTTTAAATTCTTGCAAAATAACTATGACTAGACATTTATTTTAGTCCAAGTTTCATCCTGTGAAGTTTAGATTTTCCCAGGATCCCCACATGAAACTTAGAATAAAATAATTTTCTAGTAATAGCTATTGGAAAAACACTTCAAATCAAGCCATTTCCAGGCATAACACTCTAGAGGCTGAATTTTTATAAATTTTCAATTATTTACATATGATTTTGGGAAATCTAAATTTCCCAGGATCTCCACATGAAACTTTTTCTACCGGTAATAAAAAATTATTGTTATGGCTGGAAACTATCGGCTAACTTTAACAGGGTTTGGTTTAAGTATTTTAAGTCTCTGTTGCATACAAATGAGCACCTGCGCCGTGATTTATCAGAATTTTTTTCCGAGTTTTCAACAATGTGTGATTAATTTTCCAATGTTATTCACAATGCCGCGAGCCAGAAGATTTAATCTTCCACAATGTACCCGTAATGCAATTAGACTTCGGAATATTGCGAATCAATCCATTGCAGACGAACAAAAAATCGCACGAGAACTTCATGCTTCATAGACACAAGAACAAACAGAGGCAATACGGCAAACGGCTCAGTATTGCGGTGCATTGAAGTTCGCTGGAGAAACGCCTGGATATTGCTGTCTCAGTGACAAAGAAAAATTGGCACTTTTGACTCCGCCAGCATAATAACGACATTTTCTTTCAAACACTCAAAGATTACAATGTATGTTGCCAAACGACTTTATTTGGAGTAGACATTATCTAGGAAGGCGGATTTAATTCGACATTCAAGGTCATTTCTGCTCGAGAGAGTAAACGTTTATTTGCTTTTTGTGATCATAATAATTCTGACTTTGGCTTCGACTTTACATATTCTTTCGACTTTACAAGGCCAAATTCACCATCGAATTGAATCATTGCATTGCAACCGCTTGAAGACGCACAGCATTACCTTCATTTAAATGTAATTAAAATACATTTTATTTTGAGTATTCACTTTATCTTAATACAAAATTGAATTGAATGACACATAAGTTAACAAAACATTTATAGTATGTGAGGAGGTCCGCAGGTTGCTGGGTCAGCTATCTTAATATATAAAAATGTTGATGCGTATATATGTCTGACCATCACGGCTGAACCACTGAAGCTATCTAACTTATATTCAAACCATATTATGTTTGTTTAGTGCTCTGGATTGTTTCTGTTTGTACTAAACATCCCTAGGGACCGATTTGGCTCAAATTCACACCATAAAATATTTAAAGAAAAAGAAATTCTTTGGTAAAATTTGGACCCGAAAGGTGGTCGGTCGAACACATAAATAAAACACTTAGATATAAATAATTTAAAAAAATGTTGTGTTTATATTTGTTGTTGACATGGAGTTGGCGTCTTGTTCCAGCCATGTTATCATCCTTGATCATTTCCTTTTCAAATAACTTAAATCTAAATTTGATTCTGGTAAACTTACTGTGAATGTAAACGTATCTTGGGTCGGCTCCCATATAGTAATCCTAGAACCTCTATAACCATATTTGTTTGCTCAGTAATCTCTATATTGATAAATTTTTTTGAACTGCGAGTATGTCATCTAAAAATTGCTGTCAATTCGAAACCCATTTTCCAAGACACATTATTTTGATGATCTCGTTTCAACTGCATGACTTTATTTATGGATTCACTGCCTGTCATTAAATCGATGACCTAGATGTTTTGATCATTTTGTTTTGCCACTACCGGATGCATGCGCTGTACTTGCTGCTAAAAAGGGAGCAGGTTTTGTACCAAACGGCACAGTTACGAGCTCAAAATGTTTTAGGTGACTACTGTTGGTACTTCGCCAAACAATTCTTTGCCACCATCGGTCTAAAGTTTGCCGATACATTTTTTGAATATTGGTGGTAAAGACATATTTATACAATTTAAATCTTAGTATGATTGAGTATAGTGTTGATTGCACTTTTGGCCCATTTCTTAAAATGCCAGTTACATTCAAACTTATAGTTCTTAAATCCACACTTAATACGGCATTGACAATATCACGAACTCATAATATCTTTCAAATATTATAACACTGTAGAATCCTTCGCTGATCCATCGAATAAATTTTTACCAAGATGTCTTTAAAACACCATGATGAGGGATATAATAACCTTTTTTGGCGAACTTCATCACGCTATAATTCCCACATGTGGCCTAATGTTAGATAATCTTCCATAAAGTTTTTGTATAACATTTTCAACTCTGAATCCATAACGAATCGTCGGAAATTGAATGAAACAACCGTACCAAAAATCGGCCATCCGAATTTTTTATCGTAGTTTGTAAAATGATTCACGAAAACCCTTCTTCAACTGTCAAATGTGACCGATCTAGCACAGACTGGGTTTCCCACATAGCTTTCATATATGATTCGATATCAGCAAGTGCTGTCAAACTAGCTATGTGATAGTTGTAAACATCTACTAACTGGTGACCAGCTACAACCCATTCAAATTTAGTGTTTTGGGCAACTTCCTCGTTCCTATCGTTTTTTATTTGCTCATCTGCTATAAGTAAGTAGTTTTTATCATCTAAACTAAGTTTTACTTGCGATAAGTGCGTTGTAATCATAGGTATAGGCAAAATGCTTCTAAAGTGAGCACAGGATCTACTATTTCATTCGACAATCATAACTTGGCTATGCCGTTGGTTAAATTAATTAAAAAACATTAAAGATCGGGAAACCAATGTGTGTTGAATGAAAATGTTCCTCATGCAACACTATTTTCAACTCATCCCAGAATTTAGAAAATTATCCCAAAATTTGATATGATCATTTAAAAAATTTGTAAACAACGTGGTAGCTTCTATATTCTTGTCGTAAAAAGTAATTGGCACAATAGGCTCAGAAAGTCATATGAATTGGGGGCACAAACATATGAGCCCATTGCGTCAAGGACCTCAACCTGTTCTTAAACTTTATATGGGTAAGATCCTTCACTTTATTGATTAAAGTCATCCGAGGTTCTTTAATGATATATTATGCCTAACTCTGTAACTTTTGGTAAGCAGAACTGGTACTGTCGGATAACCCAAACGTTATGTTACACCGCCAAACTTAACGACTCATTCAGTTGCCATGAAAGGTAAAGATACTTTTACCTTTCCAAGGTAGAAGGGTTTTTCTTAAACTGCTCCTGTATGTGTGTCATGATCCCAGTTACTAAGTGATTCAAAAATCAGTCTCTCTAAATAATTAATCCAAAACCTTTATAATTCAACTGAAGTTTGGGAGAAGCTTGAAGGTCTTGAAATGTTATGTACAAAAATTATCTAAATTAAAGCTTTAAGCTTGATTTACATATTAAATTTAATTAAAATAGTTTTAGTCCATAAGTCTTATAACCAATGTTCCATAAATTTTTTTTATGGATTTGAAACAGGACCGAGATTTTGACGTTAATATCTGTGTTGAGGTTGGTCGTTTTAGAAGCACATATCACATATTACATTTTCTTTTATACCATATGGACTTATTCCGACAACGTGATCTTATTACGAAATGAAAAAGAACTAACGGGAATGACATTTTAATCCGAACGAAATAAAATTTACAATTCCATTGACCCGTGTTGTATATATTGTACATAATACGTACATGTATATAGCAAAACTATCATTATTTTAACCCCGTTCGGTCGAAAAGTCAAAATATTAACAAAATTTGTGTCTATCATTTTGCCATTGAGTTTTCATTTCAAGAAAATTCTAGTATATACATCTAAGAAATATTATGGTTTTTCCCATTTCCCTAATGTCATCTTTCTCGAAGTTTCTTTTGTGCTTCTAAAACGTAATTGGCACAATAGGCTCAGAAAGTCATATGAATTGGGGGCACAAACATATGAGCCCATTGCGTCAAGGACCTCAACCTGTTCTTAAACTTTATATGGGTAAGATCCTTCACTTTATTGATTAAAGTCATCCGAGGTTCTTTAATGATATATTATGCCTAACTCTGTAACTTTTGGTAAGCAGAACTGGTACTGTCGGATAACCCAAACGTTATGTTACACCGCCAAACTTAACGACTCATTCAGTTGCCATGAAAGGTAAAGATACTTTTACCTTTCCAAGGTAGAAGGGTTTTTCTTAAACTGCTCCTGTATGTGTGTCATGATCCCAGTTACTAAGTGATTCAAAAATCAGTCTCTCTAAATAATTAATCCAAAACCTTTATAATTCAACTGAAGTTTGGGAGAAGCTTGAAGGTCTTGAAATGTTATGTACAAAAATTATCTAAATTAAAGCTTTAAGCTTGATTTACATATTAAATTTAATTAAAATAGTTTTAGTCCATAAGTCTTATAACCAATGTTCCATAAATTTTTTTTATGGATTTGAAACAGGACCGAGATTTTGACGTTAATATCTGTGTTGAGGTTGGTCGTTTTAGAAGCACATATCACATATTACATTTTCTTTTATACCATATGGACTTATTCCGACAACGTGATCTTATTACGAAATGAAAAAGAACTAACGGGAATGACATTTTAATCCGAACGAAATAAAATTTACAATTCCATTGACCCGTGTTGTATATATTGTACATAATACGTACATGTATATAGCAAAACTATCATTATTTTAACCCCGTTCGGTCGAAAAGTCAAAATATTAACAAAATTTGTGTCTATCATTTTGCCATTGAGTTTTCATTTCAAGAAAATTCTAGTATATACATCTAAGAAATATTATGGTTTTTCCCATTTCCCTAATGTCATCTTTCTCGAAGTTTCTTTTGTGCTTCTAAAACGTAATTGGCACAATAGGCTCAGAAAGTCATATGAATTGGGGGCACAAACATATGAGCCCATTGCGTCAAGGACCTCAACCTGTTCTTAAACTTTATATGGGTAAGATCCTTCACTTTATTGATTAAAGTCATCCGAGGTTCTTTAATGATATATTATGCCTAACTCTGTAACTTTTGGTAAGCAGAACTGGTACTGTCGGATAACCCAAACGTTATGTTACACCGCCAAACTTAACGACTCATTCAGTTGCCATGAAAGGTAAAGATACTTTTACCTTTCCAAGGTAGAAGGGTTTTTCTTAAACTGCTCCTGTATGTGTGTCATGATCCCAGTTACTAAGTGATTCAAAAATCAGTCTCTCTAAATAATTAATCCAAAACCTTTATAATTCAACTGAAGTTTGGGAGAAGCTTGAAGGTCTTGAAATGTTATGTACAAAAATTATCTAAATTAAAGCTTTAAGCTTGATTTACATATTAAATTTAATTAAAATAGTTTTAGTCCATAAGTCTTATAACCAATGTTCCATAAATTTTTTTTATGGATTTGAAACAGGACCGAGATTTTGACGTTAATATCTGTGTTGAGGTTGGTCGTTTTAGAAGCACATATCACATATTACATTTTCTTTTATACCATATGGACTTATTCCGACAACGTGATCTTATTACGAAATGAAAAAGAACTAACGGGAATGACATTTTAATCCGAACGAAATAAAATTTACAATTCCATTGACCCGTGTTGTATATATTGTACATAATACGTACATGTATATAGCAAAACTATCATTATTTTAACCCCGTTCGGTCGAAAAGTCAAAATATTAACAAAATTTGTGTCTATCATTTTGCCATTGAGTTTTCATTTCAAGAAAATTCTAGTATATACATACATCTAAGAAATATTATGGTTTTTCCCATTTCCCTAATGTCATCTTTTTCGAAGTTTCTTTTGTGCTTTGATCCAAAACAACATATAACTATATACATATATATGGATGATTTTTGCCATTGAACCAAAGTTGTGTGTGAAAAATTGTTGTTAAGAAAAATGAGATATGTGAAAATTTATTTTTCCTTTTTTTTGTTTTTTTTTTTTGTATGCAGTGTCCGCATAAACTAAAAACTCTTGTCACGTGCTACTTGCTATCCGTATGTATCGGTTTGGTTTGTTATGTTTGTATATATGTACGTATGTGGGAATGTATGTGTTCTGGTGTCCCCCAAAGGATGAAATGAAAAACAAAATACTGTATACTCTATATATATATATATATATAGAGTCGAGTCGAGAGAAGAAAAATGGAAAATCGAATATCTGTAAACGTAGATAGAGTTGTAGATTACTATACCATGGAAGAATATTATTTGTGGATTTAGGTGGTAAATACGGTGGGGGTATAAAGGATACTGAATCATGATAATGATAATCATAATAATGATGATGGTTTGTTGGTGTTATTAGTTTATATACCACTATCATTGATATGGGTAATATAATTTTTTTTTTTTTTTTGGTGTGTACTATAAATTTGATGTGATGTGGTTACGATTTTTTTTGTATGTGTATGTGTGTGTGATAAATTTTTCCGATTTATCTTTTCTTTTTTTTTGTGTGTGGATGATGCTGGTTTGGTGTTGAATACAGTGCCATTCAATATTGGTTTTTTTAATTGAGGGATTTTCGGCATATTGAATGGAATTATCTAAGACGATAATGTCAATAAATTTGTCGGGCTTTATTTTAATGGCAAAACATTTATTGCCACATACCCACACACATACGTACATTGCATTGGAGCGATGACTTAAGCAAATATCCTTTTTTATATGTATGTATGTACGTATGTATATAGATGGACCCATCGTAATCTTTCAATTACAATTCACCCTTATGTTGGTTTAGGTGCTAAATCTATATTGATTACAATCTTAATTGTATTATTGCGTATATACACACATATGTACATATATGCAGGGATTTCTTATTTTACCTTTTTCAAAATATAAATTTTGTACATTATCCAGATAAGATTTATTGCTTTATATTTGATTATAATGTGCATGAAGAGTCATTTCTATATTATCCTCAATTATATCCTTTATATAAATTAATTGTCTAATTCGTTTAAAATGTTTTGTGATCATCACAATAAAATTAAATAATTTTTGGGTACTAATATTAATTAAAACAAAATAATTTTAAACAATTTAATTATTTTCAGAATAATGTATTTTCCAATGAAAATCACTTTAACATACATACATAATGCTATTGTTCTCAGAATATATAATGTTTTGTGTACAGTTTTGTATTATACCTTGCAGTGTTATTTTGGCAGTGATGCTATATACGATTCATTCGTTCTTGCTTTCTCTCTACCGTTTTTTTTTGTTGCCATTACATATATGGAAATTTGTCAAGAAAAGTCATTTTCATATATGTGAACATTAGGTGATATGGTTATTGTTGTTTTGGATAAAAAACAAGCACAAGAACAACAACAACAACAAAAATTGGTCTTTATTGTTACAATGGTAATTACCCAAAGGCAATGTTGACTTTTATGATTTTAAGGTGTGAAAATTGTTGTTGTTTGGTTTATAAATATGACATAATATTCTATGTGTGTGTGTGTATGTTTTAGAAGTAAGTTAGCGCTAAAGTGGCATAGTCGTTAAATTTTAAAATCGTTCATAAAATTGAATTATACCCCGAGCCAAAAAAATAGTAATATCTTGTTCAAAATTAATGGCCGCATAAATATGTACAATGTATATTTGTATGTACATATTACTGATTTGTGGCACATTTTAGCTTTGTTGTCTTGTTGTACCAAAAAAAAAAAATGTCATAAAAAATCTATAATAAGCTTATCTCTATACCATTTTGTTGTATTTATGTAAACAGGTTTGCTCCGATTTACGTAAGGATTTGGGTTTCTAAATTTTATATACAGATCTCAGAGATAAATTCGATCCACAAAATATGGGATATTGTCCAAAATTGGATTTAACAAATTATGAACATGATGTTAGTAAAGAAGTAATATCACACAAAAGCCTTATAACAGCTCAATAATATTTCTTTTAAAAGTAAAATAAGATTATTCAAAAATTAAATAGTAATACCGGGATCAATGTCTTATGAAAAGCAATCGTAGAGATGTAGTGGTCCCTATATTAACGTCACCCTAACCAAACTGATCCGAGATCATATTCATCACTTAGACATCTCTAAGATTACCTAGTCATTGGCCATCGAATATTGACATATACATTTTTTTGTTTAGGACTATTTTTGAAAATCGATTACTGGTCTGCTGAGGATCATGCTAAAATAATCATTGCTATGAATTATGAAGTCAGAAAGGACAAATCCGAAGTCATATTCAGATGCACTTAGACATCTCTCAGACTCCCTCAGCCTGTAATTGACCATCGATTATCCATATATACATTTTTTTATTATAGGACTATTTATGAAAATCGATTATTGGTCTGCTGAGGATCACGCTAAAATAATGATCACTATGAATTTTTAAGGAAGCATAAACAAATCAGAGGTCATATTCAGATTCACTAAGACATCTCCAAGATTACCTGTCCATTGGCCATCGAATATCCACATATACATTTTTTGTTTGGGCCTATTTTTGAAAATCCATTACTGGTCTGCTGAGGATCGCCCTAAAATAGTGACTGCTACGAATTACCCCGTAAACATGGACAAATCCGAGGTCATATTCAGATTCATTTAGACTTTTATAAGATTGCTTGTCATAAGCGATTATTTTTGAAAATCGGTTACTGGTCTGCTGTCGCTTTAATAATGACTACTACGAATTATCAAGTAAACAGTGACACATCCGTCGTCATTTTTAGATTAACTTAGACATCTCTAAGCTTTTGGACTTTGATGCCAGATGATTCTGTAGTTTTTGCATTTTTCAAAAGCTACTCATTTCAACGTCTGGGGTGAATGCTACTCCGAACTCTCTGAATCGTAATTCTTCCGTTCCATTGGTCGCATTCGCTGGATTGCAATATCTAACGTATCATTTATAAAGGCTGGTGGTATTTTTAAAGGTAAAGGAATGATTAATTTGCTTGCGTCATCTGTTTCTTGGTTCTTTAAAACTGCCTTTCTAAATTTTCATCACTATTGGTAGTACTGATTGTAAGTGACTGAACCACTTGATGATCGGGTAGTTGATCTGCTATATCAAGCCCAATAGAGTATTTTGTACAGTGGGATGATTGTTGGTTATTTTTTTTATTTTAATTATTAAAACGGTTGGAACCTACTAAGGTCCCGCACTCAATGCCACAATGGGCCCATGGTGCAAACCAAGAGGATCTATCCTAATTCGCAAGAGCGTATTGCAATCTTAGCAAACTGTAAAAGTTTGAACCAAGGAATGGATACTAGCTGATCTACGTTCAAAGATCCGGAAGAGAACACTTGGGATCTAGCTCCGACAAAGGCGGGACAGCAGAGGTAGTGTAAGCAGTCGTCCACATCCTCTAGGCAGTCGTCACAAAGAGCATCCTGTGCTAGTCCCATGCGTTGGAGATGAACCTTGAAACGTCCATGGCCGGTTATAAGTGCGACCAGAATTGATGCATAATGCATAATTAGTGAACCTCAGGATGGGTTCAATAATGAAATGTTTTGCCTTTCGACAACTAGGAGTAGAACGCCACTTCCGTCCCAGCTCAAGTAGAGCGAACTTCTTAATAGCGTCTTTGCCACCGTTGAAGGATAGAGGAATTGCTGGTTCGGGGCCAACAAAATTACTACGCGATCCAGCTTTCGCTAGCAAGTCAGCAACCTCATTTCCCTCAACGCCACAATGAGCAGGCACCCACATTATCTTTACTCTCGTTTTAGAGCAAAGGAGATTAATGTAGTGCTTGCAATCTTTGACTAGTTTGGACCTAGTCAAAGGATTAATGAGGGTATTAAGCGCGGCTTTACTTTCTGAGCAGATAGTAATATCCCTCCCTAAAACGTTAAATTTCAACGCTTCAATCGCACAATGGGTAAGTGCAATTAATTCAGCTTGAAAAACCGTGCAGTGTTTTCCCAGACTACTCGAGCATCTTAGCTCATATTGAGGACAGTAAAATCCAAACCCTGCACTGACTTCCGAACGAGAGCCATCCGCAAAAAAAACTATCGACTCCGACAACTGTCTAGAGAAATCGTGAGATAGCCACCATTCCCTCGCAGGAAAAACTACGGAGAATGAGTTGCTGAAGTTAAATTCAGGCAAAAGCCCGTCATTCACCATTTCCAGCTCAGGAATAAGTGATTTATACTTATTGATAATCTGTCTATGCCCCGTACAAATCCCGAACACATTCCATGCCCCAATGCACTTTAGTCGATAAGCAGCAGCACACGCTGTACTCAGAATATGGGACTGCAATTCGGGCATATGTAGAATAGACTCCATGGCAAGAAGTGGAGAAGATGACATAGCCCCGGTTATAGCCCTACAGGCTGTCCTCTGCAATCCATCCAGTCTTGCTACCGAAGACGTCAGTTCCACAACCGGCCACCAAACATTTGAAGCATACGACAGTAAGGGTAAAACCAGTGATTTATAGATGAAAGACATCATTTTGGGGGTCAGACCCCAAGAATTGCCAAAGGCCCTTCTGCATTGCCAAAAAATAGCAATGGCCTTTTGCAGCTTATAATCAAGGTGAAACTTCCAGAAGAGTTTACCATCTAGAATGACACCTAGGTGTTTAACTTGACCTGTCCTAGTAATCGCTCTACCAAAGAGAGTGGGAACAGACAAGTTAGCATTGTCTCTGCGCCTCGTAAAGAGGACCAGATCAGTCTTTGAGGGGTTGACGTACAGCCCCTTTTCAAGACACCAAGCTTCTACCATATTAAGGGCGTTCTGCGTCAGATCAGATAAGACGTTCAGGTGTTTACCAGAAACTGTCAAAACAAGATCATCCGCGTAGCTTTGCACGAAAAACCCAGATCGCTGCAATTTAACAAATAGTTCATCGATAACCATGAGCCACAGCAAGGGTAAGAGAACCCCTCCTTGCGGGCAGCCCTTGGCTTCTTTGACGGACATTGCTGAGCCATCCAGCTCCATCTCAATTATCCGAGACTTAAGCATGGAATCGATGAATTTAATAATGGTTTGGTCAATATTAAAATTGGTACAAGCACTTGTGATCGTGGAAATCGAAGTGCTATCAAGAGCTCCCGCAATGTCCAGGAAGGTACCTACTAGAAACTCTTTGTATTTAAGTGATCTTTCAATCCTAGTTACGAGTTCATGTAGAGCAGTTTCGCAGGACTTGCCAGCTCTGTAAGCATGTTGCATGTTACTGAGAGGGGAGATAGTTAAATAATTGTCTCTAATAAATCTGTCGATGATCCTCTCTAAAGCTTTTAGAAAAGTGGAGGTCAGACTAATGGGCCTAAAAGCCTTTGGGTCGGTATAATCCGACTTGCCACTTTAGGTATGAATACTACTCTACTCCTGCTCCAGGCGCGCGGTACCGTGCTAAAAGCAACGCAGGCCTGGAACAGACTGAGTAGGTAATTGCTGATGTGTAGAAAACCATGCTGTAATTCAGCTGGGAAAACTCCGTCCGGACCGCTCGATTTGAAAGGTGCAAACGAGAAAATACTCCAGCGTAAGACTTCTGTGGTGATCAGCCTACGGGCCAAGTTCCAATCCGGCGTACCGATAAAAATGTCCGTTGGCTCGGAGGCAACCATATCCGAATCAACAATGTCACACCCAGGAAAGTGGACAGACATTAGTAGCTCACCGACTTCTCGTCTACACGAGGTTAGTTTACCGGAGGGTAGATGAAGATTATCGAGTCTACACGTATCATTCTTAGCCAGAGTTTTATTAAGTCTGGCGACGGCAGATAAGCTGTCAATTTCTTCACAAAAGTTTCTCCACGCAGTCCTGTGCGCGTATCTTAAGCTTTTTTTATAAGCCTTTTGAGCTAATAAAAATAGATTCCAATCCGAAATGAGATTCGTTGTTTTAGCTTTATTTTTAATTTTACGCACACTCTTTCTTAACTGTTTAAGTTCAGAACACCAGAAGGGTTTGTTACGCTTCTTCGTGTTGGCAATAAGAGGGCTTGACTTTTCAAAAGCAGTCGAGATTGCTTTCGTTAGTGCAGTTGCCTGCAAATCAAGATCTGCGATTGACCTAATCTGGTTAGGCAGATCTAGGAGTGACACGAGCTCAAGGGAGAAAGTATCCCAATTCGCAAGTTTCCTATTGCGATAAGGTTTAACCGGTGGTCTTTTAAAGTTAATATTAAAAGAGATGCACCTGTGATCAGAGGTGAGAATATCATCCGTCACTCTCCAGTTTAGAACGAGGTCAACGATGGACATAGAGCACAAACTAATGTCAATCACTTCTTTGCGAACCGGAGGAGTAAATGTAATTGAACAGTGAGGATCCTCTAATATTAGTATTGGAACTGCCCCAAATGGTATGGTGAGCGTTAGCATCACAACCAATCACAAGAGGTAGTTTGTTGACCCTACACCACCTTATAAGATTCACCATTTCCTCTGAAGGAGGGGGTGAGGTGGAATCATAGGGTAGATATGCTGATGCAATGACAAGTTTGAAACGTGAGTCAGCACACACGAGAGTGATCAGCACTGCCGTAAGATCAGCAGTGCTACATTCATTAATTAGAGTGGCATCAATAGCATTAGAAATATAAATGCACGCTCTAGTTTTAAGGACAGCGGACTTATAGAAGATCCTGCCAAGCTTTGAGTTCAAACCAGAAACCGCACCATCAATAAGATACGGTTCCTGGATTAGACAAAAATCTGTGTGCGATCTAGCAAGCAGTTCCCTCAACTCATAGGAAGCTGACTTGCTATGTTGCAAGTTGATCTGTTTTAATTCAAGCATGGACGTCATCATGAAGACCAGCTATAAACAAAAATAATAATAATAAACCCTACGGCCCTGAGATAACCCTGAAACGGATCCTCTCAAGGACATATTGAAGTGACGCACCAGACCCGATAATGTGCTCGAAGGACTTCAGGTCAACCCTGATCACAATTGATTGGCGGTTAGCCTCTCGCTTGCATCGGATAACCTTCCATCCTGTAGTCGACACATTCGGATTCATAATGCCGATGTTAGTAATTACTACACTCGGATTCTCTGGTGGCCTGGGAATCCATGAGTGCAGTATAAGCGGTTTCGGAGGCTCCCCAACCGAAAGTTGGCAACCCTCCCAGACGTCCTTGATCCTGCCGATCTCTCCACAGAACCAAACGTACGTCTCATCATTACTAGCCTTGCAGATGATGACACCATCCGCCAGGTAACAACCCAGCAATTGCGGAACAAAGCCGGAAGATTTCGCCGCGTCGAGAATGCGACGACCAAGCTCTTTTCGGAAAATTTGCAGTTTTACCTCATTCAAGGCGATGGTCTGGTTTAGTTCTCGCACGCAAAATTTTTTACAGTAGAATCGGCTACTGTTTCAGCGTACGTGCGCGCCTTTTTAGTGGCCATTTCTGGCGTAGTGCACGAAGCTGAGCTCGGCCTTTTGGGTGTTCCCGATGCGTTATTGCACGACTCCTCGGAAACTACACCCAGAGCCAACCCGCTCAGCTTTTTTTGTAAGCGCTGGCGCCGACGTTGGTTATTACTTTAACGTCTGTTAGTAAATCGAAGAACTTATTGGAACCAATTAGAATATCTAACTCTGCTCTTTTATTAAAAAATGCATCTGCTAATTCAAATTGGTTGTGGTAGTTTAGAAGTCTTAGATAAAATTAGTGCTTCAATATTTATTAATGGTTTATCCTGACTTCTTGCTGTAATGGTAAGTGAAACCGACCCTTTCGTGTATCCAGTTTTATAACCTCTGATCCCAGAAACGGTTACTTTTTTTTTATCTCCAAAAATCTCTGGTTATTGAATCCATCAGTTACATTGACTAACGCTGTCGGTAATATTGAAGTTCCAATTTGATTTGGTGATTTCTGTGTCCTCATTCTGAATCTGAGCGGAGTTCGAAACTGTACTTGGATTGCAATATTTGCCTTTAAATTTTGATTTACAATTAAACACATTGTGGTTGTTATTTAAACAGTTTTTAGCAAGTCATTCCACTGCTCCACTGACATCTGTTTTATGTAGGTATAGATAAATTAAATAATGAAATTATTTTTGGTTAAATTCAAAAAATAAATTTTTTGGGGAATTCAATGAGATATGGCATATCTACACTGAGAAAAATAATTGTATATATATAACGAATCTTTGCATTAATTTAATGAATTATTCGTTCATATATAGCTTACGAATAATTCTTTAATGAGATGTAATCATTTTAATAAAACATCAAAAAATGTTTTAAAGAAACATATTATACGTAATTATTTTTTTCCAACATTTAATTTGATGTTTTATTAATTTCCTTCATATTAAAGAATTATTATTTGAAAACGAATTTGATGAGAAATTATTTTTCATTGTTACAAGGAAATGTTACTTAAACTAGTATATTTCGTCTAACGATTGTTAATCAATATAAATAATGTTTGTAAGAAATAAAACCCAGGTTTAATTAACTTTAATATTAGAAAAGAAGAATTAATCAGAAGCAGAAATTTGGTTTTAAGAATTTTATTTAAAGTATACTCCTTTCGTAATACTGTACCACCTGTTGATTGTTACCCAAACTGGTTTAGGTTTGAAAATAAGATAATAAATATTATTGGTGTCGATTCATTTTAAATCTTCCATCTATCTTTCTTCTAATTTTCAATTATTTCCAGGAGAACTCGGTAAGCGATTCAAATACTTCATAAGTTGATCCAAATATTTGGAAAGGTGCTCATTGAGTTCTCACAGATATAACAGAAGATTAGGAGAAAAGACAGATAAAAAAATTTCATTTCTTGACGCCAATAATTTAATTTGTCTTTAAAATTTAAAAGTTTATGTAAAATGTAATAATAATGATATGTTGCGAATCTTTGCCTTTACAAAAAGTTTTCAATATACGAAATTAAACACACACGCTGTAATTTCAGTTAAAATAAAATATATTTTCTTATCATTCAAAATTATATAAATCAATTCTTTTGGACTGTTTGTAACCACCAATATACATAAAATAAAAATAAAAAAATAAATAAATACATGCTAATTCAATTAGTTTAGAAAAATATAAAAAATATGTTCAAGAATAATTATTATTAGTTGGCAACATTTATGAAATTTTTTACTTAAATTAATTTTTTAACTTTGATATCAGCAAATTGACTGCTGGAAATGCGTCATCGTATTTTGTACTAACATTATAAAAAAATGATTGTATAAATTGCCAAACGGCTTTGGATTGTACTGGATATTCTAAACAAAACACTTGAAAAAGTTTGAATGCGCAATCCACAGCGGCTAGTGCACTGACACATTTATATCTAATGGAATCGCAGTAAACAAAATATTCATTTTTTGTATATAAATTTTCACCAATTATGAAGATGAATGGTTGGAGGTTTGATTTATTATTTAATGCCATTTTCGTTTGGGTTTGTATATGCTTGTCAACAGCTTGAGTAGATGGCAGTAGTACCATGAACGAATTTTGGGCATCTTTAATAGTGAATTTCATAACTTGATCCGCCGCCGTCTTCTTTTTCGTTGTTGGTTTTATTATCGCGTGTAATAACAATAAAATAACGCTACACCGAGCATCTAAAAGTAACAATTATTTATTTTAATATATTATTACACATTACGATTTACATTTTATCTTACCTGGCATGACATTCTTTTGTTGTTTGTATTCTTTTAACCTTTGCTTTGATAGTGGTTCGATAATTTTTGTTTCCATAATTGGAAGTATATTATTGCAAAACCTGTCGAATTTTATAAAAATGCTTTCGGCATCCGGATATTTCTGTAGAAAATCTATTTCTATTAATCGTGGACCATATGTTTGTGAATAAGCTGGCCACTCTTTGATTATGGAATCAATATTGATATCCTTAATATTGATAATCCATTTCATCCTATAACTCGCTGAAGTAGTCCATTTGGCAAATATATCTTCCAAGTTTGTGTCATCCCTGTTATATTTTAAATTTTCGCACAAAACTCGTGCATTATCGTCCAAATTTAACACTAAAAAATAAAACGGAATTGGTAAGTAAAAATGTAAGGTTAAGAAAGTGAATTTTAGAAATTATACCGTTCGTGTTATTTTCAATGTCAGCTACTTCGGGTTGTTTAAATCGTTTCGGTTTGGGGATTAGTGACGAATTTCGGAGTTTTGAAACTCGATTGTTGTAACGATCGTATAGTTGACCTTTTGACTTTCTGTTTTTTCTTCTTTGAAAGTACACTAACTGAAATCAATAATAAGAATAGTTGAACCACATTTGAGTGTTTAATCTTTTCTTTTAAATAGAGACTTACCGCGTTTTCACTCGGGAAATGACATTCAATTTCTGCGGCCATTGATTCGCACTGATTGACACCCATAGGCAAGCTATTATTTATATAATGCGTTACGATTTCGTCAACTAAAATAGACCTACTAGCATCTGATAGAATTCGATTATTTTCCGAAATAGATAACAACGATCTACCAGGATTGGTTTGCTGAAGAATGTGTGTAAGTCGAATCTGAAATTATTAATATTCAAATATTTATTCATATATTGTTGTTTTTCAATAAATTTACATTTTCCGAAATCTCCACCGTTCTGTTACGATATTCCTGGCAGCTACTTGAAGGTTGATCGAGGTTTGTCGAATTTGAGCAGCATGAAATTATTTGGCTCTTCGTTGAACTCTGCAACTAATACATAGTACATAGAAATTTTAAAATTCAATTACAAAATAAGCTTATTTCACAAAATGTTTAATTTACTTGCAGGCGCTGCCAATTTGTTAAATTCTGCAAAAACTTAATTTTTATCCCTAAAGATTCATTTTTAAGAAGTTCCTCTACGTGCGTTTCTTGCATACCCTTAAGTGCGTCTACATCAATCTCGTTCTCTAAAGAAAAACAAATAACTTTACTCTCTAAATATAGTATTATAATCACATACACCTTTTACCTAGCAAAGTTGTATATAATTGGGTTAATTTCCAAGCTGTTAATATATTTAAAATGTCATCGTCTTTATTAACAGTCTGTAGCTCAGTTACAATATTTGACGGCTGTTCATTAGGGGTTTGAATATCACCAAGAATAATGTATTGAGGTTCTATATTTGATGTTAATTGTTGATCAATGGGTTGGACACCATCCGATGTATTTAAAATATTTGTTGTATTCGAAGGAATCGTAAAATTTATGTAATCTGACATTTCTTGTTCTATATTTTCCAGTTCCATTGTTATAATTTGTATATAATTTTGATTAATGTGATTTGAATTTAAAAAACTATTGCGTTTGAAATGGTACTTTAATAAGCTATTTTTTAATGGTAAAAATTATAAAAAAAAAAAATTTTTGTTTTGTTATAAAAAACTTTGAAGTAATCTATAAATATCTTTTAAGACGGATCATTTTAGTTCCATTTAAAAGTGTAGTTATTTGAATAGGCTTACTATCGAAATTTTGGATTGGTACTACAACTGTGTCTAAGGAAGTTGTGGAATCTGATATATTGTAAGCATCAAAATGTTTGTCATAACTCCCTAATGGAATTTTTAAACAAAGAATGAAAACTTTATTAGTTCCTAAATGAATACACACCTCAATTATCTTGAAAAGTGTAACATTATTGGCAAACATACTTAAAATTAAGCCTTTTGCATATACAGATCCCTTATATTCTATTTGCGAAAATCGCCTTAATTGTTTGTCGGTAGTTTTTAGTGCGTTCATTATTTGTGTTAATGTATCTTTGTTAAAAATTTCATGAGTATTGTTTATAACAACTGATGCTTTAGACGGAGTTAAAAGAAATTTAGTAAATTTAATTTGCAATTTTTTAGCAACTGTCACACACACATTTCTTCTTGAAGATGTTGCGTGTGCATACATTTTAATTTCTTTTAATGAAGATTCAAATCTGAAACACCAGAACTGACGAGGAGGTCCTGATTTTTTAATCACGCTAGGATAATGTAAAAGAAAATGATGTTTAGGCTTTAGAGTATCTTGAAACAAACTTGAATATAGCGAATTATGTTTGGCAATATTCTCTTTAAGTATAACTAAATCCTCATAACTAATTTTAAACGACAACAAAGTGTCAATTATTTCCAGGAATAAAATAAAAAACTTCCATATTGCATCATCTTTATGAACCATATCACCGATCATTAAAGGTAAAAAATATACAAACTGCATCATTTCGCTAGCCGACATATTTAAATGTTTCTTTTTTAGATGATCTAATTTTATGGACTGAGATTGGTTTCCAATCTGAAGCGATCCATAGTTGAAATGATTTTTTTTATAATTTAATTCTTCTAAAGTAAAGAAGTGTTTATTTTCTATCAAATTTAATAATACATTACAAAGATTATAATGGCATACACCTTCGAAAATGTCGTGCATCACATCAACACTATAGTTGTCAGTTATTTTAAAACATTTAAGTTGATTAAAAATGGAATTTTCTTTAATGCCTGTAAGGGATAAATTATTTTTTGCTACATCTTCAGCATAATTTGATTCTGTACGCATTATTAGCCGATTTTCATCGGAACAAACATGTAGGTCAGATTTGTGTATTTTACAAAATCGGCAACAATGATTGGACGAAAATGATGTTGTGAACCCCAAGGCACTATTAACTGCCAAATTATCACCCAAAAATAAACCAAGTAAAAATCGTACTTGAAAATAACCAATTGATGTTTTGATCTCCAGCGGAGTTTCCTCCATACTCTTCAGTTGCTCTACAAGTGGATAAAAACATCTATTGCTGCCAAATTGCTTCATATCTATGGCTTTTATGACACCCGCAGTAAAAATATTTTGAATATTCGTACTAAAGTCTAATGTTGGAAATACGTATTTAATGACTGTAATACTTTGTATTCCTGCATGTGAACCTAATGGGTTATTAATTTCCAAATCATCTACATACAAAAAAAAAGGAATCAAAATTTCATTTTCACCAAATATGCGCCTCCAACCTTGCCAAATTTCACCTTGGACAAAATGCTCAATACAATATGAGTTTGATTTATGAGTGTCTATGAATTCTATTGACTTTATCAAATTATCATCTTTTTCAAATATTTTTCTAAATTGAAATCGTAAGGGCGTTAAAACACCAGAACATTTCACTTCATCTAATGTCAATTCCCCATATTCATAAAAATTCGTAATTTCAGAATTAATAGTGAATTGGGTAAAAGAATTTAGTAAATCATTATCTTTTAAATACTGTAACATTCGATATTCAGTGTTGCAATATTGAAAAGGTGATTTGCAAGATTGTATAAATGAGTTGAGTTCAGAGTGTCTTATCAATGATAAATTATCGATTAATTCTTCTAATGTTAATAATATAGGATGTATTAAATCTGTGTTGATGCTTTTCTGAATTGATAGCACATCCTTTGTGGTAATATTATTTTTCTGAAGTAATTCTAATGTAAATATTAACGATTTTTCAGAAATGTGTTTTACAATTTGGTTTAGGTTAATTGTTTTAGTATCTGTTACTAATATTTCTGAAGTTACATCGGTCATTCGTTCCATTTCATTTTTGGTAGGATTAGAAATATTAATACACTCAGAAATTTTCTCTGATTTGTTAATACAATAAATGTGCATGATATTCACATGCCTTTTAAAATTGCCACGACTTTGAAATGATTGACCACAACATTCCTCAACGCAGGTGTAGTTGTCAATACTTTTGTAATTATGATAATATTTAAAGTGATTTATAAGAATATTCAAATTGTCAACTTTTAAGTTACACGCAAAACAAATCATACTAAAGTACCTTATAATCTAATGAATTATGTATATAACAAATTATTTATTTAAAACAAAGAACTGAAGGTTGTGTATGTCGGGCTACTGTTTTTTAAATGGCTGTAATAAAATAAGCAATATACGAATATGTATAAGGAAAATAACGCAAAACCAAAAGTTTTATACAAGCCGAATTGTAGTTTTCGTACGGAGGTACTACCATTAATTTGGTACATAGGGGGTACTACTTAAAAATTGCAATATAAAAAATTATATATTTATATATATGTATATATATATATATATATATATATATATATATATATATATATATATATATATATATATATATATATATATATATATATATATATATATATATATATATATATATAGATTGATAGATAGATATATACCGTTTTATAATCGAAGTCCTGCAGCAATTGGACTTGTACAAAAATCTATGTTGGTTTTAAGTACGTAAGACATTATGAGTATTGGACAATCTTGATTTGCCTATAATATAATATTACGACTATATTTAGTACACCTGAGCAATTCCATTAATTAAATAGATATTGTTTATAGAACTTTTAAGCTTTATTTAAAACATTAAAAATAATGATTCCTTTTTGCTTATTTTATAGCATTAACAACTATTTAAAATAAATATAGAATTTAGTTGATTATTCTAATGGGTATTCTAATTCATAAACAATAAATCTATAATAATTAATGGAATTACTCGCCGATAGCATGAATAATAAGGATATTTATATAAACTTAATAAAATAAAAGTACGAGATTAAAATGTTAAAATGAACCAAATGTTATTAACATGCATATAATAATATGAATTATTCCATAAAAATTAAATTATAATAAATTACAAAATAAATATCAATATATAAATTCAATTACCCAAACTATTTTATATGAAAATAAATGTACATATTAAGTAATCGAGAATGAGCAGTTGAATCTTACTCTGCTTACCTACAAAATTATGATTTAAGTGTACATACCTGTTGTAATTTTAAATCCGTTATCTTTTTTTCAAGTCTAATTCTTTTTCCTAGTGATTCTCCTTTAAGTAATTGAGTGATGTCTCCCGATTTCAATAAAAATGCAGCTTCTTGATCAATATTATTGTCTTAAATAAAAAATGTTATTTTCACTTAAAATATGTAACAATAATGAAAGTGCACCTAACAAAACTACGTATTATACTGCGCGATCCTAAAATAAAATTACAAAATAGAAATAAAATAAAAAATATCCAGGAGAAATTAACGGTTTTTCCTTTTTTTTCGAAACTAAAACTCGTATTTCCTTTGTCAGAAAGAGATAACATCGCATACTTTCGCATAACATATGTTGAAACAAAACCATCATAAGATACTTGTGTGTTGTGAATTATGATGGTTTTGGTTGAACCAAAACGAACACTTGTCTATATATATTATACCTATGTATATACTCGTACATATACCCATGTATATACTATATATAAGCCGAACTAGTGCAATATTATTATAGTATTATAGATTATATATGTATATATGATATAACTATTATTATAGTGTTGTTGGTGTTGTGACGTTTTATAATGTATAAATATATACATATAGCTATGCACGAATATGTCATATAAGAAATAACAGCGTAATTAATTTTCTCCATACATTTGTTCTACTTTATTTTTATTTTTTAGCACTACTTCAAATGAAAAAATTAGTGGTATCTAAGCGTGAAAATTATAAATTATAATTCTGCCGACTTGTAGGACTTTTTTTCTTTTTCACTCACAAACAGCAACACAAATATTTCTATTACTGTACCTTACATATTTACCTTTAAATTTCTGAATAATTGTATCTGTAATTTTCCACTCCTTTAACTGTTCGCAAAAAACTTCACATGAATCCATTTAGTTTTATAGTATTTTCATTATTTGATTTATTATTACTTCCACTTAATAGTTAAACATGAAATATGTGCAAATTTTTGGAGTTAATATTTATTTATTAATCACAGGGATTTTGTAAAATATTTAGCTTTACGTTTCACACAATATACATCACAGAAGTTCAAATCAGTTTTAAGCCAATAAACTAAAAACCACCCTAAAATTGTCTGTCTTTAAAGAATATACATATTAATATGATTATTTTTAATTTATTTTAAAAATATACTTTTATGTAATTAATATTTATTAATTAAGTATATTTTCACTAAAGAATTTTTATTCAATTCATTATGTTTGTTTAAATATATACTTTTTTAATAAATATAAAAAATATTATTAGTTATAGAAGCACAATATGGCTAGGAAGTTTCATTGATTTGGTGAATCTTACTACTTTAGAAAATGCATTAACTGATTTTTAAATGATGCGAAGTTAAATTGATTAATAACATGCCATAATGGGATTCTATGACTAAGAAGAACCATTAATATATTATTAAACTATTTAAATATACTTCAAAACAACAATACTATTATCATTCTACAGAAACCAATTTGTTGTACAATAAATTAAAAATTACATTTATAATATTTCACAACAATTTTGATAGTTGTAGACTTAAATATACAAGTAGGTTTTGTTAGCTCTATTGCTAACATATAGTTAAAACACAATTTTACTATACAAAATGTAGCTGAAATAGAGAAGTCAAAATATTATCTAGATCTAGAAAATAAATGTTAGGTGTGGGGAATTGGTTAACTTACAAACTAGCAACCGAACAGTATTTGAAGTTTCCAGATTTTGGTTGTTTATTCAGTTATAGAGGTATATAACCATTCGATATTTTGTGAACGTATTGCATACATTAAATGGTGGTTTTAGTAAAATTGTTCAATTTTGCATTTTTGGTACTGTTCACCATTATTTTATTTATATTCTTGCAATTGAGAAGCTGCGAATTTTAAGTTTAATGACAGAAAAAAACCAATATACTACGTATAGTTTTTAGCGACTGTGTATACTTTGTCGCACATTGTTTATACCTTATTCCGCTGCAAAGCCTTACAAATTTTATTTAAAAACAGTATACTAGTAGTTGTTATAACGCAGTCGGCTGTATTATATTTGGTCATGTTTAAAAAAGGGTCTATGGTTTACTTATTTTAAGAGAATAGGAAAATTTGATAGAGTTTTACAGTTTTAACTTTGAGCATTATGAACAGTACCGTGTATTTTTTTAAATGTAATTGTCTAGATATGTTACAATTTATGAAAAAAATAATAATAAATATAAGGAATTAGTTTTCGTTATTCATAATACGAAATATTAAATAAATTTTGTTTAAATAAACATGTATTCGTTAACTATTTGTAATATTCATAATTTTCAAAATTTTGCAACTTAAAAATTAATTATTGCTGATTGTATTAATTATAGTTAATTACTTACCACCAAAAATAGAGATACATGTTAATTAGTTTAAGGAATAATCGTTGAACTAACAACAAAATGCAATAAACATATGAATCTGGTTTAAATAATTCAATTGTGTTGGGCCAATGTAAAATTCATTCAAAGTCAAACAATAATTTAAAAAAAATTACAGCAAATTAATAACATTTTATTAAGTTAAAAATTTATTCTTCCATATAATGAACTTATTAATCAATTTTTTAAGGAAGATGCCATCGTTAATAGGCTGTACACATTTTTTTCAGTGTAATGTTACGTTAATCGATCGTTATCTGTATACCGTGTGATCAGGTGTAACAAAATAATATTTTTAGTTTTTCAGGTTATAAAATTGATAATAATTTCTAAGCTGTTTCTCTATAAATATATATATATATATATATATATATATATATATATATATATATATATATATATATATATATATATATATATATATATATATATATATATATATATATATATATATATATATATATATATATATATATATATATATATATATATATATATATATATATATATATATATATATATATATATAGCAACTAACAATTCTTGATGAAGTCACATCTCTATAAAATAAATTTGATTAGAATACGTGAGTGATAAACTTCCTTAATATATATATATATATGTATATGTTGTAAGATAAGCAAAACTTTACTTGTATCTTTTTCTTCTATATTTATGTTATGTAAACAGATTAAAACTAAAAAACAACTTCATTTTCGGTCGATCCACCACACCGTAAACCCACTAAAATAAATAAACCAAAAAATTTGTAAAAACAAAAGAAAATTTAACCAATCATCATTTTCGTGTATATACTCGTACATAGAGCATAAGAGATAAAATTAAATTTCATTTTCTTAATTTTATTCGTACATATTTATTTATTTAACATGAAGACAAGCTTCTTTAGCCAAAAAAAAAAATTACAGAACAATACATAAGATTGTGTCATATTGTCCCTTAACTCCTAATATAATCTTCCCAATTTTCCTCTCGCTCATAAAAAGTAAAAGTCTAATTTTCTTCCGTGCTTTTTGTATCCAAATACTGTATCCATATGTATACGAGTAGTATAGGTATGTGTTGTTGTTTTGACTTTTGTTGTGTGTGACTCAACTTGAATTCCCATAACACATAATAATTTCGTAAGATATACTCGTATATGTATACATATAAGACGAACAGCAAAAAATATTTATCCCCAACCAACCACCTCCACCACAAAATGGATATCTTTTTAATTTTTTTTTTTGGGTTGGTAGGTATAATGTATAAAGACAAACCCGGGCATTGAGAAGGTGTAAAGTTCCTTGTGAGAATGATTAGATACTAATTTATATTAGGTGTGGCTATTAAATTGGTAATTATGTTATGAGATATGATTAATAAATATTTATTTCTTGATATTATGGTCTTATTTATATACATATTTTGTCTCGAGCTGTATGCCTTATATATAAGATATATTATAGAAATGCGATAGAAGGATAGAAGAATAGATTTTTTTTATTTTGGTTTCGTTTCGATAACTGAATTAATTTTGTCACAGCATAAAGTTATGTCAAGAACACAAAAAGGAAAAAATTAATTAAATTTTCGAATTTTTGTGTACAATGTAACTTGAGAGTCTATTTAGCTAGCCGTATACATATATAAAGTGTGTAATCTTATTTTCTGACATATTATTTAAGTAATGTAATTAAGGTGGAAACATATTTTTTGTGAGTGGAATCCGTTTTGTATAGATTTGGTGGAGAATGAAAAACCAAGATTTTGTGAAACACGTGGCGATTTTAAGCATAAATAACCTGGAGGACCGATTATGGCCTCGCGTTTTTCAGATTTCCCTAATACGCATTCACGAGGCGGAAATATTTCTAAATGACAAATTTTATTCGGCCTTTCCAAGTACTCACGTAGTAAAATACACGAAAATTAGTCTTGTGTTAAGGGCTAGGCCATTTTTGTGTATTTTACAATGTGAGTGTTTCGAAAGATCGACTAAAATTTGGTATCGAAAATATTTTTACGATTTACTATAATTCATAAATATTAATAAAATAAAAAATATTCTCGATACTAAATTTTAGTCAACATTTCTAAACACTCACATAATAAACCAAACGAAAAATCGTGTGTCACAAGAGCAATATTTTAAGTGAGAAATTTTTTCATTGATATGATTGGCAGGACCTGCATACACCTGACGTTTAAAATTATTTCTATGTTTTCCTTAAATTTTTATAAATATTTCTACTTTGCAGAGTAAAATAAATAAATAATTTACCAAAAAGATCTAACCATTTAGAACCATTCGAAAGATACTGTTGAAATTGAAAAATAAATTTTAATTAATTTTTGAATTTCCAAACTTACAATTCTGATAAATATTTGTTATACATTTCCAGAACGTGAAAATTCTTTATTTGGCAACTGGTTATGCAAATGAGTTAGTGCTAATCCAGAAAAAAATATTTTGCGAATTGGTCATTTTTTAGATGAATTTAAAGGAAAGTAGAAATTAAAAAAAATGCTATTCCTGAATTATATTTACCTCATATACTGGCGATAGTTATGATAATCAGGTTCTCGCAAAATATCAAAATATTAGGACATATCCAACAAAATTCCGTGAGCTGAAAGGTTTGAAAGAAATATAATTTCAATTTTTCCGGTTTTTGCAAAACAAGCTTCTCAAATTTATCAAAAAATGAAGTTCAAGGCTTGTAAAAAGCATTTGCTGATCAAACATTTGAGGCCTGGTTTTCCGCAACAGATAATTGACAATTTAAAAGGAAAGATACAGGAATTACCAATAACGGAGCGAAATATATAGTTTTAGTGTTCAATGAAGAGTGATTGTACGGCTCATCACTTGAGTATGATTCCATAATTGATGGTTATGCAGATTCCGGTGATATTCGCTCAACTGAGTTAGCTAAAAGTATTTTTAGCTATGAGGATTATTTTTAAACATCAAATATGTGTTGTTATATTTTATCAATGCAAATAGTATCAAGGGTGACGACAATTTGCAATAAAAACATTTACATACATATTGTCTTAAATAGTTTAACCAGATAATCATTTCTGTTTTGCAATTCAGCTGGATTGATGCCTGTGCTATAAGAACCATTAACCAATTCAATCAATTTTCTTCTAGCGTTCAAGATGTTTCCATATCAACGGCAAATTTTGCTGAAAAATAAACAAATGGTTTGATAATTTAAGAAGTCGAGTTTTAAACAATAAACAAAATACAAGGGCTATGCAGTGAATGAACAATCAAGTTTTTTAAACTTAATCGAAATGATATCGATTGACCAATTCAAAAAAAAACTATTACTGGGGTCTTACTGTTACTAAACCATTTGATATCTGATAATGATAAAATATTTTTTTACTGTAAACAAGTTCATCGACCTATCAGAGCAAATAATTTATTTTCTACAAATTGTGACGAAGATAACGATGAATTATTAATACGAGATTTTATAAGTCAAAATGACCTTCGGTCGAGAATGCCATTGGAATTATATAGAAACGGTTATAATGATAATCAAGATAACATTGCAATCACAAACAATTCGGACAGCTTATCTGGCTGGGACGTCTGCCCGCAGATAAGTGAGCAGAGGGACACGCTCGAGTGATAATCTGAACTTACCACGATAATGGAAGCCATGGACTGGTTGAAGCATAATGTAATATCTACGAGGATATTCGCTGTCTGGCATCTTCAACTCTCCGGCATCTTTAAATGAAATGGCTGATCAGTTCAACATCCGCTTGACATTGATACCAGGGCACTTCAATATCGCAGGGAATATAAGATACCACTTGCTTCATGTAAACTGCTGGGTCAGGAAGAAGCCATAAAAGAAACGAACGTCAGATGATCTAACGCTAGTCCGTGTGTAATAACAAGGCAGATCTGGCCTGGACTTAACCGCGCCAGATCCGGCCAACTGATTTCACTTCGACGGTACCATATTGGTATGGTCGTGGGAGCTTTAACGGGACATTGTCTCATTCGGGTACATGCGAGCAAACTGGGTGTCCCTATCCATGATTTCTACCGCAGCTGCGGTGATGAGGAGGAGGATTAGATTACTTGGCAGTGGTTTTTGTGAACGGCGACAATTAAGACGATATCAATAGCTTACAGCGTTTTGAAATCAAATGCACTAGTTCGCAGGTGTATTTTAGGGAATCATAAACCATACTACTAAAGTGTGATTCGCATGAGTAGCAAATGACGCATGATTAGTGTCAAACGGCCATGGTATTTTTGTTCAGTATTGTTTGCCATTTCATCATGGAAATACTGTCTACCAAATGTTCAGCTTTAATATAAAAATCACCGTTCTGTGAGGAATGTGTTTCATATGCGCTCAGAACAAGTTACGGTTGACATAATCGCTCTGTCGAGACCACTATTTGAAATACCATCGAAAAGTTTCAATCACCATTTACGGTATATTGGATGATACGCGTCCGGTTTGGTGTAGTTTATGGCCCATAAACTGAAATCATCGGTCCATATTTCTTCAACAGCCGCGACGTGCATGTGAATAGTGCCCGTTATCGCTCCATGATAACGGAAAATTTGCTGCCTGAAATTGAAGCCCGACCTCGATGACATTTGGTTCAAAAAAACGGCGCTATATACTTGCCACATGTCGCGTGAAACAATGCACTTATTGAGAAATCATGTTAGCGAGTAATTAATTTCACGGTTCAGACCGATGAATTGGTTATTTATAGATAGTGTAATACCACATCTCTGGACTTTTTTCTTTGGAGTTACGTAAAGTCCAAAGTCTATGTGGATAAATCAGCTACACTTGAGGCCATACTTTGAGATCGCAGTTGCGGCCAACATTTAAAAGAAGTAATCTTTAAAAAATAAATGGCGAGAAATAGCCCAATATTTTTCAATCGGTCGAAAACCTGTGGATGCAGCTTGTTTAAGATAACATCGATTTGATTAATCTAGTACAAATTTAAAGCTTTTTCAGAGTGGTGTGAACTAGGTAAATGGCCAAAACTTTACTACTGAATTGTTTTGAAGAATTAGCGGCAAAATACGACATTATGAAAAATGTGACAAAAGCCAGGCTTCACAATTGCCTCAGTTTTTGGTAAGATCCAATTTTTGACCTAATTAATTGTTTCAATTTAATGATTTTTTAATGGGTAAACCTGACGCAGAAGTAGATTCATGATATTTGAGAACGATTAGTTTTCAATTCTACTATTTCTGAAAAGAGATTAAAATGCATTGGCATATAGTAGTATTGCCTTGTTCCTAAAGAAATATGGTCACTCTAGTTTAGAACTAATTGACAAAATGACTATAGGAATTATCTACATTCTCGACCTTGTCTTCTACGTTGTTGACGTTGTCTACGGGTTTTCAACACGTCCATCCCTGCCGATGTTACTTACCTTTACAATTGTCTGGTCTAGCCAAAGTAGGAGCCGAGCACTATTAGCAAATATAGGTCACACGTAAAACGCTAACATCGCAAACTATTTTGATTACTAATAGCAGAATTTGAGTTTAGTAGTAGGGATTTTTTTATGAAGGATTATAATTTTTAAGATTGGCCGCTCATCTGCTTTGTCTATCATGAATAGGTGATGTAAATTACGCCATGTAATTTTCGCAGTTGTCGATTACTAGGCAAAATTATTATAATTTATAAAACAGTGATTCCCTGTTTTAATTTTATCCCCCCAATAGTTGTGAAATCCAAACAATGTATGTGTAATAGGTTAACAGACAAAACTAATTTTGTTAACATTCAGATTACAATGTAGATAATTCTAAATTTCTTAAAAATAGGTTATGAAAATATTTTAATTTGAGAAACTTGTCTAGCCTAACCTAAATTGAAAAGAGATTAAAATGCATTGAAAAACATTGTGAAACTGTTTCA
Source organism: Tipula unca (assembly GCA_951394425.1). NCBI lineage: Eukaryota > Metazoa > Arthropoda > Insecta > Diptera > Tipulidae > Tipula > Tipula unca. Next base: position 215,173,095 of record OX596381.1, read on the forward strand.
CTCGAATCGCATTAAGCCTAAACAAAAATCTGGTCACCGTAGGTCAGAACTAGTTCAGTAAATCTCTCTATCAATCGTCTATAATATCGACGTTTTGTACGAATTGTCTACGATACCTACGTTGTCGACACTGCGGCTAGCATTTTAAATGTAAACAATTATTTATTTTATTTATTAACTCACTTTCAACCTGCATAGCCCAGTTCTTGAAATCGATAGAAAATTTCCAACATATTTAAAGAATGTTGGGTATTAAATTATGGTTTTCCTTTAGAATCCTAGAATCTTAAAACCTCTCTAGCCACAAATTGTTAGTTAGCTATTTTCGGAGAAATTTTTGGAATTGAATTCAGATTAGATTAGTTTAAAATAATTTAATCTGCATTAAAATTAACTTACCACATAAAGAAACATTAAAATCGTACATGGGGGGAATCGAAGGCGTGCAGTTTAATTAGACTTCTCAGTACTGACAATTAAAACACAATAAAAATTCCTTAAAAATTTATTTTATATTTTATATAATAACTTATCTAATAATTTTCATTCAAAGTAAAATAAATCACTTATCAAAGCGCTTTTTTAAAATTTATAATATTAAATTGTTTGTTGTTGTTGTTGTTGTTGTCACAAAAAGAATAAAAAACTAAAATAGAAAATAATTTATAATCTATAATTTTATTTTATCTAATTTTTTTTTATTTTATTTATTTATAAAAATTATATAGATTTATCCTTATTTACGGTTGATTTTCATTTTATATAAGCAATAATAATATTATTCTTACGTAATCTTAATTTAAAATGTATTTTCTTAAAATTTTCTTTGGCAAATTTTTTTATTTTTATAAGATTTTCTACAATTTTTGAAAAATATCAAGAAACAAAAAAAAAAAACCTGTCGATTTAATTTGAATTGGAGTTGGATTTTGGAACGGGCGCGCAAATTTGGGATTGTCTATGCTACGTTTTTGATTTTCCTATATAATGTATTTCCAAACTCTCTCTCTCGTTTTTGATGATAAAATAAAAAATTTAAAATAAAAATAATTGAATTTATTTATTTTTTAATTTTGGACGCAAATGTTTTTATTTTTGTAAATATTTATTTTATAAATATTTAGTTAAGAAAATTATATATATATTAATATAATGTCGGTTGTATCTCAGTGTTTTGTTATTTATTTTTATTTTTTTTAAATGTATAATAATTAATTTAATTAATAAAATTTTGGTTTTTTAAAAAGTATGTATGATTTAATTAAATTAATTAATTTTTTTTATTTTAGTCATTTATTTATTTAAAAGTTACCTGATTATAATTACATGTAATAATAATATTAAAAAATATTGTAAATAATTAATTAAAAATTTTGTTAAATGAAATTCCGTTATTATATTGTTATGATGAAGTGATGAGCTTGATCCTGCTGTAAGGATAATAAATGTATAAATATAAAACAAAATTAATTTGATTTTAATTCACAAAAAAAAAACAAAAAATAATGATTTATTTATTTGAAAATAAATTTGGATTTATTATTTATTAATAAAATAATAACAATTAATGCATGATCACAGGACAAATATTTAAATTGTATATAAAGTGGGGATTTATTCAAAAAATAAAAATATAAAAAAAATTATAATTTATTTTGTGTCATGCTTTAATGCTACGAGTACATAGTGACAGTCATCAGGATAATAATGTTCATTTTATTTGAATGTGGAATGAGAATTAATGTACGTATATATTATACCTTGGACTCTATCCGCTCTACTATTACTGGGTGAGACCGTGCCCCGAATTTCTAATACTGGTGCTTTCTGCTGTTTATCACCCTCCACACTTTCCTCATTGCTACGCCAATATACACTTGCTATTTTTGCCAGACACTAGAAATAGCAATAATAAGAACAAAATCACAATTTTCATACAGTTGGTTTTTGTTTAAAAATAATTTCTGGAAAATAAATTAATTAAAATTAAAAATTTACATTATTAATTTAACTATAAAAATTTAAGTTTGAAAATCTCTAAAATGATTTATTCTGAATTTGTGATCAAGACTCTGACTACAGCTGAAGCATAACCTGAGTTAAAATATTCTGACAAAACAACCAGTCATCCAGTGCAGTGAATGCAAGAAATTGTACCATCCACACTGCAAGGGTATAACCGAAAAACACATTACCAGAAAATGAGATGATCCAATCTGGTATTGTTCAGATGTATGATGTATGATGTATGATACAAACTGAATACCAGTAATGGGCTTTTACGCATCATTTATTATTTTCTAAGTAGAGAAATCCCTGAATGATTTTGCGAATTACTTTTAAATTACGGTGACCAAATTTCTTTAGCTGGGTAGTGATAATTTAATATAATTTTCTTTTTAATCTACCATTTTCAAAAATGAAAATGATTTAAATGAAACATGGAAACTGTTTTATTTAGATAACTAGTTTTTAAGCAAAAGAATAATTCAAATAAAACCGGGAATCAAAGAACATAACTTTTTAATCTACATTGTTTGGAATTGTTTGAGTTAAAATTCACCAAAGCGCCGCTAAATTGGTTGCAATATTGAGAAGTTATTTAAGATGGAATTAAATAAATGCACAATGTGCACAAATACCTTGATTCCTTTGACGTCAGGTTTTTATATCGCCAAATAATTAAATTTATGCCCAAAACATAGTTAATGCGCTTGGATGGTTGACATCTCGAGAAATTAAGTTAAAAACAGGCCAAATATTGTATCTTGGCAAAAATAGTGGCAATGCTTTCGCTAAATATAACCACTTAAAATTAGATGAATTTGCAAAAGTATTATGATGACAAGCGATTTCAAGTTGTGGAGTCAAAGCCACATAGTGGCGATTTTCTCATAGTAGAGTAGCTAGCCACTCGCAGTACCCATAATTAATGGCAGCAGGAGTAAAAATAAATAATAAACCCACAGTTCATTCTATAATTAAAATTTCATGCGCCTTTCATACTTTTTTTTTAAATTTAGATTTTGGTCCAATTTCGAAATTATTTTTTGAGAAGTAGAAATCGATAGAAAATACTTAATCTCTCTGATGTACTACTCACCAGGACCATTTTTAGTTCTACCTATTTTCTATAACCTACATGTAAGGTGTAAATTCCTATACGTCCTTGATATCTAACGCTCACAACAAAGTGCTACCATCGATGGAGATTTTTAGCCTAGCCAATCAAATGATTGAGCTTTCCGTAAAGTATAGAATACTTAGACAGTGATTAAATGCAGTAGCGGCCTGTGGATCTTAAACTAGAGTAAACAACATACACTCACATATAGTAAAACGTCTGAAACACCTGTCAGTGTCACACAATTATTCATATAGTTAACCTTGTCAAAGCAATTTTTGACACCACATTTTAATCGATCTTTCCATGCACTCATATGGAACTACACGAACAATTTTCTTGCATCAGAACTAGACAATTTTCTGTGTATTTTAGTATGTAAGTGCTTGAGAAAGTGGGCTAAAAATTAAATTGAAATTTTATTTTTTTATAGATTTCCATTTACTATAATCTATAAGAAGACTAATATTTGCTTTATTTTTTGAGGCCTGTGATTTATAGTTAGTCTCAGATTATATGTCAATATTGAACAAAACTCTGGGGAGGCCTATTATTAATTATTTTCGAAATCGAATTTTTCTGATATCAAAAATTTTGATTCACCGCGACTTTTGCTATTATGCTATGAAACGGTATATCGAGTTTGCTATAAAGTAAAAATATCTCAAATTCTAAATTGTATTGTATTTTTACGTCTGTCGTGAATATGAAGGTACCATGAACTGTATTTCATTTTACTAAGAATAGATGAACATACAAATTAGGGCGTTGTTTTTAGTACGTATATTGGAACGTATCTTACGTAATTGATTTTTATTATGAAATAAAAACATATACAAAGCGAGTTAATGAATTTTGTGGTGCAACGCCCAACAGAATCAAACCTACAACCAATCAAACACAAAATAAATAAAAATGTTCAATTAGCTCAATTTAGCAAGCCCCCAAAAGCGTGAGGCTAGAAAAAGCCACCCTCGCTGCCTATGCTTAACACCGCCACTGGAGCCAGGTCTTTGTCACACACTCTACAGTGACGTCGAAAGTGTACATAAAAGAATGAGTACAGACACGCATTTTGCCTCTAATTCATTGACACGATTCACCAGTTAAGCTTTGGCCTGAATAAGCTAGTTCACACTACTAAACTAATCAAATCAATTTTATTTCAAAGTAGCTAACTCGATCGATTTTCGACCTATCTAAAAATATTTGGTAATAGTGAAAAAGAAGAATGGCGGATACGATAAGGTTGATGGAAATATGCTTTCTCAATTAAACAATTTCACTGCCAAAGTCACAACATGGGCCTGACTTTATCCGTAATAATAAAATTTGAAATTTAGATCAATTTGAACGTTTAGTACAATAAATTTTCTTTAATTAATGCTTTGGTTTGTTTTACTTGTGGTGTGTGATCTCCGATTTAATGATGTGAATCATTCTTTAATTTTTTCTTACGGCTTAACTGCGAATCGCCCATTTACAAAATACAACAAAGCAAACTGGCGCATTTAATTTCAAATCGCTATAATATATCGAAAGTTGTTGACATTCTATTAATTGTCGACGCTAAATAACAATATTGCCAAGTAATCTTCGTAATAATTTACGTGTAGACAACCGCGTAGATTACACGGCGTATTCTACCTCGCCCATCCCTGATTGTACCAAAGAAGACCCAAAACATAAAACCACATACAACTTCTCTATGCTCATTTCCTTATTTTACGATTTAATCGGGATATTGAAAACGGACTAAATCGACAAACAAAAATTAAAAATTCGTTTTTCTAAGCTTTGCTATGCTTTGCCTCGCTTCCTTTAAATTTAAATTGTGCACTTCTGAATTTATAATTAATATGTAAGTCGGTTGATACTCAGCAATTATTTTGTGCAAACAATTTATTTAGTGTTTAGTTATCAGACATCGATGTATACACATACTGAATGTAGTAGCACAGCTCCAATATGGAAGTGTTGTTTGCGAGATAAAAATTTAACATCGGTGGCGAAAATTAATTTAAAGTAATCTGTGGCAGCGACATCTGCTACATTGACGGATCCACCAAATTGAAAATTATAAATCAAGGAATATTTTTCAATAAGCTCGTCTTAAAGAAATTATAATCTATCAACAGTACTTGCTGTATGTTGGCCAAAGATAATATATCTTTTAACGTAAAATCTGTTAAAAATAAAATTTTGAAAAAAATCAGTAGTGATAATGCAATATATATACAATCATACATATACAATCATGTAGTGAAGAACAAAATACTACATATAGTAATGACGTAAGTACAAGTGGCGAAGATACAGGTTATTTTACTACTGTCATACAAAAAATAAGAAAACTTGTATTAAGATGATTATTTTCAAAAATATTTAAAAATTAATTTCGGAAAAGTTTCACATTTGAAAAGTTGCAAAACACGCGTGAACAGTTTATATTCTATACTAGAAAGATTCAATATGCTAAAAAATTCAATCAAAAGGCTCTTATTGATTTACCCATTGACGAATCGGTAAAAGTAAGTGAACCTGAATATGAAATAGTTATAAAATTTAGTACTGGCTTTGAGTTCAAAAAGCAATAATTTCATGTTGATAAAACTGAAAGATCATAATTCCAGCTTAGGATGCGAACTTTTTTCGGCTCTTGGTGCAAGAAATAAGGAAAGAAGAACTAGTTTAAGTGGATTAGTACATTATCTCCACAAATGAAGCAACGACACAGTGTATGAAACCTCAGCCATCAACTCGATAAATTTGAAAACCATGTTGAACCTCCCGGAAAGATTAAAACCTATAAATGTCTTAGCGTCTTCTGCTGCCCAAGGCGACGTTGAACAACTATCAAGCGAGAAAGAAGTATTTTCAAGCATTAGTGATGAAATAAACCAGGCGATGGAGGAAGATCTTAAATCCTTAAATTAAAGTAAAATTTCGAAACTTAGAAAGTTTAAGGTGAATACCTTGAAAAATATATAATTTGATAATGACTGTAACGCCAACTAGTGTTGAGTCCAAACAAGCAGTCATCGCTGTAAGACTTATAATTTCAAAACTAAGAAGCAACCTTAAGGACGAGACGATCGACAAATTAAATTTTTACGAACATGAAGTTTCTATGGAGTTTTTATGGAACGGTACAAATTTAATGAGATGTTCTAATTAGAACACTTCAGCTGTTTTTTAAAATAATTTATACATTTTAAGTTATACATTTTCATGAGACAATTCTACAGTTGATAGGTTTTTTGACATTTGTACCGTTCCATAAAAACTCCTTAGTAACTTCATACCCGTAAATTTTTTGAGAGTTTATTTTAAAAACAATAGCCACTAAAAACATAAACCTTTAAAGATAAAGGCTCATGTTTAATGTTTAATAATTTTTTTTCGAAAAAGAAAAAGGCAGCCGATGATACATTGGAATATCATCACACAATGAAATCAAGAAATTAATGGCCAGAAATAAAGTAGTTAGATTTATTACACTCAACCACAGTACATTCTAATTTTACAAATGTCAGTAATCATTTCAATTTTTCAAAGTACATACTACTGGTATATTGCAGCATCAAGAAACACAATTGAATTTTTAAACGACAACACTAATTATTAAGTTAAGTTTATTACTTAACGTTAGATTTGTTTTCAATGGTCAATCAATTGTTCTAGTTTTGATATACACAAATTTGTATCTCATCAACGGCGATCACAAATGAATTCTGCGAAAAGTAAATGAATTGGTTACTTTATTAGGGTTCATAAATTTAATTTACTTTTATTTGTCACTTTAAATGTCACAACTTTTCGTCAAAATCTGCGTTTGGATGCCCGTACTGTCGCACACACTCGGCTTCGAGCATATACAGTTGGATATAGTGGGACCATTGCCACCACGCGAAGGTTTTATGTATGTGCTCACCATTATCGATCGCTTTACTCATTGGCCTGAGGCATACCCAAATTCAAGAGAGCACGCTGTCACTATTGCTAAGACGTTTGTCAACAATACGTTTCAAGATTTGTCATTCCTCTTGAAATCACAACAGATCAAGGCAGTCCATTCGAGTCTAAGCTCTTCTCTTACGCGTTTACTATAGGCGATCATAGAATTCGTACCACTACCTATCATCCGCAGGTAAATCGTATGGTCGAAAGATTCCACCGACCGGTCGAAAATACCATCAAATGGACCATTGAGGTTCCTATCGTCTTTCTGGGAATACGAGCAACACTAAAGGATGAAATAAAATGCTCCCAATCTGAGCTAGTTTATGCTCAAGTCCTCAGATTACCAGGAGAATTTTTCTAGAATAGTTCCAAAGATAGTTCCGATTCACATCACATGTCGACTATCATCACTATAATTCCTATTAACACTCACAAGTCAACTAATCCGCATATTTTATTTCCAAGTCCTTATTCCGAACATCTTCGTACGAATGACCTTACAAAGTCATTCGTCGTTTTCGTAAACATTACATTCTTGATGTAAAAGGCAAGAATGTAAATGTTTCTATTGACAGACTAAATCCGGCATACGGTATCCTAGCTGAGTGCAACTGTCCGATTCCAAATTAATCCTTAGTTACATTTTTATCCAAACATCCCCACCTATAACCTTATAATTTGGGGCGCTTTTACTTGCAGGGGATGATGTAGAGTGTGCGGCTACTTTTAGACGGAAATACAAAAATGGCTCTAAAAATACTTAAATATTTACAAGAAATGGGACAATCCTCAACCGATGTTTCTAGTCATAAATAAGTATGTTTCGCGCAATGGATGCGTATCTATAAGAAATTGAAGAAAAAGTTTATTTAAAAAAACCGGACTATGGTAGACAAAACTGCCCTCAAACAACAGTGGGTGACACAAAAGACTTAGTTACAGGGGTCGAAATTAATGCAACTTGATCAAAATAATCAGTAAATCACTTTCGATTGAACATAGTAATTCTGAAGACCTATTCGACTACACTCTAAAAAGTGTGGAAAATGATTTGAATTTTGCGATGCAGTTAGAGGAGTATTTTTTAAAGGACGACCACTGCTGGAGAAAGCACAAAAATATAAAAAAAATTTGCTAAAACCATAACGAAGAATCCAGTTCAGAATGGAAATCGGTGTAATCCACACATAATTGGCAGTGATGAAGAATAATTTATATGAGTTAAAACCCCAATTATGTTGTTAGATTAGGTACCCGCTTTTTACAGCACGCTTAAACCCGCGACGGTCCGTTGTGATACCACATTTCCATCACACACACACATTCATTCAACTCATTCAACCTTATTCACCCAAGTACAGTCTACCATTTGCGCAATGCATAGCTCCAAGTCACCCTGTATAGTGACATGGAAGGTGGGTCGGCCCATGAGTTCTAAATTCCCACGGCTTAAATGCTCAGTTAAATTAATCATCTCCCCGTAATCGACATTAGATGAAAAATCCCTTCTCGCATCCCACCTTTGTGGGATTCGAACCCGGCAGCTTTAACCACTGCGCTATTTGCTCGGTAATTATGTTGTTAAATTTTATTAGAAATTAGTTGAAGTATCCGATAATCTCATAATCATCTACAAAAATACGAATTAGTTTTGTAATCGAAACAACACTTACCTTTAATTTCATATCACTTCGCTTAAAATGTTTCGGCAGCACTTTGAATTCTAGCCCCAGTATTGAGGTTTCCAGGCCATCGTTAACAATTGGTGGATATACCCTAAGAAATGTTTGGTCAACTGAATTACCATTTATGAACCATGACAAATGTGATGCCGGTTTTGATCGTCCCGATGTACAATTGACACGTACCATATCACCAATTTGATAACGTGGTCGTCCACCTGTGATACGTGGTCCTTCTTCGGGTAGTGCTGTAAAGATAATATTACAAAAATGTAATTAAATTACGTACCAAAATAATAAACTTTTATATCGTTTTTTGTTTTTGTTTTGAATAATTAAGTTTACGTATATAGTGAAAAAAGCTCTTGTATATGTAGATAGATGAGCGGTGAACGATAATATTTTTATGTTTTACTGACCACCGGCATGAAAGATAAAAGCTCTAAACATACACAAAGAATCATAAAACAGTAAATATATTATTTTCTTTCCGTTTCCGTTTATCTCTCGAGGTGGCGAATGAAGGTGGTGATAAATAATATCATTATGATTATTACGATTATCATTACAACTGTTTCTGATATTGTGTATTATGTGGATAATCTTTAAAAGGATGAGATGGTCATAAAACATGTTTCGAAAAAAAAAAAAGTTTTCATGATATATAACATACCCTACCTATTTGTATGTATGTACTCGTATGTATATGCGTATATAGAATAAAACAACAACGCCAACAACAAAAATGTGAACTGGAACGATTAAATCCCAAACGTGAGTAATTATCTTTCAATGGAAAAACATGGAAAATTTCGGAATTTTTTTTCTTTTTTATTTATTTTATTGCTTTTTATATTTTAACTTTGACTTAACGTTTAAAGATTAATTTATATTTTAATTTTATTACAAATAGCTGGAAAAAAGTTACCTCTGGTTGTGTTTTTCTATACTGGATGGACGAGGCAGAAAATGCTTTTATTGTTTTTTCATGTTTTGAAAAGTAATTTAAGTGGATTTAACTATGTACGTTTGTGTGTGAGGTTTTTATTTATCACGACGTCTATATATTTATACAGTTGGCGATAAACATGACAGTTAAAAGATAAACAAGCTTGCGATAATGAGACCAGTTCTAGCTCAGTTATATTTTCAACCAACATTTTATAAATTTTAATTTCTAAAAAAAAGAAATCGTGTACAATTTTTACCATCGAAAATATTACCCGAATTGCCTAGTAGGGCCCCAGAATATCTGACATTACTATCGAGGGATAAATGGATGAAATATTTATTGCAATCGGAAAAGTGTTGAACTTTTCAATGAGCTTCGTATAACTTCAGATTTTTATTCAATACCCAGCCATTTCAGAACTGCTCTAATTCAAGCTACTATATGCAATACTTTTGAAAATTATGGTTCTAAAAACCGTATAAAAAATACATTTCTGTTAAATCAACTCTTAAATGAACTCTTGAGTGTTCTAAATGAAAAATACAGATAGAAAGTCTTAATTTGTCTGTGCAGAAATAGCCCCGAGAAAAGTTTTCTGGATTCCGTCGAACTCTTAAGTAATTCCTTTGTAATTATGGAGGATATTTTATTCGATATTTTATTTTGTTTATAATACATTTATTGGAAACCTTGCGGAAAATCCAGTTTGATGCATTTCTAACCATAAAAAGGCAAATTTTGTTTTTCCAATAAACGTCAGCCAATTGTTCAGTCAACCATTGCCGGGGAATGGACCGTAAATTGCAACAAATTGGACTCACAATTTTCTTTCGTATTCGATTTGTAGTTGAACAATGTTGGTCTTTCATCGGTCTTTCCTAAATTCCAAATAAAACACCGAATATTACTTACATTTGTGAATTAAGACCATTGCTGAATACAAATGTGAAAAAATGTCACCTAAATTTTTTCAAAGCTGTGGTTACAATCGACGTGAAAGACAATTGACTTATTTCGTCTCTAATATGACTTCAACATTCCTCCTATGATTCCTTCTTTATAAATTGTTATTAATTATGTATTACAGTAGCATATAATAGTTCTGGCCATGCGAGAGTTCACTTGACAAATGTGTGGCCAGCATGTGACGTAATTTAATAATTAACACTTTAAAATGTGTTATGAAAATGCCAATGAAGTCGGCAATTGCAACCACTTGAACTGAAATGGCTTATCCAAACAACCGATTTTAAATTGCAGTACGTACGGTGGATCGATTAAATTCAAAAATTCTGTTGTATAATTAACCACTTCATCTGCTTCCACAACAGTGTGACGGACTTGAATGTGACCAGCTTTGAATGTTAAACTGAATAACATTGTTAAGTTCGAAGATGTCTTTGTTTTTGTGGTTCGTATTTTGGACAACACTTTATCAACCATTTCTTCTTTTGACGTTACTAAATTGCAGAAGTTACGAGGTAATGAAATTTGTCCTAACGTCAGATCAACCAGCACCTTTCCGTTCCCAATTTCTAGCAGTTGATTTGAAAATATCTCAGTTGATTGATCGGACACGCATATTTGTGGTTAATTTTAACATCTTTACGTGTCGCCACAAAGTAAAGATTCTGGCAAGCATTTATTTCGTCAACTGGAGTCCATCGAGGACAAGGAGTTACAGGTAATGTTTGCCTGAAATCTATTGCAAGCAATATTAATGCGTTACCTATTGATCTGATGTTCCCACGCAAATCTTGCAATGATCGATTCAGAGCCTCGAGGGATTTTTTGTGCGCCATTGTCCATTCATACAAAACAATAAGTTTGCATTTCTGCAATGCTTTTTCCATGCCGGATAGTTTTGGAAATATTGCACATTTGAGTTTAAATGAATTGCTTGTTCAATGGCAATTTCAATGGCTTTTACGTCCATCAAATGGCGCTGTTCTTGTTAAATTGGTTGTTGTGGCAAACAAGTTTCGTTTTAAAATACATGGTACTTGAATTTACCAATATGCAAATGAATACAGCCTGCAGGTCCCCATATATATTAGGTGACAGAGCGCATTCATTGCATTTTCGTTGTCTTTTCACTTTTATTGTTGTGCCCGACATTTTTCTGCAAATGAATTTGATAAGGTTCGCCTGACCAACTCCCCGTTTTGTGTTGTACACTAGCATCCCATCGTATAGGTAATGTTGTAATGTTGTTTTTGACACTCGATTTCTTCCAGAAGAAATGCAATGACTTGTATACCTATTCTTTATAAAGAGACGGTTTGGTCTCAAACTATTGCTCAAGATAGAGCTTATTTGTCTCTCTTCTTCAATAATGGCTGGGTAGCTAACTGAGCGAATACAAAAATGCACAAATAATTAGTTGTGGTCCTTCTTTTTCTTAGCTGAGAATAGGAACATTAGTAGATATCACAATGTGCCAAATTTTCGATTAGTAAAACTGATGGAGATGATTGTAAAATTTTATTTTCTGCTACCACTTTAGGCGTTTTAGGAATAATGCCAGCAGAAAAAATGTTTTTGTAGATGTGGGCTGTTTTTGTTTTCGAGCTAGTAATTTTGTAGGTCCCTCCATGGCAAATAAATCATTTACTATACTCAAAAATATTACTACTCGAGTAAGTCTAACATGCAAATTTGAATTTAAAATTAATTGTTTTCGAATTTTTATCTGTTTTGGGGTAAATTACCTATATGTTAAAAATACTCATATAAACATTGTTTATTTACGACGGGTCTGGTAGGCAATGCCGGTTTACAAAAGCCTGGTTTCAAAATCCTGGTTTCAAAAAGGTTTTTGGAAATCTCTTTATTTTTAATAATTCGATCCGCTCGAATTAATAAAAATAAAGAGGTTTCCTTAAAACAAGTATTTCAAGAACTAAAACGGAAGAATCATGGAAAAGTTTTGGTTTGGATGCATTCTTCGGATGCACCTTATTACGACCGTTATGTGCACACAATTTAAAATCAGGTTAATGTTATTGGTACCAAAATACCTTGCTTTGTCTCTCATATACACATACCCAATTACTCACTATCTTACAGTCACACACACTTTTATGCATTTTTGTTTTAAAATCTTTTCGGGGAAGCACGTAATTATTTGAATGGAATAACCGAATTCCTTTTTCTGTTTTTGGTGTTTACTTCGCGCTTGTTATTTTATATATGTACTTAAAGGATCAACATAATCAAATGATTTATTATGTTTTTTTTAAATCTGTGATATAATATTGTAAATTGTGAAAGTAAAGTTTTGTGATAAGTAGAACCTATCGTGAAATAGGGATAGACACAATATTTTAAAATCTATATTTTTTTGCAAAATAAGGGAAAACCCAATTTTCTTTTAAATTGTTGTGCGGATCACCTTGAGAGAAGCGGCTAAACCTTCCAGTGGGCGTGTGCCGAAAAAAAAATGTAAAATGGTAACAAGAGTAGTTGAGGGGTAATATGCTATTAAAAATGGGCCATTAACACTCAAGACTTATCAATATTAAAGAACCGGTCAGTATTAATATGAAAATCCAAAAGAGCTAAATTATGTTGAAAGATTTTAAAGATGAAACCATTGAATACCGCTTAAAGGGGTTTGCCGCTCAATTTAAGATGTGCTCTTTAGTCGTTAAATGGTGCTGGTATAGACACTCGTATAGTTCCTTTTTTTTGTTTGGATACTTCGTGCGACATCTTGTATCTTTTGATTATTTGATCACTAGTAGGAAACATTCTTTGTGGATGATGGTGTTAGTTTAGGTATAGTGCATATCTCACCTGAGCCTGATAAATTTATAGTTAACAAACCTGTAACATTCGTAAAATAATGTTCATCGCAATTAACTAGAGTAAAAATGAGTTTTATTATTACGAAGATATTACGAGTACCATAATGTAGTTGTATTTGAACTATACGTTTTCGCCATTTTATGGGGTTTTATCCAAATTGTAGAGAATGGGAAAGGCAGAATAATAAGGTATAAAACAATTGGGAGAGATGATATATCACTCAACATTTCGTATATGCTAAGAATCAACATCGACGGTGGTTCCTTTTGATGAAAAGTGAATCTCTAGGGTGTAAAGAAGTTTACACCTCGGCAGGGCCACCCAACTAATGGTAAGTTTATATTTATTTAGATAGTAATACGTACAGTTTCTACTAAAAGGTATTTCAAAAAAATGGATCAACTGCAAAGATTTGTTAGAGTAAGTACGGTTACTAGACATTTGAGTTAAAAACAATAAATTAAATTATTATTTTATTTACAATTTAATCGTTGGAAAATCATTTTACAACTCACTTGAGGAGTATTCGGAAACCAAAAAAATTAATCAACCACATCAACTAGAGGGTGCGTTCCGAGAATTCTCGGGATTAGCTTTCCGGGATTTTAAAGATTTCAATCAATACGGTTTTTTGATCCAAATTCTAGGGATTTAAAAACGTACAAATTTCCATAAATATAAATTAAAGTGTTAGAACTTGCCAAACAAATCTATGGTAACTCTCTTAACGAAAATGACATTGGCAGCAAGTCAGAGCTTGCTGAACCTGGCCAAGAATCAACTGATACTGTTCAATTCTGCATTCAGATTGATTTCATCTCTTGCAACTGTGATTGGGATAAAACAAGACTGAAAGTGAATAAAGATGAAATTTTACAAAATTATTTGATTCTTTGAAAACCATTCCGAATGATTTTTCATGAATGTGAACCAATATTTTCTAATTAATCAAATTTGTACATTAAAAAATAATCAAGCTTTAGCGACTAAATATCGCTCAATGTTTTCAATGAATGTCGCATAGCATAGCTTAGTTTAGCAAAGTTAGCTCAATCGTTGCACTGGTTACTTATGTGATATTTTGTATTGTAGACGACGTATTGTAGATCGATTCAGATAATAAAACATATTAAAATTATTTATGAAATAAATTACGATTTGTAGAAATTAATTTAATGAATTGTTTTATACGTTTTTTACCAAAAATAAAATTAATTTGTATTAAATCTTTTTTGACAAATTAAACTAAAACGTGTGAAATTTCTATTCGTGAAAAATTTATTTCCGTCACTGCCAGAATCAGGGATGGGCATAAACATAATTTAAAATACACTCAACTTATGTTCATATTCTGCTGAAATATTAATTCATGTCACTCATTTAATTTAACCAAAAATTTTGTTTGTCAAACTCGAGTAACACAAAATATTTTTTTCAACCAATGTTTGATTTATAATTAAAACTGCACTCAAATTTTGTTGACAAATTACTTTATTTCCACTCATCCAATTAATTCATCTAAAAAATTATTAAATATTTTGACTCAAATTCATACACTAAAAAAATATGTACTTCGAAGTCTATATGCAAACTAAAATATGAGTAAATATTTATAATTTAAATTGCACTCAAATAATCCATAAATCGCGTTAAAAATTTTACTCATTGTACTCTAAATTTAACTTAAAAAGTTCCACTCATACTATTTAATTCAAAGTATACTCAATCACAATCAAATATAACGAAAAATTATTTACTAATGAATGTTTGAGTTTTAATTAATATTTAAATTGCACTCAAATTTTGTTGAAATTTATCCGTTAAAAAGTCCGTAACACGCGTTTAAAACTCTATGGTACAATTCTACCTTGAATTTTGCTTAAAAAATCCACTCAAAATATTTAATTTAACATTTACGAAAATTCAAATATGTAATTATAAAAAAATTAAATTTTAGAATCGGGGATTTTCACCCCCATCTTCCTTTTCAAGCAATGATTTTCGTTTGCAAAATTTCCTCGGTATTCTGGGCAAACATTATAGAGCAAATGTATAGACTTGACACGATACCTAACGCCGTTACTTAGGAAAATTTAAAAGTTCAGCAGTATTGCTAACATCAGGCTTTAAATCTGGCCACAATATAGTTAAGAACTAGTTCACTAAATCACAGTCTACGATATCTACAGTGTTTACATTGTCTACGGGTTGTCGACACGTCGACGTAGAAATTAATAGATGACGCGTAAATACCCATCCCTGGCCAGAATACACTTTTACAAATTTAGGGAAAATCAGAATAGACCCACAGTTATGAACCTGACGCATAATCCAAATATTATGCCTCCAAAAGTTAAATAATTCTGATGCAATCAGCAACAAGCAATTTTCTTTTTAACCCAGGAAACTTTAAATACGAATTACTCAGCCGGAAAATATGTATATTGAACTGAAAATTTCCACCAAATTGCAAATTATGATTTTTATTTATAATACACAAATATTCATAATAAATATATGTATTTGATGTACATAAAAAAAATGTTATTCTGGGAAAACCATAAACCGAAATCAAAAATAAATAATCAAAGTTTAGGAAAACGCCCAAAATTTCTTGTTTTTATGGATTTTTATGCTAATTTATCAAATTGAAATAAATAAAATAAAATAATTTGGTATAAAAAATGTACAATAGGGACAGTTTTATAAATTTTCTTATCACCCACTATATAGAGTGTAGCCCGGACAACTTACCATAAAACATGAATAGCTCTGGAGACTAATGTATTTATCTATGTATATCACATACAATAAACATCATCTAATTTTTTCTTTATTTATTTTATTTTCCATAGAAACATATTTTTATTGAGCTTTTTCTGCGCTTTTTTATTTATTTTTATTGGTTTTTTCGCGAGATAAAAACGAAAACAACCGCCATAACAAAACCACTATATAGATGTACATCGACGAGTATAGAAAAAAAAACTTTGCGCTGTAGCGTCCTTCACTGCGATTTTGATGTGTGTTTCCACGATTTATAATTTAAAACCAATAAATAATCAGAGGTCAGCGCTAGACAGTCATAATATAAATGTATTAATTTTCCTGGCCTGAAAATTTATTTAATGTTCGCCAACCAGAAATATATTATTCACGTGTCTTTGTATACCACAAACAAATTTAAAAAAAAATCAATATAATACGATACTTAGAATAAAAGCTCTCCAAACTAGAACCAATAAAAAAAATAAAGTTCAACGATAAACTTATTAATTGGTTAATTAAATTTTTTTTTTATTTTCAGATAATTTCAGTTTTTTTATTTTTATTTTTGGAAAATTGATTTCAAAAGATATATTTTCAATTTTTCCGGAATGTAAATTAAGCTTGAATTTATTATTTTTTGAAGTGTATATAAGAAGAAACTTTCTCAGAATATAAATGTTCAATATTTTCTGTTTTTCTTCTTTTTTCGATACGTCGTACTCGTTGTCGTCTTCTTTACTTTTGTGTATAAAAATAAAATAAAAGTTTTGCTATGAATTTTCCGGGTTTTTGTTTTTTTTTATTTTTATTTTTTATTAGTATTTGTGCTTTTATGCTTGCTTAACTTTTAAGGAAATAATAATCAAAAATGTGTTTATTATTTTCCATTTAATTATATATATTGTTTTAACTTTGAATATTAAAATAATACGTAAGAAAAGCTCTGGAAGTATATATATATATATATATATATTATTAAGACTGTTCTACTAGTTTTATCTACATATAGTATTTTGTTTTCGTAATGTAGTTTAAAATGGAGCTTTAAAAATTATATAAATAATCGTATACCCTTTCTTTACTGCCCTAATCCAAAATACCATATAAAACGGTCGAATTACTTCCAACAAATTTCCCACCCCCCACAAAACATAAAAAAAGATAGATCAAATGTTCTTATCGTAGAGAATTTCAAATCGTTTCGAACAATAATCAATTCATCCGAAAAGAAAATATTTAAATCTAAACCAAATGAAAAATAAAAAAAATAAAAATTTCTAAAAGAAAGCCTTATGAATGGAATAAAGGCTTATGCCATTTTGGTTGATGGGGAAATATTTAAGATGAGTGATTTTATTGTTACATTCCAACAACATATACCGCATACACCCTTTAACTCTGTGGTTTATCTTATATATACATATACATATATATACGTATATTTTGAGGATGATGTGAGAAATAAATTTTCCATTTTCCATTTTTTATTTTTTGGAAAAAGGTATAGGAATTTTGATTTGTTGATTTTTTATTTTTTTGCCATTTTGTTTGGGAAAAAACTTAAGGTTCGGTTATTTGGTTAAATAGTCTAATAAAGTAAAAAGCTTGGATCAACAAAATATAAATTCGGGGTTGTTGTGAATAAATGAAAAACTTTTAAAAATATTTTCGTATCTGTATATACATACGTAAGAAAGGAAATCTATTTGATAAAGGTATATCCTAATATTTTATTGATACATTTTTTTTTTTTAAATAATTGGGTGTTTTAGTATAAATGGTTCATTTAAATATTTATATGCGGAATCATAATATAGATCCTTTCCATATGTTTTAATCAATCACTCGAGTACTGCATACATATAAAAATAATACCAATTCCGATATATTTACGACTCAAGCTTAATCAAATAGCATTTTTATTAGCATTTTTTTTTGTTGTTGGCTAGCCCACCTGATTTTCCCGAAATATATCCAAATTATTCTAATAAAATTGATCCAATCAATAAATAATATAAACTTAATCTGATTAAAATGTTTAACGAAATCAAAAGGTCAAATCGACGAGGTCGATTACGGCTTTATAGCACACACATGTAAAAATACAAAATATCCTAAACACAAGCCATATAAAAAACTATAAATAATAGAATTTATGGATGTCCACTTTACGATAAACTTTTATATTGTTTTGTTGGCTCTTCAATTCTTCATACACAATTCGATTGAATCTAATTGATATACAGTATACATGCACATGTACGAGTATATATGTATATATATAAATGTAATTACATTAAATCGGTCGAAAATTGGGAAAATGTATTTTCCATCTGTCCCCCTATAAGTAATACATATACACCCACACACTGTCTGGTGCCAGAGCAGAACGTTTTAAATAAATAATATAAAATAAAAGCAATAAATAATTTGTTGTGCTTTTTTGCTGGTTTGCTTTTTAAATAAAGCTCATAAAAAGCGAAAAAACACGAAATAACCGTTAAAATGTAATTAAAACTAATAATTAAACTTAATTACGTATTTCCAAAACTCATGAATATCAGTAAAATTACAAAGTGATTTTTCCATTATTGTTGTGCTTTGTTGTTGTTATTATTATTCATTAGGTCCGCACTCCCGCCATATAAAATATAAAAATAAACCAACCTTTGAAAATCTACTTGTTAATTATATTTTGTCGGGCAATATAATCCAAGACACAAAAAGGAAAATTAGTGAAAATTGAAGGAATACAATTTTTTTTGTTTAATTTAATTATCCAAATTAAATTCAATTACTACTTGCGTTGTTTGTTTCAGTGGTTTTATGGTTATATATATATACCCCGCGCAATATTCCAGACTTTTTTTGGTTAACCGCGCTTCCATATACAAATTTCCATTAAAAACAAAAGAATTTAGATTAGATTTTTCCAAAAGTATATTTTTTTTTACAATTTAGCTACCTGCGACAAAATCCTATCTGGATGGTATCTAAACTCTATTATTTATTTACAATGTATTTTATTCAGCTTTATGAATATAAACGAAAACCCAAAGTAGATTTTCGTTACGGAGTTTTTCATATTTTTTGAATTGGAATTTAAATGACAGACGAAAAAAAATGCTTTTCTATTTTAGATGTGCGGTTTAATATGTTGTAGCTTTTATGATTTTATGCTTTCGTATATAACCTTCCGCAAAATAAATAGCAAACATTTATTTATGTGTGTGTGTATATATCTGTGTTACTAAATATTATGACGGTTGCGTTACTTCTTTACCATAATTTTATTCTTTTCGTATAATGTCATGTTTTGTAAGTCGGTCATGCATTGTTTATGGCCGGTTTATTAAATGATTGTTAGAATTAAATTGGGTGTGGAACGATTTAATGCGATATATAATACGATTTTTGATTGTTATGATGTTAGATAATTTTTTATGTCCGAATGCTGTCTTGAATTCTAAGTAGATTAAGGATTTTTTATACAAACAATATTTGTTAAAACTATAATTTTTTTAATTAAAAATTATTTATTTTAACATTTTTAGGACTTTACCGTTGTTAAAACGTTTCACTATGTGTAACCCGG
Organism: Tipula unca; assembly: GCA_951394425.1. NCBI lineage: Eukaryota > Metazoa > Arthropoda > Insecta > Diptera > Tipulidae > Tipula > Tipula unca. Next base: position 215,192,990 of record OX596381.1, read on the forward strand.
AAAGAAAAGTGTTTATAGATAGCTCAGACGTTGTTATATTTAATTTTTGATTGTTCATTGCAAATGCACTTGGTAAGCAAGTCATTTAATGAAATTTCGTTTGACGCTAAACAGAAAAACTGTTTAAGTCTAAAGATGGATGTTTTACTTTAATTAATTCGACACAATGTACTGCACGCAAAAATTCCGTACAGTATATTGCTCACACGGCAGCAGAACAATAATTTTGCCCCAATTTTTCAATAAATTTGCAAATATGTATGTACATACATGTACATCGCACAGAAAACTAAAACTAAAAAGTTTATCGCATTCCCTAATCAAATTTCAGTGAAATTTTCATATCCTTATTTCTTATTTATAATAAATAAATAAATAAAAATAAAAATTAAATTTTCTTCTTATTTTTGAAAAAAATATTGAACAAACAGGAAAAAAAATTACTCTGCATTCTGCTGCTGAAATTATTTATATCGGTGAACAAAAACTAATACTGTGTGCTGCTGTTGTGTGCTGTGCTCGTCTCCGCCGTCGTCATAGCGAAAAAAAAATCGTATAAACGGAATACAAAATTACATAAAAATTCACTAAAGTGCACTTATCTACACAGAACGAGCTTTTTGTATTTTTTATTCGTTATTGTTGTTGCTGTTGTGCACTTCTCCTCTAACTTGGTTACATCCATATACATATACAAACATATTATGTATATATACCAACGGTAAAAAGAAAAATCAACTCTTTAATTTCATTTTGTTACCCTTGTTTCCGCCGTCGTCGTTGTCGTCGCTCGACACCAAGAAAAAAAAATGTATTCACAGGAAAAGAAAAATTAACAGAATAACAAAAACAAATTGTAAAAGCTTGTGGAAACCATATGCTGATACAAAATTTGCACTTGTGCGGTGTGTATCTATATAAAGATACATATACGTACGAGACTATTTAGAACGTTGTTCTCTTCTCGGCACCGATATTAACATTAAATAGTGGAAAAACATGAATTATCCATGTTGCAAATATCCTTGTGCTAAAAACACCTTTATCCCTCGCATACATACCTATATATACGTATGTATAGCATATCTTGAGTCATTTCACATCGTTGACAGAATATCATCGTCAATTTTACATTTCAAATACATTTTTTTTTAAATTTACACAAAGCTTTATGCCATGTGTGTGTGTATATATATGGACTTCTCATGAAAAATCTCATGAATTTTCACTATTTACGTTTGTTTGTCGTTCTGCCTTCTTTCGTATACAGCAGCATCTGATATTTCTTTGATAAATATTGTGTGTGTGTGTGTGTGTGTAAATGTGTCTGTATGGGAAGAAAAGGGTATATACACAACTCAGAAATGGAAGGTTATACATATTGATAAACGTATATGTGTGTGTAAAACATTATTTTTCATATGGTGGAAAGTTTTTTTTTTTTTTTGTGTAATAGGATAAATGGGAATCATGTATGAAAGAAAATTAATTCTTTGGAGTGTAAGAGGAGACGATTTTGTTTATTTATTTTCTTATGTGTGATGATATGATAAAGTTTGATCGTGTTAAAACACGATATTTAGGAGATAAAACATTGCCAATTTATGCTATTTAGATTAGGATTGAGTGCGGTATTTATGCAAATCGATTTGAATTCGGTTGGATAATTTAACACGGTTTTATGAGTTTATTAGAAAATAGCAAATATCACATCAGTTTTCTTTTCTACGTTTTAAACAACAAGTATACAATTTGACGAGGTTCAATTAACTCTACAAATAATAATAATAATAAACAGTTTTAAAGGACATTACTGGCCTCTTACTGAGTCAACTATTTGGCTCCAACGGTTTCGATCGTGAGCATGGTCTTCATACTGTCTAAGATAATGTGAAGAGGCTAAATCGTTCTCTACATCGTGGAGCCATCGTAGCCTGCACCGACCTCTGCGCCTACCATATGGTGGCTCTCTTTCCAGAAATCGCTGCACAATTCGTTCCGGATCAGCACGCAGAACGTGATCGAGCCAGCGTACTCGCTGAGATCTTACTTCACGTACAATATCGGGGATCTTCATCAGATCTCTGATTTCGAAATTGTACAGAGCTCGGTATGTACCATCTATTTCGCGTTTTGGGCCGTAAATCACACGCATGATTCTTCTCTCAAATGATAGGAGCCATCCGTCAGCACCCAACTTTCACATCCAAACATAAAAACGGGCCTGATCAAAGCTTTGTAAAGCTTCAGCCTCACGGCACTTGATAAGTGTTTAGATTTTAGCAGTGGTCTTAGACGATACAAGGCACGACTGTCAGCTGCCAGCCGCACTTTAATATCGTCAGCCACACTTTTGTCGTGAGTGATAAGAGAAACCAAATATTTGAATACTCGACTTCGAATTAAATATGAATTAACGGCTACATGAATTAAGAAAAGCTGATCAAATAAAGGCAGCTCTATATAAGGTCAGAATACAACTCTTTTTTCGGAAGGAGTGTCGAATTAAAAAATACTAAATTTGAACGATAATTTTCTTCAGTCATGTTCAACCGCGTATCTTAGCTCATTAATAATCTGGAACTGCGGTTTATCCCTATAAACTATTCTAATATGTTATACTCACAGATTTTCTCGGGAGTTCTGTTCAGGCGAACAAATCACATATATCCTGCGTATGAAAATTTGAAAGATTTTCCTTCACTTGAAAACAATACTTGTTGAAGAATTATTCTAAAATAGTGAGGCAAGCCATAAGAGGCATATTATGTCGCCCACATATTATTCAAACGAATGCCGCAACTGATTGGGAGATATTTTGCACATGAATTTGATTTCAGGTATGAGCATGATGTACATATATATTTCATAATCGTCACAATCATCGTATTATTTAACCTGTGGAACAAACTTGTTTTGTGCAACAAGTCAATAAAATTTCTTCACCAAAAAGTAAAAAATAAAAATATAAAATCCAGGCTGATTGTATTTTTCTGTTTTTTTGGCTTTAAACTATAGTAGCAAAAAACCCTAGTAGCAAAAACTCATCAAACGCATCGAATCACACAATCAATTTTCGACAAAGTGTTGAGTATCACGCAAATTTAAGTTTAATTGTATCTGTATATGAGTGAAGTTAGCCCAAAAATTATACGATAGTTTTGAACATCAACACCACGAAAACAAGTTTTCTGGTAGTATCATAATATTTAACATTTTGACCGGAATTTTTAGGTAATGGATGCACCTTTCCTTATGACAAAGCAAGGAAAAAATTCTAATCCAAATCAAGTATGACTTCAGACGACTATAAGGAAAATTTGGCTAATCGAATCTAGCGAGGAACTGTTTAATAGAGGTTATCAATGCATTGAGCGAGCCGCAGTCTTGTCCTAATCTGTCATTTAAAAGAAAGGTCTGGTGGTGGTGAATTAATAAATTAAACCATTATAAAATCATAAAATAAGTAACCATTTTTCAAAAATATCTGTTTGTATGTACGTGTGGCTGTGTGTATGTGATTGATTTTTCTGTCAATGACAATATAAAATCTACTTCAGATGTTTAAAATAATTTTCATTTATTTACCATCTTGTGTTAAAATGCAGGTCTGACAGACTTTTGCTGGAAATCTACTTAAGAAAACACCCCCTTGAAGTTATCCCAGGATTTCATCGTAAGATTTTTTTAAAATACCTCTGACAACACAAGCGTAAATAATCCATCCCAGACTTTTGCGTCAATAAAAAAATATACAGTTGGTACCAAAATACTCATCCCAGACTTTTTTAATATGTAAAATTTATTTAGTGGCAAATAAATTCTGAATGCTAATCTACCCCATACCACATTTTTTCCATAAATGAGTTATTAATGGATTCTTTTATTTTCGACTATGCTGTTTCCAAATTTTTAACCAAAATTGTAGCATCTCTTATATATGCTGAAATGGCCTGAATCAACTTTGTCCTATATAGAAGAAAAACTTTTTTTGCGTTTATTTAAATTCTAAATTGTCTTACCTGCACAAGCTTGTTTGAAGTACGACACATTATTACGAAAATGCACCAAAAAGTAAATTTATTCTTAAATGTCCGATGACCATTTAATTTCGGATATAGGACAAATACCTAAATTTTATTTTTAAATATTTTGAGGCTGATATGTCCTATTTATCTATTTCTAATTTTTTAATTTAATTAGATTTCCTGGCTTTAGTATAGGGAAACCCTGATTTTTCATTAATGGCAAAAATAGAAGAATATGTAACCATGTCAAGCATATCAAACAACGCATATCAACAAACGTTTTTCATTAGGAATCTTAAAATTCAATTTCTACGAAATTTTACAAATGGCGTATAGGACAGATTAGCATTCGTATGACGAAATGTAGAGCTTTTCTTACTTTTCTAAGAATGGTAGAACCGAAAAAAAAACGTTTGGCCAAGCTTTTGTAGGGTCGGTTTTTTTCTCATAACTAAAGTTCCAACGGTCAAAATAGTATTATCGCTGGCACAGTGGTGACCGACCCTACAAAAGCTTGGCCATACGATGTTTTCTTCAATATGGTTTTAATTTTCTTTTCTTTTAATTTTCTTGGGCGCCACATTTATTTATATTGCGGTAATTCCAACGGCCACAAAATTATCAAAGTTGGCGTTATAGTTGCTAACAGGGTCCTTAACTTAATCGCAAAGAGAAAATATCCGTCCTTTTAACGTCATGCCCAAAATAATTTATTTTCCACTAAATAAATTTTACATATTAAAAAAGTCTGGGATGAGTATTTTGGTACCAACTGTATATTTTTTTGTTGACGAAAAAGTCTGGGATGTTATAAACGTAAACTAGGATGAAACAACTGTATAAATTTTATATGTATTTTTAAAATGTCTGGGATAGATTATTTATGCTTGTGTTGAGGTATTTTAAAAAAATCCTAGGATGAAATCCTAGAGGAGAGAAAGTTTTGTAAAAATCGCCTGGATCACATATGCTGTGGATGATGGATTAAATTTTTAATTTGGGTCATGCGATGTAATCAAATGAAACGTATTTTAATAAGCGATGTAGTGGTGTACGTTTTTTGTTCAATTATGAAGTTAATAATTGAATAATTGGCATAGTATATTTATATTTAAAACTTAAACTAAGTTTCACATTTTAACGAGATAGTAATTTAAATTTAAATTATTATCAATTGCTACTTTTGATAGCTCTAATAAATTCGCAATTGACAAAGAGAGTAATTATCTCTTGAAAATTCTGAAATATTTGCCGGGCAATCTAAAATTAACCTCCTTATAGACACATTTGAGTGATAAAGTCATGTGATACTAACTATCATGTGTTACTAACTATTGGCTATACCAGGTGTCTGTAACCGAGTGAATTTCTATCATACTAACTGAACCTATCCAAATCCTCTTTATGTTATGTGTAAACGGGTGTTCGGTGATGCCCGGCCATCTCCAGGAGATCCTGCTTAATGCTTGGTCGAAAATTCCAATCAAATCAAATCAAATCAAATAAATAAGAAATCGTAACCAGATTTTATATTAAAGTTGGTAATAAATAAGATTTCACGGCCGTTATCCGTTATATCTTCTTTGTCAATCAAAAGTGTTAAAATTCTATTAGTAGAATACAAACATCTTTAATCCCAGCTACTATATATTCTGAAATTATGTACACAATTTCAACAAGTAAAGTTTATATTATAATTCAACTTTTAGAAGATTAAATTCTGCGAATCATATTTCATGTGCGACAGAGAAACTATATATATCCGTATATAAAACTAAACAAAGATTACAATAAATCTTGTAAAATTTTAATTTTAACTCTTTTATATATAGTACACAAACACCATCCAAAGTATTAAAAAAAAAAAATGGAAAATTATATAACTTTACGTTATTATTTCTCGCTAAGACCTGGTAAATAACGATAAAAAGAGCATTTTCTTTCCTTATGAAAAACTTGTTATAACGCGCTCTGCGGTGCTGTTGTTGTGCTTTTAAATAAATAAAGAAAAATTTATAACTTCATTACCCTCAAAATTACACTAAAAAAAATATTTAAAAACAGTAAACAACCATTATAACAAGTGTATATATGTGTGTGTGTGTATGGAAAGCTTTACATTAAATTACACGAAAAGCTCTTAATATATAATGTTCATTCATTTGCAATACTTCCGATGAGCCTTTTTTTGAATTTCAAAAGTGTTATCTACTTAATTTTTAAGCATTTTGTTATTATTTGCGGCTGCCAAAAATCAATTTTAATCTTAAATTTTTTGTTTATTATAATTAAATTGAATTGTTATTGTGTTATTAATCTTTAATTATTTTATATACCTTCGCAAAAATTTAAAAGGAATTTCGTGTTATTGATAATCACTGTATGAACTCAAACCACATAAAATTAAATTTTACCGAGATGTGACTAGACTACATATGACTATAGTGACTATATGTACGTTGGCATTCAAAACCAAAAAACAAATTTTATGATTTAATTTTTAATGATGATAACATGATTTATAGTATATAGCTCGTCCTAATTATTTAAATTAGTTAACCAGTTATTACCAAATCGTTTCGCAAAGAATCTGAATATTTTTATTAACCGCGTCATCACGGTGTGCGCGCAAGAAAGAAAGCGAACGAAATTGACGAGCGAAATAATAAAATTTCATGGAAAAACTTTATGGTTCAGATAATTAAAAAGTAAATTAAATTACAAAATGAAATTTACACCTTTTTTTCAGAATGTCTGTAATTCTAGTCGAAAATAATAAATCTTTGAAGGGGTTGTGTGTATGCAACGAACGGAACAGTAGAATATAATTCGTATTAGATTTCGGTTATTGTTTTGTGTGATAAAACCGCAAAAAGCTTAATTGGCTTTATTTATTTTCTGAAGAAAATATTTCTTTTATTTTTAATATTTAAAAGCACACAATTGTATATATGTTTTACTATGCTGGCCCATAATTTATCTACTTTGATGTCAAATCCAAAAACCAAAGAAATATAGAATTTTATTTCTATTTTTTTATTTAAATTTATTGTGTTCAGAGCTTTTTCAGAGCACACAAAACCAAACTAAAAAACAAAACGAGATTTCTATATACGAGTATGTATGTATTTAGGTACGTATGTACATACATTAAAATGAAAAAAGTTTTGCAATATATTTTAAGCTTTTTTTTGTTGCTGGCCCCCCTCCCCCATCTAACTGTTGGTACATAAAAATATATTATTATTATTTAATGTATATGAACTGTTTAACTGGAGGATATAACCGTACAGTTTTGTGTGGCCGAAAAATAATTTAAATTTATTTTTGGACGGCGAACTTTAAACCATAACTCCGCATATAATTTGAAAACTTTCATTTAATTTCTGTACCGAACTGTATGTGTATCAATCAATTATGCATCATTTTAAAACCAAAATTTATTCATAATATATCCAATTTATTTAACGAATATAGCAACTAAATATATACACTGTACGAGTGAGTATATACGTATGTACATATCTAAAAAAAGGTCACCTGAGTGCTTTTTAATTTCCATCACCTAAATTTTATATACTATTTGCAGTAATAAAAATGGAAAATAAATCATATTTTTGTAATCAAACCATTCATCCAAATTATATATTTCCGAAAAAAAATAACATAAAAGTTTCCAACCCAATAAATATATAATTTAATTAATTTGACATTTAGTCAAACTATCAAATTAGAGAATAAAATTATATACAATTTCCATCAGTCTCGTTTTTAGGTGTATCCTGTTATGTATATAATCGGTCAATACAGTTAAAATAAAAATTTTTTTACGGTCGAGACCCACTTTTTCCCTCCACCTATAATATTTTCCCAATATCTATATATTTTCAATTATAGACGTCGTCTCTCGGAAAAAATCAAAATAAAATTATTAATTTCACATGAATGATTATAACAAGTCAATATAAATTAAATTAATATTTTATGTAAAATATATAAACATTTTGGTTAGATATTATGTTGTATATACAATATACACATACAATGGGGGTACGGAAAACTTATGACACACACACATTTTATTTGTTATGTCGGTTGCGGTGTGAGGCAAATATATAAGGGACATGTTTATATTCAGTCATGGCACATAAAATAAATATTTGTAATTAACAAATATAACTATATATGTGTACATACAGTGATGATGGTTTTGAACATTTTAAGCTTTTACTGGAATCACCATTATTGAATAATCAATAATTTTAATATTACAACTATAAATATTGATATTGACGTGACTATAAATATTTTGAAATTATTATTTTTATACTTGTGAAGATCAAGTAATTATTTATTTACATTGTTTGAGCTTTCTAGATCTGCAGAGTAAAGGAGAATATGTACTATATACAATTAGTGCAACGAACTTCTCAACGACAGATTCCATACAAATTTACTGGTCATACACTAGTGAAAACATGTACAGTAACATCAGTCAGCAGAACCCACAATTTAAAACAATAACTCAACCAGCCCAAAGAATTAATAAATTTACAGATGTCAATCAAACTTCCATACATTACAATTAAAATAGGCAATCGTCTCAGTCTCAACAACATCCATGTCAAATCAAATAATCAACCTCAACGGTTTTAAAGAGTTTCGTACAGACGAGAAATTAATTCTACCTTCTACAATTCCACGAAACATTCAACACATTCAATACACATAAAATCCAACAGAAATGGGAAAACAAATTATTAACCTTTAATCCTCATTCAAACAAAAAATTGGCGAAATGTTCCGAATTATTTGACACGAAAACTACATTATTGTTCGCAAGGTCAATTAAACACGAATCAAACAATGAAAAGTTTAGAATGGTAACCGATTAACGCGAACTAAATGCAAAGATCGTTGACGACCTCTTTCCGGTACCCAACATAGAAGAGCTATACTCGAGCTATATCAGCTCAATGGTTTCGAATATCTTTCCGTTATGCAAGAAGAACATATTCAAAAAACGGGTTGCTCAGCGTTAGTAAATCATATACGAATGCCATTCGATCGAAAGAATGCCCCGTCCTCATTTTTGCGTCTAATGAATCATAGACAATATAATCGTCCACAATAAAACAAAAAAAAGAGTACATCGCTCACCTGGAACAAGTTTTGGAAAGTTAAAAAATAGTGAATCATAACAGCATAAAACCAGACCCAGAAAAAATAGAAAAAGTGAGTAAATTCCCAATCCCAAAAACTGCTAAACAAATCAATTAATTAAGGAACTTTGCGGATAAAATTTTGACCAATGTAAGCAAATGTTAACCAAACAACCCATTCTAGTCAATCCAGATTCCAGACTACAAAAAAAAATTCAGATTACGAGCAACCAATCCCCCAATAAATGAATTTAAGAGTCAAATTGTTCTGACGGTAGGTCATACAAGAAAACCAATTATAATTATTCAAACACCAAAATGAAATACAGTTAAAATTATTCATAAATTATTCAAACACCAAAATGAAATACAGTTAAAATTCAAATAAATCAACGGTTATAGAAAGTTTCGTATAGATGAGAAATTATTTCTACCTTCTAAAATTCCACGAGACATTTGATGAAAATGTATAGGCATAATTATTGACTTAAACCATACATATTTTTCCAACACATTCAAAGTACCAAAAATTCCACAGAAATGGCTAAAAAATATTATTCACCTCCAATCCTCATCCAAACGAAGAATTTAAACTTGAACGATTAATCGAGAAATGTTTCGAATTTATTGACACGAAAACTACTTTATTGTTCACAAGCTCAATTAAACACACAAAGAACTTGATGAATCAAACAAGAAAAAATTCAAAATGGTAATCGATTAACGCGAACTAAATGCAAATACCGTTGGTGACCCCTTCCCGGTACCGAATATAGCTCTCTGATCGCGATTATTTCCCAGTTATAAACCTTAAGTCGGGATTCCGTCAAGTCCGCATGCAAGAAGAGAATATTCAAAACACTGTTTACGACTAATGAATTGTAAACAAATGATGTACGAGTATGTCACTCATGATATAATTGTCCACAGTAAAACATAAAAACAGCACTTCGCTCACCTGAAACCAATTTTTAATCGATTAGAAAAGGCGAATCCAAATTGAAAAATGCAAATGGAAATCAAATTCGTAGGACATATCGTCAATAGTAACGGAATAAAGCCTGACCCAGCTAAAGTAGAAAATGTAAGTAAATTCCCAATCCCAAAAACTCCTAAATAAATCAATCAATTAAGTTATGCATGTTACTATAGGAGCTAAACTATCACAAGACGATACTATACATTCACGAAGAAATAGGGTTACGAACAACCAATACCCCATTAAATGAATTCAAGAGCCAAATTATTCTGACGGTAGGTCATACAAGAAAACCGCAATTATAAAAAATAATTTCAAACACCAGGATCCATCACATGGGATGTTCATTCACCAAAGCATATTTTTATATATATCCTGAATTCCATCAAGAAGCGAAAAATAATGACAGCAATTAAATTCGATGACAAACAGCAACATTAATCTACCAATAATTAAAATAGTAATTCAACGAACGTAAAATCAACATGTTACGAACAAAAACAGGGCTCGTGAATGTCGAAAACAAGGAAACATCTAAATTGCATACGAAGAACATGGTAAAGCGCACGCCTCGGTTCTCAACGTTATACAACAAAAATAAAAGAGTACATTTTACCCCAATTTGAGAAGTGTAACACAAAAAGTAATAAACAAGTGTCATTGTGCATATGTGCAATTATGTTTTAGAACAAAATCACTACATGTGCATTTGTGTTCTCAGAATGTACATTCGATGCACAAGTGTTCTGTCTGTCATGGAATGTGACTTACTATTGTCATCAATATTATAAATTTCCATATTACAGTTTTTTATATTTTCACAATTTTTTTCTAATATGCAATGTTTTAGTTTATTTAACTGAAAAAAAGCTTTATTTATATCAAATTCATAAAACTTATATTGATATTCAAAAGTATTTGTAATTGGATAATTAATAGTATTACAATTATTTTCGTTTGCTAATGGTATAATTATTTTTTTTATTAATATTTATCATTTCAAAAGGTATTTTAATTAAAAATATTAATTTATTTGTTGTGGTTTTGGTAAAACCTACTTTTAATCGTTTGATTCGTTGACAAGATTCAGCATCAACTTCATACTTGAGAATTTCTTAGTTAAAAGTGATGGATGAATTATATTAAGATTGGAAAACATTATATTATCTTGTAGTTCATTAATTAATCCGTTTATTTCTAGTATTCTTAATCTAATATCAAGTATTATTAATTTAAATATAGTTTTATTTGCTTTTTCTGATATAAAATTTTCAATAATTTGCCTATCCTCTTTAATTATATTTAATAATTTATTTATTGATTTATTAAAGTTATCGTTAATTTGAATTTGACTATTCAGATTTGAAATTAAATTATTATTATTAGTTTCTACTGTTTCTAATTGTTTATTTATTAATTGTCTATCGTAATCGTCCATTGTACCTGTTATCCATTTATTAACTGTACCAAGTAAATTTATTAGACCCCTTTTATTTATTACATGATGTCCTTTATTTAATGTTGTTACTTTATCTAACAATTTTTCTATATCTTCTAATAATGTATTATTATTTTCTTTTGGAATTCGTGATGAGCTTTTTATTAATTCTTTTATTATTAAATCAATTTGTTTTAAGTCGATGATATGTAAAGAATAATTATACGATTTTGGTATTAGTAATTCTGTTTCCTGTAAAATTGTATATCCAGAGTTTGTTTCAATTTTCTCTACTTGTAATTGGGCATGTACTGATGTTAGTGTTGTCATTAGTATTAAAAATGTCACTGTCATTAATGTTATCTGAAAATTTTAGTGGTCGTTTAATATTTGTTGGATGTATATTTATTAGTTTGTATTTTCTAAACTTTGGTTCGTCTTTATGTCTTAATGATTTGTAGTTTTTTATATAGCCTTCTTCTCTAACTTCTCTATTATTATTACGCTTAGCTAATCTTTTATTTTGTGCATCAATTAAGTTATTGTAAATTTGTTTCTTACAAGCATTTCCATCTTCTGCTTTGATTAGACTGGTTTTTATCGTACTATGATATTATTATAAATTTTGATAACTTCTAACATTTGTGTCCTAACTGGATTTGGTTGATCTATATTTAATATTCGTATTTTTTCGGTAATTGTATTATTTAATCTTTCAACGTCTGCATTACCTGTATGGCTATTAGCTTTTACGAGATGTAGTTCTATATTTTGTTGCTTTAAAAATTCTTTAATATTTATATGTTTAAATTCATTGTCAGCTATTAATTTTGCAGGTTTTTTATGGTTAAAATACATTCTAAGTTTTTCTATAATTTCTACATGGGTTCTATTTTCTAGTGGATAAACCGTTGCAAATTTTGTAAACTTTTGTATAAAAATTAGAAATGATTGTTTTTTATTAACATAAGTGTCTATATGAATAATTTGGTTTTTGTCCGTAGGTAATTCAGTTTTTTGAAATTTTGGTTTTATAGGATTTCGATCATATTTTGCTCTACTACATATGTGACAATTATTAGTTACTTTGTTTATTATTATTTTTATGTTTTTGTTATAAATTTTATTTTTTAAATTTTCGTATAATGCTATAATTCCAGGATGACCTTGTTCTTTATGTTGAATTGCTATTATTTTAATTAATTGTTCTTCGGATGTTACATCTTGTGCAAAATGTCTACATTTAATGAATTTGGTATTTGGAAATTCTTTGATTAATACTTGAAAGATTACGTGTAAGTCGTGATCGGGTATTTGAGAATATATGGCTACTTTTGTTGCCGATATGTATGCTTTAAGTTTATTAATTAGTTCTATGTGATCTATGTTTGGGTTTATGTTAATCCGACGATTCCCTAATATATTTTCAAGTACGTTAGTAAAATTTTCTGTAATTATTATTTGTGTTCTAAATCGGTTTACTATGGTGTCTAAGAATGTTAGTTCGTCGTTTAAATTTTCTTCTTGTGAATGTATTGTCGCTTGTATGGATATGTTGTCTTGGTTTTCGTTTACTACTTCTTCATTGTTAACTTCATGTTGGGAAGGAGTGTCTTGTAGGAAATTGTTTCTCCCTTCGTTAGCTTCGAACATTTCGTTGATTCCAAAACTTTCACGAATTTCATTTATTTCGTGGTAAATCATTATTTATTCTACTTAGAAAATCTGCTATTTTATTTTATTTTCCTTTAAGATAATTTATTTTTATGTTGTATTCTCCTAAAGATAGTATCCATCTTTGGAGTCTTGGGTTTAAATCTTTACCTAAATATTTAGTATGCATCCACTTTAATGCTTGGTGATCTGTTTTAAGTTTAAATTCTTTTCCATATATGTACGGTCTAAAATATTTTACTGACCATATGACTGCCAATAGTTCTTTTTCCGTAGTGCTATACCTAATTTCATGTTCATTTAACGTTCGGCTGGCGAATGCTATGGGATGGTTTTCTTGAAGTAAGACGGCACCAATTGCAAACTGGCTGGCGTCTGTATTTAATACGAATGGTTTGTTGAAATCGGGATACTTGAGAATTGGATGGGTAGTGAGTAATGATTTCAGTTGCTCATAAGCATGAATATATGATGGATCTAATTTGTTTACTTTACTATTCTTTTTGAGATATTTCGTCATAGGTTGTGCTATTCTGGCATAGTCCTTGATAAATTTTCTATAGTATCCTGTGATACCTAGGAATGATTTAATTTGTTTTTGTGTTACTGGAAGTTTTAATTGTGTTATATCATCTATTTTCTTTGGATTTGGTTTAACACCTTCTGTCGTTAATAAATGACCTAAATACTCAGTTTCCTTACAAAAGAAGTTACATTTGTCTATTTGGATTTTTAAATTAGCTTTTCTTAATTTGTCAAATATTTGATTTACATTAATTGTGTGTTCTTGTAGCGAAGTACTAAATATTAATATATCATCAAGATAGACTACACATATTTTATTTATATATTCCCTTAGTACTGAATTTATTAGTCTTTGAAAGGTAGCAGGGGCATTTTTCAATCCAAAAGGCATTCGTACATATTCGTAATGTCCAAATGGTGTGGAAAACCCTGTTTTATTTTGATCCTGTTTGTTTATTAGGATTTGATGAAATCCTTTCGCTAGATCCAAAGTTGTAAAATATTGGGCTCTACCCAATTTATCTAATATATTTTCTATATTATGTAGGTATTGGAAATTTATCATTGATTGTGATTTCGTTTAATTTTCGATAATCAATAACAATTCTCCATTTTTTTATATTTGAATTGTCCATTTTCTTCGGTACAATCCAAAGTGGAGAACTATAGGGTGAATTCGATTCCTTAATGATTCCTTGTTTTAACATATCCTTAATTTGTTTCTCTATTTCTTTTTCGCGTATTTGCAATATATAGGATTCTCATTTTTTAATTTTATTTCGTGAGTTATTTCATGAGTGAAAGTCAAATTGTCGCCCTCCTCATAAAATAAGTCTTTATTCTTTGATAATAAATGTTTCAAATTTTCTTTTTCTTCATTGTTTAAATTATTTTGGTTTATTTTGGAGAAAATTTCATCTTGTGAAACAATTGGTTCTAAGTGATTTACTTCAGTAAGATCACGGAGACATCCAAATATTTCGAAAGGGATTTTATGTTGATTAAATATCTTCAGATATTCATTTTTTATATCAACTTCAGCTTGGAAAGGAATTAAAAAATTCATTCCAATAATCACGTCATATTTTTCGCTCTTTAGAGGAAAAATTTTCCATTCTAGGGTACCAATTTTTATTAGTTCCTTTGGAATTGGCGTTATAATTTTTTTTCTTACATAATTGGGACCTCCTAAAGAATTATACATTATAGGAGTTTCTAAATCTAGTTCTTTGAATTTAAGTATGTTTGGTTTTAATAAACTGGTATCCGATCCAGTATCTATTAAACAATTAATAGATTTATCATTAAAAGTTAGTTTTACTATCGGTAACTGGTTGAAGGTGTGGCATTTATAAAATGTACCTCCTGATTTAAGGGATTTACTTGATTTATATTATCAACTTCCATTGGTTCTGGTTGTTGAGTATTGTTTCTATATGGTCTAATTCTATTGTCATTAAATTGTCTCTTAAATTGTCCTGAGTTAAATCCGTTATTTCTCTGATCTTGTGTTCTAAACTGTCCTGAGTTAAATCCGTTATTTCTGTGATCTTGTGTTCTAAACTGTACTGATCTATTATTATTATTATAATTATTATTATTTCTAAATTCGTGGTTATAATTACTGTTAATATTATTGTTTCTATAAAAGTTTTTGTTTTGAGAATATATTTTATTATTTGTTTTAAAATTAAATTCTTTATTACGATTTATTTTAAATTCGATTTTAATTATATCTTCTGACAGATATATTTCCGATTTACAAAGAATATTGTCTAATTCAAATAACGATTTCGTTGTATCTATTTGCAATTGAACAAGAGGAACTAATTTTGATTTTAATATCTGAACTAATTCTCTATCTATTGAGTAATATGTGAAGTTGTCTTCTTCGTCAAAATCACATATCTCACTACACTCACTTTTACATTTATTTAATTTATTAAAAATATATTTAAGATTAAATACCTTTATTTCCTTAGCGTTGTACAGTAACTGGTGGATTGTGCTTTTTGGTCTGTACCTTAATTTTAGCTGCCTGATGACGTTCTCCCACGTTCGTTGATTTTCCGGAATTTCCATAATTGTACCTCTTGCATTTCCAATAATTTTCGTATTTATTAGCTTTCTTAAACAGTATTGCTTAAGGTCTTCATTATTTATACCGCATAAGCTTTCGGTATCTACGATGGATTTTAGAAATGATTTTAATTTATATGCATCTTCTCCTGAAAATGCTTGGATTTCATTGAAATTTCTGATGATTTGATCTGGACTTAGATCAAATCGAGTGGTTTTAATGCCTTTCATCGTAATTTCTTGGTTGGTTAGTTGTTGCTGCAATACATTAATTTGGTTTTGCAATTGTTGTTGCTGTTGTTGCTGGTGCAATAATTCTTGTCCGATTTGTCCAGGATCCATTGTAAGTTTTCGTTGTCGATCGAATATTTTATTTCTTTTGCTCCCAATCTTGAGATTTTTAATTTTGTCTTATTTTATTTATCACTGTTAATTAACACCAAGTTAACCCACTTTTATATTAGCACTTTTTCTTTTATTTTTACTTAAATATTAGCACTTTTTCTTTTATTTTATTTGTATTTAATTATTTAGCTAATTTAGAGCTGTGTATCTTTTCACTTCACTATTTTTGTTCTTTTGTTCACTATTTTCACTTCTTCAGAGGTAAAAATTACCAACTGCGCCAATTTTGTATTTTTGAAATTAAACAATAAAACTATTTTTTATTAATTTTATTATTTTATTTTGAGAAAACATATGTTTGTATTTTTATTCAACAGACTTTATTCCAAGAAAACATATGCAAGTATGTTTTAGAACAAAATCACTTCATGTGCATTTGTGTTCTCAGAATGTACATTCGATGCACAAGTGTTCTGTCTGGCATGGAATGTGACTCGTACGCCCATCTAGTGTATATCATAATGGAATAACTGTTAGTAGTTATAAAACCATTTGATCGCTCATTGCAGGAATAAATGATCCTAAATGTCAGTTGTGAGAATAAAAAACACCACGCGTCGCAATTAAATAATCAGAACGGAGCACTCCAGTGTTTATATACAAAATCAAACTTACCAATCCTGATCCACGGCCATAAGTATATGCCAACATTAACGGTAGTATTATCCGGGGGTTAATGGATCGTGGAAAACTACTCGGTGTTTCAAACAGCCGACGGTACTCCAGACAAAATATTCGGATGTGTCAACGCTCCCGTATCCTATCCGAATATTTATCGTGCCATCGTTCCGGGGCGAATTGTATCTTGGAATACACTTTTGGAAAGCCGATATAGTACCCACTTCCTTACAGACGGAACGCATAAAGGATGCAACACACATTTTGAAGCGAATTACAGGTATCACTTCTCAATGATATGAAAGAGCCGTTCCTAACCTTTGGGAATACGGATTCGGACGAGCCAATTTATTCCAAAACGACTAAATGGCGAAAAAAGATTATGATTTGGTTCGAGAAACTTCATTCGGTTTACTAAGTCGGCTTGCGGACATAAAATATATAACAATTTAAAATATGTCTTTTGGTAAGTCTCCTGGTCGGAAGTTGTATCAATTCCACGTCAATTCCACGACCTTCTGCCTAGGTAATACAGCCACATCCAAGTGTCGACTTATGGACATCGTTATAATCCATGAAGTACAAGAAAACGTATTCATATGTTTAGACGATCTGTTGATAGTGGTTTCCCCAAGTTTCAGTTATCATATGAATTTGACAACTGGTCGGTCAAGAACTAACTATTCATCTGTGCAAAATCTACTTTGTAATGCGTCAATCAGAAACGTGAAATATCTGGAGGGTTTACGTAGTGATCCCGAGAAGATCGAATCCATTGTGAATTTTTCTCCTGTGACAAATTAACCATTCAACTGGAGTTCAGAAGTACAGGTTCTTCTTAAGAGCCGAGCGAGTATCGAAGGTTTGAGGGGAGACTTATATTAAAAATCGGAACTAGATAGGTGAAGAGAAACCAATTGCCTTCATGTATGTGAAATTAAACAAAGCCAAGCAAAATTATTCTATATCTGAACTGGAATGTCTCGCGGTGATAAAATCTATGAAAAGATTTGGGGCTTCGATGTAAGGTATAGGAGTTTGAGAAACTTTAGTGTTTTAATCACCAAAAAAGTGGTCAAAATGTTTTACCCCATGTTCTTTCACAAGTTTATTGTGATCAGTGATATGTTGGACAAAATTAAAGCTCGGATAGATCTATCATCAGCTACAGTAGAGTACAATTCCCCGAATTTCAAGAATGAAGACTATAACTAAACTAGAAACAAACGCGGGATCTTACGACAGTTTGAAATTTTGCGAAAATTGAATCTAGGCTAATGGTACCACATATATTGCAACAAGAACATGACCTACTCTTAGCAGTTCATGATGCGGGATGCAGAAAACGATCGAAAAGATTAGACAATTCTATAGTATTGGCCACGAACGGCAAAACAAATTTACTATTAACGATATTTTACTATAACGAACTACGAAATATGTAAGGTGATAAAAGCCTGCTTTATAAAATGCTTTATCTGCAGAGGAACTTCCTAGCAATCTGCTTAATTCCAGATTATAAACATTGTCAGCAGAATCATGAATGTTCACGTTTATATGACGACGATTTTGTTTGCTTGATCATCCGTCAAGAGTCTGACTAAACTTTTTGCGATCATTCATCTCATTCGTAATTTTTTCTATCATCTGTGATGTATTCTTTAGATTGGTTTTGAAAATATTTATCAGTTGTCGATGAAGATGGTTTTAATTTTTGTTGAGGACCAGTATTTGTTGTTCTGTTGGGTCGAACCAGAGTCTAATTTATGACTTGAATGATTCTAAACTTCTGAAACCATTGTACTGCATTAATATAAAGTTTTTTGAGGTTATCTCTAGATTTTCAGAAAATTTAAAAATAGGGATATCTTAAATAAATCAGACACGAATTTAATGTTATGCTGTCAAACTGTTGATAAATAAAATAAAATGGTTTTTTCCACAAATATTTTGAGCAGCGCGAAACTTTCTGACGTGTTAAATTAAATCATTAGTTTCAAATTAAATCATTTCGAACTTTCCCGACAGCTAATATGACAGCTTATTTCTCTCTACACTTGATTGTTTTTAATGGAAATAGGAGAACTTATGAATTAATGCTTTAACTAAACAAAAGCTTAACTTATATTTTAACGATTTATGAAAAATTTATTTAATTTCACAAATACTTTTAATTCATGTTTTTTCAACTAATTGAAATCGTGGTTTCCTCAATAAAAATGTAAGAAAATTAATTTTGAGTTGGTTTTTAATAATTTGAACAATATTTTTAGTTGAATTGAAATTTTGAATATTTAAGAATTTGGAGTTCCTCCCCTAATGTCTTTAAAACACAGTGGAATTATTTTCCAGTCTCAATTAACATAAAATTGTTGTGTCTAGAATGGTCTGATTACAATATTCTAGTTGCCAAAATAGTTTGTTCAAGTTGTCACTAGTTGCAACTGTCAGAGTTCTTTATACGCATACCAATTCCAAACTCGACGGCCTTATGCTTGCAAATTTTACCATTTTCAACATTTCCATCGTATTAATATACATGCGAGTTCTTCCGAAATATTTTGGCTTCGTCAAAGATTTGACACTGAACATGGATCTTATTTACGTACGTAAATCTAATCATAATAAGCTTTTACAGATAATATTTCTCTTGACTGCACCAGTGTTACGTAACTTTTATAAATCAATTTCTTAGAACAAAAATTCATTTTTTTTCCGCGAGAAGCATTACGTTTTATATTACTCAAAACACATCACAAACACAAAAAAGTAACCGAAACTTTTCTTATCTCAAACTTTTCTTCGTGTTGTTAGTTATCAAACTTTTTTTTTTTTTTTCTTGTACTTTTAACTCTAAGTTTTGTTTCTGTTTTGTTTAAAAATTAAATTAAAATCAACAAAATGTAAAAAATTACAACAAAAACAGAAATAATAATAAAAAAAAATCTGTGATACGTTTATCTCCGTACTGTAAAAAAAGAAAGCTTTGGGAAAAAAAACTCGGAAAATTCAATGTTGTATAAGAGGCAAGAAAATTATGAATTTTTAATTTTTCGAGGAACAATAAAGTTTTCCAGTTTTTCCATTTCATCTCGAAAACTGCTTTTTGTTGTTGTTGTAGGGAAAATAGAAATTTTGTGTAAGATTTAAAAGTCATAAAAAATGTAAAAGTATTTTTTTTTTAAATGTCATTCTGTGTTCTTTAAGTATGATTACCAGCAGCTTTCTATTTGGTTCACATGAAAGGATTATTTCTTTCGGAACCATCGCATGTACAATAATTTCCCTTTTTTGAATGAGTGAAAAACTACGTTTCATTTTCTAATCTAATAATTGATGTCTATTGAAAAAAAAAAAAAAACGGATGTCGATGAAGAATTTATATTTTATATTACTATCGGTTGTGTGATAAGATTAAAATACAGTTTGAAAGAAAATTGAATCGATAGATTTTCCGATTTTTTTTTGTGCTTCATCTTGAAAACACACAAAAGAAAAATGATTTTCAATTAAATTTGTGAAATGAAATTCTTATCTCGCTCTATATTATGGTATATACACGAGTACGTAAAGTGTTTTTCTTTTGCGTATACATGTATGCATGTCGCGGAATTTTCTTTTGATAGACGTATAGTGTATATAGTGCGGTAACGCCCACAAATAATTTTCACACAAAATCGTATATCTATGTACATATGTATGTATAGAAGGATGATAAATTATTTTCATCTCTCTTCAAGTCAAATTGAAATTTATTTTTAATTTAACGTCAATCATTAATTCAACTAATCTACAATAATTCTGTTCAATGTTTTTTATTTTTTATGTATTTTCCATTTTCCATGTTGTTTAATAATATATTTTCTTTCTCTCGTATCTCGTTTTAATGGTTTCTTATGATTATATGCTGTTTAAAGTGGGCTGAAAATGACATAAAAAAATTAAATGGAGCAAACATGAAATGACAGTTTAAGATGTATAGAATTTTTTAAAGTTAATGAGAAAAACAATTTTTTTTTGTTTTTTTTTAATAGTTCTTAGTGGTCGATGTGGCGCAGCACAAGGCTGAGGATTATTTGTAGCTAATTCGAAAACAATTAGTTTATGTAAACCGGTGTGAAGTTTTTACTAACTTCCCCTGTTTCACTTTGAAATTTAATTTAATTATAAGAAATCTAGTATTTCTGGTTTGTTGCATAGAATCAAAATTGTCCAGTCCTGAGTACCTGAAAGCCTATATTTCGAAAAATTTGAGTTTTTTTCCGTTAGACCAGACCCACCATATATTTATTTCAGTGTCCGAATTTTTTCAAGTGTTTCAAATAAGGAGCCATCATTGCCGTAAAATGTTTCAATAGGTGTAGGTCAAATAGATCAACGAAAAACATTAGAGAATTGCCGAAATATAAGCTTTCAGGTACTTAGGACTGGACTGTTTTGAGTCATAATACCCAATCTGAAACACATATCAATGTGTCCGAGTTTTGTCGATTGTTTCTAATAAAGGCCCATCATAATCGAAGAATGTTTGAATAGGTGTGGATCTCGTCTAGTGAAAAACCACTCAGATTTTTGAAATTAAAACTTTCAGGTACTTAAAGAGTTTCAGAATTTTTTCCTGGTTCGACGAAAAACCACTCAGATTTTCCGAAATATAGGTTTTGAGGTACTTAGGACTGGACATTTTTAATTTTAAGTAACAACATTAAAATACATAAATAGAAGTGTCTGAATTTTTTCAAATGTTTCTAATAAGAGGCTATCAAAGCCGAAAAATGTTTGAATAGTTGTGAATATAAGTGTCCGCGTTCTTCCGCATGTTTCTAATAAGCGGCCATATTAACCTTTTAGGACTGTACTTTTTTGCCTCTAAGTAACCGAACTGAAATATATCGATTTCTCTGAATATTTTCATGTATTTTTAATATATGGTCAATTGGATCGCGGTCAACAAGCGCTCAAGTCTTAATAAAAAATGACTTCTATTTTAATCTGTCCCTTAATTGAATATTGCTCAATTCAAATACATATTATACAGATGTATGTACGTATATGGAATTCCTTACTTGTCTAACATTCGGAGAATCCTGCTTATTGTGTTTAGACATTAGTGGTAGATCTCTAATTAAATGTCAAACCGTAAAGATACTTAAAAAAAACATAATTTAATAATTCACAATAAAAATATAAAAATTCGTTATAGCGAGACTTTTATATTATATTCACACTCAGAGCATAAATATTTATTTGGTGTTGTACTTGCATCTTGTAATATGGGTTTGCACTCCATTACATATCCCACTCATATATTTGCTTCGTTATCAAATCCCTGTCCTCGTCAATCTGGCAATTTGACCGATTCACCTTTTAAAATGCTGATAATTTTTGATGACAAAGCTCGTCCAGTTGTTTCGTGGACGACCTCGAATGTTACAAATTTTTTTTTTACACACAAACATGGTGTTCCGCTAAATCCAGTATATAGCTGCAATTACAAAATATTTTTGACCTGCTTGGTCGATGGTATTACCAGATTTTAATCCTTCATTCGATAAGCATGCAATTCGAACGGAAAATAATTTCTAACCAACGCAATATTTGTTGTTCCATGTTTGCTAATTTTCTTTTATAATATACAACTGTGAAACATCGAAACAACTTATTCTTTGGAAGTGACTAATTAAATTGACTAGGACTATGTCCTAGACAATTTTGTGCGTCATTAGCAGATACTGCTTCTTGATCTTTATTATTTATTATATCTTTGGGTTTCTGTTTTTCGGACTGGAGCATTCTCTCGAACATTCGTCTTGATCATTTTCATTTTCGTGGCATTCTTCGTGGTTTTTTTTTCATTGGAATTCTTCTAAGCCACTCATCAATTTCCTTTCTTGGTCTCTATTCCTCCCTATTTTATTTTAATCGCATAATTTGGGGTTTCTCAATAACTATATCAAAAATGTGAGAATATACATTTTACCTTGGAAAATTAATGTTATTACTGTCAAGAGTACAGATATTCTTATTTTTTACCTGTAATACCAAACTGCTTAACTGTCTATTTGGAATGAAATACCTAATTAAACATAGAGGAGCACCCAGACTCCAAACAGAATATTTCAATTTAATTACGGTAACCAGAACATCTTTTCAAGAGTATTAATTCTCTTTTTGTTTCATTTTACTCTTTACTCTTTTGTTAGGCAAAAAACATCAACATTTAGTCTTTTTCAGTTAAAGCCCTTCTTTATTTTGAAAGCACTAACTCAGTGAAACACACGAATAATTCTCTTGTATCAGCCCTAAACAATTTTTCGTGTATTTTACGATGTGATTGCTTGCCCAGGTGAATTAAAATTTGGTATCATATTTTTTGCTTTGTTTTGTAAAGTTCCATTTTCAATAAATTAATTTTAGAAATTAATTTTAGAGTCTGATCAGATCTGAGATTCCCCTATTTGTGGAAACTATATTTTGAATCCAAAGAATTTACAATCAAGAAAATGTCTTCAAAAATCTTCAAAATTTAAAGTACCCAAAATTTTAAAATTTGATTGACTTAAAATTTAATTTTGGATTGAAAAATTTAAAAAAATCAGTTTAAAATTTAGAAATTTCCATTTTCAATCTGTGAAATTTTAAAAATTTCAATTAAGAAATTTAAGTTTCTTTTTAGAGACTCCATTCAGAGTCTCGAATCTGAGGTTCTTCTAATCTAGAATTCAAGAGCAAGAAATTATTAAATTTCGAATCTGGAAACTTTTAAATAACAATGCACTTTATGGGCAATTTAGGTAAATAGAATTTTGATGTTAAAATGTAGAATTTTTGCTATAAAAAATTATATTTATTTATTAATTTATTAAATGAAAAAAATTTCAATGCTTAAAAAAAGTGCTTAAAAATTTAAGCTTAAACAGTTTGGAATTCTATAATTTATATTACAACAATTTAATTATTTTTTAAAATGTAATTATCTTATTAAACAAAATTTAAAAAATTTAATTTCATTTAAAAATTAAAATTTAAAGACGATCTGAATATTAAAAAGTAATTAATTTAAAAGATTCAGATTAAAAAACGTTTAAAATAATTTAAATTATAATCTCCAGAGAAACGTCAATTAAAAAAAAATTTAAACTTTAATTTAAGTTATCTTAAGTAGCTTGAGATTAATTAATTTACGAAATTTTAAAATTTCCTAAGCCTAGTTCGCATATAATTATAAATATCAAAATTTAAATTATTTAAAACTAAAATTCAAAACAATGTTTGAAATTAGAATTTTTTGGACCAAAATTCTTAATTTTTAATTTGAATTTGGTTCAAGGTCTAATTATAATTAAATATTTTAATTCAAATTATAATTTCAAAAGTCTATTTTCTCTATTAACCGATTTTCTTCTGAATTTCAAATTAAATTCAAAAAATCAAAATTATTAAATTTTAAAATTTAAATTATTTAAAAAACGAATTAGATGATTTAAATTTTAAAAATATTCATAATTTAAAAAGTTTTTAAATGGTAAAATTTAACAAATCTGAAATTTTTTTAATATTTTAGAATTTTGAAACATTTATGTAAATAGACAAAAGAAATAAATTAAATTTTAATTCGCACAATTGAATTTCGATAATTCGAAAGATGCTTGAATTGTGGAATTTCAATGTTTATGAAGTTTGCGGACTTTACTAATGTGTACATAACTTATAAATGCAAATAGGTTGGTGATCATTCCATCGGTTCGATTTCTAATTGTGGTACATCGTGTTAAAGGTCAACTAAAATACCGATTTTTTTTATCAGCTTATAGGACCCAAGATCAGTTGAAGGATTGATTTTGTAACGAAGAATATAATTGCCTGTAGCTGGACTGCATGAAATACAAAAATAGTTTGTTGCTGTTTTGAATGTCTTTAGATATAATTTTAAGTAAGTAAGTAATAAATTCGTGTTGCGTCCGCAGGTTGATTGGCACGAGCCTAATATTTCTTCAAAAATTATATTTTACGAGTACAATACCGTGACTTAGCGTAATATACGTACTCCAACGTATATTACGCTAAGTCACGGTAAACAAACATTACGTTTTTAAAAAATTGAACTAATACCAATATTTAAGAATATGTGCACATGAAATCATTTTAAAACCATATACACTAAGCCTAATAAAAGTCACGTATACTAGCACAGATAATTGATAATATAAATTAAATGAATCAACTCTCATTGATAATATAAATAAACGATTTATACCGAAGCATAAGTTTAGTCTCGCTTTGAATTTGAATCGGTGAACAACTAACAAGTGCGCATAATAAAAATTACTAATATAACAAGTAAAACGTGATTTTTATATAAAATGTTTGAACTATTTTTTGGTGATTTGACCTCAACGCTGCTTACCACCCTCGCAATAGTTGTAGTCGCTGTCTACTTCTACTTGCGCTACGCCAATTCGTATTGGGAACGACGTGGAATCGATTATGTGAAACCAATATTATTTTTTGGTAATATTTACGATTTTGTTCTGCAACGTAAGAGTTTAAACGAAGTGTTGGAGAATGTGTATCATAAAATCGATGGACCATTTGGTGGAATGTTTTCGTTTCTGTTGCCCGTGCTAATCGTTAAAGATCCGGCGCTTTTAAAAGGAATATTTGTAAAGGATTTTGATCATTTTACCGATCGTAGATTTTATACTAATCATGCACGTGAACCACTAACCGCAAATTTATTTGCGCTGCGTGGTGAAACATGGCGATTCATGCGAAATAAAATTTCACCGACGTTCACCAGTGGCAAATTGAAAGTAATGAGTAGAGCCTTATTTTGGAGAAAACGGAAAATTTGGCAAAACATATTGCGGGCAAAGTGGGTAGTGGTGATAATATACTCGAAGTACGTGATTTGATGGCCCGTTACACAACCGATATAATAACGAGTGTTGCATTTGGCGTACAAACGGACAGCATTAATAATCCAAATGATATGTTCCGTGAAATTGGACGAATTATAAATTCGCCGGGTAATTCGTCTGCCTTAAAAGTTTTGATGGGAATATCAGCCCCAAAACTATTAGAATTCTTAAATCTGCGTACCATCGATATTAAAGTCGACAAATTTATTCGGCGAATCACAACCCAAACAGTTGTGTTGCGCGAATCGAGAAAAGAGGCGCGACAAGATTTTATGCAACTTATGGTACAATTGCGTAACGGAAATAAATTGTCGGATGATGGCACTTGGGAGGTTACAGATGGTGAGTAAATCTTTTTAGATTGTCGCAAGTCGAATTGGCATTCACTGAAATTTTGTATTTACAGAAAAATCAAAATTACTAACGCTCGATCAAATCGCTGCACAAGTATTCTTATTTTTCGTCGGTGGTTTTGAAACATCATCCATAGCCACATCATTCACATTGTACGAGTTGGCTAAAAATCCGGAAGTTCAAAAACGTCTCCAAAAAGAAGTCGATGAAGTGATCGAGAAGAATGGTGGCAAATTGAACTATGATTGTTTGGGTGATTTCAAATACTTAGAAAACGTTTTCGATGAAGCTTTACGTAAATACCCACCATTACCAATATTACTGCGGTCCGTCACCAAAGACTATAAAATTCCGAACAGCAGTGTCGTGTTGAAAAAAGGCGAAGAATTGTGGATTTCAACATTTGCAATGCAGCGTGATCCGAAATTGTTTAAGGACCCGTTGAAATTTGATCCCGACCGTTTCTCCCCGGAACGCAAATCAGAAATTATCCCGTACTCATATTTACCATTCGGCGAGGGGCCACAAAATTGTATCGGTATGCGACAAGGATTTATGCAAGGCAAATTGGGTATTGCGGCAGTGGTTGCCGATTTTGACATTGAATTTTCGCCAAAGGGGGAACCATCGACGAATTTAATGCCGGCTGCTCTTATTGAATTCGAAGGTGGTCTTAATTTGAAATTTACGAAACGTAATAAGTGATATAAATGCAGTGTTTTAAAAAATATATATTTTTAAATAAAGATGAGGAAATAACAATATACAATATATACAAAAAAAAATTTTTGTATTTAGACCAAAACGAATTTTAAATACAACATGTCTTATAAATATAGTTAATTGTTTTATAGTTCAATTAAGATTCAAGGTCATGTTGTTAATTCGGCATCGCATATTGTAAAGTCGTACATATATAGCGTATTCTTTGTGGGCTCTGTCGTGAAAACTAGAATTACTAACAAGTACAAATACAAAAATATTATGGAACATATATATTATACACAAGACAATTAACCCTTCAATGACTAATCGACTTGAGTTCAAAATAACACTATATATAGTATTTCACCAAAAAATGATTATTGGTGATGATCTTGCGAGCAGCTTTGTTTATCATTGCAAATACTCCGAGCATGTTCACAGGGATATCACAAAGTGCTTTTATTCTTCATCAATTCACACTGTCAAGATTACATTTTAAACACTTTCATTTCAATCTTTTGGAATACTGAAAGAGCTCAGTAAATAAAGTGTATACAGCATGATGTTGCTACATGTCACTACGGTTAATTAAGTAAGTATATTTTAATTTTAAATGATATATCATAATTTATAACGATCGTCATCAACGACGAAACGAAGAAAACGTAATTAATAAAAAAAAATCATAATTATTTAGCAACTTTGTAATTTATTATTGTTTATTGCTGCCGTCTCTTGACAAACGTAATTTCATTCTTTAGATCGTTCTGCCTGTTTCGAAAACATGATTTTTGATTGGAAATACGATCTTTGATATACTGGATACTTGATATGGACTGGTTGTATATGGAGAGGGTGTGCATTATTAAAATCCGAGAACTGTTATTACACGGCAAAAATATGTCACCCGATTAACGTCTTTTTCAAAAATCGACAGTTTACTCGTTCCCTAAATAAGCTTTTACAGAGTAGGAGTTTGATGTGTATGAACGAGGCGACGAAAGAGTCAAAAATAATGCAAGCCGTAGTCACAATAGATATTGCTGAATTGAATGCGAGAGTAGAGTATATTTTTGTTCTCGAAAAAAGAAACACAAACGTCTATCGAATATCGAAAATAGTGATATTACAACATCGTCAACGCGATTTATTTTGTTTAATCTGCTGAGCTGATAGATACAATAAAGAATATTAATTGTTTTGCAAATAGAAAAACGAAAACGGTTCAGTTCATCGAATTAAATCACAATGGAGAGATATTGTTCGTATACGTTTGATTTGAATACGTTTAATTTGAATCATGTTATGTAAAGTCGAAACATTGAACCAAACTCAATTTGTTGACATCGTATACTTGATTTGTTTTGATATTGACTCACAATTGTTACAAACTAGAGCACGTGACCATCACTTAACAAGTCACATTATCACTCCATTATTTATTTATTTAATGTTTTCGAATTTCAATGGTTTTTATGATATACAATATTTTTTTAAATCTTAACGAACAGTTCCGCTCGTGGTTCAAAATACTCAATGGTGAAATTAATGTGTTCAATTGGTTCACGAAAATTTGGATATTTTACGATATTCCAAATTAATAGATTTATTTAACAAACAATTAGTAGGGCATCAACTAACTCAACCAAAAACTATTAATCAAATGAGATGAACGAATTATTATAGCCGGTGGTTGTCGTCGAGGGGAAGTACATAATAAAAACGAAAATTCCGCACACAAAAACACAAAAACCTATCAAAACTGGGTTTTGACTATATGTGGGAGGCATAATATATAATATATAATGTTTAATTGTTGGTGGTTCAAAAGTTATTTTAAAGTTTGTGTTTTTTTTAGTATAAATCGATTATACTGTGTGCTGAGACAAAATATGTTCACGAAACCATCATGGGAATGGTTTTTATTGAAACGGTGAACAGTGCCATCAGGCCATATTTAAACTAATTTAATAAGTGTACACATATTTTTTTTAAAAATTAGTTTTTGAACAATCCACATACTTTTAACTGGAATAACCTTTCCTATTACTTTTTTCGTTTGGTCGTTTGTTTTTGAGAAACAGTCTATATAATTTGAAATAAAATCCATTAACCATATAATTTAAGAATTAAAAATATTATGTTTCTAGGAAAGAATCCTGTTGTAGATTCCATATAATTATAACCTCCTACTTATATAACTGGTTACCAACAATATAACAAGGTCATAGAATTAAGAATAAAAAGCGCATAAAAAGTTAAAAAGTAAAATAAAAAAAATTATACACCACCAAAATTTTAACTTAACAATTTTTGATTAAGTTAAGCTAATATTTTGTACGCTATAAAATGCAAGTTAAATTTAAGTAAATAATATCATTTTTTGTGCTTTGGTACTTTGACAGAACCTCAATTAAATTTTTGAATAATTTGCACAAATGAACAAGTATACGCAAATATTTTATAAAACCTTTGCACATTTTAATATTTATAAGATTCCAACTCCATTCATGAATTTTATAGTAAAACGAAATTGTTAAACGTCACAAATTTTAACTGGTTCCAATTGGCACGGCAAAACAATTAAAAAGTGAGTTTTCATTTCAACATATTGAGTTGCAGATTGATCATAATCGGCCAAACAAATGCGTTCCTGTTGGCCGTATTTCAGAATTTTATCTAAATATTAGAAAATAGGATAAATGACAACAACGGTGTTTAAATCCTGTTATGTTATATACTGTTATGGCACTCGTATAATACTCGTTAACTCTCGCGTGACACATTTTCGTTCACCCATTGCATAACGCAACCCCCATAGTCCCATACTCTTTTGAAAATCTTTATTCGATGTCAAAATAAAACAAAAAAAATAATAAGATTCGCTGGTTAGCCCTCTACCGAGAAATAACAGAAATTTCATTATTGCGTATAGTTCTTTTGGGGAAATCGACCAAATAGTCGTCTTTTAAAACGCCATCTTTTCTACCTTATGGTTATGACATACAGGGCTGCACAAGAAAAAAATTGTTTGTACGTATTATCTCTATGGTACAAACGGCGGGGCGAAATTTGAAAATGAAAGTTATGAACTATATTTTTTATGGCTAGACAGAAAGTTGTAAACTTCGAACTAACTGTCCGCGTTTTTTCCTACTTTTCTGTATTTCCCTAAAACTATCATTCACTGAGTAACTTTCCAGTATTTGCAGTATATCACTTTTTATCGAAACGAGAAATATTTGAACCTGTAACTCTTAATTTCTTATCGGACAATAATTATAAAATATTATTTTTTAAGTTAATATGTGCTTTGTGTTTTATAACAGTTACCATATCACAGCAAATATGCAGTTGGTCTATGTCGATTGTTTTGGAAATTGTTGTTTATTTTCAGTTGTGAGATAAAAAGTTTTTCGACACGTCATATACTCAAATCAAAATTTACTAAATAATTTTTGGTTGGGGCATTATTATCAGATTAACGATATAAAGTTCAAGTATTATAAATACTTAAAAAAATTATAAAACATGTATTGATTGAATTTCCTATGGTTTGAAATATATAAATTCCGATGTTCATGAAGCTTTGAAACAATTTTTTTGAATTCTGATATTTTCACAATACAAGTTAGGTTGGTTGCGCAGGTATTATTTTAAAGTAGTATCGTGTTCGCTTTCTTTATTAATCGAAGATTTCGTGTAAAGTCAAGGTTTATAACTAAAATAGCAATTTTTTAATTGATTTTAATTGGTGCTCCTGGGGCTCAAGGAGTAGTAATATATATTGTTACGAATATCGGGCTCTTCAGGATTGAATACTTATTTATTAAATGAATTTTGCAATAAGACGCTTGGAACTATTTCTGTGGCAAATATTTATTAAATTTTCGGAATGTACAATATTTGTTCCATGTTACCTCAAATTTTCAGTTTTCTAGGGGCACTATTTTATCAATTATTAAACCTTTTAAAAGGTACTAACTCCAAAAATTAACAATCACATTTATGGAAAAGGGGATAGTTCGATTAAATTGAATTAAAAAGAAACTATAATTGAAAATTACGCTACTTTCCAAAATTTGAATAATGAGTTAATTCGTTTTTAACCCGTTTGATCATTAATTAATATAGGATATTATTTTTTGAATAAATATAGAAAACGGGACAACTATAGTACTCATTTTTTATTAATTGTGTATAGTGACTAATTCCTAGAATAACATAAATTATAACATTTTAAAATATTGCTTATATTGCTTATTAACTTTAATTATACCATTACATTCATTGTTCAAAATCAATATAATCTAGATAAACTTTTGCACCAAGTTCAGCCTAAATTTAATTGAAACTTTAAATTTTCTAATATACGTACGATAATGTTAAATAAAAATATGTTTTATACAACATTAAGTTTTTTTTATTAATTATTTTGTTTAGATTTTAGTTTGATTATAAAAACATTGAGGCTGTGTGCAGTTGCGCCGTTCTCCTTTATTATGTTTTTTATCTCACCTAGATAAGATTAGCTTGTGTTTTCTGTCTTCTTCAACTTATTTTACTTTACAAATTTTTGTATGTGTGTATACGTGTGCCTCGAATACACTTTATTTCCTAAACATTTTTAGATTTTATTTGTTTTTTTTGGTTTTGTCGTAAATTAAAAATTAATAGAATTAGACGAAAACTGAAAATTTCTATTGTTTTGATTATTACTATTGAATACAAATTAAATTGAATATCTTGAGGCTAAACTAAAAACAAAAATAGAAATTCCAATAAACCAAATTTTTTTTTTTTTTTTAAATATTTTTATTTATTTATGTTGATTAGAACAACAATTTTTGTGTTGCCTTTTTATGTTTATGGGTGTTTATTAAATTTCAAAATGTTTGTGGCTTTTTTGTTTCAAAATAATATTCTAGAAGTTATTTCTATAATTGATAAACAAAAGAAATTGTTTATTTTCAATTATGGGAAATTTATAAAAGGAAATGGGATATAAATAAAACTTTGCTTATTGACAAGAGTTCAGAAATAATAATATTTTTATGATAAATACTGTACATATAGCTATTGGGGTTTGTAAATTAAACCGACACTACCAACAATTCTAATGCATTTAGCAATAAAATGGTTTCGTAATTCCGAATCGTTGTAAAAATTGAGCACAAGTATTTCAACAGGCAAGCGGTAAAAGCTCTATGCATGCTCTAATTATGGCTGTAGAAAAACCCCAGCCGCCGGTGACCACATATCTTTAAAAAAAGCTATGTCAAAAGCTTTAGAGGGAAAAATTCATCTAAATTCCAGAATACCAATCTCATCTGAAGCTGAAACTATCGCCAATGCATTTCTCACAAATTGTGTATGCATTTATGGTTGTCCTCAATCAATTTTGACTGAGAAGAAGTAAGAAAATCAACTTTAGAACGTTCAAATGCGCGATCATTGAATATCTGCGACATTTATAGATAAATATGGCATGGACTGGGATTCTTGGATTAGATACGCAATGTTTGTATATAATACAACACCTCACTCATCCACACATTTTATGCCTTTTGAGCTAGTCTTTGGTATGTTACCAAATGTACCTCATTCATTTCATAATGATCCTATATTTACAAACTATTCAAACAGAATCCTATTCAAACAAAATGAATTTGAAAATTTATAATGACCATGATACAAATTATACTCTTTTTAACGTTCAAAATTTGGTTTGGCTGAAAAGTGAATCTA
The DNA here is from genome assembly GCA_951394425.1 of Tipula unca. Taxonomy (NCBI): domain Eukaryota; kingdom Metazoa; phylum Arthropoda; class Insecta; order Diptera; family Tipulidae; genus Tipula; species Tipula unca. The sequence goes on from OX596381.1 coordinate 215,225,626, forward strand.
CGAAAACCAAACTATCTCAAAACTGGTTAGGCCCATATATAAAATGTTAGAAATCGTTAATCCAGTAAATACTAAAATTTTGATTTCAATCGGGATGATGATGAACACATCTATATGACCCTCTGTGGAGAGTGCAAAATCCATTAGCCGAGCCATCATTCATGACCGTGCCGGCTGACATGGAGCTTTACAAAGTGTACATGGTCAAACAAATTGGACCTATGGCCATATGTCCTAATATTTATCAAAACAAAATGTTGAATTAAAATAAATTAAATAATAAACATATTAAAAATAATTTTAAAACCTTAAATCTAATAAACTAATTCAACAAATTATAAAGTCAGTGAAGTTAGCCCAAAACCTCAGCCAGAATTGATATGTCTTGTATTTTAACTAAAGTGTAGCCATCCAGAATAAAGTGTACACATATTGTTTACAATGTATATAACTATCCCCAAAAAAATGTACAATACATAGAAACATTCAAGGAGCATGTTTCGTTTACTAAATAAGGTAAAAATTTAAAATGACTAGAGCCAATACTAGAGATAAATCCCAGTAGTGGCATATATGGCCAGGTATTCATGACATCAATTATGCTAGAGAGTTCGTTTATAAGGATCCATATTCATGCAATCATTCATATGGAGTGCATAAGTCAATGGGATCCACTTTACTCATGACGGAGAGCCTGTTTATAATGGTCCAATTTCCCTTCAATAGCATTCTTACAAATACACGAATACATACATAAATAATATTTCAAAACTACCAAATTTATAATCAGAATCTCATGGTTTACGATTATTGCACGATAATGTATTTGAATGTCTGCATAAAATTAAAAACCAAGGAATCAATACAGATTCTTGGGATGCTATCTTGATGAACGTTCCAACAAAGAAGTTGGACAGGGAAACTCACCACTTATACGAATATCTTTGAAGACCCCGAAGTAAATTAAAACCGTGAAGGATTTGCTAGCCTTTTTTACAAGTAAGGTTCCAATCACTGGGAGTATTATCCCCGAGATAAAACGTATAAAAAAGGAGGTATACCAACAAACAACCTCATTCAGTAAAACTACAAATCTTGTGGTCAGTAAAAAATCCATTAAATGTAGTTTTTGCTATGGAGAGCACAATCCACCTGAATGTAATAAATTCCAAAATCTATCACAAATAGAAAGAAGTAAGGCAGTTTATTATAATAAAAGTGGTGCATAGTAAATACAGTACGCGAACTAAGGCACCAGAAAGCATAAAGTCCGCTAATAACAAGCAGCACAATCATTTAACCGGAAGTTTATTTTACTAGGAACCGCTTTAGCCAGGTATAGCCACAATGGATTGTTTTGTGTGCTGATAGATCCTGGGTCTCAAGCAACCTTTATTACAGAAGACGCCTGTCAGCGGCCTAATTTAACAAAAAACACAGCATGTGCAGACATAATATCCATGAGAAAATTCGATGCTGGTGTAGCGAACACAACCATTGAATTTAACATAAAGCCCAGATTTCCTTCCAAATATATAACTTATAGCCATAAAGGCATTAGTCTTCAAAAGTTTAACTAGGAATATGCCAGAACAGCCATCTAGACCCCTTGAAATGGTGTGCTGATTCATCATTTTATACTCCTGGTCCTATATCGATTTATTATTGGGTGCAGACTATTATGGAGAAATTACTCAAGAAACCAAATTGGGCTGCGTATATGGCCATGCTTCAGACGATTGTCACAATTTAACAGTGATACATTCAATGGCATCAAGAACAGTTGATTTAGACAACCCAATTTAAAAGCTTCTGGAAAATAGAACAGCTTCCTCATAAACGAACATACGCCAGGCGTCTCAAAAATGGTCGTTACGTAGTAAAAAATTTCTTTTGGCATTGACTTGTATTCTGCCAAACGATAAGGATGCTCAAAAAGGATCACAATGGCACATCAGTTACAAGTAGAAAAACCACTTGCGAAAAATCAAAACCTGTATATTCAATACAAGAAGTTTATGGATAAATATATTGATTTAAGACACATGAAAATTACTGATGTAACTAATGAATCTGGTTACTATTATCTGCCACATCATGCAGTTCTAAAGGAATCAAGCACAACTACAAAATTAAAGGTAGTTTTCGACGGGTATGCCAAAACTACAACTGGAATATCGTTAAATGACGTTATGTTAACTGCGGCCCTATAATCTACAACAGGATCAATTATCTACAAATTATTGTTGATAACGATGATCAGAACTACCAACGCATTTTGTGGAGACAGCCTCCAGAAAAGGAGATTATGGAGTATAAGCCAACAATCGTCCCATATGATACAGTAGCAGATACTTATTTTGCGGTAAAGACAACTTGCCGTTGATGAACCAAAAAACTTCCTCATGGCATCTAACCTGGTGTTAAATGATTTTTACGTGGATGATCTGATTTCTGGGCAAAACACACTAGATGAAGCATTATTCATCCAAATACAAACCAGTCTAGATCTGATATCGGCAAAACTACCAAACGAAGCCTACTTTCAGATAGCGTAAAGCTTTGTGATCCGTTAGGCTGGTTGGCACCAATAACAATTTCAGCCAAGCTTATGATGTAAGAACTTTGGATGACAGGTCTCTTTTGGGACGAGTCACTTCAGTCACACATATCAACAAAATGGCAGGAGTTTAAAAACGTACAGCCACTTCTAGCAGAAATATCTATTCCACGTTGGATCCAATTTGAGATGAACAATAGAACAGAGTTACATTTGGATTTTGCGACGCCTCAGAAAAGCCTTATGCTGCAACCATGTACTTTAAATCAACAAATGCAGAAGTTATCACTAACGTAAGACTGCTGACGTCAAAAACAAAAGTTGCTTCGATTAAAAATGTATTTTCGATACCTCGACTTGAGCTTTGTGGAACGCTGCTACTCACTAAACTAATGCATCGAGTAATAGAAGCAATGCAACGAGCTTATTAAATTTCAACATGCAGAGTTCCTGAATGAAATCATGCAAATCAACAAAAATGGCTCAGTATCAACGAAAAGCAAACTACTTTCGCTCAATCCAATTATTGATGAACAAAAAATGCTTAGAGTAGGAGGAAGAATAACTAATTGTAACCATGATACCAGACACCCAAAAATATTGCCACAAAAACATAGATTCACAAAGCTATTGATCAAAGATGCGCATATTATTTATTTTATTTTATTTTAAAATACCAACACATACATACATTATTTAGAGACTGTTCGGCTAGTGGATTTATTGTCCTTTGAAAGCTGAACAGTATCCCTATTTGTATCCCTATGGGGCATTTAGTTAACTCTGTCACAAGCGGTAGAAGTAACATACGGTCAGAAATAGGAAATGTATCAAGTGTCATCGATTCAAAGCTTCATCAAAACAACAATTAATGGCAAGCTTACCCAAAGAACGAGTCACGCCATCACGCCCGTTTATAGGGGATATATAGCGCTATTTATATGCTTTGCTACTAAAGAAGTGCATATAGACATAGTCAGCAATTTAACTACTGCAACCTTTAAGAGATTTATCTCTCGAAGAGGCTGTTGTAAACGGATTTACAGCGATGATGGAACCAATTTTTTAGAAGCCAAAACCCAGCTGGCTAAAGAAAAACACGAGGCCCTGCAGCAAGCAACCCTTGAACTTCAACGCATACTATCTGACATCCGGCTCGAAAGACCAAACATTGATTATTCGGCTGGATGCCGGATAATATGGTCTTCATGAATTTAAGATTTCAAATAAATTTGTATACGAATCTTCCATAGCGAAATTTAAAAACAAAACTATCTTACCACTATGATATGAAGGTGGTCAATATTAACTTGGTATTATTATGGCATACTTGGGATTTATCTTTAGTATATTGGCTCCGGAAATTTTAAAATTGTACCTTAATTCTTAAACGAAACATTTTCTTTGAATAATTTTCTTATATAAACTTGATAAGAAGCTTATTAATTTTATAAAATAGGTTTTTGTTTGTTTCATCTGGTTCATATTAAGATACGTTCTGCAGTAATTTGTAGAAAACATTTTTGATTTTTTAATTCACCTATGCATATACGTTTCTGGATGGCTACACTATAGTTAAGATACACATCACATCAATTCGGGCTAAAGGTTTCGGCTTAAATTCACTGACTAAAATTATAAATAATAAAATTTATTAAATAATATTCTTAAATATTCATATAAAATGGTTTTCTTTAATGTGGAAACAACCATTCGCATATAAAGTTATAAAAATGCATTATCCCTAGTAAATGAGCTTTAAGGTATGGATGCTTCTATCACCGGCGAACAATATTTTCACAAACACACTCGTTCAAATAATACAATTAATTTTGAGAGGGTATCTATCTAACGTAGTTTATCATATTCCCCCCAATTTTATTTGACAACAATTATAACGATAAATCTCGAGCTTTTTTGCTGTTCGCTTTAAATGAACTCTATTTTCTTTAAAAACTAAAAATAAAAAAACATAAAACTCATATTCAGTGAATAATAAATCTCGTAAATAAAAGCATGCATTTTCATATTTTTTTCAATTTTGTTCGAGAGAAAAATTCTAATTTTTCTTTTTTTTTTGTTCCTCCTTGACTAAAATAAAACTATATTTCGAAAGCTCGATTTTAATATGATTTTTTTTTATTTTAAATTTACAAACAATTGAAAACCCATTTATTGGTAGTTTTTTTTTGAAAAGCGGAAAAAATTCATAATAGAGAGAGACTAAGAAAAAGTACTGTGAGTTTTTGTACTACTTTATGCTCGTTAATATATAAAATAAAGCTTCTCAAAAGTGTAAAAACATAATATAAAAGAATGGAAAGTTTTTTAATTTAATTTTTTTTTTTTGGAAAATTATGTATACAGAATTGGAAATTATTTCGATGTGTCTGTGGATAAAAAAAAAACAATAAAAAATATGTCTGAAGAATATGAAATAAAAAGGCTCCGGTCGTTCGGTTTAATATATACATGTATATGAATACAGAATAAACTTGATTATAATTTTCTCGTTTTCCCGAAAAGAAAAACCTCTTTTTCATGCACTTTTTTTTTGTATTTCTTTTGTCTTTCCGCACGATATAATTTGATTCTAATTGCACAGTAGATTTTTTTATTCTAAAGCTTTTTTTGTGTTCATCAAAAAAAAATGTACATCTCGTTTTTTCCCAAGCTTTTCGAAATTTTATTTTCTCATTAGAAAAAGAAGCTTTTTTTAAATTTTAATTTGATTCTAGAATATTTCAGTACAGTACTGGATTTTTTCTATAATGTAGGTTACATTGTGCTTTATAAAAAACTTTTTGGTCAATTTTTATTTAAACGAACAGATACATGAAAAATTAATGGAAAATTAAAAGTTTTTCTTCTGCAATATATATGTATGCATTCAGCTAACAATGTAAATTTTGACTTTGACAATATCAAATATTTAAATAGTTTTAATATTTGTTTGGCTTAATTAGTATACGGTATTATTTTTTATATGTAAATAAAGCTTGCATGTGACATTGTCTTGCAGTATTGGCACAGATCATTAAAATTGCCCGTCTCAACTACCTCAACATTCTGTGCAATCAACTTTGTTGCAACAGCAAAAGCACATAAAACTTATTTTAGACTTTAAATTTAATTAAAACACAAAAAGTATATAAAAATTTTCTGATGCAACTTTTTTGATGAATACAAAATTTAAAATATGCATTTAAATTCATTCAATTAAATTGTATATGTAAGTAAGAAAAATATATTCAAGACACAACATCCACGAACACAAACAAAAAAGCTCTTCATATTTTTTATTTTTTTAATTAAAAAGTCCTAAAATTCCGTTACCAGTAAAATCTACCTTGTTTTCATATATGTACATCGTTTTTATTCCGTTTAACAACGAAAAAATTTATTTAGTTGAACCAACAATACATCTCAACTAGAGTGGATAGCTATGAACAATGTTATATAAATTAGCTTTAGCTAGCTATCATCATCAAACGTATGAGATGAAGTTATATGTGGTATAAAGCCAGTACAATTTATATATGTATACAATATACATATAAAGTGTTAAAGAGGAACGAATTTTCTGAAAGCTTTTTACCACAAATTCATTTTTTTTTTATGAGTTATTATATAAAAATTATATAAGGACAGCAGAGCTTTTTCCTGTTACTAGACAACACAGAACATGCAACAGAAAATATTTTCTTTTTTGTTCTTTGTTATATTATTTCAATTATTTAGACTGGAGATAGTTTGGATAGTAATAATATTTAATTTAGTTTTTTGTACACAAAAGCTATCCAAAATATTATTACAACGTACTGTATATGTTGTTGGTGAGAAGTTAATTTAATATTTTTTTTTTTTTACTTACCGACCACTATCATATCGCCATGATCTGAGACGGTTTGAAATGATGGTGCTTCTGCCGATACCTCACACCGATATCGGCCCGATGATGATATGTTTACTGATTGTAAAATGACTGCTTTGTCTGTTGAATTATTGATCTGGAATGAGTGTACAGAGAAAATAAAACGGATCAGCATACAAAATATTTAATTGATCCTAAATGGTGCAACATTTACCCCAAACATTTATCCAAGCAAAATATTTGCTTGTTGTACACAACATAAAAATTCCAATAGCAAATCGCAAATCCTTTAAATAGCCACTTATTCAAAGCAGATTACACTAATTCTCCCTATTTTCCTATGTTCAAATTTGAATATACGAGTATGTATAGAGCTATTTGAACGAAAATCGTAAAAAAAATTCCACCAAATACCAGTACATATACTACACAGCACAGCACATAATTTTCCGTATATATAGTTTGATCCAATACTTGTGTGTTTTCCTTTCTATAAAGTATGTGGTGTCGTTTTTATTTATTTTATTGGCGGAGAGCAAATTTTCTTAAGACAAAATAATAAATATTTTATACTTATGTATTTTCCAGGGGGAGCACAGAGTAACAACACCAAAGGATAAGAAAATAGAAAAATAAACAAGCGAAGGAAAATTCCAATTCTATATACGGTATGAAAATAAAAATTTCCGACATCAACCTCGTATAATTGAAATAGAAAATCATTTCCGTTTTGTATATCGCTTTTACGTATCTATGTATGTACGTACACAGGGCCACAGCATAAAAGTATATACGTATATACATATATTCTATGTGAAAAATGACAATTTTTTGGAAGCATTTTTGTTTTCTAACTAATTAAAGCTGTTAAAAAAGTTTAAGATCCGGAAAATCCTTTTTTTTCTTTTTTATGCAAACATTTTTTTTTTGGGTGATTAAAATGTAATCTAGAAATTTCTATTTCTATGAATTCTATGTAGTATACGATATCGGAGGTATATATAAAAAAAAATCATTTGGAATTAACTAGCATAATTGAGTTATTATACGGAATGTGTTATGTTTTCATTAAATAAAAAGTAATTTTGATTTTACGATATATGGATTTGAATTTAGTTGATGTCAGAATATAAAACCATAGGCGATGTTTAAAATTTTGTCTTTTAATCTCTGAGATTAACTATATATTGATTATTCCATTTACCAACCACAATTAAATTACAATTTTATTGTGTTTATCGCATCCAGAAAACTAATTGGTTGGAAATTAACTTAAATGTATCTGTGCAGTTTTATTCGATTTATGTTGTGCGCCCACACTCAGGTAAACCTGATAGGAATCGATTGTCCATCGAGAAAACTTTAAAATGTTCATCAGGCAATACTATTCTCATCCCCAGGATCTTAAATCATCCTAAATTTTGATATCATCATTTTAAAAATTTATAAACAACGTAGGAGTTTAACAAATGGTTCCCGAGAACCATGAGTGCCGAGAAAAGTTTCTTATGATTTCTACTTGACATGATGCCCAATTGCTGTGATAAATCGTTCAACACCAGCCGAATGTTGTGATTATACATATGAGCCCATTGCGCCAATTATAACATACGGGTGGTGTTCAGCGGTTTATCACAGTAATTGGACATCATGTCAAGTCTAAAAATAGGAAACTTTTCCTGGCACTCATGTTTCTCGGGAACCATTTCTTAAACTCCAAATTTTATGTCTGGGGCCATATTCATATGAATTTCTGAGCCTTTTGTGCCAATTACTTCTTACGACAAAGAATATATAAGCTACACGTTGTTTACAAATTTTTAAAATGATGATATCGTATTTCAGGGATGGGATGAGAATATTATTGCCTGATGAACATTTTTAATTTTTCTGGGAGGGAATCCTGGAATAACTTCACACACTTAACAATACAGCATAATTTTTAAATTTATAACATCCCTGGAAACACTGATAGAAATTGAGAAATAATAATTTGACAGTTTTAGTTTTAAATTTAAAAGTGAGAGACAGATAATCAACTAAGTTTGCAAAGATTCAGATTACATTGATTTTTTTAAAATATTTCTAACCTAACTAGTTTTTCTGAGATGGTAAGTTAGAAAAATAAATTGAACATTGATTCACGAAGTCGGATAAATTTATCCGAGCTCTAAACCAATAAAATTATCAAAACAATTCCGTTGACCAAAACCAATTATCCGTTTCCAACTCTTTCAAGATAAAACATTTTGATCTCATGGTCGGATGGAAGTAGCTCAAGGTTATATCCGACCTCGTGAACTAACATGAGGCTAGAATTGAAATAGCGAGGGTAAAAATCAATGAAGGGCCTTTACGTATCATCTATTATTTTCTACGTTGATGTGTCGACAACCCGTAGAAAGTCGATAATGTAGAAGTCGAAATTCCTAGAGTGGTTTTGTCAATTAGTTCTAAACACTAAGGTGACCAAATAACTTTAGGAATTATGCGCTAATGGTGACAGTTTCATAGAATTTCCATCAATGAATTTTAATCTCTTTTCAAAAATAGTGGTCATATCCAGAAATCAGTAAAAACAGCTCACAAAAATCAGAAACATGGCACAACTGATAGAAATGTTTACAAAAAGTTTATAACTTGCATTAAAAATAATCTGGGGAACTTTGACTATGACCGTGTTATACAATTTTACACACCCCGCCCATGGTAAAACGAATTCTAGTTCAGGAAGGCTATAAGAGGTACCGAGTTATTAAAACACTTATTCATAAAATTTAGTGGATGTGTTTTGATGGATGATGAAACGTACGTGAAATTGGATTTGAAACCATTAATCAAGTCAAAAATTGGATCTTACGAAAAACCGAGGCAATACCACCTGCTACAAGTAAACGAACTTCAAGTTAGATACATTTGCAAATGTATGATTTCGCCAGCAATTTGCAGTTGTGCAGCCAGGTTTTATAATAAAGTTTTGGCCATTTATATAGTTCAAATAACTCTAAGGCGATAATACAATTGTACGAATTTAATCGAATACGAGTTGACCAATTGCGGACCAATTCACGGGTAGAAATAGACTTTTACTTTAATTTTCGATAAATTCATTTACCGTACCACAAAATGTAGGGTAAAGCGAGTAGACAAAAGTACGAGTAAATATAATAATTGATTTCTGGATTTTGTTGAAATTAAATTATTTCTTGCAACATTGTGTCATTGAAGGGGCTCAATTACCGATGAGCGAAATATACTCAAAGATTCTAAAGCTGTCACCACTCGTATCGCATTGATCCTAAAGAAATCTGGTCAACATTGTAGGAGTTGTCAAAATTATCGACATTTTTTACATTGTTGACATGGTCAATAGAGAATAATGAATGACGAATAATGGATGACCAATAGAGAATTATGGATGACGCGTAAATGCCCATCCCTGTTCACAGCACGGCTTTGTGCAAGCTAGATAGACAACGAGTAAATACAACCCATAAATACATTATGGGTTCTTAAGGTATCCTACGGACCATGGACCATTTTTATTTATACTTTTTATAAATGATATTACTAATGCGTGTGGTCAAAATGTATGCACAAATAAAATATTTTTCTGACATATAGGACACCCTCCTATTATTTGCTGACACGGATGGCAATTTTAGATTCCTTAATTCAAACGAAGGTGACTTTAGGTCTACTATCTCGCATTGCGACCTTTTAAGTTATAACGAATTATAGTTATAAGTCAGAACGAATTGTTCCACCATATGGTAGGTGCAGTGGTCGTTTCAGGTAACGATGACGTACTGTCTTAGACAGTACGAAGATCATGGTCGGAAAGGATCGAAACCGTTGGAGCCAAATAGTTGACTCAGTAAGGAGCTAGTAATGGCCTTTAAAAACTGATTATTATTTTAATACCTCAGATGAAAATGATGAATTATAAAAAATTAAATGAACTTTTAATAAAAGATCACTGTCTCTTACTTTTAGAGAGTGATGATAATGTTACAGTTAATAAGCCTCTTAATAAATTAAGCCTTGAATGGCAGACAATTTAACAGTTATTAGTAAAGTTACTCCACAAAAAACCAAATAATGCAAGATTGCTAAAAAGATTAAAATCTCATCAAACGAAAATATCTGCTATGATTTGTGCTCCTAAAGAATATTATTATCTTAACAAGTTCATCAATCAAGTTGCGTCCATCTTCGCTCATTTTTTAATTTCTGCCTTCAACAAGAAATTTTTCCAGGCTGCATTAAAGTGGCTGCGGACATTCCACTCCTTAAAAAGGGAAAAACCAATGATTATTTAATTACAGGCAGACCTGTATTAATGTATTAAGACTAGACTTAGTATGTTATTCTTAGCGGAAAAATAAGAAATGATTGCTATGATATGCTAGCCAGCAATACGGGTTCAAAGAAGGTTAGCACTGAAATGGCCTTGAATCTTATTAATAATATTTACAACTCCTTAAATTACTGCAATATGCTGCAGCTATTTTTAATCACCTAACTACAGCCTTCGACAAATTTGATTTTCAGTTACTTTATACAAATTGTATTGCGCGAGCAATCGAGGCATAGTTTAGCATCCCTTGAACTATTTATTGTGGTGTTCCACACGCCTCTGTGCTCGGCCCAATCCTATTTTTAATTTATATTAATTCAGTCTTTTTATTAAGATTCCAAAGGATCTATTGTTGTTTTTGTTCATAACATTGCTTTGGCGTATAAACGTATTCCGGGTTCAGTATCATCACATCTAATGAATCACGTTTTTTGCTTACTCATAGATGAAATCAAATGCTATATTTTATAATTTATATGCTGCTACTGTTGCTAATCCCGAAATTTGCAACCATTCAAAAATGGGAAAACCATTGCTATAGAAACATATACCATGTTTCAACGTCTTAAGATCTTCTTTTCTTATTCAACAAACTTGTTTTCTAATTTAAAATTTAATTTCGAAAATGTTTCTAAAATTCATGAAATTTTATAAATTTTGATAAAATTTTGCTAATCTAGTGAAACTTGATTCATATACATATTTGAATTTGAAATTTTTTCTCCAGAAGCGTATACGAGAACAAAAGTTTTAAAAAATTTTGAATTAATATTTCGAGTTAAAATTCATATTTGTAAAGGTCAAATTTATGTTCAAATTCAAAGCAGTCACAAAGTAAAATACACGAAAATTTATCTAGCACTGATGCAAGACAATATTTCGTCTGTTTTACTAGGTGAATGCTTTTGTATTCATGTACTTTGCAATAATCTTGAACCCAATTTTAATTTAAAATCCGAAAATGATAAACGTTGATGTTTTATATTAGACGATATTAATGAATTTGGTACAAAATATACCTTCGACACAGAACGCACAAATGATTTAGATAAACTGACACAATCTTCAAATATGTGTTTAAGGAATTACGCATCGATATACAATAAATTCAATTTTGAAGGACACGATAATATTTAACACCCAGTTACAGGTCACAAAAGCGACACGATAATATCTCCCCAATATTTATCATGTATTTCATAAAAGGTACAAAACCATAAAGAATTTATTAACAATTTCTCTTCATTTGAATTTTATTGTGTGTGCGCGCGAAAAGAATGATGTAGATGAAGAAGCCACCCTAATAAATAAATATACTGTCACAAAATATTTTGACTTATTCTTATCAAAATATTTATGTATATAACGAACGAAAAAATACACGAAAACCATTAAGCTTTTTATGAATTCATAAATTATTCACCGTTTATTCAGAACAGAAAAAAAAAATTAAAACAAACCGCAATATATATACTCGTACAGTATTCCAAAGATATGTATTATGTATGTATATGAATAAAAAACAAAATCTTGAAATCTATATCTTTACAGCGAATACACCAACCCCCTCTAAAATGGTGTACGCTCGTTTATGAACAAAAAGCAGTCAAAACGAATGAACTTTGGCTTTCGAGAAATACGTATATAAAAAATGTATTGATTTATCATCGAACAGATACAAAATATACCGCGTTATATGAAATGAGCTTTCGCGGATTACAAAACAATGGATCCGTTTATCTCTGTACTATGTGTATATACGAGTATATGTATAGTAAAGGTCAAATAATATTCGGTTTTCAATTTTCAGCAAATGATAACCGATTTTATATTAACCATTTGTGTTGGAATGGGTGTTTGAAACAAATATTGTCTACAAAAATAAAATAAAATAAAAGTTTGAAGAGAGCTTTTTTTTTTTTGTACGCTCGTATTGTATACAGCAGGTATTTTTATTATTTCAATATTACGACAGGTATATATATAATATTGAACAGATTTTCAAACATTGAAAGCATTTTGTTATTCATCCTTATTTTTAATTTAAAATATGATTTATTATTCATTAAATATTAGAAAATTTATTCACTCACTGGAAATACCGTAAAGCAGCAAGTGAAAAACGTATATATGTATATTGGAAAATTGAAAACAATTTTTTTTTTTTCGTAATATCAATTTGGGCTTTTTTATTTCAAGGTAATTATTGGAGATTTTATTTTATATTCCTTAATAACAAAAAAAATAAAAATAAAATGATTATTGAAAACAGAATATAATTTTGAAGGGATAATAAATTTTCTCGGTTTCATTTGTTGTTGTCCACGAGTGAAAGGTGAAAATGTAATAACTTTTAATTACTTTATTGGATGCGAAATGATTTATTTGTTTTGTGTTTTTAATAAAGATTTTGAAATTTATTTATATTTTGCATAATGACAATTCTCGTATCCTTATGGTATTAATCGCATTGGTACTCGATTGGCAGGTGATTAAATTTTTTAATTTTAAAACGTAAATTTTCCATTCAAATTATTTTCTTCTCTAGACTATGACTCTAGATCAGAGCATCGAACCGATATTTTTATAGTTCCGGATTTGGAGTCAGTTGCAAAAGTTTTATGTTCCGGTTTACCTCTCTGGTATTGGGAAATAATTTTTATTTCACTTTAGTTTCAGGACGGAACCGTTTAAAAATACATTTTTAACGTAAATAAACCATTCTAATCCAATCAACCGAAATCTCCAATATCCGGAAAGGTACCGGATTTGAATTCCAATAGAGGCGGAATGCAAAAACAATTTTTGATCCTTGATTTCGATCGGGATGAAGATCAACACAACTATAGCCTTCTGTTGAGAGTTCAGAAGCTAAAGGTCGAGCCATTATGATTCATGTGAGTATACATGGAGCTAAACAATTTACAGTTCAAATTAATCAAACCTGTGTCAATTAATTTAATCAAACCAACTTAAATACATAAACTACATTTTTGGTTGTTCGGTTTAAAAAGTAAGTATTAACATTAAAGTAGATTTCGTCTATGGTTTTATCCCAATTGTGAATATGGACATAATTCAAAAATTTTATATATTTTTATCGATTTCCAAATGGCGCCAACCAATTAAAAACAAATATATAAACGAACCCACACGTTTTAAGTGTAATGGATAAGGTTGACATCATAAAGAGTTTAGAGTGTTGAAAAACTGGTCCATTAGATGGATTATATCAAATTAAAATATAAATAAACTGAATTACTAACAGCTTAGAAAAGCTGATGTTACAATAGAGTCGAAGCAGAAATCGGAGTTGAAGTCAGTCAAGAAGTAGAAATGCTCGAAGTCCAAGGTGAACGTCAGGATACTATTGGTATCACTTAAAATTTAAATATCAATCATGAAAATGTCACGAAAATTAATTGACTTGAAGCGATAGATCATGAAACGTCATTAAAAGCAAAGTGAACCGGAGCATTTGCAGATCTGTTGCGTAAATTTGGTGATTTAACTCGCCCATGGAACTTAACTATTGTCAATTTGGATATCTACCATCATATTGAAACTAATGGCCAACCAACCAATTATCTGCTGAACGAGCAGAATTTGAATTCATGATGAAGCAAGGAATCTGTCGACCATCTTCAAGTAACTGGGATATTGTATATGGTTGCAAAGTCAGATGGTTCATGGCGTCCATGTGGTCACTGCGTGCTCTTCACCCAATACCGTTCATACAAGATTTTACTATGAATTAGATTGGTAAGAAGTAAATCTATTTTTCTAAAATAGTTTTACAAAAGGCATTCCACCAAATTCGAACTCATTCAGACGATATAGCAAAAACCGCCATCACTAAACCTTTCGGACTCTTTCAATTCACCGCCATGATAGTTGGTCTGTGTAACGCCCCACAGACCTCCCAATGATTGATGTACGATGTCCTACGAGGGATTGATTTCAAGAAAGTGTTAGTTTGCAAAAGACAAAAATAACATAAAGTTCCTCTTTCATTTAACAACATTCGAAGGGATGTACCCAATACTTAAGAAGATAGAAGCCATTAAAAAATATTCAAAGCCAATGGTAGTAAAGGGTCTGAAGCAATTCCTGGCTATCATACATTTTTATATAGGCTAGGATTTGCTGCAGGCAATGATCAACAGGAATACTAAAAAAGATAAAAAGCCGCTTAAATGGTTAACAGAAACCACTGTATTCGAACTATACCGAAACGATCTAGTCGAGGCTACGCTTCTTGCATGCCTGTGTCTCATAATGCACGTCAGACTTTACAAACCCGCCTTACACCAAGATTTCGTCAAATTGAAACTCAGATGACACATCAAATGGCTCATACAGGCATGCTACTAGGAAATTCCTCACGGAACGATACGTTTGGCCAGGCATGAAGAACTTCATCGCAACATCTGTTAAGCACTGCATCGAATGTCAACGAAGCAAAGTTCAAAGACATAATCGAACACCAGTATAGTTAAGCAATAGCCGTCTATGTCCTTATAAACGGATTGCCACACCGTGGGCTTCTGGATAGTCGGGGAAATGTGTCTGTGCTGGATATAACGTCGAAGAGTTTTTAAATAAAAACAAAATACAGGTAAATACCCTTTCATCCACGCTGTATATTGTATTGTGTATACAACGAGTGGGTAGGTCACAAGAGCATATCAAATCCTTCATCTAAATTGATTTGATGGAAACACATACCCGGAAAAGGTAACATAAATGCTCTCGCATTAAGTCGAATATCTCTTAATAATCCGAAAAGCGAGACCTGTGAACCAGAAGCGTGTGACATTTTTGTAACTATACCTGATCACAAACCGGTCGCCATTAAATGATCCTTGTATGTCTTCATCCCTCAGCCAGTTACATTTTTCAATAGAAAATCAACCGACCGTAACGGGTTCAAAACATCTTTTGGATTAAGAATATCACTGTAGTCCTCTATGCGGTTATCACTACAACTTCAGAAATTTGTACTTTAATTTGGCTCTGAATTCAAATACGAATGAATATTTTTCAAAGCGGTTTGTTTTATTAGAATGATCACTGAAATTAAGTATGGAACACAATTTCATTGAAAATAATTTCTTGAATGGCTTTACAGTACTCTATTCTGTTAACGCAATTTTTCAGATCCTTTTCGATTGTATCTGATCAATTTGATCTTTCAAGTCTTTGATTGTCTCTGAGTGGTTCACGTAACTTATCCTTAACGGCTCCCCACAAAAAAAAGTTCAACGTATTCAAATCGCAGCTGCGTGGTGGACAATTGACATCTCCGTTACGGCTGTTTATTCAATCCCCGAAGACAGTGTGCAAAAGACAAATTGTTTCGATTACTGTGTGGCAAGTTGCACCATCTTGTTGAAACAAAATGTTGTGTATGTTCTCTTGAATTCTGGGTAACAGAACTAAGTGAAATATTCAGTTCATGAGCACGATGACGATTATCCAGTGACAATCCATTTTCACCATTTTGTTTCACAAATTGATCCACGAATAGCCTTGTACGCATATTTACATTCCTGCTGAATTTTCCACGTACATTTTTTACAGTTTGGGTAGAAGACTCACCACTTTGATAGTAAGTTTTTATTATTTCCTAATTTTCGTCAAGCGTAAAGCGACCCATTTCGTAAAACTCAAACATTAAATTTATTGTCTGTCACAACACGCATGACGTACAAGTGTTGCCACACTCTAAATACCCGGTATAGATGAAATTGCAAACGCTAGATCAATTACCCTTCTATCCAAATATTATGTATAACCGCTCCTATACCGGATCAAAAATTCACAATCTAATGGAACCCTAGAAAGATCTCGCCGATCACCCTAGTTGAGTATATTTGCTCATTTGTAAGATTTGAAATTTCGCCAACAAACCATTTGCAAGACAGGTAAAGAAAACTTAATCATTGCTAAAGAAAAATCGAAATTCGAATCCAAGTACATTTATCATTATGGTGATTAGGTTCTGTTAAAAAATGAAACCTTACGATTTCGGTTTTCAGAGTAAAATTTCGGTTCACTTTTTGTTGGAAACTCTGCTCTAGGTTGGACTCAACATCACAAATTGGCGGCGAGTAAGTTAACCGTTTTTATAGAAATATACTATAAATAGAAAAACCTGTTTAGCATACACAAAGTCGATTAAACTAATTATTGTAATCCCTCATCCTTAACTCAATAACTCAAACTAAAATACTGTACCCTAATTCTCCGAATAAAATCAAAGCTTTTGCACTAAAGTTTAAGGTGTTTAAAGATGGTAATTTACTCACCAAAAAAAAAAAAAAAAACTCAAAACTTTAAAAGCTTTGAAGCTCCTTTTTATCCCAATTAATTTTTTTTTTGTAAAACTTTCTACTTAAACTTTATCAACAAATAAACTTACGCCGTCGTATATGAACTATAAATATACGAGTGGAAAGAACGAGAATGGGCCACATTCGCATAGAGGTATGTAAAACTTTTGTTTTATACCATGAAAAGCTTTTTTTTTTCGTTCCCACTTTTTAGTGATTTTAAAAATGAAATAAAAACACACATATACGTATATGTGTATATAAATTCATTCGAAAATTAAATATTTTTTACTACAAGAAGATAAAGTTTTTTTATTTTTTATTTTTATTTTTGGATGATGAAAATAAGAAAATGAAAACGAAAATTTTTCCGTAATAACCTATAAAACAAAAAGGGGTTGAATGAATATAAAACCGAGTATAAAATCCAGTTTTTCCGTGTTCGTCGTATTCATCTTAGCTTAAGGCAACGTAAAATTTATACATCCCAATACACACAACAGCATAACACCATCAAAACCTTTCCTCCCCAAAAAATTATGATTATTATTATGATTATTATTATTATTGTTGTTGTTGTTGTTATGTTATGTTCCTTTAAGAAAATTTATTATATACATGAGCTATATACACACACACACACAAATATATACTAAATATTTATACTATATATTAGATACTTACATCAACTGATACGCCGGGTAGTAAAAATGTTTGGCCTGGCGGTGTATCACGCGGTACATAACGATAAAATTCATTACCATCCTTATACCATTTTACCGAATATAATACTTCGTTGCCTAAATCATAGTGACATTCTAATTGTGCTGTTGAATCCTTAACTATATGTGCTGGTATACGAATTTCTGTTAATCGTAAACTTAATACTAAATCTGAAATGAGACGAGAGCAAAAAAATAATTGTCATTAAATTTATTTGATTGAAATTTTTTAACCAATCCATATCCGGTATGCATACAATAAAATTGTTTTTCAATTTATATGAGTATGCATTGAGCTTTTTGTTAAAAAGAAATTTATTTATTTAAATTAAATTTTTTTATTTTTTAACATTTTTTGTATTAATTGAATTTTTTTTTTATATCTACAAGCCAAAAGCATCATCATCATTATATTCTGTGTACTACATACATATAAAGTATGTACGTATTTATACACATCCTTATTATTATTTTCCAATGATTATATTTTGTGAAAATATATAAAAAATATATATTTTTTTTTAAATTTATAATTTATATAATAAAAAATTGTATTAAAATATTTTTTTTGTTACGAAAGCTTTTGTTTTAAGTTCATCAATATAATGGAATCAATTTTATGGGCTATACAGTTTGATTTTTTTATTTTATTTTATTAAATAATAATAAAAATAAATTTTGTAGTTAAAATATAAAACATAATAATAATAATTTTTAAGGCAAAAAATAATATAATATTAAATTATACTCGTATGTGCATACATACAACATAATATATATACATGTATGTATATATACATATATATAAATAACAGTAATAAAATTAATTGACCTCGTGGCCAATGATGTGTTTCACTATTAAAATTTATGCTGTTTAATGTAAAACATAACCAATTTAAAAAAATAAAAATAACATAATAAATGTATCGCGGGAGCAAAAAAAAGCTTTATTTGGTATGCTTTAAATGTCAATAAAGCACAACGAAAATCAATATATGTTACGGAGGTTTAATATTAAAGAAGTGATCTTTCTTTATAAAAATCCGGAAAATTAAATATTAATAAATCTTGGGTTTATAATTACAAAATAATTAAAATTCCGACCAACCATCGGCTAATAAAAAAAAAACGGTTTCGAGTTTAGAAATAAATATTTACAACTGTCGCACACACGGTTTCTTGTGTTTGCTTACTCTTAATTTAAATATAATTTGATCCAAAATAATTCGTATTTAATTGGTTAGCATAAAAAAGCTGTAATGTAAATTAAATGTAATTTATGCAATGTAGTTAAAATTCGGAAAATTTTGATTACAAAGCTCCGAATTCCTGCTTTATGTCTACAATTTTAAATAAAAAGCAGTAACACTATACTATAAGCAAATAAAAAAATCATGATACTATCGCCAAACTACACTGAGAAAATTTGGGTTCAAACAATTGAAATCTCTAGAAAAAGAACTTTCATTGAAAGGAAAATCTGTTATTGTTAAATGAATTTATTCTTTGTCCCAAACCCCATTCCTTATTTCATATTGCGCGTTAAAATAATTATTGCATATAACTTAAATCACTATAATTTAATTGTTTTATTCTTGAATTTAAATGAATATTAAATACTTAAAATTAACGTATCAATATTTCTTTAAATACATTTTTACTTTGTACGATTTAAGATCGCTATTTCACATTACGCATAAATTTAATCATTAATTGAAATATTTTGAACCAAAACATTAACGAAACCTAGCCTATAATTAATTACAATTTGTTACACCAGGTTCCAATTTTATTAGAATTGCCGTTCGCCAGAAAAGCGTGGGTAGTGAGTGCACTTCACAAACTTCAAATTGAACCCACACCTAACTTTTGATGTAATTGTGATATCGAGAAAAAACTCTGGCATTTATGACAAATTAATTACAGGTCACTAATATGACGCCGAATAAAAATATGTGTAAAAGTCCACTTCGTCTAATAGAAACCTATACTGAAATTCAATGAAAAATACCAAAATGTCGATTTTAACATCTGTAGTAATTTATTACACCGCAGACAACCACCATATTTTGGATACATCTGGCCACTGTTTACACTATATAAAAACTAATTAAGTATATATACCGTATAGTACAAACAATCTAATAATATCGTTAACTAAGAAAATTTTTACACAAAATAATTATATTTTCGGCGTCTTACCAGTCTTACCTATTATAAATTTGTAATAAATTCTGGCCGAAGTTTTATCTCGATATCACAATTACATCAAAAGTTACAAAGTGGCGGTTTTTCACGAACGGCAATTGTAATGAAATTGGAACCTGGTGTAATAAATTGTAATAAATTATGGGATAGGTCTCATTGTGGTGGGCTGATTTGGCTGGTGCAGCTTCAACTTCAGGGATGGGCGAGATATTTTACATCAAGTCGACACATAAAGTGATTCATACCCTATATACAATAATTTCAACCTTTTCAATAAACGCGATAGTTTTTATACTTGTCAAAAGGTGGCTTTAATTAAGCTATCGATAAATCCAGTAGATTATTTTTACATAATTGACCAATCTACAGCTTTCAAATGTTTAGCTTAGTTATAGAGCTGACTCCAATATCTTTTAACATTTTATGAAGTTCTACCAAAATGAATAGAAACATAGAATCTAAATATCATCTTATATACATAAGTTTAGCTTAATACTGTCTAGCATCACTTCATATAGTGAGCTGAAATATTAATCACAGGAAGACGGACAACCATTTCTCAACTCTGTCTTCAAATCAATGCCTTACTCGATGAATTTGTATTTTGTAAATACTTTGTCAAAAATTAACTTTGCTATACTAAGCATAACTTTTTTGGAAAACTTATTGGCATCCCAATGTTTTGTCAATAAATGCACATCACATGCATCACAATGGATTTCTATCGAGTATCACAAGCTGAATAAATTGAATTTTAGAAATGACATGTTGAAAACTACCATTCTTGAATATTTTTAAAAAACTGTTGGCGATGTCAATAAAATTTTAATTCGTTAAATGATTTCCAAGGCATTACCATAATAGTGCCAGTTGTGTGCCATTTTAATCATGATTTGGCATTTTCAGGTATATCACAGAGCAAAATGTAAATTTGTACATTTTCTTAGCAAAGTTCGTTGATTCATATATTATTAGAGGAGATCTATATCAAACTCGCCTTGTCACACTTTCAAAAAATTAAATAGCTACTGATGGAATTCAGCCGTGAACGTTTAAAATTATAGTGCACTAACTTCTCTTCTAACTATTATTGCGTTATCGATTGCGTTATCGATTGAACATTCTTGAAGTGACTTATAGCCAGTTGTTTCAAGCATTTGTTACCGTTCCAAGTTGGCTAAATACATTTATCCAATAATATCCAAATCATGTTGCTTTAATTGCAACCCGTTAAAGGGATCTTTTGTCTCAAAAAATAATGCAGGAGCATCAGCAAATAATCTTAATTACGTAATGTTTGCAATCTTTGACCAGTTTAGAGGTAGTCAAATCTCAAAGGATTCTTAAGAGTATTAAGCACGGCTTTACTATCCGTGCATATAATAATATCCTTCCCTAAATCACTAAATTTAAACGCCTCAATCGCACTATGGTTAAGTGCAATTAATTCAGCTTGAAAAACCGTGCAGAGTTTACCCAGATTACCCGAGAATCTAACCCTATACTTTTGACAATAGAATCCAAACCCTGCAGATAATTGTCAATTAAAATCCTGAGAGAACCACTTCTCTCGAAAAGAAAACAACGGAGAATGAATTGGTGAAGTTAAATTCGGACAATAGCCTGTCATTCACCATTTCAATCTCCGGAATATGTAATTTAAACTTATTAAGAATCGGTCTATTCCCCGTACAAGTCCCAAGGGCATTCCATGTCCTAACCTCAGTCGAAACGCAGCAGAGCAAGCAGTACCAAGAATGTAAGATTGCAATTCGGGCAAGCATATAGAATAGACACCACAGCAAGAAGAGTTGAATAGACATTCGTTCATCTACAGTCCACCAACCTTGCTACAGAAGACGTTAGTTTTACAACTGGCCACCATATTTTAACTGATGCATACGACAGTAAAGGTAAAACCAGTGATTTGTAGATGAATGACATCATTTTGGGGGTTTCAGACCCCAGGAATTGCCAAAAAACCTTTTGCATTGCTAAAAAAATAGCAATGGCCTTTTGCAGCTTATAATCGAGGTTAATTTTCCAGGAGCACCCCTATATGCTTATTGTGCTCTGTCCTTGTAATTGCTCTACCAAATATAGCGGGAACAGATATATTTTGCTGTTATTATAGAGATACAGTTTTATTAGGATCAGAAATCTAATTGGGCATATAAGCCAAATAGTCTGTATAATTAGTATTCAAGCGAGTAAAATTGATATTAGTTTTCTCTAATAATTTTTTTATAAATGTGATCAGAGTGCGGTAATTCACACTTTATGCACCCCATTACAACCGCATAGCACATGATCCACAAAGTAAATGATCTATTCTTTGACATAGAACGACTCTCATATGTATTATAGTAGATATAGTACCATTAATATTAAAGAAATTGTAAATGTCATAATCAGGAACTCGGTAAATAGCAGTGATGTAATTCTGTGAGAAATCGTTAAGTTTAACTTGAATGTAATGAAAATCAAGTTCAGGTTGGTCAGTTGAGTCTATCTCTACTGTACATGGCAATAACTCATGGTCGGTCATCCCTACATGAAAAAATACTATTTAAACCCTGAATATTAAAACTAAATCCCCGCTTCCATAAAGTTGATTTTTTCCTCAAGAATATCACATGGTTGATTCAGATTAGAATAGGTTTGGTGTTTATTCTTTCATTTTTTTGGAGAGGTCATCAGATACGTCATCATCATTATCCAGTATATTGATAGATTGTAGTATTGGTACACCAGGACGCTTTCAAGTGGCAGATCCAAGTTTTAGTCCATTCAGGAACTCGACAGAGATTTCCGCACACATAAGATATTTTTACTGTTAATACATTTGATACCCAGAAAACGCTCTGTACTAACACAAGTATACAACACTTAGTACAATTTAGTGTTTAATGACGAGAATTGGATTGAACTATTTCATTGAAACTTAATGAAGCATAACATTTTAATTGTATTTTGCATAGATTATTTGATTTTTACAAACTTCGACAGATCGACGTAGAATGAATTCCTCTCAAAGTTAAAATACATAACAAAATTGGCATAAGATAGAATTTTTAATTGTTGTTATTATAAAATTTAAATTGCTAGGCAAGAA
The DNA here is from genome assembly GCA_951394425.1 of Tipula unca. Taxonomy (NCBI): domain Eukaryota; kingdom Metazoa; phylum Arthropoda; class Insecta; order Diptera; family Tipulidae; genus Tipula; species Tipula unca. The sequence goes on from OX596381.1 coordinate 215,248,800, forward strand.
AATTACAAATTCCACCCACGACCAATTAAATAAAAATTCCATTTCAAGACTAGGCATTTCTATATATTGAATGATGTATAGGTATAGAAAATTCAACATCTTTCAAAAATGTTCGTTGTATATGAAATTGAGGATGCTTTTCACAATTAGTTTGGTCGATAATTGGCAGGTGGTGCGAGATTTTAATTCATCATTCAGCTGCGTAATTAACACATTCGTCAAAAGCTCGATATAAATTCCCTAGCGGAATTTGAAGGTAACAATAATAAATAACGTGTTCACTTGGTTTTTTTTTAGCACAGACATAATCAAAAACCGCGTAAAAACAACAATTTTCAAAAATTCATCAAAATTTATTTTAGAAAAATTATCCGAACTTCCATTTTAAATATTACAAAACTTCTCAAAAAAATGTATTTTGCGCTGATTATTTGAATGTTACAATATTTATCAATATTACAGGACTTTAAAGGGTTCTTCTAAACTGCAAGATTGCAGTTTACTACAATATGACATATCAAAGATGCATTATGAATTCAACCCACGATCTTGAATTTATATAAAACATTCAAAATCTCGTCAAATAAAATCCAGAATTTTCAAAATTTACTATGCGTATACAATTCTGAAGATAGAGTTTAAAATTCAAATTGTTAAATTTTTGAAATTTGAATATGACACACTCACCTCCGATTTATTTTGGTTATTTTTTTTTTAATTATAGAGCAATCAATATTTTCCAATAAGCAACACAGCAAAATGCGAAAGACTTGTGGGACCCTAATTAAGTTAGGAAATCTTTTATTTAATACTGTCCCAAATGCCTGCAGTACCCATAATCCGGCAGTGGCCGAACCATTTATTAAGAAGAAGAAATTATTGTCTTGACAGATGATTTATATATAAATTGGAAAAAATCAGGACACATGTTCCCCATTTCCTTATAGCATTAGTAATATTGGTCTTATTTTTAATACAAGTATTGCAGGTCGGATATGTCTAATTATCTCGGTTACATTTGAAGAATATTATCGCTTTTGGTTAACTTCGGTTAACCCATAACCCATTATCTTTCACATCAAATGAAATTATTCGATTTTTACTAGTTTCAAACACTGTTGTAGATAATTTAGAGGTGGTCTTGGATTGAGATTCTTGTGATACTCATCAGAATGATTTTAGCCTGGTCCGATAACCAAAGCGTATTAATGGATTTCCTAACCTCGAATGCACAGGTTTTTTTTAATGGGCTACCGAAATGGTGCGAATGGAGGAATTAAACTATACAGTGCGATTCGAATGAAGCAAATGAAAAGCTGAAACAAATCGCTACAGACAAATTACGAACTCAATATGAGATTAAGTCACCTGCGAAGCTGAAGCCTAGAGTGAAGTTTTAAGGAATGCCAGAATAACTAGGAAGGGGTTAGATTACATAATCCTTGAAGCAACAAAATTCGTTTTTAGCTGAACACTAATGTTTAATGTTCTTAACACTAATGTTTGATGATTGGAAATCTGAAATATTGATTATTGTTCATTGTTATTCATAATGAATCAATTACAAATCAATCACACTTCGCTAAAAAATCCAGAAAATAGGCCACATACAAGGGAATTGCTTGAGGGTGGAAGTCTATAAACCAAAGAATAAAAGAATGCACTACAACGTTTTGATGTTGATGCTTCGCCTTGAAGCTGTAGGTCTACCCTAGTACGTCGGCTCAATGTTATACTCTAATAGAGAAGTCTATAACTACAATACCAGAAACACTCGTATCGGTATCGATATACAGTAAATCTACTACTAGACCTAAGAGTGATAATATTCTGGACAAAGTTGCGCTTTATGGTGAATATTTATGTAAGTTCAACTTCATTTGATATTTCCAATCCCGATTTAAATTAACAAATGATATTTAAAAAATGTAAAATCTAATTTAAAAAAAAATATTTTGAAAATTTGTTTAACAATTTAAACCAAAAGAAAAGTATAGAAACAAGAGGCAATCAAGTCGTTTTCCTTGTCTCCAATTTCAGGTAAATAAATAGATAATACTAATAATGATAGTAACCGTATGGTGTGCCAAAAGGAACCTCTATTATTTTTAATTTTCATAAATGATATAGCCCAATTACTTCTAGCTGCGGTCAAATTAAATTGTTCGCCATATATCATTGAACGAGTCGACAAATATAAATATCTTGGGGTGTTTCTTCATAAACATTTGTCTCGTGATGAACACATTCGTAGGTTGACTCTCGGGATCTGTCCACATGTATGTATGTTATTTAGAAAACTTGTTTCATTTGTTCCAACGCATGATCTACACGTCTCTCCTATAGGACATTGAAACGTTTGGCAGTGTTCTTCAAATAAATGCCCTTTTTGAACATCATGTGTCTGTAGATTTTATTAATTTTATTATTAAAACTGAATTTAGGAGGAAAGCAATTATGTACATTCATTGGGCAAACATCTCATCTGACAGAAGCTTGTTCAAGATTATCTGTAAATTACCTTGTATTTTACACTGTAATTCTAGACAGTTTTATATATTGTATATTTAATTTCAAGTACAAATTTTATATTACTGGGGCGACCGATCAGCTTTTAAAGCACAATAAATAAATTAAATTTTGAAAAGCTCAAATGCTATACTAATCAAATTCATAGAATACCTCTAAAAGTTAAACTGGCTTCAAAATATTTTTGGTATAGGGACACTGTTTCAATAGTTTTAAAATTGTCAAGTTTCTTAATTTAGTCTCTATGTAATTCTGGAATTTTTAACTGGAAGGGATTTGCAAATTCCACCCACATTATTGGTATATTAAATTGAGGGTGCTTCTTCACGGCTAGTTTGGTTGTTTATTGACAGGTGGTGCGAGATTTTAATTTATCACTCAGCCGCGTTCATCATTTCGAAATTAAAATGTTCGTCAAAGGCCCGACATAAATTCCCTAGCGGAATTTAAAGCAACAATAACAAATAATGCGGTTTGTTTTTTTTTTAAAACAACAACAACAACCAAATAAATAATTATATATTTTATTTGCTTAATTTTCTAATAAATTTTTATATTTTATATTAGCTGTTGTTTTTGTATTTATATTTTTCCAAATGAATTGTACTTATAAGACATTATATTTTATTATTTCCACCATTTTTTTTTTTTTTTTTGATGAAAATGGGGAAAAATGTCAAGAGACTTAAAATGAAAAATAATAATAACGTTATTTAAAAAATGAAAATGTTCCAAAAAAAAAAAAAAGGAAAAACACAAATCTTTTTGTTGTTTCTTGAATTGTCTTATTGTTTTCTTAATATTCTATGCTTCTTCTTCTTCTTCTTCTTAAATAAATAAATAAAATGGAAAATTATTTTGTTTTTGTTATTATTATTGTTAAGGAAAATTGTTTTTTTTAATTTTTTTTTATTTGAGGAATGAAAATCGGAAAAATTGTATATATATATACTCGTATATACATAATCTAATTAAAATTCATTCATGCATGTTATTATTTTTCCAAATGGTTTGTGGATTCTTAAGTATTTTTTTTTATGGTAAAGCGTGGTCGAAATGATGTTTTGAATGTTGTTTATACTCGTATCTACGAGTATATAGTCTCAGTAACATGGTTACATACAATTTATTTTTACTACAATCCTAATTAATATTCAACATCAATCAATCGAATATCAAATATACAGATTAAAAATTAAGCCAGGTGAAAATATAAATTTTCCATTGATCGTACCTATATAAATTAAAATTAATGTTCATCAGAAAACCATAATGACCAACCACAATAACACAGCAGAACCAAAATATATTTAACCCAAATTTAACCCAAATTAAAATAAATTAATAAATTAAGGAAATTATTCAAAATCATCTTAGAATTCGGAAACTGAATGTCAAATTCATCCAACCATATTTTGTGTGTGTGTAAAATAAACTAAAAATATTTTTTAATTATAAAAAATAAATTTTCATGAATTCTAATTAATAGACAAAAAAAAAAAACTCTTTTCCTCTTCTCAAATATTTTCCAAATTTAAATCGAAAAAAATTAAAGTTTGAAAAAACTTTTGGTTTTTAATCCTACAAAATTTTTTGTACAACATTTTTTTGTTGTTCCAAATAATTTTGTTGTTGTTGTTGTTATTTCCAGCAAGTCATTACAAGACCTTGTAATTTTCTTTGTTTTTCATTCCTCTCGCCTTTTATATATGTGCGAGTATATACATATGTACATATGTATATGTATATGGAGCAGCAGCAGCTACAAAAATACGTTCTGTACGTCTAAGTCTATGTATGTATGTATGTGTGTGTATATAGTATACATATCTTGAACACTAAAATAATTTTCTATTCTTTGTGTAGGATTAAACTTTACACATCATTTAATTTAACTTTAGATCGTTTTAAGTTCTACTTCCCATTTATATTGTTGTTGTATTGTGTTATGTGTATTTTGTTTGCCCTACTTGGTGTCTGCTTTTGTTTATGCTTGAACAAAATTTTATTTAAATTTAAGACTTTTCTCTGATTTAAATTGATCATTTTTCTTATTATTTAGTTATACATATATGTACTCGTATATATGTGTATGTAGCATAGTACAACATAAGAATTTGAAAAATTGGATCTCTTATTTGTTGCCGTATACGAACAGCCAACAACAGCAACTAGGGTAGTTTTTCGTTTTGGTGTTAAGTGATTTAAGACTATGTTTATAAAATACACAGACGTTGTTATGTAAAATGATTCGTGAATTTTTTGGTTGTGGCAGAATAATTTTTCATTTTTTTCTTACTTAACCCTTTAATACATTTTAAGCTGCACAAAAAAGGCTATATATTCATACCAATAACAAAATTTTAATTTATATTTTGATTCCTCATCTTAATATTTTTTCCGAATTAAATTATTTAAGATACCAAACCATAAAATATATAATATAAATTTATAAGCAAGAGTGAAACACTGAAAAATTTACTTTAATTATTCAAAGTTTAAAGTGTGATAAGTAAAACCAAGACACCAGGCAACAACACAACAAAAAAAAAAATACAAACCATGAAGAACCAATTTTTATTCTCGTTTTCCTAACAAAAAAAACCTCAAAACTGTACACTAACAACAATACAACAAGCACCAACCAACATAAAAAAAAAGTTCCTAATACAAAAACAAAAGTTTGTTTACAGAGAAAAAAATTCGAAAAAAAGCCGAGAAAAGCTTTTTTTTCGATGTGTAACCACGCGTTTAATTTGTTAATTAATTTTGGAATTTTTTTTTTTATGTTTTGGTATTTTTGCGAGCTTTTAAACAGTTATGAGAAAGGACTTTCAGTTGATTAATAAAATTGATTAATTTTTGTTGTTTTTGTAGTTAGTTTTAGCGATGGAAGGGGAGAAACAATATTTCGATTCCTTAATTACTTCAAACTTTAATTTATTGAATTGATTTCATTATTTGTAATTTTGATTAGTTTTTGTTTTTGTACACACCTCCAACAATAATATCTATAATTTTAAGTTATAAGTGCATGACAAAGCCTAAGCCCAAACAGTAACGGAACGAAGTCAAATTTAAAATTGATTTTAGGCCATTCAATATTATTTTAGGCCATACCGCTCTTCATTTACCGGACACGCCTCAGTTCTTGGAGATTTGATATCCAAATATGATAAAATATCTCAAAATTACCAATTTTATATGAGTTTGGAAGTGAAAGAATTTTCTAATGTGAAATCTAGCCCATAATGGCAGCTGGAAAAATTAGTATTTTAAGCCAAACCGTTTTTCACTTTTTGGACAAGCCATAGTTTGTCTACTTTGGAGATTTGATTTCCAAATATGATAAAATGTGTTAAAATTACCAAGTTTATATGGATTTGGAATTTCAGGAATGTTCTAATGAAAAACCTAGCCCATAATGGCAGCTGAAAGATGTTTTATTTTTGACCATATCGTTTTTCACATTTTGGACAGGCCACAGTTTTTCTACTTTGGAGGTTTGATACTCCAATATGATAAAATGTCTAAAATTACCAATTGTATATGAGTTTGGGAGCTCAGGAATTTTCCAATGTGAAATCTAGCCCATAGTGGCAGCTGGAAATTTTTTTTTTCAAGCCAAACCGTTTTTACTTTTTGGACAAGCCACCGTTTTTCTACTTTGGAGATTTGCATTTGATATCCAAATATGATAAAATGTCTAAAAATCACCAATTAAGTATGAGTTTAGAAGTTCAGGAATTATTTAATTTGAACTCTAGCCCATCTTTCTAAGTTCTCAATCTTTCATCGTTTTCAGAAACAATAATGAAGCAATTGCACAATTTTTAACGAGCATAAGGTAGCTAGCTAGCTAATTTGTATCTGATTTTATTTTATCAAATTGTGTTTAACTATAGGAATTGAGCTGTTGTTAATGGACTGATATGCATGCAGTTTAAACTGCGTTCCACCTTCGTTAATAACGTATTTATTTCTTCAATTGTTAGAATGGTTTTGTTTATGGCCCAACTAAGATAAAATTATGCTAATATTACCGTTTCTGAAATTCGTCCGAAATGACGTGCACTTGGTGCCATGAAATGAGTTTCTTCAAAGAAAATGTGAAATATTCGGGAAATTTTTTACCAAGTTCTTTTCTTAGAACGTATAGTTAACACCAACAAAATTTGTAACATTATCAGAATGCACTTAGAACGGAATTCTTTTTGCTGCGAATCCCTTTAGAACTGCGAAGAGCGATTTTAGGTATTAAACAATTTTGAAATGATACAAAAAATTGCAAAATTTTAAACCGAAAAAATATTTGAATAAATGAATTAAAAATAAACGAACAAATTTTTAAAATTCAAACATTTCTCATTTTGAAGTTTCACAATTTGAAGTTCGTTTTGTTCAAATTATTATGTACAAAGTGCAATTCTCTATTCTGATGAAACTAAACTCAAGAATCTATGGTTCGACATTTCTATTAATTAAAATCTTAGAATTTGATGAAAGTGCAGAATTAACCTTTAAATCACCAAAACACAATCAAAAGCTTAAATTCTAAATTACAAAAGACAACAATTTAAACAAATCGAAGACTCAAGCTAAAACTTTTCATCTATATACAAGCTATGCACAATATCTTGTATAGAGGGCAAATTAACTTTTAAGATTAGAATTTTGCTTTCATCAAAAAATATTAACAAATATTGATATACAATACAGAAAGAAGCTTGTTTTATAAAAAGCTTTAGAAGTTTGTAAAGCCGAAATAATAGAAAAGAGAGTGAAACAATTTCTTTTTGTGTAATTTTTCTCAATTCTACCGATTGAGTTGGCGAAAAACTGAAAAACGGAAAAGTTAAGCGCTCGAAAAAACCACTGTTGAAAGAAAGAAAATTAATTCTTATGTATCTGTATATGTATGTATGTATGTGTATGTATAGAAAAAATCTCTAAGAAAATTAAAAATGCGAACAAAAAAAAAATAAAAGTTATCAAAATTCTATTAAAAAACGATTAATAAATTTTCTATTTTTCTTTTGCATCGTTTTATGTGAGAAGCTTTTTTTACAATACATACATAACAAAAAGTTTTGTTGTTATTTTTGTTTTTGTTTTGTTAAATAAAATTTTGTTCTAAGTATTTGGCATTATGTACGGCGAAAAATGTCGGAAACTGTTGCTGCTGGCTGAAAAATTAAGATCTATTGATTTTTGATTAAAATTTATGTGAGCTTTTTTTCGTAATCGAATTTAAATTTTGTTTATATGAAAGCATTAATGAAAACCTATATATGCGCTACATTATTTATGTATATAGACATACATAAAATAATTTATGGTGTACCTGCTAATATTTTTTACATTTTTTTATGGTATAGCACAAAAATTAAATTAAATAATTTTTTGCTAAGGTGTTACCCTCTTTAAATTTATTAATTTGTGTTTTACACTATTAATAGTTAGTATTCATAAAATATATTTAATAATTTTTAATGAAAATAAATAAATTAACGCAAATAATGTTGGCTATCTACTTGTGCATACATAATTAGGTGCACATACATACAGTATAATGTAACCGTTTATTAGAATGGTGTTGGAAAATTAATGAATCTAATTAAAAATTTAAATTTATTTAATGATGCAGAAATATAGTTATTATATTACGATAACTATTTTAGAAAATATAATAGTTGATTATGCAGCAACATTAAATTAATGCAGAATTATATTTAGATTTTTTGTATAAAAAATATAAATAGAGAATTATCTATCCATATATAAAAGAGCTTTAGCTATTTTTGTAAATATTAATCCTTAAACTGGGATGTGTATACGGTTTAAGCCAATACTCAAATAAATACAACACCTCAATTTTATCTCAATCTCGGTTGCATTCCTACTGGCACATACTGTATATATATACACATATGTAGATAACGTTTAAAAATGAATAATTTTTTACGTACGATAAACATCCGACAAAAACATGCACTATATACATACTATAAATATATGATCCGCAGCAAAAATTGTTTAGCCCAACAACAGTTGGAAAACAAATTTAATTTCCTGTGTTTTTCCCATATTTTAAACATCCTATTTATAGGAAAATCCAGAGAATTAAAACTATACTATACAGTAGTTTGCACAACAACAACAACAACAACAACAAATAAAAAAGGAATTTAAATGAATCAAACTTTTACTGCAATGATTTAATTTATATTTCAGAATTTTTATGCTTTTCATATCTCAATTTTTGATAAAAATTAAAAAAAAAAAAGCAAAATTATTACAACGCAAACACTATACATACGCTGTAAAATCATATAAATTTGTACGAAATAAGCATAGACACACACTGATATCGTTTATATTCCCTTTTTTAGCATAAAATGTATACATATGTATATAAAATTTGGTGCAATATACCCATACATAACTGTATACATATGTACATATATATGGAATAGATAAAATGTTATGAGTGTAGTGCTTTTACAATTATGTATATAAATATACATCAGTGGCGGAGCGTGATCTTTCGACGAATACTAATAAGTATGTTGAAGTGACTCGTGCCTCAAACCGAACCACAACTGTCAATTAATGTGATAGACAAAAAACCACTTTTAATTCATAAATTTTTATTAAATTAAATTTTTTAAATTTTTATTCTATTTATAAGAAAACTCGATACTCCGTATACTTGGTTACAAATCATTTCAATTACATCTTCATAAAATTGGTTGTTTACTTGTAATCTCTTAACCATCCCCTTTTCAATTGAAATTAGAGATAGATTAGAAAAATGGGCGAGGTAGATTACGCAAAGTAATCTATGCGGTTGTCGACACGTAAAATATTACGTAGATTACTTGACAATATTTTTTGTCAACGTCGACAATTAAGATAACGTCAAAAACCTGTGATATTTTAGCTTTTTGAACTCGAATGAACAAGTTTACAGTTGTATTTGTAATAAATCTTATACGAAGAAACTGTATCATAAAAACTAGTTTACTAGTTTATTAACAAATACAGCATATATTTCAAGTACAAATACAATTAAACATAATTTAAAGTTGCACTCAACTGTTGTTCATGTCCAGCTGAAATATTAATTCACACGTTTAATTTAACTAAAGATTTTGTTTAAAATTTATTTAAAATAAAATCTATACGCAAACTCAAATAACACAAAATATTTTTTTCAAAGTATTGTTTGGTTTTTCAGACTCAATTTAAAATTTTAAATGTACTTAAATTTTGAAAAATATTACTTTATGTTCACTCATACTCTTCATCTAAAAATCCATTAAAAATTTTGGCTCAAATTCATTCTAGGATTCTATTCTGGAATTTCACTTAAGCAAATCCACTCAAAAAATATATACTTCGAAGTCTATGCAAACTCAAATATGAGTAAATATTTTTAATATGAATTTCACTCAAATAATCTATAAATCACAACTTCATAGTACAAATTGTACCCTAAAAAAAAAGTTCCACTCAAAATATATAATTTAAATTCTACTCAATCACAATCAAATATATCAAAAAATTATTTTCTAATCAATGTTTGAGTTTTAATTAATATGTATTTAAATTCCACTCAAAAATGTTCTGAAATCTATCGGTTAAAAAGTCTGCAAAACGTGTTTAAAATTTAACTCAATTGCATAGTACGAATCCACTTGAATGTCACTTTAAAAATTCACTCAAAATTATAATTTAATATCTACTAAAATTCCAATAAGTATAAATAAATTGAATTTTGAAAAGCGGTCATTTCTACCCCCGCACCTTCGATTTAAACCAATGTGGTCTCTTTTCATGTGCTCGGTATTTTGGGCAAACATTATAAAGCAAATATATAGCCTCATGTGCATCTAATCCTTAGCGCGATACCTTACGCTGTTGCTTAGGGGATGCTTATTGATATATGTCCAATATATTATAATATGTTAAAGATAATTTAAAAGTTCAGCAGTATCGCCAAAATCAAGCTTTTTAGATGCTTTCGATTTTATTTAAGTTAAGGTCACCTTAGCTCATAAGATTATTATTTAAAGATTTGATCTTTCTAATCCATTATAGTTTCAATACATTTTCTAAATTAGTTTATTTCTAACTTATTTCAAATTTAAAATTTATTTAAGGAATTCCTTAAAATTTGTTGGTAAGATTTTGAAATGGATCTTGTTTTTAGTTAGAACCGATATTAATTATCTTTTAAATTATCTGGTCTAGCCAAAGTTATTTTATAAAATAGCGATTCTGTAGTTAAGCCGTATGACAAATAATACTTTGACCGTTTCAGTTTTAATTTTATCTCTCCGATAGTTTTGAAATCAAAAAAATGTGTAACAGATTAAAAGACAAAACTAATTTTGATTACCATGTACATTTGCTAAGGATAAATTATGAAAATATTTTAATTAAGAAAAACGTTAAAAAAAATTCTAACACCGTCCCACCGAATCGTAATAAACTTAAAATAAATCTGGCGATCGTAATTTAAAACAAGTTCACTAAATACCTCTATCAATCGCCTACAGTATCGACGTTTTCTACAAATTGTCTACGATATCTACATTGTCTACGTTGTCTACGGATTGACGTAGAAATTAATTAATGACGCGTAAATGCCCATCCCTGTTAGAAAGTCGCTCTTGGCTAGTTGTATTCCTAAGATATGTTTTAATAGGTTTCAATACGGAAAATGCTCGTTCATTACTTGCTGTACTAGAAGGTAAAGTCATCACTAACGAAAAAAGTTTGAAGAGTTCTCCAAATGTTGACTTTAAACAATTGCTTAAAATGTGTTTTAAAATATCATTTAGTGAAAGTTTTTTAAATGATTCGGAATTATACATTACAATCAGTTCATTCTTCAATTTGGCAAAATCAAAAAATTCACCATACTCAATTTTTAATGATCTGAAAGAATTAAGTGGAAAATTTGAACTGTATGTACTGAACCGTTGTGAATTTAACAATTCTATAAAAATTAATTCTTTTAAGCTCTCGAGGCGAGTTTTCATTTGCATCAAAATTATTGACATAATAGATTTTCTTTATATAATTTTAAATAATGACGTAATTTAGGATCACCTTCCGTAACATCCGTAAAACTGAATAAGTTACCAAATAGTTCCAATAAAAATTTTGTCTCAAGCTTTTCTAAAAAATGAAGTAAATCACCAGCTGATAGTACCGTCTCCAGGTACCAAATATGAATAGTCGTTCAAAAAATTCAAATAGCTCCGATTGACATGATTTAACGACATTTACCACCCTAGAGTTAGATGACCATCGCGTTGGCACTGAACTTGGAATTTTGCGTATAAATTATGTCATGTAAAACATTAGATCTTTTTGTTGAGTGAGCAAAGAAGTGTGAAATGCTGAACATAGTAGAAAAAAATAATCTACAGGTGCTAATACTTTCTACAGATAACGAAAGAACTAAATTGTGCGGTACAATGGATAAATCGAGCATTGGGATAAACCTTTCTAACTCGTGTGTGTGTGTTTCATTTATTTCTCCCGCCATATTACTGCAGCACCATCGTAAGTTTGAGCTACTAGTTTAGGTCCAAACTCATAAGATGTAGCCATTTCTAGCATATGTTTCGAAATTCCTTCAGCTAATCAGTTTCCACTCACGTCTGTAAAGTATAAGAATCTCTCTGCGTATCGTCAACCAGTCTAATAATTGTAAACATTTGGGAAACTGAAAAGATATCCGAGGTTTCATTTAGTAGTACGGATACATATAGTGAATTGATAATTTCATTTCGCATATCTATAGGGAAACACCTTTAAATATTGAATTTCCGTTTAAATGGTTATAAAGAGCTTCGTCATACTCATAAAATATCACGGTTTTTAGTAACAGATTCGTTATGACGATTTAGCGATACTTCTTTTTGATTGTCCAATAATAAAACGATTCTCACGGTGCCAAACAATTGATACGAAAGCATGCAATTAATATGTGAAATATTTTTTTCGTGTTTTTGTACTGCCATAACCAAATGGTTAAGATCACACAATCCGAAACGAAGGATTACAAATATTTTTAGAAATAATATTTCGGAAATTGAATTAAAAACAGTTCATCTAAATTTTGTAAGACGTGTGGGAAAATGTTTAGAATTAAATGGCGAACATTTTGAAATTTATTAAATTAATAAACATTTATTTTACCAAATTGCAAAATACATCAAAGAACTATGAATATTTTTATTTGTTGTTACAATGCAACATTGTTGAACTTTATGAAAATTCGTTTGCTTTAATAAATATAAATTTTCGCTCCTATCTCTCTGAAACTTTACACTAACTGTTTCTGAGCAAAAAGTGTTTATTTTTAACTGCTTAATTCCAAAAAGCACTCAATAGTATAGGTTCTAATTTAAAAAAAAAAAGCTTTTAGCCTAAATCTCTGAAACTAATAATTATCAAGGTCGTTCAAGACCACTGTTGTACACCCCTGTGTAGATAAATGCATATACATTAGTTATAAATGATAAACGCCTAAATGTTATACATAAAAATATACGAAATAACACGCGTTTCAATATCATAATAACCTAAATAATAATTTAAAAATAAAACACAAATTACAAAATATTAATAAAAACCTAAATATTTGTATCATATTATGCAAACCAAAATATTTTATGCAAAATATTTGTACCAAATGTAAATGTAAATTATGTAAATATTTGTACCCAATTACTTTTAAGTAAACCAAAATTTATGCAAAATAGGAAATAAGTTGACATACTAAAACTAATATATATAGTCCACATAAATTAAGTTCATAGCATATATTAAGTTCATTCGCATAAACTAAATACACATAAAGTAGTTCATCAAACTGGTCTATTAATAAATCGAACATAAGTACATAAACCTAAAATAGTGTTCTAATTTACAAGGATTCCATTATAAGTAAGTATACCTTATCCATCGATACTGCCAAGCTCCCACCAGTGGTAAGCGAGTATCGACACATTAACAAACCATCCTACTAACATCAAGGCACCAATTTCGGTAAACATTGATGAGCGAACCTCGTATGGCAAAGCGAGGAGGGAAGTAATAAGAGTGTTTCAGCGCTCCTACTCCCCTAGCGGCATTTGTCTACCGAAATCTTTCTCCAACTAACTAATAGTATCCCTAATAGATACTTTCTCCTAATATAACAACCAAAATATACGGTATTAACAATCACCAACCGATTCATATATTATACAATAGTAAACATATATACAATATTATTCCATTATATCCTACCATATATATCCACAAGATATACAATATTGGCGCTGTAGAATTCGCACCTGTGGCGAAATAGTTTAAGTTACAATTAGGCAAAGAAAACCTCCATGCAAGACAGTTCACCATTCTCCTCAAAATCCAATTTGACATCGCGATCCCCAACTAAACAGGTCAACGAAACACCAATATACACCACACGCAGCAAGACTGCACGACTAAACAAGAACATACAAGTCCCTCAGCCTATAAAGATTGAACTCACAGACGACATTTTTAACGACGAAACACCAACCACCCCTATAACACAAATCCCACAAAAACCACAACCGACAAACGTAGCCAACAAGCAACCAACCACTACAAAACAAACAATCAAAATGAATCAACAGCAAATTCAACAAAGCATCGCAAGTTTCGTACCAGAATTCAGCGGAGAGAACTCTAACAGAACAAAAGACCTAATACGATTTTTAGGTACCGCGGATAGCATATACGAAACACTAACCACCAATGAAGAAAAGAAAATCTTCGACCGCTTGATAAAACTAAGACTGACAGGCGATGCATATACCAGGATCGTGCATAGAAGTATAGAAAATTACCAGGCACTACGGGACATACTAAACAATATTTATTCAAAAACGTACTCACTAGAAGAGCTAGAAAGGAGGATCACCACAACGCATCAATCATACGGTGAAACAATTAGGAATTATGGTTACAGACTAATAGAGGCACTTGAACAATACAAAGTAGGATATAAAACCAAGTACAACCTAACAAACATCGACGCAACGTACTCTAAACATCTCAATACAACATCCGTACAAGCGTTCAAATGTGGATTAAACAATACCATACTGAAAGAAAAGATCGCAACCATAAACGCGAACAACATAGACGAAATCATAAGTGAAACAGAAACAATCGAAAAACTACTGACTCTAACGACAGGAACACCAATAAACCAAACAATCCAAGAAACAAGAACACTCAACCAACCATTAATGAATTCACAAAGAAACAACTACACCAGAATACCAATAACATGCAACTACTGCCAACGACCAGGGCACACATGGAACATATGCCGTACACGAATGAACCAAGAAAGACAAAGAAGGGACACAACAAGAACACAACTATACAACCCACCACAATTCCAAAGAAACCAAATCCAGAATACATACCCAACACATCAAGAACCCTTCAACAAACACTATTCACCTCGAATGAACCAAAACTATCCACCATACACACAAAATCATCCCGACAATCAGCAAAGCAGGAACTTCAATTCTCCACCACAACAAGCATATCCTCAACAATACAACAGCAACCGACTCAACTCACAAAAATACTGTTCCCACTGCAAGACAACTACAGGACACACATTTGATGAATGCCGTAGTAAGTTCTTCAGCAGAAACACACAACAACCAGCAAATCATAACACACCACCCTCACCAGACGATACAGGAACGATAATAAACAAATTCAGTAACATGAGGATCAACACGATAAACAATCAGCAAACACAGCATCATATTCTACCAGAACAATACAAGAACCAGGGAAACTCCAACGGATCCGACCAGTCATAGGAGAGTCACTGTCATCGGATCAACCGCAAACAAACCAAAAATCAAAGCAACGCAAAATCGAACCAGGATATTCTCTCCAAATGGGTACTATCCCCGAAATGTACCTCAAATTTACTCAAGCAAATAATCAAACGAGCCCAGCCGCTCATCCAAACAATTTAGTATATAAGCCAACGAGCTCAGACGCTCACGATCAAACAAACAATCAAACGAGCCCAGCCGCTCATCCAAACAATTTAGTATATAAGCCAACGAGCCCAGACGCTCACGATCAAATAAACAATCAAACAAGCCAAGCCGCTCAAGCAACAAACTTAGTACATAAAAACACGAGTCCAGACACTCAGAAACCAAAAAACTCAAATACAAGTAGCAATCATACGAATTCAGCCGCTCACTCAAACAATTTAGCATATCTTCAAACAAATTCAAAGTGCCCCGACGCACATCGCAAACAAACGAGACCATTTCCTCAAGTTAACGGACAGAGAACAACGAATTCTCAAGTTAATGGACAGAGCGAAATTGAAACTCAATGTTTAATTTCAAACTACAAAACCAGCGGAAATACAGTACCACCAATCATTAATCAAAAACAAACCGAGGTATCAATCTACTCAGACGCAAATATATCCATAATCAAACAACAACAAACAGCATCAACCAAACAATCCGAAGTTCAACAGCATCCAATAGCAGATAACTCCCCAATAATCAAAGACAAAATTATAAGACGAGTCTATCATGAAAATCGAAACAAAGAGCGACAAAACAACATAACAGAAGCAATCATAGAAAGAGCCGACAGAACCAGCTCAAAGAGAAGAATCCCGCAAGACAACACAAAATTACAAAATGAAACACAATCAACCCCACGCAAAACAATTGAAAACATACCGAACATAGAAATTTTAAAACAATACGCGAAAATTAGGCATATCTTTCTAAAATACAAAACAAAATTATTACACGCATAATCATTACCGAATACCAAAAAATTAGCTTTTTCTTCAGCGAACCAAATACTAACATTCGAAGAAGAACAGGCTAAAAATTTCAAAAATAAAAAACCCTTAAAAAACAAAAACAAAACTAACCCATAATTAAGATAAATCATAGTTAAGATAAACCTAGTATAAACAAAAAATAAATTCTTTGTATCAAAATTTTATAACAAATCAAATATCCCCTAGATAAAAAAAATTTTATTTTAAGTCATTACCTTAGCATTAAGCAATTAAAGAAACAAAAAAAAAAATCTTTTTCAAAATAAAATTTTTTCATATAAATAAGCAATGTCAAGTACAAAAAAAATGATATAAGCAAAAAACATATAGCATATTTTCTTAAGGTCAACATAGTTACATAATAACATAAATTATATAAGTAAAATATATTAACTTAAATTACAAAAATGTATTTTTATTTTTTTTTCAAGTTCAAAATAAATTCATATAAAAAAAAAAAATATTTTAGCTTAAATTACAAACATATGATTATATAATAAATAATGTTAATAACCTAATAATGTAATATGAAGACGAACAATAAACAAATACAACGCGACGAAATAAAACATAATTCACAGTCAAGGTTAAGATATTACAAAACGTTGCCTCATCGTTTTGATGATGATTATAGCCACCACAACGTACAACAACAATTGCAAGATGACGAAAACAATACCCAAGAAGCAGCCACAATAAAACACAAATTGGGCGCAAACACAGAATAGCTACAGTACCACACCATCCTACACACAAACCAAAATTACAAAATTAGACATACGGATAACGATTAGACCGTATACAACCAGAAGACAACACTGAATCGTCAGCCACCTCAAAGGATAAAGACGAACAAACAATAAAATATTGTAAACTTTAGATAATACATATCTTAGATACTAACTTTACAGATGTATAACATAACTGCGAAATCTTCCTTAAGAAGATTTCACTAATAAAGGGGGAAGGTGTTGTACACCCCTGTGTAGATAAATGCATATACATTAGTTATAAATGATAAACGCCTAAATGTTATACATAAAAATATACGAAATAACACGCGTTTCAATATCATAATAACCTAAATAATAATTTAAAAATAAAACACAAATTACAAAATATTAATAAAAACCTAAATATTTGTATCATATTATGCAAACCAAAATATTTTATGCAAAATATTTGTACCAAATGTAAATGTAAATTATGTAAATATTTGTACCCAATTACTTTTAAGTAAACCAAAATTTATGCAAAATAGGAAATAAGTTGACATACTAAAACTAATATATATAGTCCACATAAATTAAGTTCATAGCATATATTAAGTTCATTCGCATAAACTAAATACACATAAAGTAGTTCATCAAACTGGTCTATTAATAAATCGAACATAAGTACATAAACCTAAAATAGTGTTCTAATTTACAAGGATTCCATTATAAGTAAGTATACCTTATCCATCGATACTGCCAAGCTCCCACCAGTGGTAAGCGAGTATCGACACATTAACAAACCATCCTACTAACATCAAGGCACCAATTTCGGTAAACATTGATGAGCGAACCTCGTATGGCAAAGCGAGGAGGGAAGTAATAAGAGTGTTTCAGCGCTCCTACTCCCCTAGCGGCATTTGTCTACCGAAATCTTTCTCCAACTAACTAATAGTATCCCTAATAGATACTTTCTCCTAATATAACAACCAAAATATACGGTATTAACAATCACCAACCGATTCATATATTATACAATAGTAAACATATATACAATATTATTCCACTATATCCTACCATATATATCCACAAGATATACAATACCACCACTAGACGTCCCCTTCGACCCTTAACAAGTTTTAATATTTTTCTTCTGCCTAGCACCGTTCTTGAGATAAAAGCCCTGAATTTATTAAAAAAACTCATCCTGTATATTGGACAACCTCTATATCTTGCATGATGGAGAATTTCCTTTAAGGATTTCAGAAACTTCTTTTATATTTCTATTTTGTATATTGGACACAAAACAGAAATTATTTTTCTCAAATGGTTTTTTCGAGTTTGGAGATCATTGAAATCGAGTAAACCCCGGGTTTTTAAACAAAAATATTACAAATAAAAACTCATAATAACAACAAGTATACATGTAAATTTAATATTTTTGGCAAAGAAAATATTGCTTAAGGTTGACTAAGGCAATTATTCAGTCATCCCCTCAGCGCATTCTTATTTTTGTAAAGGGTATTTTTTTTAATCTGATTGTGTTAGAAAGTTTACTGTTTGTGTGTATTTATCGTTTTTGAAGTTTCATAATCAGAATGTCAATCTCAAAGTCTACGTGATTTTTTCTGGCCAGAAAGAGTTTGATGATATGTAAAGATGTTTACTTTAGTAAAACGAGAAATGGATTCTAGTTAATCAGGATCTAGTCGAATAATATAGGATATGCATTTGGAATTATAACTACTCGCTGGATAATTTTAAGAATTTGCTTAGAGACACTCACCACGGTTGTACTCCAATATTCCACTTCCAATCTATAGTTCTCCGTGGTTTTTATCGCGATTTAACAAAATTTTACTTTTGAAATCAATTGAAATCATTAGTAGCAGAACATTCAAATTGCCCAATAAAATTTTTGGTTGTAATTTGCAATGTAAGCGCACTTTTTTTGAATAAATTTAAAATGTTTAAATTTCTTGGATGTTTCGGTTTCAAAGGCCTAGTTTTGACATTTGCTAAAGAATTTCATAACTTTTAGTTATATTTTCACTTGATCGTATATGAGATTTTTTGATAAATTAAAATCGAACTGAGCCTCTACGGTATTGAATTATCATTGCTGATCTATTAATTGGATTGTTGTCGCCATAATTGCTAGAGTGGTGTTCGAGCGCCAAAAATTGATGTTTACGTCCTGAATCTGTTAGGATGGATCAATGTGGCCGAGAAGGACGTTTCCGATTAAAGCATCATTCAGAAGAAGATGTCTGTTTTCTCGGGTGTACATTTGATATTCTTTGCACCTTGTAGAATAAGGAGGTAAGCGAGCCACATTTCCATAAAATGGTATGTTATGATCATAATTCCAGCCAGTTTTTATATTTATGTTGTTTGTTTTTGAGATAGATTTACAATTTTCTATAGCAGCCAAAAATTGTAATGGCAGTAACTCTGTTAAAAACAGGCGTTAGTAGAAATCGACCAAACTACATTATAGTCAGTTGTTTCAACCCTTCAATCAATAATTTAAGAAATAGTTATGAACGCCCAAAAAAAATTAAGTATTTCTCTTACAGATGGTTTAAAAAATCATTAGTATAATAGTTATTTTGGTAGAAATTGTTCATACTATATACTGATTAAACTAGTTCACACTACTCTAAAGGCACAATAAATTGGTACGAAACTAATCAATTCAATGTTACCTCAAAGAAGCTCAGCCCACCGATTTTCTAGTTATCTTTTGTTCATATTTATTTGAAATATTTGTTTATACTCACTCGTTTAATTTAACTAAAGATTTGGTCTCAAACCTACTTAAATTTCGCTCTAAAGTGAAAAAGATTTAAAGATTTTGGCTCAAATTCTAACTATAGAATTTCACTTAAGCAAATTCAAGTTTATGCAAATACAAATATGAGTAAATATTTATAATTCAAATTGCACTCAAATTTGGTTGAAACTGTACCTTAAATAGTCTGTAAATTGAGTTTCAAATTTAACTCAACTCCATCATGAACAATTCTACCTTGAAAATCACTTTAAAAAATCCACTCAAAATATACAATTTAACATTTATTAAAACTCAAATAAGTAAAAACAATTAAATTCTGAAAAGTGGGCATTTTACCCACACCCTTCGATTTCAAGCAAGTTTATTCATTCTATGAGAATCTTTTTGATTCCTTATATCCAGTACCATCCTTTCCCAATAATTTTGCAAATTATACTAAAGGCTCGGTCAGCAATTATTTATGTCCCGCTAAGCTTGATTAAGTAAAAAAGAATCCATCTGAATCCGCTTGTGTGGATCTACTTTATAAACTTTAAAGGCAGTCTGTATAGAATTCACGTATCTCATGATATTCAAGAGTAAAATTGGCATAATAAAATTTAAAATAGACAATGCCAATTACATGTACCATTGATGTTGAAATAAGATACATTGTTGGCTATTATAGTATATAGACAAAAACGGAAATGTATAGCTATACATATACATATATAAAACTTAATTAATTGATTTTAATTTTTAATTAATTTCCATCAAACATTTTTATTTAATTAAAAAAAAAACTAAACTAAAATCAAATAAATAAATAAAATTAAAAAAAATTGGAATTTTCTTCATTTTGAAATATATTTTATTTTTTATTGATTTACTGTCCGTCGTTTGGAATATTGGAAAATTTAATTTAGTTTTATTGATTGTGTGTGTGTGTGTGTGTGCGATGACAGGCCGAGATAATTAATATTATTTAAATGAAATAAAAGTTAATTTTATATATTTTTTTCGATCATTAAATATTTATTACGATTCCTCGAAATAGAAATTCAGGTAAATAAATAATTTTGTATGTTAAATTATGCTCAAATATCAGAATTCATAAGAAGTAATTAAATTTCTTGATTCAAAATGTTGATACTAAAAAATTCAATTTTATACGCAATTTTCAATCACCTTTAACTAATTCAGTGGAGTATCAATTGTGTCTGTGAAGTTAGCACGAAAAATATACTTCAGTGGTTTGTGTCATGGATATAATACATCGTGTACTAAAGTTAGCACGAAAAATGGATTAGGATTTATTTAAAAGTACTTAAAGCTTAATTTAGCTTAATCGGTAATTTGTGAAGTTTTGTTTTGATTCTAGGCTAAAGACCAAACCTTTACCTTCTAGTACTTTTAAATATATTCCATAATAAATTTTCCAATTTGATGTAAATTTGAATAATTCCGTACTCTAAAAGCTATCATAGAAAAATGATCAGATACAAGGACAATGACAACGAGTTGGTCTTAATTCTGGAATCAAAACAAGGCTCTTAACAAATTAAAGATTAAGCCAAATTGAGGTTTTATTATTTTTAAATATATTTCTTAGTAAATTTTCCAATTTGATGTAAATTTGAATATTTCCGTACTCTTAAAGGCGTCATTGAAAAATGTTGATCAGAGGCATGGCAAATGCGAAAGGATTAAGCCAAAGTGAGCTTTTACTGCTTTGAGATATATTCCACAACAAATTTTCCAATTTGATGTAAATTTAAATAACTCCGTACTCTAAAAGCTATCATAGAAAAATTTGGATCACAAACATGGCAATCTTTAGCCTGAAATCAAAACTAGGCATACAAATTAAAGATTAAACCAAATCGAGCTTTTACTATTTTTTAAATATATTCTATAGTAAATTTTCGAATTTGATGTAAATTTGAATAATTCCGTACTCTTAAAGGCGTCATAGGAAAATATGGATCACAGGCATGGTAAATACTAAAAGGCTGGTGTTTAGTCTAGAATCAAAACTGGACTTGACTGATTAAAGATTAAGCAAAATTGAGTTTTTCGTTTTATTGAACTAATTCTATAGTCAATATTTCAATTTGATACAAATTTGAATACTTTCGTACTCGAAAAATCCTTAAAGAAATATTTTGATCACAGACATGTAAAATGCCAAAAAGTTGGTCTTTGGCGTGGAATCAAAACTAGACTTGATTTTGGTTTAAAATATCCATGATACAAACCACTAGACTTCTCTATATGATTTTCCTGCTAACATTCCACCGATTCAAATCGGAAAATACGCACATTTTGAGTTAACAATTTGAATTTTATGGGAGAATTTTGTAATCGTTTTGAGCTATATCCTCACACTTTCTTAAATCGAAATATTTACGGCTACTTTTAAAGGAACATTTAAACAGTATTAAATTTTAAGATTGAACACATTTCGCAAAAAATTGTCAAATTCCAATTTTTGTGTTTTACTTTTATATTTACAAACCAAATTAAACTCATAAAATAACAATACTTGAACAAACATTTTAAAGCCCATCTTAACTTTTTTCGTTTTTCTTTTTTTATTTTTGAATAAAGAATATTTTTGTTTATTTATATTTTATATTACCTCTTTATAGTGCTCTCTATTTTGTGTTTATCCCAAAAAGGTTTTTTTCGTGTATATACGAAAAAAAAAAAAATTGAAAATATATAAAGTTAATGCCAAAAAGTCAAAAAATATAAATATTCTGATCGACCAATAAAACTTTTAAGTAAAAGCTCTACAAACATGTATATATATATACAGACACAATTCAATTTTCCAATACACATTCAATTTTCAAATCAATACTCAGTCACATCATTTCCATTATAGGATGTCGGGTATATATGTATGTACATACATATATGGGTACATAATATTATGTTGTATGTTGGATGCGATAGAGGGAAAAAAATGAAAAACATAAATATTTTTATACATTTTCTTGAACGATTTTCACATCATTAAATTTTATTTATACAGAGAGAAGGCACACACACACAAAATATGAGAATAAAAATAGAAATAAAGCTCATAAAAAAGCTTCAACTACTCAACACACACGTACACACACACACACACACACACAAACACAAAAAAAAAATCACAATAAAAACGAAAATACGAGATGAAAAAAATAAAAATGAATATTTTCCGTTTGGTTTGTTTGTTTTTTTATGTTCGGAGAATTATTTTTCTGTAAGAATGAAATAGAAGAAAATTGTAACAAGTGTAATCGGCTTAAAATTCTAAGGAGATTCATGCTTGCTGTCAGACACAATTTATGAATGTTTATAATTTTTTGCAGCAGCATTACAGTGATTTGTGCAGTCCCTAATTAATACGCATATATTGTGGTATAATCTGTAATTTTCTAAAATCCAATTACCAAATTTTGAATCCATGAAAGGGTGCCGTATTGTAGATATAGCCTTATATATGTATACGTCCGGATTACTTAATATGCAAATTAAGAATATATGTATATACATAAAGTTATGTTATAAAAGTTTTTTTGTATCCAAATGACAACATTTAAATTTATAATTAGATCAACATAAATATGTACATATATAGCAAAAAAAATAAAATCATATCCTAAGTAAATCATCATAATAAGAATAAGACATTTATTTATATTTATAAGTATTGAGTATAATTTATAAGTAAAATCTTTAAGATTAAATAATTTAGAATAATTTAGTAATATACATACATAAGAATAAATGAATTTATAAGGACTCAGATGCCCTGCCAACATGATAATAATCTAGAATTTCATTCGGCGTATTTTTAACTATGTATCACCCACGCCCCACGTACACAACCCGGTGTCACTCCCCCATAATAATTATAACGATTATCTTTCTTATCTTGTATACCCACTTTTGTGTTATTGTTTCATTATTTCTCAAAAATTGAAACATTAATGAAGGAGACAAAATGCCTTTCTTTCATTTTTTACATATATGGCAAAAATGGGAAGAGGGCTGGATGAAAACTATATACATACATATGCATATACAATTGATTATTTTCCTATGAGTGTTGATGAGAGACAGAGACTACATGGAAGTCTATCAGAATTTCAATTCTATTGTTCTTTAGCCTTTTTGTTGTGTAATATAGAAAAATTTGTCACAAATCCTATTTTTTCTAGTATGTATGTAGTCACCTTATATAGATATGTGTATATATGTGTACAATGTACAAAACAGAAGAATATAATTGTTATTTGCCAAACAATAAGAAAAAATATTTTCTGTGAACAAAAAACTACTGTGTGTGGATGGATGGATGGATGAAACAATATGCAAACATAAAATCCTTTATACGTGTTTGGTATGTACATATGTAAGGAATGCAAATAATAATATATTGTTTTGAGATGAAATATGTGATAAGTCTTTAGTAAATAATATTATTTAGGATACCAGTACATATATAGAAAAGAAAAACGGGTAATTATGGGAGTGGTTCTCTACATACAATTTTACACAGTTGATATAATTAACACATATACCGATAATTTATATATACTTCATATACATAACTCATAATTATATAAAAATATGCAAATATATGACGTCATTTGCAATTATAATTAAAATAAATGTTTGCATGCTGAGGTGATAATGCATTGTTTTCCTCCATATATAGTTACCTATATATACATATTCAGGCTAAAATATAAAAGCACACATCGTACACATAATATATAAATATTTTTGTGTTGCTATGAGTATGTATAGTATGTACATACAATAAAATACATCTTGTCCAAAATGATTTTCCATATACAAAATAGTTACAATGAGTAAAAAAATTGGCAAAAAATATATATAATGAAAATAGGGAAAAACTGTTGTCTAGTATATACACCTTTTGTTGTTGTGCAACTCTTTACCTCTATATTATGTGTATATATGTAAGTATATATACGAATACACAATACATGTATACATATATGCTTGACTGCTGTTTTTAGTAGGAAAATTCAACATTATTCGCAAAAACATGATAAATGTTTTTTCATAAAAATTATAAAAACAACAAAAACAAAATTTTAATGATTTCGTTGAAAAATCAAAATTTATACATTTTTGTGATAACATTTCAACGTTTTTAAGGATATGGAATTTCAATTGTAATTGAATTATGTACGAAAAATATTTTAAATTTTAATAATAATGATGTTTGCTTTTAAATAATTTTTAGAAGCTAGTGATCAGAATCTGTTCTCAATAGCGACTTAAAAATCTTTAAATACAAGGACTATGTAGATTCATACAATTGACGTAAAATAGTGAAATTCTACCAACGTAAAGTTTTGAGTTAACTACGGTTTAAAACTAAATGTGTCATGCGTAACCATGATTTCATCTTAATTTGAATTAAAATTCAAAATTATTAGTATTACAAGAACAAACTAACGGTAATTGTAACTATTTTGAATTCCTATTGGAATTTTATTTAACTAGATTTAAGTCAGTGGTGGATCACAGGTGCTACTTTGGGCACTGGGGCCAGTATTAAATAAAGGGTTCCCTAGCAAATACTATCAAAATTATCATATATAAAATTATCAATATATAATAAATTCAACATGACGAATTTGTTTTCTTGCTACTCCGTCTGATGCCTAAGTCTCTCGCAATTTGCTTCAATCGGGATGGTAATCCAGTCTCTGCCATTAATTTCCATTGAAAATTCAAAATTTGAAAAATACCCGAAAATTCTAGTTAACTTTCTCTTCATATGTGAATTTTAAATATTAAATAATTATAAATAATAATTAATTAATATTTTAAATATTAAATATTAAATATTGGACAAATTGGAGGGATGCTCTAAAATTCTAAAAAATGTTCATTCTAAATTAATTTTAATCTTCAGATTCGTATACGTAAAATTTGAAAAAGAAATTCAAAAAATGCTCAGAATTTGAAAATTTTCAATATCGAGTTAAAATTCAGATTGATTTTTGAAATTTCAGAATTTTGAAATGTATATTAATCTGAATCACAAATATACGGATGGGTGGATACATCATGGATTGATTGAAACAGTGAAATTAAAATAATAATTATTTTCGAAACCCAATTTTAAAAATTCTGTATTAAGATAGATAAATTGAATATCGTGGGTTTCTCAATGCATCTGTGGTATTTCATATTGTAGTTGAATGACAAATTGAATTAAAACTGCAGGCTTTCAAGTTTTTTTTGAAAGCTTATACAATCAAATTTAATAATTTAATGTGCTTTTGAATTTTATTCAAACTGAAACTTTTATGCATTGAAATCGCAATGAGTATAGCTGAATAGAAAAAGAAATTAAAATATTTTTTGAAACTGTTTTTTTGGATTCATTGTTAATCATAATGAAGATGTGGAATAAGATATTTAATTTCAACCCTAAGACTGTCCTCACCTTTCCAACAAACTTAGGAAGCAATCGGGTTTGGCATATTATAGCAATCTTGATAAAAATCAAAATTAACCAAAACTTGTTAAAGGAAATTTTCAAATTTTCAATTTTCATTTCACTCAAGTTTAAATCATTTACAAGACATATGCAAACAATAAAAATTGAAGTATCCGTCAAAATTCTCTGGTGACTTTTAAAACTGAAATTTGAAAAATCTTCAAAATTTTTCAAAATAATTCCACGAAGTTAACTTTCCCTAACTATATGGATTTTGAAGATGGTAAAAATTGGAGAAATATCGTAAAATTTTTAATTCTAATTTTTAATTTTAAGTTTCAGAATCGTATATCGGCGTTTTAAGGTTTGAATTAGAAATTTAAAAATTTTTAGATTTTCAAAACCGAGTTAATATTTCGAATTAAAATTGAGATAGATTTCAAACATATAGGTATACTTTCGGTTATAGGTAATTTCCATTTCGCATGTGTGGAAATTACAAAATTTATAAATATAAATTTTAGTTTTAACTTGTCATGCAATGAGATCACCCATGTCTGTGAATCATAAGTGGGAATACATCATTATGATTACCTCAGTAGCAGATGTAATGCTATTTTCGATTGTAAGAACTTTAATTTATTTTATTTTGATATTCTCGAGCTCTACAATAACATTTTTAAATTTTTTAAAATTTTTCAAAAATTTCATAATTTGGAAATTAAATTTACAATATTCCCCATTTTTTAAATATCTGTTATCGCCAAGACATGAACCACGTCTGAACAGTAAATATACGGAAGGGTGGATTAATTGAAATAATAAAATTAAAATAATCGTTACATACTCAAAACTAAATTTAAAAATTTCAATTAAAAATTTTACATTTGCAGTTCAAATTGAAACCTCAGACTAGTTAAGGTTTCTTTTAATTATTTAGCTTCAACAATTCATAAAGGTAAACCAATAAAATCACCAAAAAAATTCATCCATTTTCCCTCTTTCAAGTTAAAATATTTGTATCTGATGTTTTTCGTTGCAGGACCATTGTTCAATGTTAATCCTAATCGATAATCCGCATAAAAGTGGAAAAATATCGTTTTATTATATTTTTTATTCTATGTAAATTTAAGTCGAAGTAATTTTGTTATTTTAAATTTTATTATGTCATTAACTTTTATGAAATAAAAACAACGCCCTAATTTTTATTTTCATCCAAATATTTTTATATATTCTGATATTCATTCGCACACTAACTTTTAATATTCAGATGATTTTACCTTAACCGCATTTTAAAATAATTTTCTTTAAAAAAAATTACAAACTTTGATACAAGTTTTGTTGTTGATGTTAAATCCATAACCTTGGGCGTTGAATTATTGTTTTCTGCGAACTTAATGCAATATGTAATCCATGAGAAACTGGTTAACAAAGCAACTCTAGTGATTTATTTGTTTTTGCGATGATATTACAGTTTACAGTGGATTGATGTGATTTAAATTTGACAGCGTATAACAGTAATCGATTGATTACTAAATTGAAAAAAAATGTTGCATCACTTTTTCAATAACCTAATTTGCGTTTAATGGAAATCCCTTAGTTTTTATAATCTTGACAATTTGTGGTCTGATCTGGAATATCTAGGTATGCCAACAAAAATGGTACGATTGTGTAGAATGACAGTGACACAGTCTCAATGCTGTGTTAATAAGTTGAGAATAGGCTATCAATAAATTTTGCAGTTGGCTCGGGTGTTCGGCGCGAAGATGCTCTGTCCCCCGCGATACTCCTTAATCTCATGTTGGAGTACATCATTCGTAAAACTGAAACACCTAAGTGCAACATCGTATATCGCCAGTCCAATCAGGAGATTGCATATGCAGATGACTGAACCGCTTGTAGAGTTTTCAGCTTGTGTTGGACTCCAGATCAATCAGTCCAAAATGAAATACATGATATCTGATTTTAGGGACAATGGCACACCAGATTTTAGTAGCGGCTAATACATGTTTGAGGAAGTGATGTAATTCAAAGTGTAGCTGGCAGCCAAAAATGTATCCTCTAAGGCCACTGCTAAAATCTAAACACCTATCAAGTGCCATGAAGCTGAAGCTTTACAAAGCGTTGATCAGGCCCATTGTTATGTTAGGATGTGAAAGTTGGGCGCTGACGGATGACTTCGAGAGATGTCATGCATATGATTTACGGCCCAAAACGCGAAACGACTTGGCTTCTTCAGGTTGTCTAAGGCAGTATGAAGACCAAGCCCAGGATCGAAACCGTTGGAACCAGATTGTTGACACAGTAAAGAGCTAATAATGGCCTTTAAACACTGTTTTATTATTATTCTTTATTTACAATGAATAGGAAAAAAATCTTAACCGATGCCGAAATTAGAAATTATGGTTGCACGGAGAGAAATTTTTTTGTTGATATTAATCCATACTTAAGAATAATTTGTAGTTTTGCGCTTAAGTTTAATTTAATCCATATTGTGATCAATGGATACTTTACTCTTTAATATTATTCCTTTTATGAATAAATACACCTTCTGAAGTTTTGTAATTTTAAATTATTAATTATTCTTTAAGAGAATAAAATTAATAAATATAAAGAAAATGTAGTTTTTAAGATATTCAAATATATCAAAGTCGCGGGCTATATTAAAAATATGAGGAAAAATATGTATAGTTGAAATAAAAAATTAAAAATTTAAAAAAAACCAATGTGGATATGGATAAACTAGAAATTATTTTTTTTTGGTGCGAAGCTTATACTGAAAAAATTTATAAAGTTATATAAAATTTTTGTTATAAAAAAAAAAAAATATATAATAAAAAAATTATAATATGTAATTATAATTAAAACATTATATGTAAAAATTATAATAAAGAAACAATCAACTACATTGTCTATACTCGTATATCAATTTGGTGTTTATCCAAAAGTCTAAAATATAAAAGAATCTACAATGTTTATAACCATCAACGTTATACAAGATACACATGTTTATATTGTGATAAACTTATGTGAATTAAAATCAAAATAAAAAATAGAAATCTAAACTTAATTAATTTTTTTTTTTTTAATAAATAAATTAACACTTAAATTGTGTTTGAATTATCGTAAACAAAAAATTCATAGCGCAAACTTAACATAATTCGTGACGTGCATCGACAGCAGTTATAAATTCCAAAAAAAAAGGTTACAGAAACTGCGTGTAATCAACCCAGAAGAAGAAATTCCGTAGCAGTACATCGGTGACGTCAAAGTTTCAATGGAATATCCCTATCAACTACAATGGGTCAATAACCGACAGAAGAACATCATATGATAAATTTATAGATACGAGTAAGTACAAAATATATTCTCTCTTAAAATTAGTGCATTTATTTAAATTTTTTCCCTTTAACTAAATTTTATAAAAGCTCTACCGATAAAGAATTTTTTTTTTGGGTGGTAAGTTTAATGGAATATGGATGAATTTCCTCGTCATCAGAGTGCGGTGATGGCTGGCTAGTTGACTTAAAATTGGCGGGTGAGAGACTCAGTGAAGATGGCCCCTTTGTTTTTTTTGTTTTAGGAATTAATAATGTTAAGGTTAATTTTATTGTACGGTGGTCAACTGGCGTGGTGGTCAGAGAACCCTCCAACCCGGAAGATGCTGCCCGCGTGCTTAAAGCATAACCATGCGTTGGAGTTATTTTGCAATGCGTTATTATAGTTATGTCGTTCGGCAAACAAAGTTATTAAGGTAACAAAAGAAATATTGTTATAAGAACTTTCGGTTTTGCGACTAGAAATTCCGAAACTACTTTGACTAAAGGTAAAGACGAGTAATTCATATATTAACATTACCATTATCATTTAATAGTGCTTTTACACTATGAAATTTCCATGCACTATTTGTTGTAGATTGTAGTATGAAAATAAAAATGCGTTTGTTTCAATTTCAATGTACTTGTATCTAGGCACATGAATTTAATTTTGTGATTAGGTTTCAACTTCATTCTTCAGAATACCAAATTCATTCGCATAATTAAAGCAAGCGCATTTTCATAAAATTACATGCAAAAGTACGTGTAAAGTATGTGTAAAGTACTATAACATTTCCATTTGTACCCTAACTCATATTAATCATTACAAATAGTACCAAATTTTTTAAAGCTTCTCAAATAGATTTTCTAAAGGAAGCTATATTTCAAATGTATCTTGGCCTAGAAATTGTGATTAAGTACAGTAATATTATACAGTTTACCGTTATATTACAACACATTTAATCAAATCTGATGCAAAATTATTCTTATTATGAATGTATTAGCAGTACTAAGGATGTATTATTCCTATTTCTGAACAACGAAAGAATTATTCCGATCAGGAATAGATTAATCTGTGCATAGGAAATATTATTCTTATTATGAACCAACAACAAAATTCTTCTTCTAAAATTATTCCTCTTGCGAATATATCAAGCGGAGCTTAGGAAGATAGTATTCCGATTAAGAATAAACGAATAAAATTATTCCTTTTGGGAATATATATTAGTGAATTAACCAATAATTATAATTTATTATTTAGTCGGCGTTTATCTTCTTAATTGTGAACACTGCGTGAACTAGTGTAGCAAAAAAAAAAATATCAAAATCATACAATTATTAACTTAAAATAAGTGAGAAGTGATACAATATTATTTTGTGTTAAACCGTGTTGAAGAATATAAATTGAACATTTAATATTATTCACGTAAGTTTCAAAATTGTTTGTTGTGCTGTAAATATTATAGAAAGCAAATTTTTCAAAAACCTCGTGGTTTTACAGGTTATGTTAGGTGAATGTAAAAAAAAAAATTGTTAATATTGTGCAAACATGTTGGCATCGAAAATTTACTGATGGAACAAATGACATACGATCTATCACATTGCCATGAAATTTTCGATAAATTCGATGCATTCAAAACTTATCATGTTAAATTTACTCAACATGTTGCCAACTGTTGGCCGATCTGAAAGCGCCCATTGTGTATTTATTTTTAATTCTATTTTAGTATTGATTGTTTATTATTTATTATAGTTAATTAAAACATCAATTTTCCTTGGTGATTTTTGTAAATATTATTTACTAACACTAACTCTAAATAACTTAAATTAAACAACTGAGTGCTTCTATAATCTTTTCTATTTTATATATTTTTATGTGACTTTTACACTTAAATAACAACTTTTAAAATTTTTAAATTTATTTCGGTTTTTGAAAAGTTTGTTATTGTGGTGTAAGTGATATATTATTTGGTGCTTTTTATTTAATTATATTAATTTTTTCATATTAGAAAATGAGTATAGATGCTAATACTTCCATAAATGCATTTGGTAATTTTTTTTCATTAGTTATTTATACTATTCTATTGATTTAATCTTCTTCATTTATGCTAAATAAAAACTTTGCTATTTTAAAATTCAATTAGATTCTGGGTCAATTAATATAGAAAACTTACCAGTGGAGGCTATTTCTGTCGAAGAACTTTCAATTGATGATAAGGAATTCTACAATCTGCTCGCACATTCAGAAATGGAAGGATATTTTTTTTTATTGAAAGGTAAATAATTTTATAAACAATATTTTTTTAAATATTAAATTATGTGATTTATAAATTTTTTAACTTCTATTTTTTAAAATAGAAAGTGGGGTTAAGTTAAATAACTTAAAATATTTAACAGAAAAAGATATAACCGATTTATTTGGAACATTGATTGGTGTAGGAGCACAATTCCGCGCCCTATTAAATGACTATAGGAAAACGAATGTAAATACATACGCATAAAACAATTATTAATATAAATAGTAAATTATATATTCTGTACGTTTTTAGGACCTTCCACCATTAAATTCGTTTACATGCTGTTGTCAGAGCAAAATGGTTGATACTAATATTAGTCAGGATATTGGTTCTAGCGTTAGCTTCAGTTCTATCAATACTAACGGAAGTTATGTCTTTGTAAGTTCATTATTAAATACTAGATTTATTACATTTACTTAAAATTGATTAATAATTTTTTTAATTTAAATTTATAGAATATGGATGTGTTTTTAACATCAAATGTTGGGAAAAATTTTTTAGAAAACTTTGAAAAGAAAAATACTTTTGCTGCGGAAGAAAGGGAATTATTA
Source organism: Tipula unca (assembly GCA_951394425.1). Taxonomy (NCBI): domain Eukaryota; kingdom Metazoa; phylum Arthropoda; class Insecta; order Diptera; family Tipulidae; genus Tipula; species Tipula unca. The sequence goes on from OX596381.1 coordinate 215,281,376, forward strand.
GCTTCATCTATAGTAAAAGTCCACCTAGAACATAACACTTCCATGACCTTAGTCATTTTGGATAAAATAGCGGGCCAAATTCTGAAACTTTTAAAGGCGAATCAAAAGTATTTCGTATAGTTAATTTGATTGATTTTTTTATTTTTTTTATTTTTTTTTTTTTTACTAGAAGTATTATTTCGTTAAGGAACCATATACTCGAGGTAAACTATATGCCAAATACAGAGCCTTATCCAAAGTCTATAAAAAAAGCGGTATATTCACTAATACGATAAGAATCAAAACATACCCATTAGGTAGCTAAAATTATTTAATAATTTTCTATATTTTTAATATACATAGATTTATAACTAATATTATTATATAGATACGCATTTGGATGAAATTGAATCATCGTTAGAAACCAACACCGAACTATTGAAAGATGATATTGACTGGCTGTATTATCATACTGCACCATGGACCACAGTAGAAGAAAAGTGGAAAAAAACTTTTGATGCTCGAACCACAGAAGTTGTAAAAAACTCGAATTCCCTGTGCAAAATACTGGATAAATGGCCACTTTTTGGCCATGCTGATGGAGCCAGATTAGTAAGTTTAATTTTTTCAATACATTTGAAATTCATAAGTTTTAAATATATAATTAAAAATTTTAAATCTATAATAATTTTAGATTGAAATCGATTTCGAAATGAAATTTCCTGGGAAGAGTAATATTTTCTTGATTCATTTTGAAAAAATTGAACCACACCTGGAAAATATATTTATTAAAAATACCAAATATGGACCTGGGAAGGAAATTTTAAAAAAATTATCGCCAAATACAGGTACATATTTTCATATTTAACAAGTTAAGCACTCAGTTTAATAAACACTCAACTAAATAATTAAAATTGTAATAATATTTTGTTTTTTATTGGCTTAGTTGGGTTAGTAACATTTTTTTTAGGTTTGCTATTAGTATTTATTTTTATTATGTTTATTAGAAAACTTCCAACGTTTTTAAATTAATAAATATTAATCTAAAGCCCAAACATTTTTATTAATCAATTAAAATTGTTTCTATAAATTTTCAAGCATAGAAACTTTTTATTTTCATTTTTAGAATACCGCAGATTGCAGTACATAAAATTAATAGTACATAAAATTAGTAGTTTAATACAATAATAAATCCTACCGCCAGGAAAAAAATCGATGGGATTTTATGGAAAGTCAGCATTAGTGACGGATGGGATTCCTTTTTACTTTTTGTGCATAGTATTACGGACATACAAACAGAAATAAACAAAAGAAAATGTGTATGTGTTAAAAAGAAAATTACGCTTCAACCTGTAATAATTGAAGTCGGAGAAGAAAATTCTTTACAATTTTTGGTATCGGCAGATTCAATTTTATTTCATTTTGATAACTTTATAATGGCTTTTGATATTTTTTTAAAATTATTTTTTGTGCTAAATATTTCATACCCATTTGAAAATTCTGCATTTTTAAATTTTATTCAAGATTTTTTTTATAAAATTGAATCTCCGACAGACTTTACTAATTTTAAAGCTTTATTTAATACAAATTAATTTCAAAATGGTTAAATGTTTTGTGTGTAAAAACATTTTTGTCGATATTGACCTTTTAATTAATCATTTTAAATTTCATCATTTCCTTAAAAATAATCAAAAGTTAATATGTTTGGAAAATGATTGCTTAAGCTCATTTTGTACTTTTTCATCATTTAAAAAGAATCATAGAATACATAAAAATAACGTAGTTCTGATAAATACAGAAAAAACGATACTCATAATTCTAAATTAACAGAAAATAATATTGTATATAAACATAATAAAATAATTTCCAATGATAGTACTGTCGATGCAGCATTTTTAAACTCACAAAGTAATGAAAATAATATAAATATGAATTTGGTTAATAAATTTATAGGAAATTTACATGAACAGTCATTATTAATTGTAGCTGATCTTTATAGTAATGCTCATTTAACTACAAAAATTATTGAAGAAATTTTAAAAAACTATTAACTAGCTATTAAATCAACTGTTTACTAATTTATTTGAAATAATCAAACCAATTATTAATAATGAAACGGATAAGGAAAGCCTAAAAAATGTATTTGAAATTTGTAGTAAGCCTTTTGGATATTAACCAAACCGAATATTTATTTCTTAAAACTTTAAAAGAAAGATCGCTTTATATAGAGCCAATTAAATTTAAAATAGATAAATTAACAAGTAGCCTTTCTAAAAAGGGCAATCCTATTTTAGTTAAAAAGAATATAGAAGGAATATTAATGCCTATTAAACAAAAAATTTGTAACTTTTTTGGAAAAGGTGATATTTTAAAACGCACTATTGAATATACCAATAAATTAACAAGTGTGATTGATAAATACGAAAATTGTGTACAATCTTTAAAATGGAAAGAAAAATTGAAAAACTTTACAAATAATCAAATAGTTTTACCAATAATGTGCTATTACGATGATATTGATATGGGAAATAGTTTAGGGAGTCACGCCGGTAACCAATCATTAGCTGTTTTCTATTATCATTTTCCTACTCTTCCGGAAGAAAATAATAACTTAAAAAATATTTTCATTGCAATGCTTTTAAAAAGTTGTTATTTAAAAAATTATCGTCCTTCTAAAGTAATAAGCGAATTTGTAAAAATTTTAAAATCATTAGAAAACGGAGTAGAAATTCAAACTTCACAAGATACAATTATGGTTTATTTTGTGGTTTCTCTATTTATTGGAGACAATTTAGCTTTGAATACTCTTCTAGGTTTTGCAGGTTCTTTTTCTCATAATTTCCCTTGTAGATTATGTAAAATAAATAAAGCTGATTTCAATCAAAATCTAATAGAAGATGATAATCTTATCAGAACTCGCGATAGATATGAGTACGACATTAAAAATCTCGATTATAAAAATTCTGGAATAAAGGAATATTCCATTCTGAACAAGCTAGAATATTTTCATGTTACAGATAATTTTTATGCAGATCTTATGCACGATATTTTTGAAGGTTGTATAAAATTTGGGTTAGTTAATGCCCGTAACTATTTTATTTATAATAAAAAATATTTTTCTCTAGAGTTGTTAAATAATCGAATAAATACTTTTAATTACGGCCAAATTAATCCAAATTAATTAAATAAAATCAAAATAAACCTTCCGGAAATATTAAACCAGATCATTTAAAAAATCAGAATTTACACTTTTCTGCTAGAGAAACTTATTCTTTATTGCATCACTTTTGCCTTCTTGTCGGCGAATATGTAGAAAATGAAAATTTAATTTGGAAATATATTATTAAATTGAGGCAAATGACAAATTACATATTAAAAGATTCCTTCACTGATTTTTTGCTTAAGAGAAATAATCAAAGAGCATCACTCGATGTGTTTGAATTGTTTTAAAGATCAACACTTAAGACCTAAGCATCATTTTGTTACCCATTATCCTTCAATAATAAAGCAAGTTGGTCCTTTAAAAGCAGTTTGGTGCATGAGACATGAAAGTAAAAATAAATCTCTTAAAGAATATACTAAAGTGTCTTGTTCAAGAATTAATTTGGAATATTCTGTAGCTAAACAATTTTCATTAAAATTTGCGAACTCAGTATTAAAGAATGAATCAAACATTGATTCTTCTAAAAATATAAGAAAAGAAATAATAAGTAGTTTAGATTATTTTAAAGAAAGTATAAACATTCCATTTAGTGAAAATGAACCTATAAATATATTTAAAATATTTAATTACAAAAACACTAATTTTAAGTCAAATTATTTTTTATATATTAATGAAAAATTATACAAAATATTACATATTTTAAAGCATCAAAATGAATTGTATTTAATGTTAATGGAATACTTAATAGACCATTTTGACAAACATTTTCAAGTTTATTTTATTAAAAAAGAAACTTTAAATATTGTTTGTTTAAATTTTAAAAGGCTATGTTTTGAAAAACCATTTGAAATGCTTAAGTTTAAAAATAGAAATTGTTTTATGATAAGATATATATAAATAAATTAAATTACATATTGTAAAATTTAAAACAATAAAAAACAATTAATTAAATACTTATTCTACCTAAAATTGTGTTTTATTTCAGTTTCAGTTAATTTCATTTTTAAGAAGAAAATTTTCCAATTGAAATATATTCCTTATATTGATCAATTTATTCCTTAAAATTGAATGGTTTATTCGCATTTTTAAATTTAACCAATCCTTATAATGATCAATTCATTCCTATGAAAATTAAAAATAAACTAATTTACGAATAAATTTATCAAAAAAGAATGATTTAATTATTCTTTTTATTCATAAAAAAATTTTTTTTAATTTTTGTTTTTTAATTATTCAGTTGAAATTCATTCCACATATTGATCAATTTATTCCTTGTAATTGAATGGTTTATTCGCATCTTTAAATTTAACTAATCCTTATAATGATCAATTCATTCCTATGAAAATTAATAATAAGCCGATTTAAGAATAAATTTATCAAAAAAATATGATTAATTTATTCTTTTTTAAGAATAAAAATAAAAAAAAATTAATTTTTAAATTTTTATAACAAAATTTTATACCTATATAAGAATAATATTACTATTTTTTATTAAGAATATATTATTCCTAAATATGTGTTCTTATTCTTTGGTTAAGTTGGGTTAAATTGTGAACTTAATTTTGGAATAATTGATTCCTCGTAAGAATGATGTATTCTTCTATTTCTCTCCGTGTGGACAGATAGTGAGGATGAGCTAGGATGCTGCAGAAAAGGATGCTGATTTCGAGATTCAAGCAGTTCGAAGATCAGCAGATGAAGAACATGGCAGCTCTGAGAATCTACAAGCAGAAGAATTATTTGACAAAGCCAACTTACCCATTGATATAATTGATGAAAACACCGCCATACACACCACCGGAACTAGCTACAACTAAAATATTACGGCGAGGTCAAGAATTCACAAAAAGTAAAAATGAGCTGACTTTCATAGGTGTACACCTTAAGCGTGTTTTACATTTTTTGTTAGTGATTATTTATTAAAACTAATAGTCAATGCATGTAACTCGTAAACTAATCAAAAAAAATATAAGTAATTCCAAATACGTAACGGAATTATAGATTAGAAAATTTTAATACAAATTTCGAATTATTAGCGCTATTGGTCCCATATAGCTGGGAATAAATTAATTCAAGAGACAATGTATGACCGCTTATATAAAATTCGTCCTGTGATTGATGAGCTTCAAACAATGTTAGAAAAATACTATTGGAATCGTATCTTGCAATAGATGAGCAATTTTGCTCCACAAAGGCCAAAAGTGCTATTAAGCAATATTTACCAAATAAACCCCAGTACTATCGGGTATCTCTGGTTTCTCATATATATTTGATATATTTGTTGAACATATTGAAACGACTAAGTTCAGAAAATGGCATAGGAACAAGTGCTAACATTGTAATAAGAATGCTGCGACATGTACTCCGATATAAAAACTATAATGTTTATTTTGATAATTATTATTCTTCAGTACTCATCTATTACATTGTGTCGCCTGGGGCGAAACTCAGCTACCAGGGGGGTCGACAGGTGGCGGATAGACGATCGGCCTCCAGATATGGAGGCTAGCTACGAATATTATTTAATAAGTAGCCCCCGACCAGAGTTGGCATGGAGCGAGGGCCTAGGAGGTATTGGGGGTTGTGCCCCAGTGTCAATAAATCCCTAGTAATGCCCGTTGAAGTTCCATGTGACATGGCGTGCCAGTGGCGCCATTAATAAACCACTACTACTCCGAAGCGTCTGTTCACCGATGGTGCGGCTTCAAACAGCGTCTGTTTCCCAGGTTAGGGGCGGCTGATCACGGCGTATTTTTGGAGGTTATACGAAGAAAAACTCCAGAGAAGGATACTCTAAACCAAAACATGAGCCTCAATAAAGGAGGAAAAACTACGGTGCAAGGAGTCGGATCCCCAGTACCGGCGACGGATAGGAGTGAGCGAGCGGGCTCCACGTCGTCGTTACCCTACGACCACAATGGATTAGAGGTGGACAACTTGGCCTTCAATCCAGATCACTCGACAAGTCAGTTTATACTTACGCGACCAGGAGCATCTAGAGACTGGATAGGCGTCGTAAACGAGAGCCTAGAGTCTCCGGACCCTTTCAAGAGAAGCAGTGCCTTACCAAGATCGCCGCCAAGTATCTAAAGGGCCGTACTACTGTCACTCGGGAGCCTACCGGCACTTGATAACCGAGGTGCAACTAGCAATGAGAAGAGAAATGCCACAGCATCCCCTAGTCGGCCCCCAATCAGAAAGAACCAGGAGCTGCCTACAAAAGAGGATAAAGGCAGTAAAAATGTAGAAGAGCCGACACAGCACGCCTCGCCGAAGCTCTCATATATAAACAATATGAGGAAAGGTAAAGAAGACGACCTAAAAAAATGCTGGGCAATTATCAACAAAATGAAGTCCGCGATAAATAGGCAACGAAACATCTCAAACGATGTCAAGACTGGCCTTAAAGAACTGGAGGAGGCGATAGATGTCATCACCTACTACAGAAACAGCTGGATGGCAGCAGAGCGACAAGAAAACCGGTCATCCGTGCGAGGTGAACCTGAAATATCCACAGTAGCCGCGAATAATGTGGAGCAACACGAAGAAAAGAAGGCCGAAACACCTAGAGAGAGTGGAAGCAAACGAACCGCCTCCAGCCCTGCTGAATCGGAAGCCGTAAAAAGGCAAAAAGAAGGAGAGCAGCCCCAATCGTGGACTTTAGTTCAATCGAATCGGTCTGCGAAACCAAAAATGAAAAGGAAAAGAAGGCCCCGAAGAAGGAAATTAAAACCGGATGCACTTTTGATTAAAACTGGAGAGGGGAAAACCTATGCAGATGTCCTGGGAACGATAAGGGACAGTGTTAAGCCGGAAGACGCAAATATGGATATTAAATACGTACGACGCACCAGAACGGGTGATGTACTAGTGGAACTTGGAGCGAAATCGGGCAACAAGGAAAACTTCTGCGACGCCCTAACAGCTGCTTTGGGAGAGACTGGTACTGTGCGAAAACTGGAACCAAAAATCTCTCTACAAATCAAAGATCTGGACTGCTTAACTACCGAGGTGGAAGTTAAAGAAGCTATTAAGAGAGACCTTAAATCGCCCGCTGAAGAGATAAAGATATCACTCACCAGAACAAATAGAAGGGAACAAAGGATGGCATTCGTGGAGATTGGGGCACGGGCAGCCCTCGAGCTCATTAAGATAGGTCGTATTAAAATAGGATGGCTATACTGCAGAGTTCTACGGAAAACTATTGTAACAAGGTGTTACGCCTGCTTCGGCTATGGTCACTACAAATAGAACTGCCAAGGCCCTGATAGAAAGAAGCAAGGGATATGTATCCAATGCGGTGAGAATGGCCACCTAATGAAGGACTGTCAGGCCAAGCCAAAATGTTTCCTCTGCGAGGAACTAGAGATTGGGCCTGAAAGGCTTAAACACGTAGCCGGGTCATGGGCCTGCCAAATATTCAGGCGGGCGCTGGACGAAGCCAGGAAAAAATCAAATTAAATGAAGGTTCTCCAAGGAAACCTTCATAGAAGTAAAACAGCGGATGCCCTTCTTGAACAATTAAGGCTAGACATAGGCGCAGACCTGCTGATTATTAGTGAACAATATCGCAACAGAGCGGAACCTGAATGGCACTCAGATAAATTTGGCACAGCAGCTATTTGGACTCCGCAACCCATCGTAGCCGACGGTTACGGAGCCGAAGAGGGTTTCGTTTGGGCTAAGGTCAACGGAATCACATATGTAAGCTGCTATTTCACACCGAATGAGTCAATGGACGCCTTTCGAGCGAAAATCGACACTCTGGAGGATAAAAGACGATTCCAGACATCACACTTGTGTCCGACGCTGTAGCACAGGACATCATGGAATGGAGAGTTATAGAAGAGTACACGGGTAGTGATCACCAATACATCACCTTCAGAATAAGGAGAGAATCACGACAACCCAGATATGGTCCTTGCCGTGGGAGGGGATGGAATGTGGCCAAACTATGCGAGGAAAATCTCACGTCTACCATCGAAGTGGGGAAAGACACAGTACTGAGAGACACGGGACCACCCGAAAAAATTGCTACTCTCACAATGAGACTAGTAAAAAAAGCATGTGATGCGTCGATGCCTAAGAGAAGGGGTTCAACGGGAAGAAAGGCCGCGGTTTATTGGTGGTCCGACGAGATAGCAAATCTCAGGAGGAGCTGCCTTCGCCTAAAACGCACACTCACTATGGCAAGAAAAAGAGATGGGTACATGGCAGAAGCGGAACATGAGGAGTACAGGCTGGCGAGAAGAGCACTGAAACTAGAAATAAACAGAAGCAAACGTCTCAAATGGGAAAATTTGAAACAAGATGTCGACACGGACCCCTGGGGTCTGGGATATAAGACTATGATGCGTAAGCTAGGATCACAAGCGCCCAGCCCAGTAATGGAAGCAAGTCAAACGTGGCATATTGTAAACACCCTTTTCCCGGATCACCGAAACGACAACCGGCCACCCTACCCCGATAAGCCGGGGGATGTACCAGTTTTCACAGTTGAAGAGATACAACAAGCCATCGCCTCTCTCTAAAATAAGAAAGCACCCGGTCCAGACGGAGTCCCCACGGAAGTCATGAAGGTGATAGCTCGATCTCATCCGGAGGTACTCCTAAATATGTACAATCGTTGTCTCGAGGAAGGCGTTTTTCCTAAAGCATGGAAAACGCAACGGCTGGTCCTCGTAAACAAAAAGAAGGGTGACCTGAACTCCCCATCAGCATATAGACCTCTGTGTATGCTAGATACAGCGGGCAAACTACTAGAGCGATTACTAAAACCGCGGCTTACAGCCGCTATCCAAGCTTCAGGGGACTTATCAAATAAGCAATACGGCTTCAGGAAGGGTCGGTCTACTATTGGTGCAGTAGAAGAAGTTGTGAAAGCTTTCCTTATAGCACAACAAGGAAATCACTATTCAAGGAAGCTAGTGTTACTGGCTACACTGGATGTTAAGAACGCATTTAATTCGGCGAGATGGTCGGATATGTTATCGGCGTTATCAAACACTTTCCGCGTACCGGACTATCTTTTGAGGATAATGCACAGCTACCTCCAAGATAGGAAGCTACTGTTCGAGACCACGGAAGGGCAATGCAGTAAAGAGGTCACAGGTGGTGCCGCCCAGGGGTCTATTCTAGGGCCTGATCTATGGAACGCATCATACGATGGCATCCTGCGAATGGAAATGCCAGACGACACCTTCATGGTAGGGTACGCAGACGATATTGCAGCAGTAATAGTCTCCCGGGATATAGACGATGTTCAACGAAAGCTCAATCAAGTAATGAGAAGAGCTACCGCCTGGCTAACCGGACACGGTCTGAGCCTAGCAACAGAAAAAACAGAACTAGTCCTGCTTACGAGATGGCACAAAATTGCAACCGACATGCTGCTTCAGGTAGGAAACCAGCAGTTACGGCCCAACACGACAGTCAAATATCTAGGGGTACACCTGGATACAAAACTCAATTTTGGGGAACAAGTTAAGCGCTCGTCAGAAAAGGCTTCGAAAGTAACCCTTGCTTTGAGCAGACTGATGACAAACATCGGAGGCCCATCGGCTGGAAGAAGGAGGCTTCTAATGTCAGTCACAAACTCCATCCTCTTGTATGGTTGCGAAATATGGGCAGACACTATAAAAAAGGAAGTATACCGTAAAAAAATGGCTACGGTACAACGCCGGGGGGCACTTAGGATGTGCAGCGCATATAGAACTGTATCAGAACCTGTGGTCTTGGTAATCGCTGGTGTGATCCCCATTGACCTGATGGCGGAAGAAAGGAAAACAATATACGAGACCAGAAGCGATCTTGGCCTCGTAGAAGCAAAAAAAGCAGCCAGAGAACAGGCCATGCACCTCTGGCAGGAGAGGTGGCAGTCCGAGAGCCGCGGTAGATGGACTAGAGGGCTGATTAGAAACCTGCCTGCTTGGGTAGATAGGAAACACGGCGAAGTAAATTACTTCTTGACCCAATTCCTTACGGGCCATGGGTACTTTTGCAAGTATCTGCACACGATGGGCAAGGTGGATAACTCCTCTTGTATTTACGGTGATGCAGCAATGGATGATGCAGCAATGGATGATGCAGAACACACTCTTTTCACATGCGACCGGTGGAAAAGAAGACGTGAAGAATTAGAAAGAAAGGTCGGCAATTTGGCACCCGAAAACATAGTAGCTATCATGCTTGAATCGAAGTCAAACTGGGATACTATGGCGCGGTTCGTAGAATCGACCCTACAAGAAAAGAAACCAGAAATGGACAATTACCACAGAAGGTGAAAACATGCGTCTACAAGACCAATCCTAGAGAGGAAATATACGAGACACCACCTTGAAGTAATACCAAAAGTAGTTCCGGGGTGGATATTTTGTCTGGCAAAGAGGAGGTTTTTAGTGGGTGTGAGTCCCACACATTGTGCATAATGCATTTCCCTCCTCTCCAAAAAAAAAAAAAAAAAAAAAAAAAAAAAAAAAAAAAAATTACATTGTGTCTGGGCACAATTCGACGGAATAGAATTCCAAACAGCAAGCTCCGTACAGAGAAGCAAATGAAGAAAGAAAAGAGGAGTACCTCGGTAGAGTATACCACAAGAGTGCAGTATATCGTGGAATTAACAACAGTTAAGAAAGGACAACCATTTAGTGACTTTGATTTCTAATTTTGTTGGTCGTAACCTAATACAAAGCGCTGACTCTCCTAATGAAATGGATTGCTCCAATATCATCAAAGAGTATAATGTGTACATGGAAGGTGTTGATTTGCTATAGATAGTTTTATCGGCAGATATAAAGTTTTATTAAAATTCAAAAAATTGGAATATGAGGGTATTTTACCACCTATACTCGACGTGTCCGTGGTTAGTTCATGGCTTCTGTATAAAAGAATCCAACAAAAGCTAAAGCCGATTCGAAAAATATATATAATAAATTTAGCAGATTTTAGACTAACCGTAGAAGAAGTACTTTGCAAGTTTCAACAAAAAAAACTGTCTTTGGGCGGCCATCAGACATAAACAAAAGATTGGAAATGAAACGAACAAGGGCTACTAGTTCTTATATTCCAGTTAAGGAAATTAGAACGGATTATTGTCGTCACTGGGCCGTTTGGCATAAAAAGCGTTTACAGTGCAAGTATTCTTCTTTTATGTATTCTTCAAATAAATAAATAAATTTTAGCCTTGTACTTCTCCGTTTCAACAAATGAAAAATTGCATTTTCCTGGGAAATGGAGTACCTGGCATGAACAATTAAGTATATATCATCTTTAAAAACATTGTATTCACAAGAAAATATTTGTTTCTTTAATAAAAAAAAAGTTAAGAGACTAAGGGTTAATATGTACAGGTATTTGTCGATAAATCAATCTTGAAAAATTGGATACATACTCGTAAGTTCAATAATTTGCAGTCCTTAATAGAAATATTAGGGCTAAGCCAGAGTTATCAGAATTATTGAACTAGAATTTTTCGAACAAGAATTCATATTTTAAATTTTTGGGGCAAAAATTTAAACAAAATAGAATTGTCCTAAATCTCAAAAATGTTTACATGTGTAAGTGAAAATATCATATTTTATTCGGATAAATCGATAAATCTAATAAATTACCCGATTAAGTGAATTTTTTATAATTGATTATATGACTTTTCCGAAATTTCCTGGGAAAATCCTAGGAACCTAACACCATAATGACATATATTCCAAGATGTTATTAGGTTAGAATTTTACATGGTCCTTCGAGCCGGATACAATTGGCCATAAGTTGAGAGTTTACATGGTCCTTCGAGCCACTAAAACAACCGGCAATTAGAAGTACGGACGGAGAGTCTATAACGTCGTCAAGCCTGACGACACCACCAGCCAAGCAACAACAGGCACAAATCTTCACAAATTACCGTCGAGGGAGGAGCTGAGCAACAACCAGCACCAATACAACCACTGGAAACCCAAACAACAACAAAATGGATTTATTACTTCAATTACAAGAGGTAACAAGTGGCAAGATAGTACAAATAGAAAAAAACTATCGGAAAGACGGAGAAGACAGAAAGACAAAGTCTTACCTAGAGAAGAAAATAGCGAATCTAAAAGCGCTATACAACGAATTCGTTGGAAACGACAATAAAATTCTACGAATGGTCCCGCCTCATTCCTCAACCACGCTTATCTCACCACGCGAATAAACACAACAGATGTTTACAATAAGCTGGTAGAAGATATGCGCCATCGCCTACATAGCGGACCACCATTGACACCAACAACGTCACAAGAAGCCCTACAACTTCCAAGTTCACTTCTCGAGGCATCATATAAACCGACGCCGTCAATTCGGGTAGATGCCGTACAAAATTTAACAACAGATTCTCAAAAAGAGGAAATCAAAGAATGTAACTCAGCTGTTACATGAGTAGTTCAATAGAGGCCCTTCAAGCAGCAAAAATAGAAGGGAACAACAACACAAAACTATTCAAAAGACAAGACGTCCTCATGCGCCAGATATATCAAAAATTGGCGACAGTAAATTATTCCTTGGAAACCAACAACATATCTAAGGAATATGTTAGTCTTAAAATAAGACAATTAGAAAAGGACATGGAGGAAATCGCAGCCCAACATACAGAATTATTAGTAGAGTTGGAAGACGATGAACAAACCTCCAACTACTTTAGGGAAGATTATTATGGCAAGCTTCAAGAAAGAGTAGAAGATGCCATGATCAAACTACAACAGTTTCGTTCACAAACAACAATCATGGCAGAATCAGCAGCGCAAGTGAAATTGCCTAAGGTAGAATTACCAATATTTTACGGTGATTATGATCGGTGGGAAACATTCAACGATATATTCACTGAGCTGATCCACCAAAACAACAAACTATCAGATACAGTAAAGATGACGTATCTGAAATCACACCTACAGAAGGGAGCAGCGCAAATTATTAGTCACCTAACAACAACTGGTGACAATTACCAAACCGCATGGAATATAATCCAAGCAAGGTTCAACAATGTAAGGCTACTGGCAAACCATCAATTTAATGCACTATTGTCATTGCCGACAATTCAGATACCATCCGCCCAAGCAGTGAGAAACTTGCATGATACAGCACGAGAAATATTACACAATATAAAGCGGCTAAATGTGGATTCGCCCTTCGAGGCACTCGTGGGTTTCATCTTAAACAAAAAATTGGACCCAGAATCCATTAGAATTTACGAAACAAATATAGAGAAGCACAGAGAAATTCCACAACTAGAAGAATTCTTTCAATTCCTGGAGAGAAGGTTTCAATCTTTAGAAGCCATGGGCAATCATAGAGCAACAGCAACACGACCACACATGCAGTATATACCACCATTGAAACGAGTGAATACAGCCATGTTAACCAAAACATGTTGGGTGGAAGAGTGTAAGGAGCATCATGGTTTAAATCAATGCCAGCAATTCAAAAAGATGTCAACATTAAATCGGTCAAGGCTCGTTAGCTCAGCCAACTTGTGCATACGATGTTTAAGCCAGCATCAAGGAAGACACTGCCAAGCAGAAACATGTATCGTGTGCAAAGGGGGGCACCACACACTTCTGCACTGCAATAATGCAGCATCAACTACCGGAAGTAGCGTCAAAACCGCCAAAACATTCGTGATCAACCATCAAGGACAAGTTTTATTACCAACTGCTTTAGTCAGAGCCGCAACTAGCGCTGGCGATTTTTTCACACTAAGAGCTCTTGATTGAATTGATCCAGGATCACAGGCCACATTAATATCTTCCAAGGCCGCAAATCTATTCAACTTTAAAAAAGAGAAAGTACACGTCACCATTTCAGGTGTAGGTGGAAAAAAGGCAGGCACTTGCAAACAAACCATCAATCTAAAAATATCGCCAAGATTTGATGGAGACTTCCAAATGAATATCAAACCCTTGATATTCGACCAACAACTACCAGAGGTAGACTTTGCCAGCTGGACGCATCTCCACCAAATACAACTGGCTGATCCCAACTACAATCAGTCACAGCCAATTGATCTTATACTTGGCGCAGACTATTATCCATCAATACTAATCAACAACATCATCAAGGGAGGTCCAATAGAGCCGATGGCACAACAAACGGAATTCGGTTGGATTATATTGGGTAGCAGGAGCAACACAGGAAATCAGCACAAAACAACGATGATTGCAACCAGAAGTATAGAAGATCAGCTGCGATTACTGGTAGAAAACGAATCATCCAAGCTCTTTGATCCCGGCATATGTCAAGTTCCCCAGTATAATAATCCATTAGGATTATTAATAGTGGCCGGGGAATATGTTGCGATCAACAGGGAACATCATTATAATAATCTAACTGCCGGCCCGGGAATATGTTGCGATCAACAGGGCACATCATTATAATAATCTAACTGCCGGCCCGGGAATATGTTGAGATCAACAGTGCAACAAAATATCCCACAGTGGCAACAGGGTAAAATACACAAATAGACACATATGTTGGCGAAATATGATTTAATTCATCATATATGTGTATACAACAACAACAATATAAATATGATTTAATTCATGTGTATACAACAACAACAATATAGATGCAATGCAGCAATTCTATATCAGTGTAATTTTTTACTACAAAAATTACCGAATTGCAATTTATTTGTTGTTAGTGTAATTAGTATATAAGATTTTGTATATATACTGGAAAAATAAAATAATAAAATCAGAATAAAATTAAACCTTAACAACGTGTTTACTCTCGCTTATTTAATAGACCCCACCCGTGGTAATCTATTAAATAAATAATACAACGATTTATTCTCGCCTACTTAATAGACCCCACCCGTGGTAATCTATTAAGTAAACTCATAAATCGAAGCTAACCTAATTTTAGAATTAAGGCACAAGCCGAGATTTTACAGACAGATTTAGGACAAAGTTCACCTATACGTAAAATAAAATATTTTATGAAAATCATTATTCTATAAGAAACATTATATCATAAATTTAGATGCATATCTTTTAAATAAGCAAATCAATCTAAAACTCAAAAACAATTAAAAACTTTATATATTTTCTAAACAATATCAATATTAATATAAATTATTAATATTATCTAATAAATAAATAAACGTGATATTATATTATTTTCTTTAAGACGTACACACACACACACACACACAAAAGATAAGAAAACTACTTAAATGAAAAGTAAATATTATATTTTATGAACAAAAAATGATTATGAATTAATTTACTTGCTAAACAAAATGCTAAAAAAACAAATTAATTGTTTCAATTTGTGTCAGATGCATGACAATATATAGATATAACCAGAGATATGGTGCGCATATTATGAAATATGCAACGTACATAAAATAATTAAAAATACTTGAGACACCCACTCAAATGTAATTAACTTTCTGCGCGCTTTACCATACTTACATAAAATAACGTATCGTGCAAATAAAAAGAATAAAAGAAATGCATTAACTACTTCCTTATATACATATGTACATATATACACAAAAGAGAAGAATAATAATATTTTCATAGCGTTCACATAACAATAAAACCAAATCCCCAACCAATAATATTTGAAACTCTCAAAACATTAAATTCCAATTCAATTAAAACGACAAAACCGCAAGTAATTGAAATTTATTTAAAAAGAAAATATTTTCAATACAACAACAACAAAATGAAAAAAACAATGTCAGCAGAAAAATTATAGAAAATGGTTTCAAATTAATTATATTGTGATAAATTAGTTCATTATTTATTATTTTTTTATTTATTAATTTAACTTTTATTATTTTTAATTCTTTGGTTCGTTCATTTCACAAAAAAAAAAAAAATTGTTGTTGTTGTTGTTCTTTTTTCTTAATCTTATTATTTATGTTCTGTTCAATATAAAATGGATTTTTATCTCTAAGTGGATTTTGAATTTTTATTTTATTTATTATTTATATTTTATAATTTAATTAAAAAGAAAAATTAATATTCAATTACTATTTATTATTCTTTGTTTGCGTTTATTATTTAAGTTTTGACGAAAATTTTCTTGTGTTTAGAGGTTTTTGGCATTGTTGAGGAAAGAATTTGTTTTATGTGGATTTTGTAAATTATATGTTTGGTTTTGATTTTTACATTTTTGGAGAACGAACGATTTTTAAATTCTAGCAGGTTTTAACGTTCACCTTGTCGCCAATTAAAAATCATTAATATTCACTACAAATACCTAGGTAAATAAATGTAAATTATATGGATTTTGTGCATTTGTGATGCGGTGATTATTTTTTTTTTATAAATAGCTATTTCAGTTTGTGTTTAAATTTTGAAGAGTAAATAAAGGTAAAATATCCAATTTTATTTTTAATTTTGCGGTTTTTAAAAGTGAAATGGAGAAAATATCTTTCGGGTGCTCAAAATGACCCAGAATTTATTATGTAAAACGTTTTAATTATTGATTAAACTCTCGTATGAGGAACGGTGAAAATATTTGCAAAATGTAGTGGAGAATTAACTTCAGGTTATGAAGATGATCAGTTGGAAGACGATGAGAAGATTGACCCAGATTCTTCAAATGATGTCAAAGAATCGGATCATCTTATGGTAGAGGTGAACGAGAGCTCTGACTCTGAAGCCGAAGATGATGATAATTCGAGCATTGATGATGAAGAGAGAGCTAATGACAAATCAAGTCAGAATTTGAAAGAAAATTACATCGGTAAAGATGAGACCAAATGGAAGAAACCTCCTCCAAACCAACAACGGTTAATGACGTAAAGTTATTAAATTTCTTAATTTCTAAATTTGTTAATTTCTAAATTTCTTAATTTCCTTATTTCTTAATTTCTTAATTTGTTAATTTCTTAATTTTTTCAATCCTTAATTTTTTAATTTTTTACTTTCTTACTTCCTAATTCCTCGTCATACAAAGGATTGTTCTGTTGCTTTACAAAATTATGAGTAAATTTATTAAGATGACCGAGCATCGGGACGGAGCTGTCAGATCTGGTTTCATTTAGCGAAAAATAATTTCAGGATTGTAAACTTATGCTACGAGGTTTGCGGAAAAAAATTGTGAAGGAGCTTAAGGCCGTACAAAGTCTGAAGAGTCGAAATGAAGTTTTAGTAAACAAGAATTAACGAAAGATTCCGTTCGATATAGTAAAGTTGCATGTTTATCGAATAGTCATCTCATATACGAGAATCACGAATTTTATTCCACTGTTGTGGTGCATTGTGAACTAGTGTATGGAGACAGAATTAATAAAATGTATTTTATTATATGTACGTGAGCCATCGTTTATTGGGCCTAATCCTAACACTAACATTTTGAACGATGTGGACAAATTTTGCGCTTTGTTACGATACAGAACATAATTTGTGGACATAAAAATAGGAAGGCGGAAAAAGAATTTATCAAATGGAATCAATGGAAGTCCCATTGAAAGAGGAGGAGCTATTGACCTATATCGGAATTCTTATTGTCATTGGGACGCATAAATCAAATTATAGAGCTGTTCGGCAACTTTGGAAAAAAAAACTTATCCGCTGAATCGAGCAACTATGTCCGGTCGACGTTTCCAAAATTTAACGCATCTTATTCGGTTTGATTTCGATGCCACCAGGCAATGTAGAATAGAAACCGATAAGGCAGCATCTATTACTGAGGTTTTTGAAATGCTAAATGCCAACCTGAAAGTGAGCGTGTCGTCAAAGATTTAGTTGCCTCTTACAAAAATACCAGAAGGACCGTCAATGGACAATTTTTTTACGTGTCTCTCTCTAGGAAAAGATTTACTCGGGGATGGAATATTTCTTTGGTCGGTACTATGACAAAAAAACAAGGCTTGCATCCCTCCTGAATTCAGAGAATCAAAATCTAGGGCGATTTTTTCATCAAAGTTTGCGTTTGGAGAAAACATTGTTTTATGCTCATACGTTCCGAAAAACCATAAGTCTGCTGTGTTACTATCTACCAAGCATCTTCAAGCAAAATTTGTGTTTGAAACCCATTTGCCAAGCATGCCATCTTAACAGTTAGCTTTTAATTTGTTATTTACTTATAAATATTTTTATAATTTTCTTTTTATTTATTTCATCTTCTCAATATTTTGAATACTCGTAAAAAAAATACAGATAACATAATCATTTATTGCCTCTAAACATTTCAGAATTCAAACATACTCATTACTTTCGTTAGAAGTTCAATAGTTATTTGCAGGCTTTACAGATAACAATTAAATTAGGCAACCATTTAATAAAACTTATGAGAAGTTTCATACGAAATATATGGAACAATGAATTATACACCCAGGTATATACTGTGAAAATGGTCGAAAAAATTCAAAATTCAAAAAAAAAAGTATTTAAATATACATAAAATTCATGAACATTGAGTCACAGAGTCGGAGCCAGGGATGGACGCGGTAGATTGTGTCGTGTAATCTACGCGGTTGTCGACACGCAAAATATTACGTTGATTACATGGCAAATTTTTTTATCAATGTCGACAATTAAGACAATGTCAACAACCTACGATTTTTAAGCGATATGAAATAAAATGCGGTATTTTGTAAAAGGGCGATTCATTTAAGTCGTACGAAAAAATGAAAGAAATGGTTCAAACTGAATCAGGAACCACATACTATAACTATGGAAATATATGTTGAAATAAACAAATTCTACGCAATTTCTGATATGACTTTGCCAGCAAAGTTGTTCCATTTAGAACGCATATTTTCGGCAATCTTCATCTATAGAGTGTGTTATAGAGTATAGTGGAAAGTAGCTTATTCAGGCCAAAACTTTGGTACTAGACTAGTTTATCACAAGCAATTCATCGCAAGTAATTCAACCCAAGCAGTTCATCGCAAGCAAGTTACCGTTCCCATTTCAAAATTCTGATATTTGAACTACTATAGTTGAGGATTAGGCTATTTCTTGATCAATTATGATAAATCTCAACATACTGGATGGAAATGCGATTTTCAATTGATTTGTGAATAAAGTTGTTGAAACTCAGCAATGGGATTATAAAATTATTTTAAATGAAGTTCTGGCTTGCCTATACTGAAACATAACTGAGTTATTTATTAATCGATTCTGATGAAATCCGACATCTTGAAATCAATGGGATTATAAATTGATTTTTGGATAAAGTTCTAGAATATTATTTACTGTGGGGATTAAAAAAATATTTTTGTATCATATTGTGGAATATGGCCAACTGGAATGAAACTAGGCTATTTCTGTAAAAGTTATTTTACACTAAAATGACAAATTTTCACAAAGAGGACATATTCCATTAACACACGTCCCAAAACTTTTCTAATTCATATTCTAAGACTTATCTCGATAATCATGTTAGAATTTTCATTTCACATCGGTTAACGAATAATCTCAAAATTCATTTTTAAATCCTGTTTCTATCGAATAAATAAAGTTTCGTTATGATCGGCCGAGAAATGGGCTAGCTCTATACTAGTTGGCCATATTCAACAATTGTATTCAAAAAATTTTTAATCCCACTTTTTTCAAAACAAAAATCACTTAAAAATCCTATTTCCATATAGAACATGTCGAGTTTCATTATAATCGGTCAAGGATTAGCCTATATAGTTCCGTTCAAGTTGGTTATTTTCAATACCTTTAAAATCTCATTTTTCTCCAACATGTCGAATTCCATCATAGTCAAGAAATTCACCTTGTTCCGTGGCCCAGTTTCCATCCAATATGTTAATAATTAATTGCCACACTGATTTGCCATCACGATTCGCGATGAATTGTTAACAATGAATTCCTGAATGTCTCAAAGACAACTGTAAAACGGTTGCCATCTTAACTCTTATTGCAAATTTATCTCAACTTAGATGGTGCTTTTATTTAGCGGGAGCCCATTGTCACTATTTTTGGCAAAATTTAAATTTTTTACTTGCTAACCTTTTTCAAATCACATTTTAAACCATCTTTATACTATTTTGTATTGATCCTATTGAAATTTGGTCACCGTGGTTTAGAATCAATTCAGAAAATCACTCTGGGCATTGTTTATATTATTCCCTGGTCGGAGCTAATTTATAATTTGCTAAATAGCCGGTCCGAAATTCATATGTAAAAATCATGATATTTACCCGGGTATATAGCGCGACAAGAAGAAGGTTAAATTAAAGAACAACAATTGTATTTATTAATGAAAATTTACTAAAGTCATGGTATGATGTATACGGATGGCTTTTATGTTTTGAATTGAGATAAAACAAAAAGTGTAAAATCTATACCTAAACATAGAGCATTTATTTTTCTAAATCGAGAATTTTTGCTAAAAGCTTTTCTATTCTTGTATACACTACACATATATCATATTCAACAGTTTCTCGTGCTTTCGACTGACTAGTATAGAATTTAGGTAGAAAGAAAAACATTTTGAATATATGTACATATATGTATATGGTGACTAGAGTTTTTTGTGAATGCATGTACATACATACATACATATATGCAGATTGGTTTTTGTAAAATAGAAGTTAGTTCTTTTAAGAGTTTTTTGGCATATCGAAAACCAAAGTTTTTTTTTTGTTATAAAATTTTAAATTGAGTATTTTGTGTGAGTGGTGTGTGCTACAATTTCTATTTTCATTTTGAATGCATTTATTCATTCGTTCATATAACATATATTCAATTTTCAATTTTGTATTGTACACACATATACATATGTACATATACATACATAGAAAAGTTAGATTTAGTTTTTCTCTAGGATGCATTTTGTTGTTGGCTTTCACATCTGATTTATGTTAGAATTTTAAAAACCGATTATTTTGCTATATAATGGAATGCATTATTAAGTTGCATTCATTCCTGCTATTTTGTTAAAATTATTCAACCGTGTAAATAACTAACACAAGCTAGTTTTGTTGTTGAGTAAACTATCTTGAAAACATATTCGAATTTTGTACTAGATTTTACTGTAAAAGATTAAATTATTTTGTATCACAATGCCACGGCTTCCTAAATTTTACACAACTCTATGTACCTTGCACTCAGTTTAAATATTTATATAAATAACTAAAGATCATTAAAAATAATTAGACCCACACTAAAGAAAAAATATATATATATTTGTTTAGCTAAACAAGAGACAACAAAAGATTAATTGTGATTCATATGCACAAAGCATGTCTTAATGACGTGTTGCTTTCGTTGTGAACCGATTAAATTTCAGCCAATCAATTAATGTCCCAACTAATTTTAATAAAACTATTTATTAAAAAATCAAATATACAAATTAATTTATTATTTTTTTTATGATTTTGACCTTTAAGAAATTTAATTAAAATATGAATATATATTTTTAAGACCCGCAGATCTCATATTTCATGCGAATATGGATGATGTCAATTCTATATTATGTGTCACATATGTGTTGTGGCAAGTCGAGTAAACATCCCAAGATTTATTTTTAGATATAGGCATAAATATGAAAACACCCAGAAAATAAAATTTGTCTAATTCATCATTTTTGAATTCATATATATAGACATAATCATCGATGATGATGATGATATGGATGGTGCGATGATGGAATTATATTTGTTATTGCGAGATTGTTTGGAAATTATTATTGATTGATTTTTCCGGTGTGTATGTATATACATATACATATACATATACATATTCTTCCATCCATTTGTATACAGAGGCTGAATAAAATGTTTTAAATTTTCCAAATAAATCAAATCGAGTCATACGCATACAAGAAGAATTCCCATCAAATACACCAGATAACACTCTTATCATATAAAAATCAAATCAAACCCATTACTTTCAATATCACACCCCTAAATCGATAAATACGTATACATAGATAAGAAAAAGTTGTAAAAGCTCATAAAAATTTTCTAGCAGAAGAAAAAACCAAATATTTCTTATTAAACAGTCACTCTTCTTCTTATATTTAGTTTCTTATCATTATGGTTTTATAATATATTAAACGTAATCCAACAACAACAACAATGCCGAAAAAATTAATTTTAAATTGAGAATTATGCTCATCTTTTAAATAAGTTTCCATTGAATGAAAAAAAAAACTTTTCTCATGATCCTTAAAATCGGGAAGACACAAAAAACTAAGCGAAGAAATAAAATTGGTACATATAGCGGAAGAATTTTAATTTTTTTCGCAGAAAATGTAAAATTTTTCAATCGATGAATGATTTTGACGTGCGGTGGAGACAAATTTCTCGAAAAGTTTTTCGTAAACTTTTAGGCGGGTGGAGAATGTATTTAATGCTTTTGTTAAATAACAAATCGGCATTAAATTATCTGATATTTAACAAAGAACTGCAGTCGTATGTATAATAGAAATTGCAAAACTGGATATATATCATTGAAATTATCGATAATTCGATATAACGTTTTGTTAAGTAAACCAATTCTTATTTAGTATAGTGTTAATCGGTATTCGATTTTTATTTTTGAGTATTTTTATCAATGTCGGGTTTGTTTCTTCTTTTGAACTAATACCAAAGATCTTGGCTACTTTACTGGATAAATTTCGACCTAGATATGCCTTGGCGCATTAAATAGTTTTATTAAAATCATAAATTTATTAATTTTAAATTTTGGTCTGAATGAGGATGTTCATTAGTTGTTTTAACCCTTTTACTTCGCAGAATTTTGTATCGCGGAAAACTTTGCATTTCTGAGGGATTCCAAATGCGTTTCCAATCATCATATAGGCAGTCCAGTTTTTGTGAATGTTGAATATTTTCCCTTTTGCCAATTGTGACACTCGGATTATTTCTTTTATTATTTTTCTTCCGAGTCTTCGTTGAGATGGTCAATAAGTCTGTTGTACTCACTGAGCATTTATTGGGCAGTCTCCGTTACGGCTTTAAACATTTAGAATTGTTGATTGTTGTTACTGATTATTTGATTCTGGCTCAAATTATGGTTGAAGTGTAGTGCGGTCAATCAGCTTGAAGTTTCCATTTATTATTACTCCATTTCCTTGTATCAATGTTACTATTGGGGTGTTGTACTCATAGATACTCAATGTCATTGTTGGGCCCTATTATGTTATTGATCTGGGCTTTATTAATGCGTTTCCCAGATCTAGTTGTAATTGTCTCTGGCCAAGCTTTGCTTTCGGTATTTCGGTTTATCATTTTCCTGAACTTACAGTATGGATCATTTCACCGGGTTGGTATACTTTAGGTTTGAATCTCTTAGGTATTTGTTTAGTAACCGAATGTAGGGAGTTATTGTATCAATTATTTTACTGGAAAATCCTTGTATTCGCCTTGAAGCCATCTAACTATTTCCATCACAGCAGAGAGGACCCTTTTTATGGTCCCGTTTACCTCACTTCATTGTGGTGTTAGAAAAATTTAAACACCCAAGGTTTTTAATAGTCCGTTATAATAGGAATATCGAAGCTTCTTTCATTGTCCATCACGAAGGTACTGTGAAATAATGCAGCGCTTTGTTGGAATACTTGAATACTTTGGAATGGGCGTTTCTTGAATTTCAACACGGTTATGGGTATCGCAAGTTTGCGTATATTTCTTTTCTAGATTAGTCATTCTATCGAAATAACATCGTTCTACAATTTGATTTTGATTTACCATATGCTCGTTTGTATTCGTCTCTTATGATAAGACAATTTATTTTTTTCATTGTTCATATCTTCAACTATTTTTTGCCAAGGTCGAATTTTATAACTTGCAAGATTTTCTTTAAACATTTCTTGTAGAAGTTGAATATAGTCCTCCGGGATTTTTATTCCATTGATTATAATCGGATTTAATCATTCTTTTAAGATTCTTGATGATATTTCTTTGTTTATCTCTGGCAGTCTGAGGTAAGTTAGATGTGGCTGATAAGCATAGATGTCGTTACTTTTCTGGATTATAAGTTGATTCCAGAATATACATTAATTGGTGCGTCGCAGTATCGAATTAAATTTGTAGAATCTTCTTCGGTACCGTGAACTGTTCTAGTTGTTGGTAATGTATTGGTATCTAGTTCCAATCTTGATAGAGCATCAGCGACTTTATTAAGCACCCATGATTGTAATTATACTCTTATAATCGACAATTGGCATTGTTGTGCCTTTTACTTACTGTGAATGCTAGCGGTTTTAATTATCCAAGTGGTTTATCCTGTGATATTTCCTTGGTTCGTTGTAGTTGGAATGTTCTCGTTTCGTAATCGGATTATCGCTATTGGTATAGGATAGTTGAAATAATTTATTTGTCTTATTTGTAATGAAGGACCCAATATCCATCGGTGTTGGTGACGTATAGGATAGTTTAGAATTGGTGGTGGTGAGTTTATTTTGATTGGCACATTGTATTCGATGATTCTGGTGTTGTACGAGTATATTGTATGCCATATTTCTCCGTTGAACAGGTATTGTGCTGTTTTGAAATTTAGTTTATATGGGCTGTCGCACCACGTGTTTCACAGATTCTGAATTTTCTAGGAAGGATGCATAAGCTCCTGGTGGGATGTTTGGCTTTTGAATTATGATCATCATAGGTCTCCGTTCAATCCTCGGATGAATACGTTTAAAGCTCTGTATGTTTCAACCAAACCGTTGACTATTTCCGCTGAATAATCCTCTGTTATGATTTTATTGACCATCAGTGAGAACTGATGATTTACCGTGACATAAAATTCGCCTCCGAGCCATATTTCTCTGCGATATATTGATGTTCTAATGTACCGATATCGCTCTATATATTGGTTTATTTACATGGGTTTCATTGTCGCGAAATATGTTTTCGTTGCGTACCCCTGAAATGTACTGGGTTGAATTTCCATCATATATTTGCAATCGATCTCTTTACGGAATCAAGCTATCTGTTTATCTCTTTTGAGCGCTGCTCGTTTCTTGGTGAAACCAGTGATGTGGCTTTCGTTGTTCGAACCACAAGCCTCTCTAGTTCATGAGTCTTGCTAACTTTTTACTTATGTTTAAGTTTTATTATGTTAATTTAAAATTGTAAGATTTTGGTAGATTTATCGATTTACAAGTATATTAAAACGTTATCACAACAATCAAAAAAATCTCGGCTTCAGTTAAGGAGTTGACTATAAAAAAATATATTTTTACTTTTGACATTACATGAAATGAGGTCGCTATAAAACATCGTTAAAAATAAGAATAAATTTCGATTTTAAAAATTCTGAACTCTAGTCATTTCCAAGCCTCCGCTCCATTTCATCCAGTATTTTTTCTTTATATTCTTTGAGAAATGTCTGAAGATTATTTAAAATTTCAAAGAAAGTTTTAATATTGTTTTCTCATCAGTCTCATAACATCAGATTCCAAGGTCAATGTCAAAGCAATTTATTTGCATTACTGACTTTCCATTCAATAAATAAAAGAAAATTGGAACCGAGATGTGTACAATGACAATTTGTACAAAATTAAATTTCCTGATGAAAAAAAAAAAAATCAAATTAGCAACGAATGCTAAAATGTGAAGTTAACATGGTGCTCCAACATTATTTCTTATTAAACATAAAATACAAATGTTATGTTATACGAATCAATAATAGATTTGACATTCCAATCAACTTTAATTAAAAAATTAACTATTTATAATGTAAACGAAACCTATTTAAGAGACGAGAGAATAGTAACAAGACAAGACTAATTACTTCAATTAATTTATAACAACTTTTATAATAAAAAAGATAGCAAACACTTTTATAATTAATTTAAAGACCTTCAAGTTTTATGTTGTATGTTTTTTTTTCGTATCTATCCAAAATTGACACAATGTTGATGAATCAAGAGCATAGCATACCTCTATCATGTACAAGAATTATAATTATATGAAAGCAAATTCTTTCAATATGCCATTCACATACATATACGTATACGTAGAGATACACATTTTTTTTTACCCAATCAATTAAGATGAATACAAGTATAAGACAAAAAAAAATTATTTTCTCTAAAAATATAATTTTCCAAGAAAATTTATCGTTTACATATACTGTGCTGGAGTGTGAATTATATCAAATGGTGATGATGATGATGATGATGTTGATAGTGTTTGTGAAGTCTTTAAGATGAATCGAGAGAAAGAAAATAATAAAATTATGATGATGAAAATATAAGAATGTTTTCTTGTCGATAAGACGATATTTCTTGACCAACCGCAATTTTTTTTAATTAATTGTGTATTTACACATCTGGCTCCTATATTTATGTATGTAAGTATACACAGCTCTCATATCGTCGTCGCCGTCGCATAATGAAGAGATTTTTAAATCACAACTTATGGCTTTTTTTCCAACCAATTTGTTTCAGCTTCGTCTGAGGAGTTTCTATATACATAGATCTCAATTGAATCAAATATCTATTTTCATAAATCTAATATGTACCATCAAAACATCAATAATGATAACTCAAGGCGATAAATTTTATATATAACAACATCTCAATAAAAATCAAACATATACAGCAGCTACTCGTTCTCGTACCCGTATCATCATTTATATATACAAAGCAGTATAGCAACACAAAAAAATTCATTCAACTGAAACAGAATATATTTGTACTTTGTGTGTCTATATATGTTGTGTGTGCGTATATTTCCCTTTTTCCCAAATTTCAAATATTTTCCGAAATAAAAATAAAAATGGAAAATTATATCTAAATAAGAGAAAATACATTATCTGTTGAATTTAAATCGATTAAATATTTTCATGAGCAATTGATTTTTCTCGTTTTTTTCCTGCGTTCTATTTCTCCACACCACCCATCTGTATATAAGAGAGATGCTATGATCTAATCAAAAATAATTTTCACAAGAAATCAAAAATAAATGGAAAAACAAGTTTCATGATTTAGTTTTTGTTGTTGTTGATTGTATCGTGTATTCGTTCGAAGGGTGGTTCATTCATGCTTAAGATTTTTTTATTAGCCCAGCATCGTTATAGAATTCGATTATGATGTATTAAATGAACCAACACTCTTACCAAAAATTTCATCACTTTCGTTTACAACAAAAGATCAAAATCATAATCGTCGCATAAACAAATCCAATTACAAAATCACAAACATTGATATACATGAATGTATATCATTCACATATTATATAGATTAAATTATAAACAAATTATATTAACAACAAAAAAAGAAATAATAATTTCCATTTTCCTAACAAGATTTTCTTTTCAAAAAAAAAATAAAAAAAATTTGTATAACAATAATAAAGCAAACGAACGTACGTTTAATAAGAAGCATAATAAGAATAAGAAGTTTAGAAAAGATCTATAAATTTTAAAGTGAAATGTTTATGTGTGTCACGTTTTTAAATAATTTGTAATTCATTTCCTTGTAATTTCGTAGAATATAATTTTTTAACATTTTCTCGTCTTATATGTATATACATATAATAACGACGTACCACCACCACCACCACCACCACCACCACCGCCATCGTCTTTTAATAACATGTATATCTCTTATACACATATATACATTTCTCAATTATTTATTTTATTTTGCCTTTTAAATCATTTTTTCGGTTGGAGCAACAAAATAATTCGTGTGAAATGAATAGAAATTAGCTTTCTGATTTTCTTGTATGCATAATATGTGTTTTAATCTCAAGCTTTGTACTTGATGTACATAAACACATACAACTTATGGCCCAATAGATATTCTTGCCTTTCTAATAATTCCATTAACCATTTAGAAAATTAATTTTAACCTTTCTAAATTGATACAACATATTCGTCGATTTTTCCTCACCCTCACATAGTAAAAGACATGAAAAATTTCCTTGCACAGTGCAAATCTAATTTTTGTGTGTTTTACAATGCGATTGGTTGGAAAGTTGACTAAAATTTGGTAACAAATATTTATTTTTGTAGAAAATTGCAATTACTATAATTTATAAATAATAATAAAATAAAACACAAAACCGTTGCCAAATTTTAGACGACCTTTCAACGCGCTCATATAGTAAAACATTGGATCAATGGCTCTTCATCATTCGGAGCCACCACAAAATGTTTTTATTATCAGATCGTCCATTGATATTTTCATTGCAAACACAATTTTACATGAAGCATTCAAAATTTTTTTAAGTGTATAACTGTATGTTTCTGTACCATTGAAGATTGACGTGGCAGAAAATTGCAATTAGTTCTAAGTATTCCAGCAATTTAACTAAGTTTCTTAATTCATTTAACTATACGATATAATTTGTCTTGAGTTTAGTTTTTCAACGTCATATTTGTTATTGGAATAGATTATGTTTAACCGGCGTCAAAGCTAGTTCTCTATGAATCTCACGCATCGTTGTGATTGGATTGATAACCGAAAGATATAATCATCTCAGATTTAAGTTTTCGGATATTTTAATGTGTCTAAGATAACATATGGTTTCTTCACTCGTTCCTAAATCTTTATTTCTTGCATAATGTGTGCTTTAATATTGAGCTTTTTACTTGATCTACATACATATATACATAAAACGTATGGCTCAATAAGTATTTGTTCGTTTCTATTAATTTCATTAAGAGTAACGTCATTTTTTAAACAAATTTGAGTAAAGTTTGAACACAATTTAAAAAAAGCTCAAATCGAGCTTTGTCAGACATTTCTAATGTGTTTGTAATCTGAATAAATTAATTTTAAGCTGTCATTGATACAAAATTTTCTACGATTTTTCCAAGCTCTCACATAGTAAAACACACGAAAAACTGTCTTACATCAGTGCTAGACAATTTTTCGTGTGTTTTACTATGTGAGAGCTTCGAAAGTCTATTAAAATTTGGTAACGAATTTTTATTTTTGTATATATAGGATTCCAATTCCGTTTCACGCACTCATGTAGTAAAGTGCACATAAAATGTCTTAGACCAGTAGTAGAAATGGATTTATAATTTCATTTAATCGTGCGGGCAATATATCAGACACACAAAGAATTCCTTAAGCAACACAAACATTTTTTAATAAACTTTTAATTATTTTATGTTTTAAATGAGTATTCACAAAAATTTTATGGTGATTCCCTTTTTTGCGGGATTGATTTTTATAATCTGAACTGTGCCGTTAGCAGGTTCAAACCCGTGAGGCAACATTTCATGAGTCTTCAAGAGATTCAAGTCCAGTCCGTAATTGTAAATACCGATAAAATTGAAAGTTCTATTAAATGTAATCCAAAAAAATTTGGAGAAGAATTTATTAGAGGGGTGTTTCAAATTTCGATTCAAACCTATGTTTAAATCATTTTTTTCGGTTAGACTATAAAATTTCAGCAAACAGATTTATTCTTCCCTCTGCATCTCCTCTAGATACACTGGCCTCGAGAACTTCGTCTTACACCCACTTAGTACAAAACCATGTCGCAGGTTTGATTTCTGATTAAGTCAATTGTGTATCTCGTCCTTCTGTATCGCACCTCTTTTTAAGGTTTGTTAGTGGTTCAATATGTCTGCGATTAATATATCTCAATGCGTACGCCACCACTCAGAATAATTTTGATAATTTAAACGATTTCTCGAACACTTTTTCTTTCCATTGGAATAGGGTTGGATTTATTGTGTAACGTAACTATATTGGTAGATGCGTTTTGCTGTACTCCTTGTCATTGCTGCAAGCTTCATCAGAATTTGATAACTTGTCACTCAGTGGCCAGCATATCTGCTGTTGAACCATTCTGGGCCTCTCCACCTTTGTTCCAAATTGATCAAATATACTGAAAAAATTCCTTTTCTTTCGACTTGTCATGTGCCCATTGGTTAGGAAGAAAATATTTCAATATTTGGCTGTTTCTGCTGGCAACAAAACTTTTCTACCGTAGCTGGATATGTCGAAAGCCATGCCAATACAATTTTCGAATCTGTCCATGCAAAACACTCAATCTGAAGAGATTCTTTTACCTCGAACATCAATTTCGCCGCAAGGTGACTCGCGCGATGTTCCAAACGTGGTAGAGAAAGCTTGGGGGGGAGGGGACGCTTTCGCTTTAGAGGTCAACAAGTAGCTGATAATTTGTTTATCTCCTGTAATCGTTCTACGGTCATAAACCACAGTTTCTGAAATTGTATATTTGACCAACAGATGGAAAAATAAAACCAAGAGGATTGAACAACCGGGAAGATTCAGAAACTATTTTTCTCATTATTCATTTTAAATGTAAAAACGTCTTGTTTTGAATGGCACTATATACCAAGCGCTCACGTTGTCGCCATCTTGCCTTTACATGTATCACTCGCAGAATCGTCGTTCCCAGTTTCAAAATTATATGTCGGATTTCATCGTTTAAACTGGCTATGTAGTGTTTTACAAATGTAATGGCTAATGGTTGCTGCAGATATGTCTTTAATGCAGTACACTTCGGTTCATCGGATACAGCGATCGACACAATTTATAATGTATGTATAAACGTTAAATAGAGGAAGAGGTCCTAAAATATCTATTAATCGGGTAGTTTAAAAAGCTTTAGTTTAATTGTTGAACTAGAGTGACATATATACTGAACCAGATAGTAAATTCTGAAGTTCAGGGTTTGCTTTCTGTGCCTGGATGATTGTGTTGTAGTTGAAGTGAGTCACGACTGAGGCAGTGTCAGGATCTGATGTGCGGTATTATTTATATTGCAAGTAATCGCTTATCGAACGAAGCGTATTTCTTTTCAGCGTCCGTTAATTTCTTTGGAAAGAATCCCAGTGACGCCCAATGCGTCGGCTGTAATACTAAATTTTGTGTCATTCAGCGAATCGATATTTTCCAATTCAGTTTTGAGCTGTGTGAAGGCATTTTGGCATTGTTCTGGCCACAAAAAGTTCTTGACTGTTTTGGGCATCTTGAGTAATACGGCCAATTGTTCATGAATCGGAGTTTACCATGAGGACGAATTCGAATTGCTGAATTCGCTGGATTGAATTCGATGGTGATAATTTTCTAAGGGCATTTATTGGTTCTATTCAGACGGCAAAACAACGTTTAGTGTTACCTTGTATCAAACTCGTTTAACTTATGACAGAGATGTTTCATGTGGAGTTTGTGTTGTTCCTCAAATAGTGATGGCCCAAGAATACCGTCTTATCCTAATGGCATTCGAGTGTATTCGAAGAGGCCAAATGGTGTCCTGATTGCCGTTTTATAAACATCTCTAGGTGCGACGAACGTGTGATGATAACCTCTCACGAGATCGAGTTTGTAGAAAACTTTGCAACCATGCAAGTGCATATGGTGAAGTTTTGTATGTGAGGTATCGGATAACGATTTCTGCTTGGTTGAAGAAATTGATCGATAGCTGAGTTGCTGGATATATCAATCTTAGTTTCTTAGATCGACAAGTAGACCAAACTTTGTAAATAAGTCAGCACCAATAATCGGACGATTCACTGATGCTAACATGAAGCATGAGGGATATTTCGCTTGAGTCTGATATTTACCAGGAACAGTTTGCTTCTGTAGGTTTTTATGGTTGTGCCATTGGTGGCTGACAGGACTGGTCAGAGATAACAGAAAGGTCTGCGTCACAATATCAATTAGAAATGTGATTATGTTTGTTGGGTCTTGAATGAATAAGTGGCTGTTTAACGCTTGTGTTTTATGGTCTGCCACGCAATATTAAGATTTATAGGTTTGGGGTATGCGGCCGTCGGTTGACTAATATCGATTTATTTGACCCAAAATTGCAGGGTTTTGCACACTTTTGAGCGTGAATGTCAAATTTAGGGTTGTATCAAGATACGCCTTATGTTTGTCTAGTCGGTTTTTGAAATTTAATTGGTTTGGCGATGGGAATCATCTGCCACGAGAACGACTTCGACTTTGATTTGTGAGTTTTGTTAGCATCACCTCAATTCGCTTCATGCGTTCCTCCATGCTAATATCAGTGGTTTGTGACTGATCATTAGCTATGTTTGAGCGATTGAAATGGTGTCTGGTTGCTGCGCTCGCGATTGATGATGGATCGAACTTATATTCTTCGAGGTGGATAATGCTTCATTAAGCTTATCAGCTGTTTTGACTAATTGATTAAATTATTATACCACCGTCTTTATTTGACGTAGAACTTTTGATTGCTGCTTGTCTCTAGCTTCTGAGTTGTCAAACCTCTCATCTAAGAGCGAGTTTCAAGAATCAGAGCTGTTTTTAGTGTTTCGTACTTGTTAGTTGGTGGTGGATTTTCTAAAAAATCTAGGGCTGCTCTACAGTGGTCTTGCGACAATGCCAAGATAAGCTGCCCGTACATCTCGCATTAGCCATTGTAATTGTGGACGGCGAACTGCAAATCAGTGGTGATGAGCCAAACTATTTGGTTGTCGAACCAGAATGATGACAAACAAAGGCTTAATTTCAACGTCGTTTTCTGTCGAATTTTTGTTTGTATTTT
The DNA here is from genome assembly GCA_951394425.1 of Tipula unca. Lineage (NCBI taxonomy): Eukaryota > Metazoa > Arthropoda > Insecta > Diptera > Tipulidae > Tipula > Tipula unca. The sequence continues at coordinate 215,313,907 of OX596381.1, forward strand.
TCTGATCGTTCTCGCCTCACATTAAAAAATAAAAATTTCACGGTGGTGAAAATGTAGATAAAGCATAAAACTATTGTAAGTAATTAGAATCTGTAATTTAATTTTAATAATTTGAGTCAAATAAAAAATACCGATATAAAATTCTTATGTTTTCTTCTTTCTTCTTAAGTCGAGATTTTGGTTGATGTATGTATTAGCAGCTGATAATTGATACAATTTGTCTTTGACGCTTGTTCCCTTGAGAGAGAGAGAGGGAGAGAGAGAATGTTGTGCGATTGGACATTCGAGGCGCGAGTTACGTACTGCAGAGTCCTCCACATAATAATTCATCATATAATTATCACATCCTGTTGCTCATGGCAATAAGTGGGATGCGAACAAAACCCTAATTAAGTAGTTTAAGTAGGATAAGACGTATAATAAAAGAATAAAGTAAGATATATATAATTTAAGACAATAAAGTATCAATAAGACAATAAAGTCTTATTGATGACAATAAGATAGTATAACCCTAACCCTAACATATAGCATGAGTCACATCCTGTTACTCCTGTAATAGATAATAAGGTACCAGGTAGAGTAAGACCCTTATTTTAAGAACCATATAACTGTAAATAAAGAAAAGATATCTTTCTCTTTTCTTTAGAATATAGATCTTCCTTTTACATAGACTATAAGTAGAACTAAAATTAGACTTAAGCAATTAGAATTATTGTGAACTTGAACTTGGTAACATATAAAAATAAATATAAAATAAAACTTAAAATTTAAATTCTTTTATTCAAAAAACGTAATTGGCGCAGTTGATAGCGGATATTTTTTAATATCCAAAATTGTTCAAATACAAAGTGATAGATAGTGATCTAAAAGTTATTAAAAAGCTATTATTAAATAAAGTGATTTCGAGTCGAGTATAGTGATACGATTTAGAGTTAAAAATTAACTCATATCAAGAGCAGATTGATAGTAGTGATCGTGCTTACTAGGCTTAGAAATAATAAAATAAAAGTGATTAAGTAACTGAACAGTGATCAAAATAGTGAAAGTGTACACCACGTATTGAACACACCTACACGCTATGAGATTGACGACGATTCTGCTTGTTGCTTGGTAAGTCAAAGTTTTTATATATATGTTCAAAGAATTCTCACCGAATCCCTACAATAGTAGTGCTCGTGTTCGCAGTAATTCTCAAACGTTCGCGGTACACGAACAAAGCTTAGAAAAATCCAGTGATTCCACGGCATATGGAATTGAGGATCTAATAGGAAAAATTGATAATATAACAATAGGAAAACATAATTTAGATAATACCACGGTTTATGGTAGAAACGAAAAAACAAATTTTATGGGAAATTTCAAACAAACAAATAGTGATAGTAATAATAATAGCGATAGTGATAGTGAGAGTGATACTAATAGTAATAACAATCAACAAGCTAAAATGTCTGATACAGCCAAGATCACAGAACTAAACAATGCATTACGTATACCCGACGTAATTAAAGATTTACCAAAATTTAGTGGTAACAAACATACCTTATACGACTTTATCGAAAATGTGGACGACATCATAGAAAGTTGTACCCAAATTACAGGAGACAAGAATTGGCCCCGAACATTCCTTAGGGCGATCAGGAATAAAATTATCGACGAAGCCGATGAAGTATTAAACATGTATGGGACTCCTCTCGACTGGAGTAATCAAAGACAATTTAATCACTCATTACGCAGACAAGCGAAACGAAACAGGCCTAATACGAGACTTACACACCATATACCAAGGAAATGATACGGTTGAAAAATACTTTTCCCGAATTATTGACATACAGTCAACAATTATTAACCAAGTTAAATTAAATAACACTAACCCTACCGTACTTAGTACAAAACAAAGTCTATACGAGGAAATGTGTTTAACCACATTTCTAGCAGGTTTAAAAGAACCACTTGGTTCCATGATCAGGGCCATGCGGCCTACAACAATTAATGAAGCCTTTAGCCAATGCATGAAGGAACAAAACATGTATTACATAAAAAATAAAACATTGACATATCAACCCACATTAGTGTCACCCAGACGAGTAACACAACAACTCTCATATCTTGGTAATCAAATACCACCACAATCTCATAATTCCTTTCAGCCAAGGCTACCGATATCTCGATCAGAAATGCCTCGAAATAATTTTGGCCAGAAACCAATTTTCTATCAAAATTTCAACCAACCTCGAACACATAACCCATTACTGAAACCTCAACAAACACAACCTTATAGGAAACCAGAACCGATGGACACTACGTCGAACAAGAATCAGTACAAACAACCAACAAAGTTTCCAAACCAAAACTTTAGTTATAACAAACCACATAATCCTTTCCAATCTTCTGGACCACCGCGATTCCAATCCCAGGAACTGTTCCATATGGAAAATCACACCGATGTCGATCCTAGATGTTATTATGAAAACGAAACAGCACAAAACATACATTATCTTCCTAGTTTAGACCACGCAGTTCAGGAAAGCTCTAGTAATGAAGATGGATCCCAAATCAATGAAAATTTCTACCCAGAAATCGATGATCAGGTTTTTCAGGAGTTAGCCTCGGAAAATCAATCGGTTTCATAAATCTCAATACCCACCAATCTTCCCTACTTCCATACATTCATATAAAACTAAACCCCCACACAACCCTAAAAATGTTAATAGACACCGGAGCCAATAAGTCTTTTATTGATCCTCAACACGTCCATCCTTCACGCATCGAAAACATTCCCCCAATTAAAATAAAGACATTATTCCAGACCCATGAAGTAACCAGTCAAGTAACAATAAAAGGATTAATGGAATTCAGAACTCGTGAACCATTAAATTTCCTAGTGTTTAAGTTCCACAATTATTTTGACGGACTCATAGGATTAGAAACAATGCAAAAACTAAATATTAAACTAGACTTTCAAAAATCCATACTCGAAACCAATAGTACAATCATACCTATTATTTTCAAACCCAATCTTATCTCAAAAAACTACACTGTAATGCCAAAAAGTAAAGCAAGTATCAACGTTCCAGTTGACGTACAAAACGGGGACATTTATACCAAACCAATACAGGTGCAAGATCGGCTAATGATACCAGAAGGAATTTATCAATCACATGATTGGTATGCACTGGTAGAAATAGTGAACCTGTCGGATGAGGAAAAAACTTTTATGATAGAACAACCTATCAGAGTAGAAAAGCTACAGGACAATTATCTGGTAGAAATCCACCACTCCTCAGTCTCTAATGTTAGTCAGACATCCCAAAACATTACGGAATTAATCCGCACCGATCATTTGAATATAGAAGAAAGAAAAGCTATACAGAAACTATGTAAACAACACGAGGAGATATTTTTTAAGGATTCACATAAACTTTCATTTACAAACCAAATAAAACACGAAATTAACCTTACCAACGAAAGACCCATCTTTAGTAAAAGCTATAGATACCCGTTTATCCACAAGGACGAGGTCAAGAAACAGATTAATAAAATGCTAGACCAGGGTATCATAAGGCCAAGCTATTCTCCATGGTCATCACCAATTTGGATAGTTCCAAAAAAAGCAGACGCCAGTGGAAAAACCAAATGGAGACTTGTAGTAGACTATAGGAAGCTGAATGAGCAAACCATAGACGATAGGTATCCTCTACCTAACATTACCGAGATACTGGATAAACTTGGTAAATGTATGTACTTTACTACACTAGATCTAGCCTCGGGATTCCATCAAATCGAAGTAAGGAAAGAGGATATTCCAAAAACCGCCTTCACGGCAGATAACGGTCATTACGAATATGTCAGAATGCCGTTCGGGTTAAAAAACGCTCCGTCAACGTTTCAACGCGTTATGGACAACGTTTTAAAGGACCTTCAAGGGAAAATATGCTTATGTTATATGGATGACATTATAGTGTTCTCCACATCACTACAAGAACATATAGAAAGCCTTGAACAAGTATTCCGGAAGTTGGAAAGAGCCAACTTAAAGGTGCAACTTGATAAGTCCGAATTCCTCCACAAGGAAATTGCATTCCTTGGACATCTCATAACAACCGAGGGTGTAAGACCAAATCCAGATAAGATAAAAATAATAAAGGAATTTCCGATACCCAAAACGGAGAAACAAATTAAATCCTTTCTAGGTTTATTAGGCTATTACCGTAAGTTTATTAACAATTTCGCGAACTTAACAAAACCAATGACCGAATGTTTACGAAAAGATAAAAAGATTATCCTCAGTGCTGAATACGTTGAATGCTTCGAAAAATGCAAAGATTTATTATGCAACAACCCGATATTACAATATCCAGACTTTTCTCAACCATTCATACTCACTACCGACGCAAGTAATGTAGCACTCGGAGCGGTTCTATCTCAGGGTATTATCGGACAAGATAAGCCCATATGTTATGCTTCACGCACACTAACAAAAACAGAACAGAACTACAGCACAATAGAAAAAGAACTATTGGCGATAGTCTGGGCCTCCAAATATTTCAGACCGTATCTGTACGGCCAAAAATTTAAGATTGTCACAGATCACAAACCATTGACTTGGCTTTTTTCTCTTAAAGAACCAAACTCAAAACTTGTGAGATGGCGATTAAAACTTGAGGAATTCGACTACGAAATAGTCTATAAAAAGGGTACAAAAAATACCAACGCTGATGCACTATCTCGTCTAGAACCAGAAACATTGAATGAATTAAATAACAATTCATGCGACGAAACGGGATCCCTAAATTCCAACGATAACTTAACCTCATCGCTTAGTAATAATCGAGAAGACATTATTCCCACCACTGTAACGGTATTGAATGAATTTAATACACAAATTATCCTTGAATTGGACACTAGATTTTCAAGTTTAGATTTAAAATTTGTCAAGTTATTTGGTAAAAAGAAAAGGTACCACTTCAAACATTCACAATTCAACGAAAAAATAATACTACAAATATATAAGGAATATATTCAACCCAATCAATTAATTGGATTGACTTGTAATGAGGATGTATTCGAAACCTTAAATAAGGTTCATAGGAAACATTTCTTAGGGTCCAAAATTAAACTAATCCGCAGTAAAATTGTCACGGTGGACATAGAGGATGAAATCCAGCAAAATGATATTATATCTAGACAACACCAGGACGGAAACCATAGAGGAATTACAGAAAACTATGAACAACTCAAACGAAAGTATTATTTTCCTAAAATGAAGAACTTAATTAATAGCATGATTAACAAATGCGAAACTTGTCAAACACTGAAATATAATAGAAACCAAAAACCTATTGAATTAGAAATAACGGAAACACCAACAAAGCCTTTAGAAATACTTCACATGGATATATACTCCATAAATAATACTAATTTTCTAACCGTATTAGACAAATTCTCCAAATTTGGAGCGGCATATCACTTGACAGATAAGGACGGACAGGAAGTAGTAAAAATATTAACACAATACATATCAAACCACGGGATACCGAATAAGATAGTCACTGACCTTGGCACCGAATTCACTTCAAAGCTATTTAAACAATTTTGCAAGTTGTACAAAATTGAACTCCATTTCACCTCAGCTAAAAGTTCAACAGGTAATTCACCTGTCGAGCGTTTTCACTCAACCATAACAGAAATCTATAGAGTAATCTATTCAAAAGATCAAGCAAAGTTAGCACAAGAAATTATGAATGAATCTATCATAACCTACAATAACTCGATTCATTCAGTAACAAAACTCACCCCTTTCGAATTAAAAAATGGTCATTATACGAATTCAAATCCTTTCCCGGATAAAAAAGAGCCTGACAATGAGCTAGACTATTTACAAAACCACATAGATGATTATAACAAATTGACTTCTTTAATAGCAAACCGCAATAAACAACAAAAGGAAAATCTGATAGGGAAATTAAATAATAATCGCATAAGGCCCCCATTATTTAAAGAGAATGAAACCATATATGAAAGAAACAATAGGCGCAATAAACTTGCCGCCCTTTTCCAAAAGCATAAAGTTAAAAAGGATAACAAAGTTACCGTAATCACAAACAAAAGAAAAGTTCATAAAAAAAAAATTAAACGTCTCTTGCAGGTACGCAAAGGGTTACCTCACCCAGGAAATGGAAATAATTGACTACGACCAAAATAAAGGAATAATACCTATCAAAATGGGAACCGCAAGGATAATAACGGGATATAACAGACTACTTCACCTCATCAGCCTTCATAGTTACGAACACAGCTTACTTAACATTAAGGACAGTATAGAGGCAATATATGCATTAGTAAACAGTAAATCCGAACTAAAATTAGTTTATAAAATCAGATTAGATATACTCGCAATGAAATTTAAAAGGTTAGAAGATAATTTAGATCATTTAAAACCAAGATTCAGGAACAAAAGAGGCCTGATAAATGGATTAGGATCAATTCTAAAATCTATCACAGGAAATTTAGACAATGATGACTACGTAGAACTAGGGAAAGCTATCACGGAAATCAACAAAAACCAAGACATTGTGCAGGAACAACTTAATACCCAGATCTCAATAAATACTAAAATGATAGATAGATTCAATGAGATTCAGAAATATGTAAATGATCAGACACGTAAAGTAGAATTCGAGATAAGAAACCTAGAAAATAATACCCAGAACTTAGTAAATATCCTAAAATTAGACCAACACTTCCATAAAACCATATACAACATGGAATTACTGGATGACCACCTAAAAGATATAATCGAGTCTATTGCTATGGCAAAACTTAAAGTAATATCACGCCATATATTAAACCATGATGAAATAGATTATATCCACGCGCATCTAAACAGATTTGGAATAGATTTAAAAATAGAAGAAAGCGTTTACGAATTGCTTTGGTTACAAGCCTACTATAATCAGTCGCAAATAATATTTTCAATCCAAATTCCAAATTTTTACCCTGAAACCCTACAATATTACAAAATAAAATCCACCCCCATAAACAGAACCTATATATTGGAAATTCCCTACCCTTCAATAATCCTCAATGAACATATGTATCAATTTTTGAAAGACCCATGTAACGAAATAGAATCTGTGCAGTATTGTATGGAACAAGCAATCGGAGACAGTAAAAGCAGCTGTGTACCACAGATAATTAATAATAAACCTGCATCATGTAATCTAACTCAACAAGAATTCAAAGAAGAAATTGACCAAATTCTACCGAAGTATCTATACATCGCCACGGAAAAAGAAAACATGTTTGAATCTACGTGCAGACAAAAACAAAAATCAATACAAGGGATTAAAATGGTGCACTTCCGTAACTGTACAATCGTGATTAATCAAACGAAATACACTAGTGTCATCAGAGCGTTTCCCGAAAACATCGAAATATTACAACCATATAACGATGTGAATATCACAGCCATTAGGACACCAATATTGCTACCTCGCTTGCATAACTGGACAATCGACAATGGCAAAAGTATAAAATTATTGCATTCACAATCAAAACGAGAGATGCAATATAGAAACATCATCACCGGAATTCTCACCACTCTAATTTCAATAATGTTCTTGTACACAATAATTAAATATATACTTCACAGGAAAAATAAACAACCATTTCAAGTCGAAATACAACAGGAAAATAAGGCAGATACTATTGAACTACAACAACCAAACAACCCGAAAGATTCACCAGCTGCCAAAAATAAAAAATTTTGGACACCTCTTAGGGGGGAGAAGTTACGTACTGCAGAGTCCTCCACATAATAATTCATCATATAATTATCACATCCTGTTGCTCATGGCAATAAGTGGGATGCGAACAAAACCCTAATTAAGTAGTTTAAGTAGGATAAGACGTATAATAAAAGAATAAAGTAAGATATATATAATTTAAGACAATAAAGTATCAATAAGACAATAAAGTCTTATTGATGACAATAAGATAGTATAACCCTAACCCTAACATATAGCATGAGTCACATCCTGTTACTCCTGTAATAGATAATAAGGTACCAGGTAGAGTAAGACCCTTATTTTAAGAACCATATAACTGTAAATAAAGAAAAGATATCTTTCTCTTTTCTTTAGAATATAGATCTTCCTTTTACATAGACTATAAGTAGAACTAAAATTAGACTTAAGCAATTAGAATTATTGTGAACTTGAACTTGGTAACATATAAAAATAAATATAAAATAAAACTTAAAATTTAAATTCTTTTATTCAAAAAACGTAATTCGCGCTTGACAATCATCTCAGATTTTAAATCTCGGAGAGATTTTAATTTGCCTAAGATGAGAGTTCTTAACTCGTTCCTAAATCTTTATTAATTAATTACAAAAATGGTGATTATGAGTTTAATTTTTGTAATCTTAACTGTGTCATTGGCAAGCTCAGTCGGCAATTATAACGATTAAATTGAAAGTTGTATTAAATGTGGTCCCACACAATTTTGGAGAGAGGTGTTTCAGATTTCTATTCAAATAGGTTTCGCACTGTATTTATAAACAACCACAACCACTATGGTATGACACTTAAATTATTTCTATATACATTATTCGTATATCTAGTGTATGTATATATGTATGTATCTATGTACAAAAAATTTCCATATTATATGGAAAACGATAGTTATTATTTATTATCATTTACCACTGAATAAAATATATTTTATTTATTTATATTTTTGAAATTAATTATAAAAAAAAATTCGAATCATTAATCATTTTATATTTTATTTATTTAATTAATTAAATTTTTTTTATGGTTTTGTGTTCAGCGAACGCGAAATCATAATACAGAGCGCAAAAAAAAAAAATATTAATGTTGTATATACCCATGTTTGGTGGCGTTAAAATTACAAAAAATAATTCCACCAAGAAGAATACACTTTGAGTTAATCAACACATAACAGAACAATGGTTATTGTTTAACTCGATGTTTTATCTTTTATTAACCAATATATGTTGTTACATACTCGTATTATGTACAATTTTATACATATCGAAAACTTTCGCTTTCTGTGTTTCTCACGTGTCGCACACCATTAATCACCTCTGTGTATATACATGCACATGCCAACCGCTCACATCAATTCTATTACATTTTCTCTAATCGAAAATGAAAATACGCACGATAAATATAAATTTAACGTATCCTAAAATATTTTTCAAGCGCAGTTCAATTTCACACAAAATCGCAGAATTTAATTTTAAGCTGACACCAATAATCAGACAGGTATCAGTTTACTATAATAATTATACTGATTTGGGTGTGGGCCTCAGATGACACGCCGAACAACAACTAAGCGCGATATATTCCGCGGTAACGTATACACACATACTCCATGTTGTTCCGGTATTTTGTTTAATTTTTTTTGGTTGTTATATAGTTTGTTACGGATATTATGTACAGGATTAAAGTTAAAATTTATCGAACAGAACTAAACAACCAACCACAGTAATTTTATTTTTTAATAAAATTTCCAGAAAAGTTAAAAAAAAATTATTTTTTGTTTGGTCAAATGATTTTAGTATAATTCGTTAGTTTTTTTATTTTATTATATTTTTAACGTATGAAAATGGTTTTATTTGATTTTATGGATTTTCCGATTTTTTGTTATATAAGTTTTTCACTCCAGGATAAATTCTATATAATTTTTATTTTTATTTTTATTGTTCATTCCAAATCCGTATACATACATTTTGTTTTAGGATATATCTATATGTAGATATATATGGTTAAGGGTAAACCAAACAAATTTGAATATTAGAAGTGATTGAAATCGCTGCAAGGGTGTTTAGTCTTCGATCGAATAAATTTATAGCCCTCAATTTACATGTCTACACATACGCATACCAAATTGTATATGTACGTGTGTTATACACGGGAAAATCAACATCCAAAACCCTGTGTCGGAAATATTGCTGGGAACAAATAATTTAATTTAACATCTCGTTATATTAGAATATTTAATTTTTTGAAAAACTTTTAACCACAAATCACAAAATTATGTATGAAACTTGGGTAATATAATTATAAAGATGGAACGGAGTCCTTACACAACACATAGTATAAAAATATGTTTAAAAGCTTTTTGCTCTTTTTATGCTCAATCCGGAATGAGTTTGTTAATTGAGTTAAACAAAATTTAATTGACTGGATTCACATTCATAATGAAACTATATTTTGGTTACTTTAAAGAAATATGTTGACTTTTATATGTAGTCACATTTTATACAATACATCAGTGGCGTAACTACAAATTTGGGATCCCCCTCAAAACTTAATGTGGGCCCCTAGACTATCCTCCCTCCACCTTACATATATTGCCCTTCAGAGTACTAAAAAATATTGGTCATCGAAAATATAGCTTTTTTATATAAATAAAATATAGTTACACGAACTTAGCCGAAGAACATATTCCCAGGTGGTCGTGCCTTAAACATATCCAACGTGGACTTACAATTCTTAAAATATTATTACTATATCGGTATGATTAGCCAGGTGACCCTATTACCATCCCTGCCAACGAGGGGGCGCATACTCGTCTACTATTTACTAGCTTTAAAATTTTTACTTAAGATAAAAATCGTGTGTACTAATACTTGTAACTACTTCCCGCTCAAGACGGTATCAGAAAATTTCTTGAAAGAGTTCAGGTTGTTGAGTATGTGATAAGTTGATCTCTAACTTAATCACAGTCATAGAGGATGTATTCTATGGTATCCTCGCCCTGTCCACATTCACAGGTACTTGAGTCCGGTACATTAGGAGGCTATTCTTCCCTCTCCCGTTAACATTTGGGTAAACCATACACTTAGAGTAATATTCTAATAATATGTTAATCTGCCATTCATTGAATGCAACCGTCTATCTTGCCATATTGATACATACACTTTTCTCGTTTTCCTCTTGAGCGACCCCATGAGGTTTGGCCGAATATGATCGCCTTCTACTATCACGTTTCCGTAGCTCACATTTTGAGTTTTCTTTATAGAAGTTGCCAATTTTCACATTTAAGACTATATCATTAGGAATAAAGCCGGCCAAGACAGGAACGGCGTCAGTTGGCACTGTTCTGTATGCCTTGGTAATTCCGAACACGTTGCTTGAGACTCCAGTTCTCTTTAGCAATTCGTTTCAGCACAGCGAAAACCTTCTTACTGTTTTCCGCGAATCTTTTGGCATGTGAAGTTACTCCAAGTCGTTCATCGAAGACAACTCCCAGCCATTTACAGTTTTCACCACCTTTATTCTTTGGCCATTTATGGAAACCAATGGTGATCTCCTAATATCCAGTGAACCTTAAAGTTGGAACATAACAGTCTTTGTAGAGGATAGCAAAGAGCATTACCTTATCGTCCGAGAATGCTACTTTTTGGAATTCTTGGTTCATGCTTCCGTTGAAGACAATATTCCAAATGTGTGAACGAAGGATGGAACCTTGTGAACATCCTTTATCCTTTGACAATTTTTGACAAGTGTGCAATGACTTGAAATAACAGTGGGGTTTCTTTCAGAGAAATAGTTGTTAATGATGTAACAGATATTGCATGGGCAATTGAATCTCTTTAGCCACAGCATTATGCTGGGCCATCACAGTCGAACGCGCCAGATACATCTAAGAAAACTCCAAGATTGTACTTTGGGTCCGACTCTTTGACTATATTGACTATTTTTATCATTGCGTCCTCTGTGGACCAATTTGCTCTACAGCCAAACTGTTCGTCACTATAGGTGCCACTTTTCTGGAATATGTCCATTAACCTAACGGCAATTAATTTTTCAAATAGTTTACCTAGGACAGGCAACAGCATGATAGGTCTAACGGATAGGTCTAACGGATTTGGGATCGGTTTGACACCTATCTCCGGGTTTCCTAATGATGACTAATTTACCATTTTTCCAAGCTTTGGGAAATACTCCTTTGTTAAGACAAGTATTCATAAAGTTGGTGATACAGGGTCCTATAATAGGCCAAGCACGTTTTATTACCTCGACCTCGATATTGTCTAGGCCTGGCGCTTTAGCATATTTCATAGACGTGATAGCCAAAGTGGCCTCTTCATCACTCAAGTGGCTCATGTTTGGTGTAGTTGGGACAGAGTTACGATCGGCGTGGATTTCGTTTTGCCTTTCAGAGTCATTTTCCTCAGAGTCGTCGGGTAGCAAGGTATTGAGCAATCATTTTGTAGTGTCCTCCCAACAAATTGTTGTTTGTCCACCACTGCTCACCAGGGTACTAAGTATCTCATTCGTTTTCAATTTACCTCTGCTGAACTTGTAGACAAAACCCCACGGTTCAGCATTTCCATTCTCCATTATGAACTCTTTTAGGCTCATTTGGCTTTTGTCTCTAATATTTTTAAAATATGCCTTACGGTGTGCCTCATAGTTAAGCCTTTTGGTTTCCCGAGTTTCGGGATTTTTATCTCTTTGATATAACTTGCGCAACTTACGGGCCAATTTTCTTGATTCGGTTAGGTCCGGAGACCACCAAAACAATTTAGATTTGCGAGCACGTACGTGGTATAGTAGCGCTACAGACTTCGATAATTGAACATTATGTGTGTTCTCCGAACCCAAGATCGAGACAATAGCTCTGTTGTGGTTACTTGATGCCCAATTTTTCTTAACAGACCCCCCGTCAAGAGAGTGAGAACAATATTCGACTCACTGTTGTGACAATATGCACTTGGCTGCCCATATTCGTTTAATGACGAATAGGTTTTTTCTTGCTATAAATTCTTCAACGAGTCCTCCTCTCTCGTTTGTGTCGTTATTGTGGCAAGTTGAAACTTAGCACTGAAGTCGCCAGTAATGATAATAGGAGGATTTTTAAGGTTACCATTCATGATTTTATCACGTTTTCTTACATATTTCACTGGATCGTCTGAATATTGGATGTAAATACTGACCAAATAGAAACTTCCTAAGTTACATCTGACCTCTACACACACACTGTGTCGTAGTAATGTGAAATTTTAAGAACCTCAAAATCGTTGTTGAGGATGCCAATTGCTGCTTTAATATTTTCATTGTTTCCAACGTTACTGCGTGACGATTAGTCAAAAGCCCTGTTTGACTTATGGCAAGAAGCGCATTTCGCGTCTTCGGTCTTTTTTGTGCATGATTTTTGGTCATGCCCATTGTCGCCACCACAGATGTGGTGTTGTTCCTTACAGAAGTTGGCAAATGTCTGGCATTTGTATGATTTTGTCAACCTGACGAAGTCTCAGACTCTACATGAGGACCAACCTATATATATACGACGGTTTTTGATCAGGATATTTCTGGCAATTATGGACACGTCTTTCGCCCAATGGACTGACTTGGCCTCTTTTGCCCCAGTCATGAAACTTCGTTTCAAGTCCTCGATCTTAATAGATGCAGAGCTTTGATTTATTAAAGCTTCTTTACTTGCTTCGATCTTTTCGGCCCTGTCGGCCCTGAACATTAGCCAATTATATAAATAAGGGAATGTTACAGTTTTCGCTCTTGACTTCATATTGGCAAAATCCCTAATTAAAGTTTTTGTTTCCATGTACAAATCGATCTGCACCGATGGAGTTGCGCAAATAATTTTTTATTATTTTCAATTTAGAAAACGATCATTCTCCTGTTGCGACAGGTAACGTACGAAACAATAATAAATATGTTAGTAAATGCGACACACTGGGAGCTATTGTAGGAGGGTAAGGAACTATTCTTCACAAGAACAAAGACCATGGGACCCGCGTTCCGGCTCTCCTCGTTGCGGGCCCCCCTACGTTACAGCCCCCTCCCCCCAACGCGGGGTTTGCGCCCTTGTAGTAACGCCGCTGCAATACATATTTTAAGTGCACAAAACACAAAACCCAAACCACCAAATCCAACCGCACACAAAATAAATAATATGATCTTCTTCTATAATAGCAACGAGAAATTGCCTTAAGAAAATACCAATTTCTGCGAATTACCATTTTGCTTGTATATGTATGTATGTCTTAATAAAAGCTTTTCGTGGAGCATAAAAATCGATTGTTTTTGATCAGCGGTTCTTAATCAAAGGTTCACGGAACATTTTTACTAAGATTTATACGTAATATTCGTTTTTAGAGTAGGAGCAAAAATCAATGACGTGCCACAGGGGACCAAATTTATCATAACTTGCCTATTTAGGAAAAGGTTGAGAAATACTGGTTTATGTAGATACACATCACGAATAATTTTTCATAACTTTCAATGATATATTTTTTTTATGTACATACATACATACATACAAATTTATACGGAGAATCGTATTGATGAATAATCAATTTTTCCCCGAAAGATTTAAAAATTTTCCTCCTTTTGTTTTGTGATTAAATTAGATTTCACGTTTATATATATATATATATATATATATATACAGAACTTTACATATACACCATTAAAAGCTGGAAAAAAAGATATCTTTAACTTTTCGTTTATGTGCACAAAATGTAAAAATTCCAATATTCAATTTCCATATAGAAAATATTATTAAAAATTGGAAAAAAATATAAAAAAACGACAAAATTGATGAAAAATATTGAATCACCCGCGCACACAACAAATATCAAACAATACCGCCGCGCGTCAGGTAGACAAAAGATTTTTGAGTGATATTGATTATATGTATGTATGTACATATATATGAAACCGCATATCCTAAAATATCAATATATACTTATATACATGTCCTGGAATTTTCATCTAAAAATATTTTGTTTAATTTTCACCAAACATGTGTTCCCGCATACATCTATACGAGTATAAGACATATATGTAAGTAATGTATGTATATATGTATGTATATAGAGAAGCGATACGATCGATTCATATTTCCTGTGTATGCCAACAATAAATTGTGTGTGTACTACATAATATATTTTATATATTATACAATTTTCTTCGCTCGAAAATGAAAAGCTTAAAAAATGAAAATTAAATAAAAAAAAAAAAAAACAAATCAATGATGGAAAACACCTGCAGATTTTTGATTGATATTATAGTCCCGCGTATATAATATAAATATTAAAATATAAAAATAAATTTATTTGTGTGTGTGTGTTCTGGGGTTGAAATCAAATTTGAATATCAAAAATTGTGATTTTTGCATGCCTTGGCATTTTCGAAAAATTTACGACACGTATGAAAATCTTATTGATTTATGCACCTAGTTCGTCCGCAGTTCATTATATTCAATACCGCACTATAAAT
The DNA here is from genome assembly GCA_951394425.1 of Tipula unca. Lineage (NCBI taxonomy): Eukaryota > Metazoa > Arthropoda > Insecta > Diptera > Tipulidae > Tipula > Tipula unca. The sequence goes on from OX596381.1 coordinate 215,329,185, forward strand.
GTACATAGCCGCACACAATAAAACCTAATAAAATATTCGTCTCAAAGGGATCAAAGAATATTTTTATTACTTGCAACATTCTGTTATATATTTAGTATGATCAATTCTGTCGAACTTCTATTTTTCTTAAGTTATTTAAAAAAAAAACCGAAAAGAAAACTTTTAGCGTAAAATAAAAGTTGGAAAATTAAAGAACACCAAACCAAACCAAAAAAAAAAATTAAAACGGAAACTTTCTATTTTATCGTTGAATTTGTGTTGTTTCTGTTCGATAAAAGGAATAAAATATTTGTATACATACTCGTATATGTGTATAAAAGAAAATCCTGTTATTGAAGTTAAGATGCACAGTGTTTTTGTGGATTTACAATATTTCCGACTTTATAAAAATCCACAAAAAAAAAACTTTAATTCAATCGATAATGATAAAAAATAAAAAAAATTTTGTTGAAAAATTACCGTCTCGAGGTAATAATAATCCCAAAACCAACAACTAAAAAACGAATGGAGCACACATAAAACCATATCTTACAATTTATTCCATCTGCAACCATACAACTTGAATAACACATGAGCTTATAATATAAACTTTTTAGTTTACAACCAAAAAAAAAAAAAAAAAATTTTATTTATAAAAGAGAGCAAAAGGCACTAACGAAAAATCATAAAGATATTTTCTAACTGTAAAACTGGCTAAAGTAATTTTTATATTCAAACAAACAGATCACGTTTTTAGTTTTCTCAGCTCAGCGTATATTATTGTATTTGACTTTGACTGTAATTTGATTCAATTTTTTTTTTCTTTTGGTGTATCGAAAGATAAAGCTTTCAAAAAGTCATCACCACCACGACCAACTACATCATCAAACAAAATTTAAATTCACTCACAAATGAAATGTGCAAAGATAGTGCGGTTAAAAAAACTCCAAATGTTAGTTTCGATTTTGTTTCAACTTAACATAAATGTGTGGGGTGACAAGATAGATATACTCTTTTCTAATAAGCTTAAGTAAAAATATTCCAACGTCAAATCAATTCTAATCGCACACATTAACTTTTAAAAGTAAATCACAAAAATTTTACTGTTAAAACTATTAAATCTTAATCTGTTTAAAAACTCATTTATAAAAACCCTACACTGATCTTCTTTGACTATAGATGTACACCCTGAGCAGAAAGGAGAAAGTAGCCAAAACTGTATACAAAAATACATTCAATGGAACAATAATAAAAAAAATATTAAAACATATTCGATACCAAATTATAGTCAACCTTTCCAAGCACTCACTCATAGTAAATCACACGAATAATTGTCTTGCATAAGTCCTAGACAATTTTTCGTGTGTTTTACTATGTGAGCGTTTGGCAAGGTCGATTAAAATTTGGTATCAATTTTTTTTTTCTTTTCTAAAATTCTGTTAAATGAAAAAATTTTCGACACCAAATTTTACTTGACCTTTCCCTATCAGTGCTAAACAACTTTTTCGTGTGTTTTACTAATTTAGAAACAGAAATTTATCTTTCATTGGGAAAATTAAAATTACTTTTTTTAAAATACCGGATTAGATGTCAAAGTTAATGTTATAAATTTAAAAAATTCAAATTGCAAATTGTTCAAAATAATTCAAAACTTTAATTTAAAAAAATGTTTACAACTAAAATTTAAGTTATCTTAGGTAGCTTGAGATTATTTCACGAAATTTTAACATTCTTTAAACTCATTCTTTTTTATCTGAGAATTACCTCCCGTTATTATGAATTTTTTCACAAACTAGTATTAATTTTGCAATATGAGTAATTGAAAATGTAATATTGTCGTAAGTTTACCCAAAAACAATTGAGTAGAAATTCAAAACCTTAGAGTTAAGTGGCACAGGACAAGCGTGCATTTTGCAACCGTGTACATTAGTACAAAATCAAAATTTAAAAAAAATCGCCATGCTGAACCAAGAATCGCCCCTTATTAGAGATATACGAAAAAAATTTATCCTACTCGTATATTTTTGGGAGCTGAGAACTATATCTCACTAAAAAATACTGCAACTTTCTTAAATCGTATTTAAAAAAATCCCCTGTTGAATCAAGGATCGTACCCAGATAGCGATATACATTTTTGGGTAGCTGAAGAATATATCTTACTACAAAATATTAAAGCTTTTTTAAATCTAGAAGATAAGTATCTTAGGACAACGATGTTTTATCACGTTGTTTGTTAGTAAAAAATTGAAATTTTAAAAAATTGATTCTACTAAACCAGTGATCGTACCCAGATAGCGATATACATTTTTGGGTAGCTGAGGACCATATCCAACTAAACGATATTAAAGCTTTCTTAAATCTAAATAGCAATCAGGAATTCTTATAAAACGTTTATGGGCCAAATTAAATTTTCATCTTTAGCATATAATTGATAGGTTGGAAACAATGAAGATAACTTAAATATTGCTTTCACACTTTTATTTTGAATGATTTGTAATTGTTTGGATTCTAGGTTCAGAAGCAGTGCCATACACTAGGATACCATAATTAATTCGCGAGTGAATAAATGCAAAATAGATCTTTAACAATACGTTCGTAGGAACAAACCATGATAATTTTCTAAGTAGTCCAACAATTGGAGCAATTTTATTGCAAGTGGTATTAATATGTTCCTCCCATGACGTGTGTTGATCAAGCATTACTCCTAAATATTTAGCAGAACTAACTTTTTCAATAGCGACATCACAGTATTGAAGTGAATGTGTAAGCTACTAATTTATGTGGAGAGAGAAATACTAAGAATTTGGCTTTTGACACATAATTATATTGGATTTGGAAGTATTCCAAAAGCACATCAAAATCATGTTCGATACTACTACCTATGGCACCAGGATCTTCAGTTTCGTAAAATAAAGCAGTGTCGTCTGCAAAAATTCTAGCTTGACCAATCAGTGGTAAATTTGAACACTTCCCTGTGGAACACGACATTTGATTGAACATAAAATAATGTTTTCTGTTGGTTAAATAGTTCTGCAATAGATCAAATGTCACACCCCAAATTCCATAAGCCTTAATTTTATCCAGAACCAGATCATGGTCATACAGTCAAACGCCTTTTGCAGATCCAAAAATAATGCTTCATCAACTCTTTGCTTATCAAGAGCGGTATAAATCATACTACAAACTTCCACTAATGCTAATTCAGTACTCATCCAGGACCACCACCATTACTGTTATCTAATGCGCAGGTAATGTTAAATACTTCAGTTGATGTTATTGACGAAAAGTACATGGATTTAGAGTTCTTGTGAATCGTAATAAATTTATGTATATCTCTGTCAGAATTGATTAAATTACCAATTAAACTACCAACCTTAACAAAGTGGTTATTAAATCAGTAAGCAATATCAATAGTGTTATTAAGGAAGCGACCATCACATTATTTGTTGGAATATTTATATCACCAAGTAAAATATTATCATATTTATTATCCTTCTAGGGTTGTGCTTCCAAAAAGTCAGCAACAGAAATAAGGCTGGAGTCAGGAGGGCGATAAACTGCCCAGAGTTTGGTACCTATAAATTCTTCAATGAAATGCATTGGATATCCCAGATCCGCGTTCAAAATCTATAATCTATAACGATTCTAATATATAACACCTGTCATCTCTGCAAGAAAATATACTAGGGTAATTGTCTATATTATAGGTCAATACATTCATACTCTGAACCCAAGTTTCTGAAATTACAACAACATGAACATCGATTTTTAAGCCATCAAGAAATTCATTGAATGGCTCAATTCGCAATATATTCGAACTATTGGCAAGCCTAAGTAAGATTTTACCACGCTAGTACAAAAGAAATTTTAAATTATGGTTCTTGTTTAGCATACAACTTTGGTTGAAGTGGTGATAAATGGCTCATGATGTCAATACTGCAAGAGATGTGCGGTGTAGGCCATACGATTATTAATTCGTGTTTTATTTTCAATAAAATATTTTCTTTTAACTCTGTATTGTTGATTTTAATGACAATGATGCAGATGTTCCTTAGGTTTAACAAAATAAGCCGATTTAATATCGTTATCTTGGATTTTAATGTCAAGAACGTGAAACAATTTGCTAACAATATCATCCTTAAGCTCAATACTATAGGGTAAACCAGTAATTACTATAAGGATATATGTAAGTTTGAACCGTTTTATCAATCAAGTAGGGTCTCCATTTTATTTAATTTATATTCAAGTCTGATAGAAATTGTTGAGAAGTTTCTATAGTAATCATTCTGTTTCGAAGGCTGAAAAATGCACCTTCATACGTTTCATCGGGCAATAAATTACTTTTAATTGGCTTAAAGCAGATTAAAGTGATTTGTGTATTTAGATAACATAGTTGTTCATGAATATAATGACCGTAATTTAAAATTAATGGACATTTTTAAACTTCAGCCAACTAAATTATTTATTTAGGTCATCACAACTAACGGAGTACATCCTGTTCCTTCCAAAACTCAAGTGATTCAGGATTATCAAAAACCAACCAATTCAAAAGAAATAAAATCATTTCTTGGTTTATTAAAAACTTCAGGCCATATATTTATGATCAAACATTTATAATTAGAACTGACCATAAGAAATTAATTTGGCTCTACAAAAATGTAAATCCATCTGCTAGACTTATGCGCTGGAGAATCAAGATGGACGATCATGAATATGATATCATACGAATCTGGAAAAATCAATACCAATATCGACGTTTTAAGCCGCATCGAAATAAGTGTTCCCGATCCTACTAAAATTAATAAAATACTAGTATAGCAACGTTTTGACAAACTCTACTAATGTTCTAAACAATATTTCAACAATAAATAATACAAAAAAAAATTCTTGTTCAAATACATTAAATATTTATAATCCGAAAATGTCAGTCTTCAGCTTATTCGGAAAGTAGAACTTTCTAATGAAAAGGATATCAAAAGAGTGTTGGACGAATACCACAATTATCCTATTGGTTTCAGTTTAAAGTTTTGATGAATGCCGTAGAGATATATAACCACCCTATGTACATTTTTACAATGCAAGATGGTCTACCGAACAATTCTCTAGCAGAACCAATTATAAATAAAGAAACATCAACTGTTGCAAAGGCATTCACCACACAATTTAATTTGTCAATTTTGGGATCCTGAGGCTATCGTGACCAATCAGGGCAGTAATTTCATGAGTGAAATATACTATGTAAACACACTTGTAAACCAAATTTAATACAACTGTTAATCTTTAGGTTGGGTTAGAACGATGAAATCGAACATTAGCAAAATAAATAAGAAACTTTTCCGGTAGTGATCAATTAATACAACCTATCGCCACATTCTACTACAAATTATATGCCTTGAATTATATGAGTTTTTGACCACTTCTGCTTAGTTCATTAAATAAAGAGCCAAAACTAATTAAAAATTATAATGAATTACGAGTTGAAAAATTTGTTGTTTGTGCTAAAAGTGAACGATGTTAATGAAATAAAAAACCCGCCCTAATTTTTTGTAAATCCTAAGTGCAAAAAAAATTGAATTGATTTGGATTTTGATTGTCAAAATAAATAACTAAATTTCGAACTATATTTCAACAATTTCTGTCTCAGAGTCTGTATTTGTCAATTCCACATAAATTTCCCTCGTATCGTATCAGTCAAAGTTCGTAAATTTAAAATGAAGTATTCTTGAATTCTATCCAATGGAAAAATTGCGATTTGGTGGAAAAAAATCTACATACAAGTAGTTCTTGAATTTGATATTCAGTATTCTGCATAACAATAGTAATTTTGAAGCACATATTTTTAATCTGTATTCATGTAACAAAAATTATTTTAAAGTGTTTTTCTGTGTTTTATTTTTATATAATAAATGGATACAATTTCAAAAAACACTGTATATGGATGTATTTCATAAAAGCAAAAAAATGTATTTCAAAATTAAATCGCATATTTTATTTCATAATTAACACAGAAGTTTTCTTCAGGCCAATAACTAAGGTTTGGTTTCCTGCCCAGCTCTAAAATTCATATTACCTGAATCGTTTGTACATTTTAAAGTCTTAATTTGTAGCCCAACAAAGTATCTCGACCATTGAAGATAAACTCAAGCTAGAAACTCAGAAACTCAGTGTACTTGTACTGTGGTGTACTAAAATATTGTAGCTGATCTCGTTCAAACGGATTGAAAATGGAGAATCCAGTAGAAACTGATATAATATCAGCCTTTGCTGTAGTAATTGTCAAAGTGGAAATTAAGTGAAATGTGCGGGTTGTTTTAATACCAAATGACCTAAACAAACTTTTAAAAGTAGATCACAACAATTTTACTGTTTAAATTATTAAATCTTAATCAGTTTAAAATTTCATTTATGAAAACCATACACTGTAGAAAGAATAAAATAGATAAAATTTAATACGAAAATACACTCAATGGTACAATAATAAAAAAATGTTAAAAATGTTCGATACCAAATTATAGTCAACGTTTCCAAGCTACTCATAGTAAATCAGAGGAGTTATTGTCTTGCATCAGCCCTAGACAAATTTTAGTTTGTTATATTATGTGAGTGTTTGACAGGATCGATTAAAATTTGATATCAATTTTTTTTTGTTTTATAAAATTCCATTTACAATAAATTATAAATAATAATAATAAAAAAAAAATTATCGGCACAAAATTTTAAACGACCTTTCCCAGCACTCACATAGTAAAACACACACAAAAAAATGATCATCTATCAGTGCTAAACATTTTTTCGTGTGCTTTACTATGTGAATGCCTGACGGGGTCGACTAAAAGTTGGTATTTAATAGTACACACTATATGCCTTGTTTTAGGGCATTACAAAATAACGAATTGGAATATATTATATAGAATTAGCAAAGAAGGTTAATTCAAAATTTACAGACCCTTAATTTTAAAATTTTATAAAAAGGTTTAAACTTAAGTTTTAAATTTAGAAATTTTCATTTTAAATCTCTGAAATTTTAAAAATTCCAATTTATAATTTTTAGAAGTTTTTTGAAAATTAAATTTTTAATTGATATTAAAATAAAAATTAATTATTAGATTTTCGAAACATGTTTATAGAATTGTGAAGGAATAGCCATTTCAAAGTGAAAATGAATAGATTTTGACACAAACCATTCAGAGAATTCAACAATTCTCTGTTCTGATGTTCTTCTAATCTAGAATTTAGAAGCAAGAAATTATTAAATTTCGAATCTGGAAGCTTTAAAATATTCATTGAGCTTTGTGGACACGTTTGGTCTATAGAATTTTGAAGTAAAAATTAAAAAATTTCCTCTTAAATTTTAAATCTACTTTGGTTTAGAATAATTAAAAATTTATTAAAGTAAAACATTTTAATTCTACGCTTGAATAATTTTGAAATTCTATATTTTATATTTTCTTCTCTAGAGAAAATTTTTTATTTTGTAAATTCAAATTTAATATTTATTAATTTAAAATATTCAGATTGAAAATTGTTGATTTTCAATTTGGTTCAATGGCTAATCATAATTAAATATTTAAATTTAAATTATAATTTCAAAAATCGATAAGCGAGTATTTTCTCAATTTCATTTTAAATTATTAAATCTTAAAAAAAATAAACTAAATTTCTTCAAATTCAGATTAAATTATCTTAAAATTTTCACAAAACTAAGACATTTGAACCAAATTAACTGAATATTAAGAAAATTTAATTAATTTTTATTCCAATTTAAAGCAAGCTCCTTTGAACTTTAATTAAAATTTATTGCGTAGGAATAGAAGTTCGACCAAAAATAAGACGCTTCCGAACTCAGTTTTAAAATAATATCTGAAATTTTTAAATACCCAATTTATAACTTTTAGACATGTATAATTCATATTAAAATATAAATTAATCATTATAAAATTTTAATTTTAAGCTTGAATAATTTTGGAATTTTATATTTTATATTTCAATGATTTAGGATGCTAAATTATGTAAAAATGTTAATTTTTAAAATGTAATTATCTTATTAGAAAGAATTTAATTATAAAATTCTTATATCCACATTTTAATTCGAAAGACACAAATTTTAATTTTAATTCGATCTGATAAAATTAAAAATTTCAAAATATAATTTAAAAAAATTAAAAAATTTCATTTTGAAAATTAAAATTCCTTTTTTTAAAATCCGAAATTAAATAGATGTCAAATGTAATATTTATAAATTTAAAAGATTCAGATTGAAAATTTGTTCAACATAATTTACATTATAATCTCCTGATCAAAATTTGTATCCAAAAATTTTTTAGGAACTTAAATTTAAGTTATTTTAAGTAGCTGATATTTTTAAATTTACGAAATTCTTTGAGCTTAACTTCTTAATTTTCAATTTGGTTCAAGGACTAATCATAATTAAAACTTTAATTTTAATTTCAAAATTCAATAAACGATTATCTTCTGAATTTCAAATTAAATTTAAAATTTCCAAATTATTAAATCTAAAATTTAAATATTTTTAATATATTTTAAAATTTTTAATTCTTAAAAAGTTCTAAAATATAATATAGTTTAATTTATATTAAAATTTAAATTAATTATTAAAAAACTTTAATTTAAAGCTTGAATAATTTTGGAATTTTATAATTTAAATTTCAACGAGGTATGGCATCTTAACCAAATAATTTTAAAATTTTTTGGATTATTGTTATTTCGTGAACTTTAACTTAAGTTATCTGAAAAAATCAATAATTTTTTTTAAAATCAAATACAAGAACCCACATTTATTACTAAAAATCGGCAGGAGGTTCTTGACGTAACCTTCGCCTCAGATAATATTTAGCCTACGGTGAGGGAATAGAGAGTGGCGGGACTACTCCTTCTGTGACCATCGATATGCAACGTTAATCTTTAACGTTTAGCTTGCTATCCGGAAAGCCTTTGGGAATCACATAAGGTCAAACTGGAGCAAGTATATAGGGAAGTACTAAATGATTTATTAACATCGGGGGCCCCTAAGCCACCAACCACAGTGGAGGAACTGAATTGCATAGTGGACACTATCATTAGTGCTTGCAACCGGTCCTTTAATGCTGCTTGTATTATAGTTAAGCCCAGTGGCTAGCAGAAACCAACATGGTGGTTCAAGGAACTATGGACCTACCTGGTTGTAGGAAGTTATAACGACTCGATAGAGAGTAGTATTTATCGAGAAACACATTCATTGCGCATAAAAGATATCGTAACTAAAACACGGATTCTATAGGCACTTTAAGGTTTCCAACCTTATAAATCGTTTGGTCCGATTTATTAAATTATACCAACGGAAATTCAAAACAACTTGTCGATTATTCTCCCCTGGCAGAAATTAATCTTCAAAGGGTGTTTAAAATTTGTCTGTATTCCGAAGAGGTGGACAAACGCGGGAAAAAGTTCACATGGCCACCCAAAGGGCTTAAGACCAATAACTCCATGGTTAACTCGGAGCCGGGGGAGTCCACCATTAACAGGCGGATGGTTAAGGGAACCCCGCAGTTAGGTTTCCTGTCCCCATTTCTCTGAGACATACAATTAATGGGTTGCTGTTGGAGCTGGAGAGAGAAGGGATTGGAGTGATTGATCATTCAGATGACGAAGCGATAGCTGTCTCTAGAAACTATTTGAACACGGTTAATGAGGTAATCCAAAATGCCGTCCTAATCATTACGAGGTGGGCCATCAGATATGGATGGCAATCAGGTAAACGGCGTAGGACTAACTTTTACTGATAAGGCAAGAATTTGGGTGTAATTTGGGTAGTAAGCTTAATTGGTAGCCTTACATCTTGGAAAGAGTAAACAAGGCTAATATAGCTCTATGTACTCAAGCAGAAACGCCATCGGCAAAAGATGGGTCCTGAAACTTGGCCAGCTCTTGAAAAAGTAACCTACATGAAAGGGATCATGCAGGTGCAAAGAACGGCCTGTATGATTATAAGCGGGAAGCTGAGGACAACTCCAACACGCGCCTTAGAGGTTATGTTTCATCTTCTCCCTGTTGATATTTATGATAAGCAGATGGTAGCGAATACGGATATCAGCCGTATCTCAGTGGAAATGTCTTTAGACATGACACTCGATGATAATAAGATCGCTAAGGAACGAACTGGCGAATCTAGACAACGTTATACCAAAATTATGCTTCGAAAAAGGGTTCTGAACCTCATGCCCATCAAGTGGTTGTTAGAGGAGCGGGTCGCTATCAGAACCAAAAGTATTACAGTTTTTTACGGATGGCTGCAAGTTACATGATAATGTAGGAGCTGGAGTTTTCTGTGATAAATCAAAAGTAGACATAGTAGTAGTTCGTCTCCCTGATTACTGCAGCGTGTACGAAGCAGAGGTGATAGCGGTTGAGGAGGTCTTGACATTGTTGAAATATAATGTGGTATCCTCGATTGATATCGCAATTTATGTGGACAGTCAGGCGGCAATCAAGTCGCTGGAATCAGTTTCTCTGACATCAAGAGTGGCGTTGGGTTGCCACTTGTCTCTAAATGAGAAGAATGAGCATTTCAACATTCAGATAGCCTGGGCCCCCGGCGATTCATAGGGAACTGCAGGGCGAACGAACTAGATTCGCGTGGTACAACTCTCCAACTGCTGCAAATTTGAAGAGGCTTATTACGGCGCTCAAGACAGCGATTAAAAAAGCGGCAGTAGCCTCACCGAACGAAAGGTATGGACTACCACTCTCACATGTATTGTAGACAAGTCTGGCCAAAGTTGAACTTGAAACTCTCTACGTAGACGTGAATTAAAAACAATCGTATGGGGATACTCCGAGGACACTGCCTATTTGGAGAACATGCGAGGAAGCTAGGTCTAGAAATGATTTTTGTAGAAGCTGGAGGAGGAAGAGGCTTTAGTCCACTTCCTATGCTAATGTCCAGCTTTATCACACAGAAATCATATACATATTGGTAGGTTTTTAATGGACTGCTTCTCTGATCTTGAAAATTGTAAAGTGAGAGATACATAAGTAGCTCTAACTAGCTCAAATGAAGGTAATAGTTTCAAGTAAGATATTGTGGATCATAATGGACCGTCACCGGTCTATGTGTGCCGTAGCAACCACTCTTACCTAACCTAACCCAACCTTTATATAGACTGTACCATTTACCAAAATTCAATTTAATTTGACGTTCAATTTAAAATACACATAAATGTTTTAAATTCAATTAATGTTAAATTTTTAAAACGTTTTTTTTGTTAAGATTAATGTTTAAATTAATTGAAATTTTAAATTTTGTTTAACTTAAAATAGTTTAAATTGATAAAAATTTAGGATTTTTCAAACATTTATTTAATTAACAAAAGAAAGAAATTAAATTTTAATTCGAATTTTGAAAATTTGTTTATTTAGATAAACAAATACTGTTTTGCGTTCGACAATATTTGGTAAACCTATTCCGCGCCAAAGTGTCTATATAAAAAATAATTTAAAAAAAATCAACTCGATGATGTCCCTCGAGCTAAATCACCAATCAAAATTTACATGTAAATATATAGATCAACTTTGCCGCAGGTCGATTTATGAAAACGCTAAACATATTTTATGTACACAGATACATAAGGTGTTGTATACGATGACGAAAGTGTATATTTTATACATGTTTTGGTTGAAATGTTATAAAAGATAGAAACGTATAAAGAAATTACATATAGAAGCTATATACATATTCGTGTATGTACGTATGTACATTATATGAATGTAGTTTCAGAAGTAGAGTTGTACAGTTGGGGTTTTACTAAATTTTTGATGTTGTCTAAAAGTGACAAGCACGAGAAGAGAAAATATTTTTTTTTAAAGCTAGTTATGATGTTGCTGCTATACACATACACGAATAGTTTTTATATTTTCCTATACACATACCTATACTCTAGTTTAAATATTTTATTTTGGAACACCTCAATCAATTTATTTATTCAGAAGCATGTAAAAAGTTTTTTTTTTTTTTTTGGGGATGTGTTTTGCATGAATATTTTAATTTATCCCCCGCACCATCCATGTATATATGTACGTAGGTACTCTATATACTGCGATCGGTATATATGTATATATATATATATATATATATATATATACATACATTCACAAAAGAAATTTATTCAATTAACTTATATACTTAAGTTGATTTTAAAGTTTTTTTTTTGCTTTTAACCTCCTCCGTATACCTGAAATTAAACAAGAGAAATTTTTGTTTTAAATATCGTCTTAAGTATTTGAAAAATTATGAACTTTATTTTATTTTAACTAAAACTTAAATTATCGGTTATATATAATTATATAAAAACACTTAAATTAAGATATTATATTTTCAACAACAATACAGAAACAACCATTATGTATTATTATAAATTTGAGGGGGAGTTTGATTTTATTACATAAAATTATGTATTTCAATTGGTTTGGTACTAATTTTTAGAGGGTAGATTATTTATTTAAATAAAATATATTAATTTAACGCTTTTCCGATTAATGTTTTATAATTATAAACCATAAAAGCCGGGAATTTCGATAACAAATTAGTCAAAGCTCAATACACCAAACAAAAAGCTTTATTACCATTCAATGATTATTAAAATGTATGTACTCGTACATGTACAATAGCAATATGACAAGGTGGCTGTTTTTTTATGTTAATAAATAATAAAAAATAAAATTATTTACGGTTAAATTTATAGTTTATTATTTTATTAATAATAATTTGATATAATATATATTATGGTGTCGAGGCATTATTTTACAAATTTAACAAACTTTGCATACTCGTATGTACATATTATAGATACACTAGATTCAAACTTACTCTCGTACATACATACGTTTACAATATTTATTAACACAACATTGAATATGGTTATGGATATCCACGAAAAAAAATTGTACTGCTGCTTAAATGGTGGTAGGTCATTTTTAGAATGATTTATGTGAATTTTATGCTATTATTTTTTATTTATAAAAATATAATATTTTATTTATTTAATTTTATTCTTGTTATGGATTGTATACAGAGTAGAGTACATACATATATGTTGTTATTATTAATATTTAAATTATTTTATAATTTATTTATTTTTTATTGTAACCAACATTATATATGTATACGTACATATATGAAATATGGTGTTATTGGAGATTGGAAAAGTTACATGCGGATGATAAATGGTTAGCAATGCTGTTTTTTATCATTGTGACGCGGGAATTACAGCATACATTCATTAATTTTCAAAAGGATGTTCGGGATATATCATATCATATGCTGCATATATGTATATCTATCTACCAGGTTGGCTGTTATCAGGGATGGGAGAGGTAGATAACGCCATGTTACGACAACGTCAATAATTTACGATGGGAATAAGCTCATAGTTGTATTTTGAAAAAGGACGATTCAAAGGACTAGACTTAACGAAGAAACTATTATAAAAACTCTAGTTTAATAGTTTACCAACATTTGCTTATATACTTTTGCAAAACGATAGCTGTCGAAAATAGTAGGCGAATTGCATATAGTAGGGCCCAGAATATCTGAGATTATTATCGAGTGAATTATTTGTTAAAATGGCAAAATGACGAACATTTAGCTTCGTAAAATATCCGATTTTGTTTTCAATACTTGGCCAACATTAAGGCAGCAAGGCGTCCTATTTTAAAAAGTATTGTCCATCTTTGGAACAATTTGTTCTTCCCGTAAATAATATTCGTTACTGTTTAAATAATTAAAAAACTAAATATTATTTTTGAATAATATGTTCCCAATAAACAGAAACAAATTTCCACAACAACTCTTGAATAGACTCTTTAATAAAATAAATTATTAAACCAGTGCTGAAAATGAGTCGTAGTATTTGGACATAAAAAAATGGAGCACACCCGTCATGAGAACCAATTAGGATTACTATACCCGATAGAACGGATAAACTAACACAGCAAATTAATTTTTTGAGCTGAATCATCTTGCAACTGCGGGGCCTGAAACTCCAGAGAGTTTTGACTTTTTGAAACAGCTTCCATATTGGAAACCCAGGAAATGTAAATTATTTGGGTTAAGTTGAAGTTTTATTAAAATTCGGAGAACTTATAGATTCAGAGAAATGTCCATGTCCTAGTCCTGAAAAGTGTTGGCAACCCACAAGATGGCAACAAAAAATAGAAATTGTTTGGTTTCATTTGGACTTTTGATTAACTCCTTAGCACATTTTCCATTTTTCTGTGCAGACAAGCAACCAGAGGAATATTAATTGAGAACTCTAAAAATTGAAGTTTTCTGGATTCAGCCGAACTTTAAGTAACTCCTTTGTAATTTTGGTGGTTTTTTTTCTAATAAGATTATTAGAAACTCGAAAAATACAGTTTTTCTGAATTTTGTTAAAATTAAGTAATTTCTCGCACCCTTCCAAAATCTTTAGTACCTAATCAATTCCTCATCATGGCTCTGCAAGGCTCTATATGTCTACAAAGGTTTAATAATTTTTTAATAATTTAGCTTCGTGCCTATCCTACCGATGAGCGAAATAGGTTCAAAGTACCTACAGTGCGAGCTACACTGAGAATTACAACGAATTTTAAAACGGCGTCTTGCGTTTTTAGATTAAACAAACAAAGAAGTCTTGTTGGCCATTCAAAGTTCAACTGAATATGATTCATCGTCATCCTCTGATGAACATAACAGAAATTAGGGTCCCTCTAAAATTTTTTTGTTAATTTTCGAAAATAACCTTTTTATTTTCGTTAAATGTCATTGTTTACGTTGTCGACACGTCAACGTAGAAAATAAAGGATGACCCGTAAATGATCATCTCTGGCTGTTACTCTTTGTGTATGGATAGAACAATATTTGTATCGACGGTGATATAACTCCAAAGCGTTCAATGAGTTTTCTATTTAGAACAAATATTAGTCAAATCATTATTATTAAAGTTGGCTGGAACCTAAGCAGGTCAAATCATAGTTAAATGGTTTTTAATCAGTGCTGGGATGTTCTATCATCACTTCGATTCGCTTCGATAGACATTTATGTCTCTTTTTTTACGAACAATATTGTATTCTATTTCGCAATTTATATTGTGATCATAGCCTACTCGATTCTATTTCTATAAATTCATTCGATAAAATATCACCAATATTTTTATTTTCGATGGCAAGTGAAAAGAGGAAAAAGAGATAGTTTGCAAATTTATTCTAGCAGGCTGAGATCGCAATAGACAAAATGTAATTCAAAAATCGTAATGGAGCACAATTTTGTTCGTAAAAAAAGAGACACAAATGTCTATCGAAGCGAATCGAAGTGATGATAGAACATCCCAGCACAGGTTTTAACTAAATGGTTTAAATGGTTTAACTCCACTTCACAATTTGCAAAAATCCGATAATTTGACCCATGGTCGATTAATTAATTTGGCTAAAGTTATCGATTTTTTATGAATTTTTATATTTTTTTTATATTCTATATAAATCTCAATAAAATAGGAGTACATATTTTAAAAATATCCCTTAATTCACGTTTTGTTGTCTGCCCTGTTTGAAATAATTCTTTACCCTTTGACGTCATAAGTCTAGATCCTCAATAGGTGTTTTTTGCATTAAAGTCACCTCCATAACGATTTAAATAGTTTAATGTAGTTCTCTCTTTTCACGGGTCTCACTATTACTACTTCACTTATTTTATAAAAGTTTATTCAATCTGTTCTTTGGCATCATGGACCTAAATTTCTGCTTCAAGCGTCCTCACATTGGCCAACACATGAAAAATTTCAAGAACCTGAGGTATTGCTTGAGACGAAGAAAATTGTGCCAGTCAATGTCGTAGCAACTAAACTATCAGATATCTTGACAGAAATCAAATTCTACAAAGATTTCAGAAAGCTTAAGCGAATTGTTGCTTACTTGTTGCGCTTCAAGCTGCTACCGAAATTCAAATTTAGCGGGCCGCTGAAAATCGCAGAATTGGATTGAGCTGTCAATACCATCGTTCGAGTAGCGCAAAGTCAATCTTTTCCAGCCAACAAAGACATACCTGTGTCTATTCATCTGTTTTGTTACAAAGGTAATCCATCTAGAATTGGCTTCTGATCTCAGTGCCCAAACATTCATGGGATGCTTCAAACGTTTTGTGGCAACCCATGGGCTCTGCAAGCTTGTATTTTTCGACAATGGCACGAATTTTGTGTACCCATATCAGACTTGCGCGAGCTCTAAGGGCTGCTTTCATCTCAGCAATTAAAGGATCAATTACAACCGATGTGCGAAGATAACAATATTGAATGGAAATTCACGCCGCCTGCCACACCAAATTTTGGTGGTGTTCACGAATCGGGGTTGAAACTAGTCAAATTCAATTTACGTCGCACAATGGGTCTGGCTCAGGTCACATATGAACAATTGATGACACTTATTAAACCAATTGAGGCTGTTTTTAATTCAAGGCCGCTTGGGCCACTAACCACCAGCATCGATGACTTCGATTGCCTTACGCCTGGGCATTTTTTGATTGGATGACCCCTCAATGGTATATCAAAAATTTGTCGTTTTCCAGAGAATAACATTGAAACCAGTGAGACGTTTCAAGGCGGGGAGTTAACATCAAACGCGCGTTAATGCGTCATACTACTTTTTTGTAATCATAAATTAATTTATTCTATTACTTTTATTTCAATTTACGGTTCTCGCCTATGACTTTCGATCCTTTTGTATCTCAACTTTGGAGAGAGCAACATCACTGTAAATACAACAACAAACCTAATTACAAATAATTGATAAACATTTTTTACTTGTTTTTATTTCATACTACGTACATCGATTTCCGCGTGGTTATTTTTAATCATCAGCATAAAAATGCTTGTGCAATGTTCTTCTTTGCCCTGCGTTGCTTGATTGTGGACTTGGATGTTTGAATCCTTTGATTTTCGTGATTTTGCGGTTGATTGTTTGGTTTATCTCTTAATTTTTGTAGTTCTTTAGCAACCACAGAACCTCGATAATTAGTCGGATCCCGACTGCAATATCTTTGGGTGTGATTAAATCCCTAAGCGTGTAGTGGTTCTCACCATTGTTTCGATTTTTCCCTTGATGTAAAGAATTCCTTTTATATCGTTAATGTTTTGAAGATTCTCTTTGTAATCAAATACCAGGATTTTAAGAGCAAGTACACTTTTACTGAAAGTTTGGATTCATTCCTTCTTTTCTGTTCTCTCTGTTTTTAACAATATTCACAGCATCTAGTATTTTAAGATCTTTATTTTGTAAGTATTCAATTATTTCTTTGCTTGAGCAAGTGTGATGTAAACCTCTTGCCATAAGTTTTATAGATTGTACCTGTTTGTCCTCATAGGTAAACTACTGATCCATTTCAGCATTCAAGTTCATAAATAAGGTTCTATAAGTATCTGAGTCTGTTACCTTATTCTCTTTATTAGTAACCGATTTCATCAGTGACTGAATTTCTGAGCAACTAGTTACGCCCACAATATTTATTGGTGGAGTGGTTTATCTTTCGGTTGCATCAAAATTGGGTGCGATTTTGTTGGTGGATTTACCTTTATATCCTTCCGGTACCATTTAATTGTTCAGCCTTAGGTGACGATTCAGCTTTTCTTTTCTGACTAACTAAATAATCCTCTTCAGGGAAATAGTTGAATTTCTATGGTTCAATGCCTCCTATACAAAAACATATGTATGAGGTAGGTTTTAAGCTCCTCGTTGATAAAAAAACATCAATCAGTCACACATACAGAAATTTTTCAAAAAATTACAATCTCAATTCAGAGGACATAGAGGCAAGAATCACAACTGATCCTTATGATAGTGTATCATAAGGATCAGTTTTGATTCATGCCTCAATGTCCTCTGAATCGAGATTGTCATTTTTCGAAATTATTTTGTCTCTATATACCTATATAAGTATACAAATTAGGATATTTTTTTTTCTGGCCATATATGTTTATTTAATGATCCATGACAAAACCTAAAACACCAACACAAAATTAGTTCTATAAATGTATTAGGTAATGTAAGGCATCAAACCATCATCATGGCACTATGTGTATGTATAATAGTCATCATCGTTATTACACTCGTCATTATATTAAAAATGAGTAAAACCTAATAATCATTATGATTACCATCAAAGAATGAATATATAAGGAGAAGCTTTTTTCCTCTCGCCATCCCAGTTAAGCTTATGTATACAAAAATAAAAAAGCTTATCTTTTTTAGTGTACATACATATATACAATACATCTACATATATGAATATATTTTTTTTGTTTGTTTAATTATTCATTTCGTGATTATTGTTATTATTATGATTATTACTATTAATACAATTATCGTAATTATTATTATTTTTATATCAATTTTCTGTCGTTTCGTTCGGTTCAAGGATTTTTTAGAAAAGTTTCCTACATACTAGCTAGCTACTATATATACATTTTCATATTTCCTTTTTTATAATTAAATTAATTAATAAAGATGTGAATGTTTCTAAATAATTATAATTAGTGGATTATGTGCTTCGTTTTTATGGTTTGTTTCGTATATTTTCTGGGTGGTGGTTGGTTACCGATAACTTTTGATGGTTAATAATTATTTGGATTTTAATGTCAAGATTAGACAGCTTACTATATATTTGGTGAAAAATTGAAAAAAAAAAAATCGGTTATACGGTGATTAAGGATTAAGTAGACAGAAACGGGTAAGGGGTGGTTATTGTTTGTAATAAATATCGTATTCATTCAAATTATAATCCTATTTTAACATGGAAACTGCTATTAAGGGCTGTAGTCTATATATAATTAAACCTATAGGGGTATGATGGTAATATGTATATACATGTGTATTTATGTTCGTTTATTAATTTTAGGCAATTGATCGTGTTTCGATAACATTTATTTTGTTGAATTGATTTAAATCAATTAAAATGACAGGAATTGAGTTGAATTGGTTTAATTCAATTAAAATATATTCTAATTCTAATCCATCTCAAAATTTGGTGGCAAATAATTTTTAATTTGTTCAAATTCTGAGTCGCAATTTTTTCTATAATGTTGCGTATTTCCAGCTTTTCTAAGGATTCGTAAGGAATTTTGCAATAAAACAATTATTTGGCACTTTGGCAAATATATGGTGAATGGATTTTAAAATGATTTTTAGGTAAACCTCTGGAATATGGCCAGCAAGTATGAAGCTGGGTCGTTCCTTGGCTCCGATTGTAATGAAACTCGGCATGTTGGATAGAAAAGGGATTCTAAAATGACGTGGGAATGAAGTTCTGATAAATGGACTAGCAACTAGGTCATTCCTTGACCGATCATGATAAAATCCTACAAGTTAGATGGAAATAGGATTATACAATTATTTTTCGATAAAGTTCTGGAATAAAGCCAACTGGAACGGGACTAGGCTGTTGCTTGGTGTTGATTATAAATAAATCACTTAATTTAGTGCTACATTAAAATACTGAATTGTATTGCTTTGGCTTTTCCGAAAAAACTGTTTCACCCACTCATCAATTGTTCCAAATTGTAAACTTCAATTAAATGTTGTTGGTAAAAGTCTTTAAACATTGTTTATGAAACAAATAGGTGTTTTGTATTGAAAAAAATACTTAACCTAAGATTACATAAAATGAATTCTTGTGCATTTTGTTAGGAAAAATTAACTCTAAACCGATTAGGATTTAAATTACTCTCAACAAACCAATACTCAACAAAATCAGTTTCTGATTTTGAGCTTAATCAACCCCTCAACTGATTTCGGATCCTACGTTTTTACAAGTACTGTTCAATTTTTTGTAAAACAACCCAAATTCACGTTTTTTTAAATTACTTTCAATTTTAATTAAAAAAAATTCAAGATGCTACACAACAAGTTCATCTTTTTGTTTCTCAAATTGGGAACTAATCAGATTCAAGTTCTTCTAAATCAAAAAGATTTACTTTTAAGGGATTTGAACTTTATTAAGAATAAATGGCCTTATTTCAAAACTTTATCCAAAAATCATTTTCGAATCCTTACTCCATTCGACTTTCAAGTTTCATGATAATCGGTCAAGAATTGCCTTAGTTCCATTCCTTATTGGCCTTATTCCATAGCTGTATTCAAAAATCTTTTAAGAATCCTGTTTGCCCAATGACGAAACTAAGTTTCCGGACCTAATAGACTTTTATGTAGCAAGAGTATATATATCAGAACTACATCCACATTGAAAACAGCAATTCACTAGTATCGGATCACTTACCGGTAATCATGACAGCCAGTGAAACGGTAATCAGAAGGGAAAGTGCACCCAGATTAACTAATTCAAGCACAAACTGGGAACTCTTTCGTGAATTACTGGAGGAAAAAATCAATCTCTCTCAATTAAAAATTCTTTCCAGTTGGAAGACGAATTGGAAAAACTAAATGAAACAATTCACTATGCTGCTTTTGCAACCACCACTTTTATACTAAATAAGAAGACTCTCAACATATCCTACCAAATGGAAGTTAGAGAGCTGGTAAGAAAAAATCAACGAGCACATAAAACCTGGCAAATTAATCGACGAAATAACTCAAAAGACCCAAAATGCAAGTGCCCCCTCTTAAAACGGATGATAGGAACTGGGCAAGATGGTCCAAAGAGAAAGCTGATGAACACTTGTCAACGAAAATGTAA
Organism: Tipula unca; assembly: GCA_951394425.1. NCBI lineage: Eukaryota > Metazoa > Arthropoda > Insecta > Diptera > Tipulidae > Tipula > Tipula unca. The sequence goes on from OX596381.1 coordinate 215,349,874, forward strand.
TGAAGCTAGATGAGTTGGACAAACGTCCAGTAACTAAGATCCAGCATGCGACAAAATCATCAAGGCTCTACCTGATAAACGATCTCGTAAGCTATTACACATTAACAATGGGACCTTACAGTTAAAATATGTTCCGCAGCAGTGGAAAGTAGCAGAAGTAGTCATGATAGCAAAACCTGATATACGTCCTAACGATAAATAGTCATACAGGCCAATTTCTGGGGGCCAATTATGTCAATCATTTTTGAAAAATTATTACTAAAGAGGCGTAAACCAATTATTGAGCATTCTACAATTGAACAGGTCTATAGAATCTGAAACATAATTGAAAGAGCGTTAGAACGTAAAAAAGTATACTCAAGCATACTCCTGGATGTCGCCCAAGCATTTGATAAAGTTTGACACAGTGGCTTGGAATACAAGCTGAATAGAGATTTGCCGAGGTAATTCTATGACATACTAAGATCGTATTTATCAAATAGACCTTTTCGTGTGAAATATAATCAACCCCTATAGCCACCTTTTCAGATGACACAGCAATTATGGCAATTGGAAGTAATGTCGCAGATGTAACGAGCTCCAGAGCTCTAGAAGATTACCAATGCGGTTTGTAACTTAACAAAAAGTTGACGAATCAGACGAAATCCATGAATATTAATTTTGCATATCAAACGGTTTGCCATCTACCGAAAGAAATTTACTCGCGCCAGGTGACCCTCGATGTCAAGCGTAAGTGAAGATACGTTTAATTATCATTTTTTGACGGTTTTGTTCCCAATTGCTTTCCTTTTGTCCATATATGTTTACGCCATGTTAGACGTTTGTTAAGGTGAACACCTACTTATTTTAATTCATCAGCTTAACGTATATCCAGGTTGTACTTCTGTGAGAGTCGTAATAAATATTCTTGAATTGACTAGTTTTCCGCATTGAGCAGGAGTTCTTTTAACTGTTTAACCGCTTTGTTTAGCTTGCGTTTATCTTTCGTTAGTCGATATCGTTGCCATTGCTGTCTTAATTTACTTTTCTCTTTTATCATTTTCTTGACAAGAATGAAACATTCTTCATTCTTCATTCTTCATTCTTTTTTTTTGTATTGGCGTGGGCTTCCAAGCTGCCGGTTTTATTGTTGCTTAACATCGGTTGTTTCTTTGTATTCACTATTTGTGTACCCAAAGTGAATAAAACAGGCGAGTCGCTGTAATGTAACTACTTGCGATTCCTTTAGTGACGCAGAAATTTATGACGTCTGGGATCTTTCTCATATCACTAGGACAGTAGGTAGGTTCAGTGGTTGATACATGATGTAGATTATTTCGTAGAATTGATTTAAATAACGCTCAGCCTCTCGTTCTAACTAATCTTGATCCTCACTCTTGGTGTTTCGCATGTTCCTGCTGGTTCGTTTATAAGTGCCACATGGGCAGCTCGAACGCGAGATATACAAAAAAATTAAATGAAAAAAATTATGCAGCGGAATCTTTAAACCAAATATCAAATTCAGATTTCAATGCTAGCCAGGGTTGCTTCGAAAACTTTAAAAAACGGCTTAATGTGAATAATATTAAGCTACAGGGGGAGTTCGCATCTTCTGATTTAGATAGTGCAAAAGAATTTCTGGACGGATTAAATAGAATCATTCAATTGAAAGGTTATTCAGTGGCTCAGGTATTTAATGCAGTTGAGACCGGTTTACAATGGAAAAAGATATCTAACTTTGCTATTATGCAGCAATGCATCTGGAGATTTTATCATCCTCACGCATTGAAAAATATCGACAAAACGAAACTACCCGTAGTCTGGAGGGATTGGGTTACTTACTATGCCAGTTTGTTCAAAGATTGTTTTTCAAACTGCTTTATCCCTGAAGTAGAACGCTACATGAAGCAAATAAATCACAATTTTAAAGTGTTGCTAATTTTAGATAATGCGCCACTGCATCCAAAGGAATTGTGTCTTCCTAATATCGAATTGTTTTTTACCGCCAAATACGACATCCATTATCAACTTTTAAGGCCTATTATATATATCAAACAATTCAGTCTATATTGGATAAGATGAAATCGGAATCATAAATATGTATGACTGTGTCTTAGGCGTGGAAGGAGTTTTGAATACTAAAGTGTGTGGAAATACCTTTGCATAATCGCAACCCTTTGCATAACAAACCTAGACATCGAAGAGTTCCTGTTAGACTGTGGCCGAAACCTGTAATAAATATTTTTTTAGTACAGAATTTTGACACTATTTGAGAATTATTCCCCTTCATTCACAATTTTTTATTATGCTGTCCGAAATGTGTAATAAATCTCCCCACCTCAAACGCCTTTTCCACACGTTATTTGTTTTTTTTTTAAACGTCAAATTGAAAATTGCGTAAAGGCCGTGGTTGCATGCTGTGTGTTCTACAACAATTAACTGTGGAAGAACCGGAACCAGAAATTCATCAACGTATAAACGAAGTTATTCAGGAAAATGCATGTTCCTTTAGGCAGAGAATGGGATAGTTTATGAAAAGTTAAATAAAAAAATTGGATTTAAGTTAAAATTCGGACTTTTAATTATTTTTATTTATCTTTTAATTATTTCATTTTACATTAATTCTGTGTGTGTCGTGTGTGTCATTCATGTGTGTTCATATATATGTATACAAATGGTTTTCTATTGCTCGGCCCACAACACAATGATATAATTTATTTGCACGGATCTGTCAAAAATTATGATAGCGATAGATTATAATAATTTGGGTGTTTGTTTGGTTTTTGCATATAAATGTTAAAATTCGGACACAGTCTTTGACGAGGAAATTAACGAAGAAGAACAATTCAGAAGAAGACTTAGATGAACCGATCAAAAAATTAAGATTAAAAGGTGTGCAGATCCTTCAGTTGATAGAAGTGGACAGTTTAAAAGTCAGTTATATGGTTGTCTGACACCATATGCTGAAAAATATAAAAAAATTACGAAACGAGTGTAGTCAACCATTAACTACCGAATTCGTCCAAACAGTTAACAAGGAAAACGAAGAAAGTCCAAACAACAATATCAGGGAACCTAATAAAATTACTTCAGATCACCCACTGATTACAGAATTCTTAAAAACAGCTACCTGTTGACAAATCGTCGACAAAGTGGACAACGTAGATATCGTAGACAACGTAGACTATTAGTAATAGTATGTATGGCATTACTTGAGCCAGATATTTGCCATGAGAAACCGATCCGAATCGTTCGTTTTGTAGTATCATGAAGCTGGACGAAGTTTCTCAATTCCCATTTATTTAAGAGGTAAAATATTTTTTAGTTTCTCTACGTGGTGTGGGTCAGGAAATTGGCTCACCTGTTTCGCAGTTTGCGATTAGCGTTCATATACCTTAAACAAACGTTACGGTTCGAAGCTCTACACTGAGCTTTATTTAAAGTTGGAAATTTTATTTTCAAAATAAAATCTCTCTCGGTGTACACGCGCAATTCTGTCGATTTGTTTAAATTACACAGCTCGCATTTTCCGAATAAAAATCCTATATTTTCGTTATATTATACCAGGAAAAAGTTGTTATATTTTATTTTTATTGATGACTAAGCGAACACTTTTTGGTCGTTATTCCCTTGCAAGCAAAGACGTATATATGTATGTATACAAAGTAAACATAAAAAGCTCGCACAAAACGCAAAAAACATAACAAGATTTCATAAAAAATTTAACGGTTTGTAAATTTTTCGTCCATAATAAAATTATCATGAGGGTGATTATGTTACTTTGTTGTTATATGCTGATGATATTTTGTAAACAAAAGTTAGACGAAACGAGAAGATTTTTTTTGTACATACACATATATACATACATATATATTTATAAATGTGTATATCAACGAATGCTACTTAGCCAATTCAAAAGATATACAACAAGATTAAGAAATTTACAAGAAAATGAAATTCCTACATAATTTATATTCCAACAACCAACCGAATAACGAACACTATACCTAGTACACTAAACAAACTATAAATGGAAGTTTATTTTGTTTGCTGCTCTCGTTTAATAATAAATTCAATTGTATTTTGCTCGCAATTTCCATTTTTCACTCATGAACAAGGAATACAAATAAAAGCACAAAAAAAAAAAAGACTGTGAACAGTAATGAAAACTAATATCATTTTCTAATTTTGCAAGTGTTTTTTTTGTTCCCTCTCTCTCTCTCTCTCCATCGTTTCAGAATTTGTGTTTTGTTTTCCGAAAGCTTTTTTTACATCATTGTTTTAGTTGTTGTTGGGTGTTCGGTATAGTTTCTTATTTTTTTGTTTGGAATATAAAAAGATTACCAAACTTAATTTTTGTTTCTTTTGTTTTGTTGCGGATTGTGAAATTACACAAAATGTATTTCGGTGAGCTTAAAGGTCACGCGATCCTTAAATTAATCAAATTTAAACTTGGATACACTTGTTTTTCTTAATGGACGTGTAGCAGCGTATTTTATTAAACGAAATTACACGATTAGATTTCAAGTGTCAACATAGAGACGACTCAATGTTCTTGCAAAAACCCTTTTATTTTATTATTGTTTAACATAAAAATAAAAATTAATTAATTTTTTATTTATTTCTACAGTGATTTGATTTAAATATTTACCAAATACTTGAGAATTCAAATATTATTCCAAGCAAAATTCAAATGCAATTTAATGTAAATAGAAATTTCTTCTATTTTGGAAAATAATTCAATTAAATTTATTTTATTTTGTTAAAACCGAAATTTTCTCTTCTCTATCTATATATTCTCGTCTTGATATATAAGTAAGTATATGTATATGTACGAAAACAGTACTTAAACGACAACCCAAATATATACATAATATTCTAATGAGATAAATTTCTAATGCAAAAAAATATGCTTTGTTGTTTTCAAGTACATCCATTGTTATGGTCGTAAATATGTGGTAGATTGTAAATTGCTTGGTAAACTATACATATTTTTTCGTTTTTGGAAAAATGTAGAACAGAATCTACAAAATTTACCCACTCGAATGAACGACACTGATAAATTTAGAACTATAAAACATTCCTATATACATATATGTACATATCTATCAAATTTTACAGATGCAGCATGTCAGTAAGAATTTCGAGTTGTATATTTGAGTTAATCTGTCAAATAATTTTTGTTGGTAACATATTGACTGACCATAGTAACTACAAATACATATATACATACAATACATAAATGAAACATAATTTATTTTGTGTACTGAATTTTCTAATGTACATCCTAGACGGGAATACAAAACTATTTTTGTTTTTGGTATACAACTCTTTCTGTATAGCTATATCTATGTAATGTACACAGAATACGATAAAAATTAAATTGAATTCCTTTTAAACAGTAAACACAAATTGTAGATGAATGAAAAAATTCAATTTTCCAAAAAAAAACAAAAAACTAAACAGTAACAGTTTAATGGAGAAAATGATTCTCACATTCATCATTGACTCATCCTCCTACGCTCGTATATATATATATATATATATAAATACTGGCTTCCTTCTGGCTCTTTGTTTATTATTATCTTATTTAATTGTCATTGTATACAGTGTGCGGATTAAATTTTCTCATCTATGGGGCATGCAGTGAAATGATGATTTTGTTCGTAACTTTTTCCTTCCAATTAAATCTTATGAATTTTAGATTTTCGCTAGTTTACTACTTTCTTCGATTTAAAAACTATTAATTAAAATCACTTAAAATTACGCTTTGAATATAGGCCGGACCTGATCATAGTATGCACCAAAGAGACATGGGTCGCAGGGCCCGTTTTACTGTAGGGCCTGGACATCAAACTAATTGAATTAGATTTTTGCTTGCCAAGTGAATAATTGAGATCCAAAATCCAAAATATTTTCAACTATTTTTTACTTATTGAGATAGTCTTGTGAATACCGCATCCAGAAACTCCGTCCATACGCTTAGTGATTTATTCCCATTTCGAAAGTCGTAATTTGGCAACTAGTGTAGCATTCCCGTCACTCGAATGAGATAGATTTCATTGCCATTTCCCCTTCCGTCTCCCGAAATATGGAAATTTGTGACATTTTCAGAGTTTATTTCGGTATGTCGTCCCTTCAGGCAATAAAACGATTTAAAGCAGCCAGAAAAGTATATGGGTCGGTAAAATGATAGAATGTTTCTTATCTATCTTATTTATTAAATACACAATATGAACTCTGCAACCTTCCGTCAACTCGAAGAATACCATGACCATCCACGAATAGAGCCAGACTTGTTAATACATCCTTAGATGATGGAGAATCATTATTTTGTAAATTATCTATCTCTTCAGCATAATGTTCTTGCTGATCCCATATTATACAGGCTCGTTCTGCGGATTGTAACTTGTTAACTTCGAGTACTCCAAATTCCCTTTTCTGTATAAGTATAATCGACGAATTTTTCGCCATGATGAAATTCTCGAAAAAATATTTCCATAGTTTCGTTGGGAGTTTGTACATGCAAATGAAGTTAAATCCAGTTTTTATTCTCTTCCTCTTGACTAGTTTTGCAAGTGCATATAGATTTCTTGGTTCTCCACCAGTTTAGCACACTGTTTTTAAGCCACTTTGTTGCATGCCACCATAAATCGAAAGATTGTAGGAATTCTGAAAATATGCCTCGATTTTCGCAGTCTGCAGAGTTCTCATCGAATTTCACATGGTCCCACTTATTTCTTGGCATTGAACTGCGAATTTAAGATGTTCTGTTGGCGACATAGGTTCTCCATCGACGTAGTTGGCCCGATCTTACCATCTGTCCACCCAAATTCCTTACTTTTGACTTGTGGCTATTCAGTAGTAAAGCAGGGCATAGTTCTTTTTTTTAATAAATGTTTGTTTTGGAAGTTAGCAAAATGACATGAATATTTCCATTTTCATCTTGAGTTCTAACGTCAACAACTTCTGCATAGGCTGATTCATTGATCTATGTTGTTGCGAAGTTTATGCCATTGGTGTGTATCATATCACAACGAAGTTCATCAACCCATCCCAATCTTTTATGAGGTTCAAGAAATATCAAAGAAGCAATCAACCTGAAAGAGAAATGAATTACTACACTAAGTTCCGGTGGGTCTCCCCTAAGGGAATTGGTCTCTAATAAATATTTGCGATGCAACCGATCCCATCAATATTGATGACAATGAGGTTACAATTAAGATTATCGATTTTATTCTAAAAACTACTATAAAATTTATTCTGGATCAAAAATAAAACTCCGTTGTGGGTTAAGAACGAAGAGACTAAGACTAGATTTATTGAAAATTATAAAAAATTGTGAAACTCTGAATGCGATTTTATAGTTAATTTGTGCTTACTTACGAATTTATAGGTACAAGTAATTTTATATAATGTAGCTATTCAAATGTAGTTTTGACTGAGACCATTGTTTCATTGACTTGTTAAAAATTAAAACAAAATTTTGATGACTTGTTAATTTTCCGTAAATTTTTAGAATTCTCCGATTTTTAAATATTTCCGAATTAATTCCTTAAGTTTCACTAAACTACGATGAATCAAGTCTCATCGGATTTTCAAAATTTCATCAAAATTTAAAAATTAAAAATATTTAAAAAATTAACAATTTTAAAATATGGGTTCTGCGCTGAACCTTTGAAACATAGAATATTTTTCATAAATCTAAATTTTGTAAAATATATTCAATTTTGGAATATTTTTCAGAATTTTGAAGAATACTTCAATTTTTATTGTTTGAATTGTCTCGAATTTGATTCAAAATTGAGAGAATTGTAGTTGAGTATTAAATTTTTTAATTTCTTTATTAATTTTAAGTGGATTTTGTGATTTTATAAGAGGAAGCTATTTTTGAAAAGATTGGTATAATATGTCAAAGCCAATCCCTTGCCAGGTTTGTTGGTTAAATAAGGGAGAAATAATCCGATTTTTTCGTTCGAATTCAATTTAGAAATATCATTTATAAAAATTATTCGGCCGAGAACACCGCTTTGTGGAACTCCGCTAGTAATATGTTGTTGATTTCTGGATATTTCATTAATGGGTACGTATTCACGGCGATTGTTTCAACAACTCTTTATTACATTCAATAAAACTCCCAAAAACTCATATTGAAACAATTTGTCAAGTATAGGATGGAGCATAGGGAACCCAGCACCCATATGTAAGATGAATCATTCAATTCCTGATTTATCATATCAACGGCTTCTATTAAAGCTACCTCAATACCGCTGCGTAATTCATATTGAAGACTTTATCCAGCAACTTGCCAAATAAAGACAGTATAGAAATAGGCCTTTAGCTAATTTTAAACATTCTAGATAAATATTACGAATATTCAGCTTTTTAATTTTAGCAGAAATAATATCCGGTCCCGGTCCTTTATTTCCGCAGGAGATGTATAGGGTGAGAGTATATGATTCTCCCAAAAGTAAATTTACATTTATCCATAATTCTCTAATGTTAGAGACACCAACAGTTTTATAAATTATTTCAAAATGTAATAAAAACTTAACACATGAAAACGTTACACATGATTATAACAGGTTACTGAGCTCAATCATTGGAGATAATTATTATCATCAATTATAGGAATCATTCAGAATGCTGTTCTCCTGAACCCAAATATAACAAAAATTGAGTTTCATCTTAAATTTTTTCGCCTTTCCATATAATTTTGATTTCAATGATGTTAAGTGATGAGTAATAATTATATTTTGGTCGCGGTTGAAATTGGATGAAGCTAGTTCAAAGTTCGAGAAGCCATAATCACACGTTTACTAGAACTGTCACTCGCTTTATTAGATTATTAAATATCAGCCATTGGTATCGGAACATCAAGAAATTTCAGCACTGATACAACATTATGCTCACAAATTTCAGCGGCATCAGGCAAACCAAAAAGTAACCAAATCGTTGTGTATAGATATTTTCAAGATTTTTTTATGTCCAATAATGCTTCAATGTTCAGAATTTTCGATATTGATTACAGGCGCCCTAAGATCGATTTACATGTACGCCAGCAACAGCAATTAAACTCCTATTATGGAACGTGATTCAATTCACAAGCAATTGAATGTTGCCGAAAAATCGGAAAATAAATCCATCGGCTTCATTCCACGAAAGCTTAGCTTATAAAGTAAGTTTCATAAACTTGATTCGTAAAATAATGGTAAATTATTTTTTTTTTCGGTAGGAAACTACTGTAATGAAATGGATAAAGATGTTTTCAGAAACAAAACTATTGACCGATCGCCTCAGAACGGTAGACTAAAATATTAAGTGAAGTTCAACGAAAAAATATTGTAGAGGAGTTTATCCTGAATCCATTTTAAACTGCAGCTGCAACTATGACGGCGTATTTCGTTGATGCAGCAACTATTTCACGAACGTTAAAAGACGCTGGCATTCAGCATCAAACTCCAGGTCAAAAAATTTAACTAACGCTCATAGAGCGGCGCCAAAGATAATTTAAGCACGGACTGGGAGAAAGTTATTTTTACAGACGAAAACGGTTTTACAACAAATAGTAGCTTTGCTGCCAATTCGATTACGTAAAGTAATCGATAATGACGGATACTGGACGCACTATTGAACTAACCGCGTGATTGGACAGAATAGCAACTGAATGAAGGGAATACTTGATCCGTTTGTAGAGTTTTCAGGTTCTGTTATGGGGATAATGGCACACCAGAATTTAGTACTGGCCACAACACGTTTGACGGAGTGAGGAGGTTCAAATATTTGAGCTCTCTTATCACTCTTGATAACAGTGTGGGTGAGGATATAAAAGTGCGCCTGGCAGATGGCAGCCATATATGTTTTGTATCCGCTCTAAGACCACAGCTAAAATCTAAACACCTGCCAAATGCCGTGAAGCTGAAGCTTTACAAAGCGGTAATAAGAGCCGTTGTTATGTTTGAATGTGAAAGTTATGCACTGACGGATGAGTTCGAGAAATGGCTCTTTACATTTGAGGGAAGTATCATGCGGGTGATTTACGGTTCAAAACGAGAAGTAGATGTTCATACTGAGCTCTCGGTGCAATAACGGGATCACGGTGCAATACCCGGACAAACACACAAACTTACACATTAAAAACCCCCAACCGTGATTTTTTGGTCTCCATCGGGAATCGAACCCGAGACCCTTGAATACCACAGCAAGCGCGCTGCTAACTGTGCCAACGAGTGTGGCTCACAAGCCTTAATTTATCTAAGTTGGGAATAATTATTGTAAATGCAAATCATTGCTCCATTTGGTGTACCCAAGGGCAGTCATTTTGTCATTGTACTGCAGGCAATTGCATTTGTTTGCAAATGTATAGTCGTAAAAAATATTTAAATAAAAACCATTCTGGAGTACACAACTTTATGAGGATGGGTTATAGTATTGAAAACTCTTTAACCCTTTTTATTTATAAACGAAACTCTTTGATATTTGCTAAAATTAAAACTTTTATTGTGCGACTTTGCATATAGATTACATGACGTTGAAATCGTGAAAGTATGAATGACTTGAATGACTTCTAAGCTTATATGATTGACGAAACTGTTGCAAAAACTAGTTCGATACATAGATTTATTAGGAACCATTTCAAATTCATTCATCTGACCCGTACACTCTGCAAAATTGCGGGCTTAAGATGAACTCTTGAATAATATTAGCATTGAAATTGTATGGCCTTGTCACGAACTATATTCAATATAAGTTCCAGTAATGGATTAGTTTGTTTTAAAATTAGGAAAATTTTAATTATTTAAAATTACATCTATCTGACTTTATCCTGTATCTGCTCCTGTGATATTCCAAGATGAACTATTTCCATCTATATGTATAGATACTATACAAGTCAAAATAGACCGATCGATCTACGTCACGCTTTTAACTTTCCAATCCATTCAACACACGTTTTAACAAATCATCTGGAACTTTGGTACATTTCGAATGAAGATCACTTAGTGCACTTGTGTACTTAGCAGAGGTATATCACTCGAACTGCACCGTGCAGTTAGCACAGTAATTAAAGCCGTGAGGCGTGATCAGGAGGTACCGGTTTCGATTCCAAATATAGGATAGCACAATACAATCCTTTATTTAATACTCTCCCGGAGTATTCATAATTCGGCACTGAGTAATGGGTATGTATGAATTTAAGTTTATGATTTGGAACAATTGATTGTTCAATAAAAATATGTATTAGCTGAATTCAAACATATGATTTATCACAATGAATGTGCTCACCCAAACGTTTTTGGGATCCCTAATTTGACATTTTTAATTAAAACTCAGAGTTAACAGTAAGCAGAGATAAATTTTCAGATAAATGCTATTTTGCTTATGAAAACTGAAAAATATAGTGAATAAAAATTTCCCAATGCTGATGATGGCTTCGGACTATGTGATATAATTATATATATCATCGTAATACAGGCAGCATTAATATGCTCGAAAAATTCACCAAATTTAGCAAAATTATTGAACCGCATAATAAATCTGTCTACGTAAATAAACTTCGACAAAACCCTTTCAACGTTAAACAATATACATATAAATAATTCCCACCCGCACTGTAAACATTTTTGTATAAACATAAAATAGAAAATAGAAAAACGTTTTTTTTTCTTTTTGTTGTTTTGTGAAACTCTGGAAAATAAACTTATTCAATATTTAAATTAGGAAAATGAAATAAATAAAATAAAAAACAGGAATTTTTTTTCAATTTAGACATTTATACAGTTTTTGTTCCTTTTCGCTTTCGGAAAATTTATTAGTTTTCTGTTCAATTTGTATATATATATATATATTTATAAATTCCTTCTGCTATCTCTACATATATAGAAAGTTCATTGAATGATTAACCATCTAAAGTACAAAGGAAGTAATTTTTACGATTTTGATGTTATAATTTATTAAGATTGGTCGTAAAATATATTATATAAATATTTAAGCTTTTGGATAAATAAAATGGAAACAAAAAAAAAAAAAACTTTAAGTCAAATATTTATATAGAAAACTATACCGTACAACATTTTTCAAATTCTACATACGATTGTATTTTTTAGCATATACATACATATGTGGATGATGAATTTTCCTTCCATATATACATATTTTCGACTGGAATATTATTATTATTTTTTTAAATAAAATAACCGCACTACAAAAAATCATTTATCACAAAAACGTTTTATTCGTTCTTATACCATGTATGTAGCGCAGCTCAGCAGTATATATGTATTTATGTATGTTCATATATGTATGTACATGTGAAACATAAAAATGATTGTATGATACCAACCAACCATCTAAAATCCAACGAACCCATATATGTACATATATATATATATGTATATATATATATATATGTTTTGTTAATAAAAAATAAATAAATAAATAAACAAAACGAAAAGTTTTTTGTTTGGTGAGAAAACAAAAAAATTATGATTTTCTCTATTTTTCCAACTCATTTTCCAGGTTAAGTTATTTTATGTTTAGCTTTTCAGTTTTTTTTTTCATTTGCGGTTGAGTATGTACACATATATAGTGTGGAGTGTATATGGAAATTCGAATAATGAAAAATTAGCATATAAATAAATCAAATTGTTGAAAAAATGAATTAAAATGTTATGGAAAAAGTTTTATGAATTTTCTTTAGAATACTATGTGTATGTTGTCGATGTGTGTGTGTGGTTAAATGGTGTAAAATTATTCTGAAAACTCATAATTAAATTTTCATTTATACATATAAATAGAGAAATGTATTTATTACAAACTATACGTATTATTTTAAATATAATATATATGTTCTCTAATCTAATCACTAGATTTTATGGTAATTTTAATTAAATTTAGTCTGTTTTATAATATTGTTGGGGCTATTATATAGAACTAAATACAGAAAATTATTTTGTTATTCAATATTTTACTAAGAATTACATTTAAATTAGCACAAATATCAAATAATTAGAACAAAGCATTTTAACTACATACAGTATACTTGAAACGTACATAACCGGTTCGATCGATATACATATGTACATATACGAGTACATATAGGTGTAGTCAATTTTTTCCAAAAATTTATATTCACAAGCGAGTTTGATGATTGGAAAAATCAATTTTAAATTAGAATTATCAAGGATACCCCTAAGGCAATGAAGCTACGTGGTTTAATTTAAGAAAAATACTTAAATATTGGTAGCAGGAGGGGAACTCGTTTAGATTCAAAATTTGTCTTTAAAAAAAAACTGTAAAATAAATTATACTAATCTGCTTTGAACAGAGTTACTGTATAGTGTACCGCCCTTAAACTTGAACCCGACAGCTTAAAGTTTGAATCAACTAATAACAACTAACACTGAAACTCCGACCCTGTTACTCAGATATATTTGTTCAACAGATAAATTTAAGTTTAATCACATCCTGTTTGCTGATCTTATTCCCAAACCTCTAATTTAATTGACTTTTGGTAAATGTATTTAATGTAGTATTTAGCTTAACCCTAATCAACATGGGATGAGCCTCAGAGACTCATTTTAAGTTTATCGTATACTATCCAAGAATTTTAATATGTATTTTAATATTTATGATTTATTTTCTGAAAAATCGTAATTAAAATTTTTAGCAAGTAATAGCCAAGATTTGGAAACACTATTCTAAAAATACTAACAAAACCGCATGCGATGAGTCTTAGAGACTCACTATGAAATTTTAAAATCAATCACGACAATCGTTCACAATATGCAAAGACATAGAAACCGATTTCGAAAATGCCGGCGAGCAAGCATTATCAGAAACCGAGGATGCTGTTGATACCGAACATCCGTCCGATAATACCTTCTACACTGGAAAAGATGGAACACAGTGTAAAAAACTCCATTTACCCAAAGACGCACCCATCATGTAACATCATTAGGGGTGGTGTTAACAAGGTAATACTCCCACCAGGACAACCGATAGACGCCTTTTCTCTTTTTATTAGTGACAAGGTCAACAAAGAGAGTGTTGTAAAACACACAAAACTGCATGGTTACGAAAAACTAAAATTTGGAAGCATGCACAGATGAAGTGGACATTCATTGCTTCATCGGATTATTAGTCAATGACGGTTTGAATCGGGAAGGAACTTCGGATATACGAGACTTTTGGCAGCCTTCGTTTACGACGAATATTTTATTTCGAACTAGCATGTCATGTAATCGATTCGAGATTCTATGCCGCTTCATCTGGTTTGACGATATAACAACTGGTTCCGCCAGAAGACTCCATGATAAATTTGCCTTTTTTCGGTTAATTTGGTATACAATTGAAGCATTTTATCCCGGGCGAAACCGTTCCTATCGATGACCAATTGTTGCTATTTAGACGTAAAGTTTTGTTCAAGCAGTATATCCCATCAAAATCAGGCAAGTATGAAATGAAACTTTGGTGTATCTGCGACAGCGTTACCAGACTCGTTCAATTAATAGATCATTCACATCATCAACCAAAATGGTAGCAACAGATAGATCTTATTATTCTCGATTATCACGAATTGAAGATATGTTAGACAATGTGACTACCGATCGTTACCTATCTCCAAACAGAAGCAAAAAGATGCTTAAGGTTTGCGATTTTACCACCAGGATCCGGCATCCTCTACCAAGTTTATAAAAAAACAATAAAACCAATTGTAAGCGCAGCTAATAATCGGACACTATACAATCGCCGTTTATTTATCAATGACCCAATAATAATTTAACCTTTTTTATGGATACCGGAGCTGATGTTCCATGGAATAGCGTCCCACAAAATTCCTGATCTGAATCTTTCTGGCGCAAATGGCACTCAAATTTACACATTCATCTATAAATTTAACATACTTTTATTTAGCATCAGTTGATAGACCAATATTGTTCCATATTTTCTAACAAAATGTTTTCTTCTGCTCGATCTTCGTGGAAGATGCCTAATTGACATGGTCACTTCTCTGGTTTCAACGTACTAGCATTGCGATTCAATACCCCACACCCATTATAACAACGGGTATGGTGAACTTCTAAAGATGTTTCCTTCACTATTAGAAACGCCCAATTATAAGCATCCAAGTCAGCATAACGTGGCCTACATCGAACCCAACGGGCGGCTCCCGTTTTCACGTAGACTAGATCCTATTAAACACAAAATTGTTAGGTACATTAGGCATATGCAGCCGCCTGTCCTAAAACAGTCCGATTTTTTTCTCCAAAATAAATATTCCTTTCTCAATTCAATTCTTTTGTTATAACGTTCAACCGCGATAATTCCATTCCCTAATTTTTTTTAACTTCTGGATGCTGTAACGGTCCAATAATAACAGCTGCCACTGTAGGCGTTTGCTCATGCTCTTTGGCGATAGCGGTCGAAAAATATATTACATATATAACAGTCGGTGCCACGAGTAAGTGGTAGCTCCGTAAAATCAAATCAAATACTCTGTAAACTGAAACAAGAATTTAATAAATAATAAATCAATTATGTAAATTATTAATGCAAATAAATAAATATAACTATAATTTTATGTGTGAATTAACTATAGAGTGATTTTATGTTGAACAAATAAAAAATATATTCATTACTATTCTGTAACTCGATTAGAAAATTTCCACTGGAAAAAAAATCCATTGGAATCTAATTTGCTATTCTGTACCTCGTTGGACTGGAAATTTCTGTTGGAGTTTTTGGTGTTTAGGTGACGATTTTTCGGAATTAAGAATTACGAGAATACCACTGTCAAATAGAGAGAAAAACATGACATTTGATAATTTTAATTTAAAAAATATAAATTTTTAAAAATGTAATAAATACAATTATTAAACCTCAAATTTTAAAAAAGTTACCTCTTTACAAATTTTCTAAAATAAATCTTTTAAAACTTACTTAATAAATGTACTTGGGTGGGTCAACCCTCATGGCGAACTCATCGAGAAAAATTGGCTAGTTCGCGATTTTTTGAATTTTAGCCAGCTACATATTTTTATGTTTGTTTGAAAACTTAAAAAAAATTGAAAGGCACAAAAAGATGAAAATTCAGAAAAATCGTAATAACGGCTAACAAATTTTACTCGTGTCAATTGGTGGTAAATTTTTATTGCACGCATAATGTTTAAGAAATCCGCTAAATCATTTTTAACTGTCTCGATCGTTTATATTGCCTCTGCAATGTTTCAAATAATTTCGACGTAAGTAAAGTCAAAACTCTCTTTTCTAGTTTTTCACATATTTATGATTTTTTGTACAAAAATTCCAATAAAATCGAGGTACAGAATAACAAAATTCTATAAAACAGAATAATTAAATTCGTGTCTTGACGTTGGAATTTCTCGAACGCGTGAGATACAGCTTTTTGTTTAAATTTAATTTTTTTCTAATTTCCCCAAAAAATTGGTTATTTATTTCAACTGATTTAAATTCTTTTTAAATCTTAAACATTTGACTGTATTCATAATTTACTTTTCTGCACCACCCAATAACAAGATGTCAAACTAGTTTTGAGAAGATAAAGTGATAAATCAATTAATTGATCTAACATTTGATCTAACATAGCAAAAAAAAATTTACTATAATTCTCCGCATGAAATGTTAATCCAAACTATTGTCATGTCCGACAATAACTCATCATACAATAATTTCACAAAACAAAAGTTAAATTATTAGTAAAATTTAAATATCATATATCAGCAACTAATCTATTTCCCTAAATCAAAAAATTCGTCGGAAAATACATAATATAAATCATCAAAATAATAGGCCAACCAAAAACTCATTCAGACCAATAAATATAATTTTAACCCCTCGATGTAGCATGTACAATTTAAATATACATATTTTTATCATTTAGACTTTAGAGGGTGTAACTCCTAATCGATTTTCGTATATATATTAAGCGCATAATCACTATATAGACGAAATGATTTTGATCGCGTGCCAAACGGGGGGAGGGGGGGACCCCATCAAAATGTTATTTAATATGAATTTTTGTCGGGGAACATCTGTTTTTTTTTAAAGGTTTGTTGTTTTCCTGTAAAATAATCGCAAAAATTAATTTAATTCCTTGACCCTTTCCTATACGTATACAATATATAAATATCTGGGAAATATTCATATTTCCCATTTCCCTAACCTTTTATACGTATGCAGAGTATTTCTATTTCCAAAGTGTTGAAATATTTTTAGTTTTTTTGTTGTTGGTGTTCCGTATTGGGGGTATGGTATGATGAAATGAAAATTAAATTAAAATTTATTTCCCTTTCTGTCTGGAATTTTTTTCATTTTTTGCTTCTTTTTTTTTTGATACCTTTTCACAAGTTTTTTTGTTTTGTTTTTGTGTGTGACTTTAATATCCTTATGTACATATGTACATACAGATATATGTATACGGTATTGAAATATGAGATGATGTATAGTGAAAATTTGTTAGTCTTGATTAATCCCTGATAATAATACCAGGATCAAAACTTGTTGGAATTTATATTTTTGTGTTTGTAGATCAAAACTTGGGGTTAATATTTTAAGGGTGATGAACAAAAAAATAATACGATTCACACTGTATGTATATACCTGGAAGGGACTATATAAAGATGCTGATCATTAGTGCTATGCTATACATCAAAAAGTTATATCCGTAGCATATATGTACGTACATATAGTACATATATAATCCACTGCAACTGAATCTAAATCATTTTGAAGGAGTAGAGTTTTAGAAAACAAAACAAAAAAAATCTAAACGGTATAGTGATAACCTAGTAAAAACTACATAAAATTTAATTTAAATTCAAAATAGTATAAAATATAGCAGCATATATACACCGCTATATACATATATATATATATATATATATATACATATATATATATGTATATATATATATATATATATATATATATATATATATATATATATATATATATATATATATATATATATATATATATTCAAAGTAAGATAGTTCTCGTAAACACCCACTATATAGTTAGACAATTTTTCTAACAAAATTGCATTTACAAGTATTATATGCGGGATAAATAATATTCAGGTTTAGTTTTTCCTTCTTCAAGCATTTTCTAATTTGCATATGCGAAATTGCACAAATATTCCTGATAACACCACACCATATATATAGTTTTAGCATTTTAATCTTCTCTAGTTTATTTACATTCCTCTAAATATACAGATAGGTTGGGTTTTACAAAAAGAAAATCCAACGTGAAAAATTATTGTAAATTTGAAACCATATTTGTGTTTCTGTTACCAACTACTCTCTCTCTCGCTCTATAGATAAGCCAGATTGTACATATATATAAAGAGGTTATATATAATAGAGCTGGGTTTTACATATACACAGTACAGACTATATACACCAACAAAAAATAAAAAAATTATGATTTATGGGTAATATTTTGTAGGCAACCAAAACCAACCGAAAAATAAAAAGGAAAACTCATGGTAAAACTAAAATAAAATTTTTAAGAAAGACAAATATGTTTTTATTATTATAATTAAAACAACAACAACATGTATAATACACACATATGAATATATGGGTTGTTGAAAAATTATTGTAATGAAAGGATTTAATTTCAACATTTTCCTTTTATTTGGCACAAACACATACATACACACATAAAAAAACTGGAAAAATTATATATGCAGTAATTAAATGTATGATGATGAAAATTAGTCAAAACTAACAAAAAATTATCCATTAAATTTTTGCTTATATACAGATTTAACTTTTATATTTTAATTTATAGTTGGATGGTTGTATAGTTTTACCCGATAAACTAAAATATAATCATTTTGCCAGAGGTTTAATTAGGGGTAAGCCTAATGAGGAAAATTCATTGTTGTGGAATAATTGTGACGGACTTCTTGTTATAATTATGAAAGTATACAAACATGATGTGTAATGTGGGCATAGTGATGTGCATAACTTCGTCGCGTCGTGCTTATCGTATGACCCCAATGTTAGCCATCATTTGCATTGATCTATATGTTTCTGTTTTTATGTAGGCATTTTTAATTGCTCAAGCCTCATATGTTTTTTCTTGTAACTAAGTTAATGTCTAAGTAAGTTGGATTCAGTTCCGAATAATCCTGGATTTAAAAGAGAAATAGGGCAAACCAATTTGTTATCTATAATTCCACACCAAACATTAACACGGTCAAAGGTCGTTGTTTTTCAACTTATCGTAACAACCAAAAATCTACTTCTATAATCAATGCATGCGTTACGCCGATTTATCTTTCTGCATCCTTAAATTAGATAAATATAAATAAATCCTTACATTAGTTAAATGCGCATACGAGAGACATTGACAACACTAACATAGAAATGTACTAACATTCAACTCATTGTTGAAACACAATTTCTACAATATTTTTTTCAAATTTTGCTTAAACCACTTTAAATTGCGGAACAAATCTACGATGAGATGCTATTTAAATTAAAATTAAAATTTGATTCAAGCCCATACTAGAATTTTCGCTGGAATTTTACTTTAATTTAACTAAAAATTTTGTTTCAAATTTCATTAAATTTCGCTCTAAAGTGAAATTTAAACTTGACCTACTTGAATTGTAATTCGAAATCTATACGCAAACTTAAATAACACAAAATATTTTTTTTTCAACTTTACTTTTAATTTTCAACTAAATTTGAAATTTAAAAAGAGCCCAAATTTCGTTTAATATTTACTTTAATTTCTTATTCATATAAAAAAATTCCACGGTTTTTTGGTACATTTTTGAACAGAAATTTCTTTATTGAAAATAAATATTAATCAACATACATATTATAGCGTATTTCTTCAAATATTTTCAAATCAATATAACTTTTTACACAACCATGGAATAACAAAACAATCGAAGCTGAAATGTCACCTTTTAAGCACATGTACATTTGAGAACATCGGGTTAGTGTTGCCCTATATATGTAGCCCTCAACACCATCCAGCGGCAAAAACCGCGGACTTTTTATATGACCTATAGTTTATCTAAAAAACCATTAAATATTTTGGCTCAAATTCATACTAGGATTCTGTTCTGAAATTTCACTTAAGCAAATCCAATCAAAAAACATATACTTCGAAATCTTCTGAACTCAAATATGAGTAAATATTTATAATTTTACTCAACTTCGTTGTACAAAACTTTAACTTAAAAAGTTCCACTCAAAATATATAATTCAAATTCTACTCAATCACAATCAAATATAACAAAAAATTATTTTCTAATCAATGTTTGAGTATTAATCAATATTTAAATTGCACTCAAATATTGTTGAAATCTTGTTAAAAAAAAATATTGTTAAAAAGTCTGCAAACCCCGTTTAAAATTTAACTCAAATCCATACCACAAATCTTCTTTGAATTTCTCTAAAAAATATCCACTCAAAATTATAATTTAAAATCTGATTCAAATAAGTATAAGTAAATTAAATTTTGAAAAGCGGGTATTTTTACCCCCACTTTCGATTTCAACCAATGTTTTTCGTTTGCTATTTTTGCCCTGTATCTCTTTATATCCTTTGGAATCGTGACATGAATTGCATTCTTCCATGTAATATATAGCCTTTCACAGTAACTGAATCATTGAAACCAATTGTCGTAAATCATATCAACCATAAATCTTTGGGCATTCTAGTTGAGTTGTAAGATGAAAAAATCTGAACATGTGCAAGAAATGATATACAGCTTTAAGAAAACTAATTACGCCGATTTGCCTATACTAAAATGATGAAATAACGATTGGAAACGTACAAGCTGGCCTTTTAAAAACGCAGCGAGGAATTTGACGTCTATTTCAATTTTCAGTATAGGCCTTACCTTACAAGTATCGCGAAGGGAAAATTAAAGAAAATCCTAAACAATTTTGGAAATACTTTCGATCTTAACGTGAAATCGAAGGATATCCATCATGGTTTCTAATCATATCTGTACTTCGAACGCTAAATAGATAGCAAACAAATTTGCAGCATGGTATTAAAATTATGAGAACGTATGTGTACAAATGTTTGTTGGGGCACATTGGCGATTTCGCAAATTTACTTTAAATCAATTTTCGTCAATGTACTTTAAATCACAAATGTTGACTTACGGTCGCCAAATAGGCGAATTTGCCAACGACGCGCCTTTATATTTGCTATATTCACTAATTTTGCCTACCAGTTACCTCGTTATGTAAATCAATTTGACCATATTACAAATCATCTCCAGCCTTTTGGAAATCAAATTCAAAAGTACTGCTGGTTCAATTTTGGTGTCTATGATTTCAAGATATAGACCTTAGCTATTCCGCATTTTTTATACAGATTATCCTTATTTTACTATCACTCATTCAAAGTTCCAAAGGCTTATGTTAGTTTAACCTTCTATTTGTCAACTATATAGTTACGATTAAATGTCATATAGATCATCCATCCCTTAAGCATTTTCATAGTAAAAAATTGAATTTTAAGTGTAGTTTGAAGTTCATTTTCCGATCGTACAATTAAAATTAAACAATTCGGGTTGAGGAGGAACATGCTATTAAAAAACAACCATCAACACACAGACACGACCCCTAAAATAACAACTCTAAAGCCAAATTATCTTGAAGGAGAACAGTTAGTTTGTTTTGACTCTAAAAGATTTTGATACATTTGAGGTGGTCCCATAGTGCAATCGACAATTGTATACCATTTACAATTTGTCAAATCAAATTGAACAGTTTACTACGATTTTTTTTATAAAGTTTGCAAATGTGTATGCGATTGGGGGATAACTACATTTAAATCCAAAAATGATAATATCGATTACGAATAGGTTAGTATAAAAGCGTTTGTTACATTTCTTCCCAGAAACGGATTGTAGAGGGGGTTTGTTCCATTTTGGGTAAATAATCTGCGGAAAGGTACCAGCAAATGGTATTCTGTGAAATACGGTAACTACGAGGATATCACCCTACAAATCAGTATGTTAAAAAGTTGAGGTTTTTTACAAGCGGAAGATATAATTCTATATTACTAAGTGCTAAGAAAAATCGGTCCTGATACGATATAACGCGATACCCCAATAGAAAAATAAACAGAAAACCACAACCACAGTTCTCTCCAAATTTCTGGTTTGTGTGGGTTCAAAGAATAATTTCGGTAGAAGGATGGCATCGAAGAGTAAAGATGGATAGTCGGCATAGCACACATCGGCGTTTGCCAACTAATTTCGGTGTTGGGAAAAGAATTAATAATGGGTAAAACCCATTATTATTTATCTTTATAAGTGATTATCTTAACATTTCAAGATTGGAAAAAAAATAAAACTAATTCTCGGCTACAATACCCTATAATTTGTAACTATTTAACTATGCAATTGCTAAAATTTATTACTTAAATGGTACGATTGGAGCAAAGAAAAACATTTGGAAAATCCATGGTCTGGAATCGAAACTACCGTTGACAAATTGAAGATTGAACCAAATGGAGCTTTCAGTACGTTTGAAAAAATCCCATTGCAACTTGTTTTACTAAAATCGAAATGAAATTACTTTCATCGAACATTTTATTCGACCACTTTTGAAAGCACAGACCACTTTTTACGAAGTTCGTACTTTTTCGGACATTTTTGATATTTGGATATGAAATATCCAAGATAAAAATCTGTTGTGTGGCAAGAAAATGGAGAACACAATGGCCTAACAAGAAATTATCAGCCCAATAAATAAACAATAAAATTAAATATTTCCGCCCGAATTTATGCAATTTATAGGAGTTTAAAACCAATACATTTACAATAAATTAAAAGTTAGGACAGTTTTAGTACAAAGTTCCACATCATAATTCAAGACCTCTGGCTGGTCACTTTTTGAATATTAATAGTGATTTGTTCTTAAAGCACTTCCAGTCCTTCGATAGATACATAAAATAAAATGAAACAAACGAAAATCAGGGATTTTCAATTTAATAACCAAACAACAAAATAAATTGCAATTAAATCAACTAGCCCGTCTTAAACAGCAATGACAATGGTTTATACAGTTCCATCGTTCTGTATACATATACATACATAAACAAGGATAAGAGGAGGTTTCCGAAACAAAAACCATTTTTTATCATTAACAAAACAAAAAAACGACAATGACAAAGAATTAAAATAATTACTCTGGGGAATTAAAGGATCATCTATTTAAAACCAACACCAAACCAAATGGATAAAAAATCCTTCCATTATTATATCTCTCTATATACGTATATATGTATAAGTATGGGTATGTATGTAGCTCGTCACTCTCTAGATCCGTTTGAAGCGATTTTAATCTTAATCTGTTTTAAACAATTTGATTCCTCGCCCCGAACAGCTTACTAAGAATTTTCTTGCTTTTATTGATTTTTATGGCTAATTCGGCCGCGCCGATTCATATTCGCAGTAATTCCTTTGCACAATATTTTTGAATTCTATATATGAAAACGAAGATGGAAAAATAAAAAGTTGTGTGTGGTTTCCGCCGAAAAAAATGAATATAAAGGTTTTTGGGGTAATCGGTGTATTGTGTGTATAGCAACGATTTTTCAATTTCTTTTTATCTTCGCTGCGGTGTTGGTGGAAAACGTATACATTTTCCCGGAGTACATATATTTATGATGTGATTTTTAATTTATTGAAATGAATGTTCAAAAATAATGAAAATTTTATGTATTCGGGGAAAATTTATTGATTATAATAAAACACAATTTGGTTCGAAATATATTTTTATTTTTTCGGATTTTTTATTTTTTGTTTGATTGAAGGTGGACGTTAATGGAAAAACTTTGTACACACTGACAGTTTTGTAAATACAAAAAAAAAAAAAAAAAAGAGTGGTTGCATGAAAATATAATGGAATATAATGGTAATTTCAATTTCGAGAAACCAATTATGATAATGAAAGTTTTTTTTTAACTAAAAATATAAAAAATAACGAGTAGTAAAAACCGCGTACGTACACTACATGGAAGTTTCTGTATATAACAATAAAATCCGAAATATCAGCTCAATATATATAAATACGTACATAAAAACTTTTCTTTTATTACTTCTTTAGATATGTGTATAGTCGCTGGAAGATCCTTAATATAATAGTCCTGTCAGTATAATGACATTACATAATCTACCAAGAGAACAAAAGAAAACTAAAAGAAAAGTTTAAGAATACAAAATAAGTTAAATAAAGATTAATCTCTTTGGTATATATACGAGCATATACATATGTATATAAAACTGTAGGGTTGGTTTTTGCTATACGGCTGTGCACAAACTGATTAGGGTCACCACGATTATGCATACTAGGATGGTTGAAAACTAAGGCATATAGCATATAGAACTATGCACGTGTGTTCGTGCTAACTATCCCTCAGTGTTGATTAAAGTCTAGAATTAAACTTATTCGAAGTAATATTTTTCATAAGTGCCCATTCACAAATCAACATACATAGTTTGAACATATATGATTAAAGTTCGACTTGTTCGATGAAAATGGAATTCTGAAATGATTGCCACATTTGGACCAACTGCAAAGAAGTTTTCGTTCGGTTTCGTTTGGTTTGAAAAGTAAACGAAACAGATAAAATGATCGACAAACTTATCGCACATTATTAAATAAATTAAATTTCCCTACCTTTTCTGGGGGCTCAAGGCTCTCTAAAAGGATCTTAAATAGGCCTTTAATGTCCGTTAACTCCCATGACCATCGCTTATAAATCCCAAAATAGAGTTGGCTTTGGCGATTATTATGTCGATGTGCTTCTTGAATGCTAAGTGGTCTGCAAATGTAACCCCCAAATCGCGAATTTCATCTGTTCTACATATCATTTTATATTTAGTCGAAATTGATTAGATTCGCACCAGCTAGCAACTCGGTCTAAATCATCTTGCAGTGAAGATGTATCTTCATTAGTTCTGATTACTTTGAATGTTTTCATGTCGTTAGCATATACCAGCACATCAGAGTTTTAAATAACATTCGTTATATCATTAATGAAATCGATGAAAATCCATGGTCGCATATGAGTCCCGCATATGAGTACTTTTACATGATCGATCGAATCAAAAGCTTTGTTGAAATCAGTATATATATAGTGTTGACTTACTAGTAAACTCAGTCAGATTAGTAGATTTATCAGGGAGGAAGCCGCGTTCAGATGTTGATAAATGACGTTGAATAATAGGCTTAAATGGGTTGCAAATAATCAATTGAAATAGTTTGGGAATTGACGACAACGATGAAACTCCCTTGTGGCACGAAATATCAGCGCTCTTTCCAGCGCTATTTAAGTAGGGAAACTACCGTATATGTAGTAGACTATTCAGGAATAGTTTATAGCGGTGGGATTGTGAATAAATTTATAATTCTAGACGAGTTAATGATTCTCGAATTAATGGAGGAATTCGTGCGACGTTGTCATAAAAGAAGCAACGATTACGTAAGTCTATGGAAGATGATGGTATAGATTCGCCCAGCTATACAATTTGGGTGAATCAACAATTTCGATGGATCAAGCAGAACGAAAAAGATGAAGGGGCTGTGCCAGTACAATTGGAAACTTTCGATATGGCGCAGTTGTTAATGGCTGCAATACGATGAGAATAGGACAGTCATTTTGAATTGAAAAAAGCATGTTAGAAAACGAAACCATAAATTGGACAATTACATCAAAAAATGAATAAATCAAATTTGAAATTTAAATCGGCGTTGAGCAAAAATTACAAACAGACATCCAAGAGATGGAACAGAAAGTTCTCGACGGTAATGGAAAA
This sequence comes from Tipula unca, assembly GCA_951394425.1. Lineage (NCBI taxonomy): Eukaryota > Metazoa > Arthropoda > Insecta > Diptera > Tipulidae > Tipula > Tipula unca. The sequence continues at coordinate 215,375,683 of OX596381.1, forward strand.
GTGTAAACAGAGATTGTGGAGTTGAAGGAAAAAGTGCTAGGCTTCGAGAAGAAAGATCTACATATGTATTGAAGAATACGGAATAGCATCACAAGTAGCTCAGCCAGTACACTCGATCAATATTAAACCAGCCGTATTCGATGTAACAAACTGTTTTGCTATATGAAATTTCAATTCGAAACGGCGGTCAAACAAAATATTTGTTTCGAAGTAAATCGAGTAACCGGGTTTATACTTGCTGTTAAAGGTGTGGCACATGATTTCCGATGGTCGGGTAAAGAGCGAATTTGGACCCAGAAGAAGGAACAGAAACAGAAAGAAGCAGTTGGACTACGGAGAGTTAGCTGTTACTCCATTCCTGTAACGAGGCGAAGATGGTTGATTAGTAAAAAGTGATATTGACGGGAAGAACTGTGCGAATACGCCGGATGCAGGAGCAGCTCATACATTTATCCGAGAAGATCTAATTATATATATTCCTCGTAGAATCTGGCCTATACCTTACATTTATCACTACATATAGGGATCGTTAAAAAAAATGTAATTTATATTGGTGTACCTACTAAAGGTAATCGCGCGATGGTACATAAAATAATTTGTTCATTTAAGCGCGGATCCTGTGTAATACGAATATAATATGAAGACATATGTATTTAATTATAAATGGATGAAGAAAAAATAGGGCGTTGTTTTTATGTCATAATAGCCGAAACATAGGATAATATACTAAAACCGGATAATCTACTCAGGTTATCGATTTTGATTAACATTGAACATAATAAATTAAATAGCTAACGGCACTGGGCATTATGCGATAACAACGCCCTAATTTTTATTACTAAAATCAAAGTCTCTATACTACATTATTGTCTCAAATCAACCCGATATCTTAATTTAAATTAATCAAATTTAATATTACATTTAACATAAAATTTAAACATTAAATTGTAAGCATTGATATGTATTTGATGTTAGTAGTTGCACACATAACACACATACACACGATAATTATTTGTAAAGCAAAACTTTTCCTCTCACTTATATACGAAAATAATACGGGCCCTCGTTTTTTAATTATATATAGGTGTCAAAGAGCTTTTAATTGTCACCAAAATAATTTAACTTTTTTTGCTATTTAAATTTTTTGTTTTGCTGATGAGAAAACAGCAACAAAGGAAAGCTTTAATGAGATTTCTAATCTAATTTATTGTTTTGTGCTTTGTTTGCATTTCTCCACGCGCTGCTGTTGTTGTTTATATATTTTATATATTTTTTTGTGTGAGAAAATGTAAATAAAAATTCATGATTGACAGCAAAACTGTCATTTCAATGCCAGCACACACATAAAAAAAAAAAAAAACATTGATTTTCCCTCTTGTTTTTCGATACGATTTTTCGACAATTCCAGATCGTTTATCATTTTATATTTATATTTTGATTTGGAAATTCTTGACGACTATTATGTATGGGACTTTCGCAGTAAGAACTATCTAATTTCACGGCCCCTTTAATATTCAACAAAAATATATTAAAACTTGACTCTATATATAAAGTATTCTTGAGAAAAACCAAATTAATTTTCTTCTATATATACGTTTATACACCTTTTGGCAAAGTATTTTCTATTTTTATAATTTTCATTCTATTCACCTTACCAAAAAAATATAATTTATTATAAATTTTCAACGTTATCTTTTCCACAGAAAAATGGGAAAACCTTTTCGACTCGGGTGTACATATATATGTATGTAGAATCTAATTTGTGTTCGGTATACATAATAACGATTTTTTTTTATTAGAAATTACGATAAATTTATGATTTTATGTAACATTTAAATCATGAGATAAGATAGAGATACGTGAAATTAAATATTCACGTGCTGTATTTAGCCTAGGAAAATAGGTTTCGCATAGTTACCATAGCTATACGAGTACATTCCAGAAAAAAGCCATTAAAACTACAAAAACAACAAGCAAAAAAAAAAAACAAATACTAGCTTTAAGGTATATATGTATAAAAAATCGGCCACTTTTAAATATTTTATTACCTAATTAACCCACAAACCAATTAAGGATTTTTTTTATCCAAAAAATTATTATTGCCTTTTGTACCTTCGTCTCTTGACAAAGTAAAATACAAAAATAATAACACAACACAATCAGTGGGGCGAGAGACAGCTCTCTAAATTTAGATAAGGTATATGGGAACACAAAGATCATCTTCAAAAATAACCAGTAACGATAAATAAATTTTTTTTATCTTAAACCAGACGAACAAAATTCAAAACTAATTACAAAAATTGGTTAATAGCTTTAAGGAACAAAAAACAAAATAAAAAAAACTTGGTGAAAATCTTAGAGCTTTATTTCAACGGGTGGTAATTAAATAAGTTTGTGTGATAAAAATATTTTTTCCTCAGTACATAAAACCGTACACATGTACATACAATCGAATTTCACATTTTCTATATCATACAATATACGAATGTATTTATATACATCTCGTCGGTTTACAAAGTGGAACACAAGTATAAAAACGAGAATTTAACATCATATTTCAACAATAAAAATTTCCAGACAATTTCCTTTTCCTTCACACACAAAACACGATGTAAAGGAAAACCAGCACACATCCAGGATGCTTATCTTACATAAAAAAAAATAGTTATCTGTTATGTATCTCTCACCATGGTGATAATTTTTCTCGCTACAACATATCGGTAGATATATTTATGTTCAATATATTATGTATGTGTACATAATTGAAATTATAAAATACTCGATCTAGTGGGAAGCTGTACATTCATCTCCTATATATTGATATGTACATATACGATTCAAACTGTTTATCTAAATAAAAAACTGTGCATATGTATGTACATGTATACAACCAACAAATCTAAACAAATAAAAGCTTTGATTAAAAATTAATTGAAGAAAATTGGAAAGGAAAACACAGAAAAGCTACATTTTTTGTGATGCTCATTCGTTACCATGATTGTACCAACCGGCTAGCATACAAGCAAAAATAAAAATGTTAAAATTAAAGTTTCATCGTTGAATTAAATCAGATCTCTCGGAATTTCATTTTCCTCCTTAAAACAAAAACAAAAAAATTAGCTGGAAAATTACAAATTATTTTCATGTTCCGTTGTGTGTGTGTATGTGTGTGTGTGTGTGTGTGTGTGTGGTATGTATCAAACTAATTCGGACAAAATTAATGAAGGAGTTAATTAAATATTATAAGAATCAGAAATTTTTGTATGTTTGGTACATTGTTGTTTGCTTGTTTGTTTGTTTGTTTGTATGCTTGTTCGCTGGTTTTGTGTGTGTGAGTGTTCATTTCCTTTCGATATATTTGATTGCTTTTGTTCCGAGAATTCGTGATTCGGTAAGGAAAAAACTTTGTGATTTTTGTGTGTTTGGAATTAGATTTGTGTGGGGTAGAGATTTACGTGATATTTTCGGATTATGTATGTATTATAGCTATACGCCACCGCAAACCATAAAGTTGATTCGATTTTAATTAAAGTTTGTTTCGGTTTTTTAAACAGAATTTTTAATTCAAAGTTTGTTAAGCTCGCACAATAATAATCCATACAATCAATTTAGCCCACACCGCACTCCACTAAAATATGTATATGGGTACTATGTAATACGATATGATGTAGATAAGAAATATGATTTTATTATTTAAATAATTAAACTTTGGAATTAATTTCGCTCCCATATACACATACTTTGTATCAAGATTGAAGATTAAGTTGTTATAAAAATACAAAACGAAACAACAAAAAAAGTTAGATATATAAATTAGAAAATAATTAGAATTTGTTATTGTGAGAAGCATAATTTTCCCCACACATACTCGTACACATTACACACACATATACACAAAACAAAATGTAACGAATTCCATCTAGCTTATCTTAAAGTTTAATAAATTTTTTTTATGCTGCTTCTTTCATTTCATTCTATATTATATCATGTAATGCATACTAAGAGTATTAATAAGACAAAATTATTATTTTATATAACACAAAAATCTATCTATCAAAAAAATAAAAACAACAACTGAAAATAGGAATATTATCATCGCGCGGATGAGGGACGAGATGCGGTAGCGGCGGAGGAAACGACGAATGAAAAGAATCCGCACGAATCTGAGAAATGAGATTTCTTCTTGTGTTAATATACCCGACATAATATTATAACGAACGAATACAACATCGAAACAACAACATACAAAAAAAAAGCTTATCATAAAAAACAGAAGAATATTCAATTAAAATTCTATGGAGAATAAAAGCTACACAAAAAAAATAAAAAGCTCGAACTGAAAAAAAGTTTTGGATTTTATGAGTTTACGTGAAAAACGATGCTTTTATTATAATTATAATTTCGGTGAGCTTTTGTGTTTTTCCTTCGGTAGGTATATATTATTCAAATGAACATGTACTATACATATATACCCATATATAGAGAAACAGTGTGTCGGGATTACATACATACTCGTATACCTGGAAATGAAATGTGAAAGTGCTTTTATGATGAATATACGGTGATATATTTACGATTTTTATCGGAATATAATTGTTATTCATCGGGTTTGATTTGATATTTAACTTTTCGTGTACAAATTTAATTTTACGGATAAATTAAATTTAAATTTAAATTCATTTTGAATATACGCAAAAACGTTTTATTTTCTATATAAATATTTTTCTAACGTTTGCGGCAATCGTTAAACGATTTAAAAATTTTGTTGTATACTAAGTATAGGTCAGGACAAAGCACAATAATTATATTTTATCAGAATTGTGTTCTGTGGGTGCACTAAACATTTTGTAATATGATATCCTCATATATCCTATTACGGCTTATTGCCGCCTGTATTTATAGAGAGTCCTAAAGATAAAAATTGTGATTTAAATAATGCTAAATATGTTTTACTTGAAAGCTCATTGAAAGCAGATTGAACTTTAACCGAAAGTTCTTTTATACATTTTTATTGTTTTCATCAAATAAGTTTAAAATGAATTAATCTGCCTAAAGGTGAGGTCGCGAAGTCGGATATATACCCTAGCTATTTACATCGGAGCTCTAAACCAATAAAATCACTAAAAATATTCATCCATAACCAAAAATTTCATCCATTTCCCCACTTTCCCCACTTTGTTTCAAATCATTAACTTGTAAAATAAAAATAATTCCGAAAAAGGTTGAACACGTGGTATAAACATAGATCCATCATCATCAGTAACATTATTGTGAATATTGACAATTATATAAATCAAAATTATAATTCGATTGCATCTGACACCAATTATAACTTATCAACGATTAATTCATTAGGAAGATGAAATGTCGATGATTTTGTACAACATCAGTGTTGTAATAGATAATGAAGCGTTCGATGGATTCGTTCCTAACGTTAAACTTATTGAAAATCGTTATCTTGCGATTAACTTGAAATTGTGCTCTGCTATTTCCAATATATATGAACAAATCGATAAGTTAGCAGATGTAAAAAACATTTTAGTAACTGAACGTGAATTTGTCTCATCATGATCAGAATTAAGTGAATCAGAATCTTATGAAATATAATGAAAATATACCGAGTGGTCCATCTAGCGTTTGTCATTTCAACTATCGGTTATTTCGAGTGTGGCAACACTTGGATCGGCGGCATTATTGACTCATTTTTTTTCGAAAAATGGCAAAAAGCTGCTCTTACAGTCAACTGGGAGCATTACGGAGCCATGATTAATAAATTTTTGTTACCCAAAACTCAAATCCAAGAGGACGACACATACGACATTTGGTTTCAATAGGACCGCGCAACTTAACACACACCAAACGAAATAATCGGTTTTTTGCACACTGTCTTCGGGGATCGAATAATAAGCCGTAACAAAGATGTTAATTGGCCACCACGCAGCTGCAATTTGACTCCGTTTGACTTTTTTTTTGTAGGGAGCCGTTAAAGATGAGTGTTACGCTAACCGTCCAAAGACTATCCAAGAATTGACATATCAATCTTTCTAATAAAAAAACCGATCTGAAAAATATTCATTCGTCATTGAATTTAGTGCCAAATTAAATTGCAAACGTTAGATGAATCACCCTTTAGTTGATAAAACAGACAGTAAACCTTCTCAGCGATATGAAGCGAATCGTGATAATATTGAAAACGATGAATCTCCTCAAATTACTATGTTAATCCTTTAATCCAACAAAATTAAATTGATTTTCATCCAATTTCTTGAAGGGATCTTGAAACTAAAGTGGCTACTTTAAACTTACCTAATTTTGATGGCGATCAACTGATAACTAAAAAGTTAAAGGTAAACTATGTAGACGTCGTCACTTTAAAAAGGAATGGGATGAAGAAGTGGGAATTCGAAACCAACTAAGCAATTCAAATTAGAGCATTCGTTACAATCGTTACAATGTCTTGTAGCACGTCAAAATCTGATGGTGAATACAGTGTATTGCTATCAGTTGTATTGGTTCTAATAAAGAACAAGATTGGTGAATATCCCATCTACCGAGCCATGTTATAGACTCAGCAAGTCAATCAAATTTCAAGACTATACTGAACTTACTGATAAATTGAACACAAGAATCAAAATCGGTTATTAATCGTAGTATTACAACTCGTATCTTATAGAATATCTGATATTATGAAAGCTTGAATTGTTTGGTAACCGACGTTATATCTGGTCCCATCCCATTAATGAGACCACTAACTTCTCGATAGATATTCTTAGTCCAGGTAAAATCAAATCAACTGAATTAATGCCAAATTTTCCTAACTCAGTATTTGGTTGGATATTGAATGATACTTATGACGATAATAAAAAGATGATAATATTTACAGTACTGTTGGGACATTGATGTATTTTGTCATCACAATCAATGAGAATCAAGCAAAAACTACTTAGACGATTCCAGTATCTTGATCATAAGTTAGGACGTAGTCCTGAGTTAAAGACCCAATATCAGATCTACGTGTTATTATCAACGCGTCCGCTTGAACCTCTACAAATGTGTCGTTAAACAACATACGTTATCTCGCAAAAAATGTGCGGAGTAATTTACTCGCTATTATATTACAATTTCGCATATACACTGACGTTTTCGACGGGCATATCTAAAATGTAGCGTCAGATATAGCTGGAACCAAATGATTGTAAATACCAAAAGTAATTGCGGGGGAACATATGTTCTGTGCATGCGTCCTATTTGGAATCTGCGTCCTATTTATGATCTTGATGTAGGAATTACAATTGGTTCCCCATCTCAATTTTGAATAACTGCAAAATTATTTATTCAATGATTGTGGTAAAATGGTATAAATTGGGACACATCACTTGATTAAACTGAAAAGCAAATCAAGAGAATCACCTATAAAATTCATGTTGATTACGCATCTTGAATTGTGTGCAGCATTTAATCAGTAAACTTGTGGAGTGATTCCCAGGCAGGAAGATGGATTAAAATTGAGCCATCAACCGCACTTGCAATTAATTAGCTGATATCGTAACGCAGCGGATTTAATATCTAGACAATCAACAGCAAGGAACTGTTTGCAAGGATTCCATAAATATAAGTTCTTCGCCTACCCTAATTAATTCCACAACATTAAGATAATTCCGAGTTTAGATTCATAATTTACCATATGGAATGATTTCAGATCAATACGATGTAGTGTAACGTAGTATGGTATCAAAACTATATGTATATAGCATCAGCTGGAAGTAATCGTTATAAATGAAGCAATCTTTTGAATATTTGATTACAACAAACATTTTTATGGCACATCGCATACGATTCACTATATTATATTCAAAATCAACGTCCCTCTAAAAATAAAAATAAAATATAAAAAACAGAGATAAACCCTCGCCCCACTTTGAAATCTATATATAAGTACATACGTATATATAAGTATAACCCAACCATGAATTTAATAGTAGCAGTAATAAAAATCCAAATACTCTTTTCTTAAACATACATCAGATAACTTTAATAAAATTTCATCCGCGCTCGTAGCACACACACACACACACACACATTATACGAGTATGTCTGTAATTTCATATTCTTGACAATAAATTTTCATTTTTTCCTCCATTTTTTTCGTGAATGAAATCGAAATATTTCAACATACATTTGTCAAAAAATAGGCTCGTCAATCATTCATGATCAATTTTATGTTGATTCTAAAAAAAAAATGATAATAAATAAATCGAAATAGCAGGAACACAAAAAAAGGACGAAAATGAAAAGCCTTTTTTAGTTTGTGTACGCTGTGTGTATATTTTCCTTTCTTGTGTCAATATAATGTTACTCTATATGAATTCGTAATACATGTCAATAAATTATATCTTCAATATGCTTTCCATCTTTAAGACAGCCAACAGAAATAAAACAAACGAAATAAAAAACGGATCGAATTTGCGTGTGTGCGTATCATCGGGAGGGCGGGCCGGCGGTTGGAGGTATATGTATGTATATGTATAGGCAAAACTGAAAAATAAGATTCGTATTATTATTGACATTTATTGGTTTAAAGCTAAATTCCATACCATATATTATACGTAGATACCGCAGATATACATACACATAAAATGAAAAATAGTGGAAAATGTTCCACAGTAGATAGGAACATGAACAATTTATTTTGATATGTATCTAGACATATTATATTTGCATCCCGGCCTTGGATGGAATCTAATGCCGCCGCCGTCGCCGGCACCCAAATCCGCACCATCCCACATTTACTATATCTATGCCATATTATTATTTATGTTGAATCAACAAATTTTATCAGAATCAAATATATCACCTACAGCAGTCAATTCATTTTTTTTTTTTCGTTTTTGGGAAAACTGGAAAATTTTTTTATTCGACTGTACGACGACGAACACATCCATGATTATTATAATTTTTAGATGTTTGCTTGGTTTGTTTGTTTGTTTGGTTATATTTTAGTGTTTGCGTGTGTGTGTGTCTTGACATACACAATTCTAAATAAAACTAATTTAAATGGACATTTCGAGAAATATATTTACGACGACCCTTTTTAAATATATATTTTGGGGTTTGTCTGGGATTTTTATTTTTATCAGGTGTATCGTACATATGAATTTCCGGATCCGTTTGACATATTATTTTTGTTTTTACGTTATTTAATTTTGCGGGCAAATTATATCAATCTCTCAAATTGACAGTGTCAAGAGTTCATGTGTAATCATTTTAGATAAAATTTCAACTAAAATAATCACTATATACTGGGTTTAATGTGAAACATACTTTGCGAATAAAAAGGGTATATGTATGTATGTATAATTCCCATCGGCAATTTTTTTACATATTGACCAACCTTCATGTGATAAGGGTTAAAAGTTTACATTTTCAATACTATGTATGCTTATACTAAACTAATTAAGTCAAAAAAATTGTTATTTGATATTTTCTATATGACTTACATATTTTTTGTTGTTTCTACCAACCCTATCCAACATACCAATAAATGGCTTCTTATGTGTATATACATTTTTTAAATCAATAATAAGATTGCAAAATGTACAAAAGAGTACGACAAAAAAAAACTAATTTCCTGTCATTCTTAAAGGAATTATAATGAATTTTAATAGGGTGACATTTTTCTAGTACGAAAAAGGGGTGAGTACATTCGTTAAATCATTTTAATGAATTTTTCTGCTTTATTAATCCGGAAATGCGTTTTCACACCAGAATTTTTATACATCCGTTATGAATATTCGGGCTCGGAGATTTTGCAAATCAAATTAAATGTCGATGAGACAAATTTTACAAAATATATTTAAAATTTTAGTAATCGAAGGAGGTCTCTGACCTTATTTGGTTTCTGCATTCATTCATTTATTATCATGTGATGTTCAATTCACAAAATCTGGTGCAAAAACAGAACCAATTTTTGTACCTACCGGCTTTATAATTCTAGAAATTACCATAACAGAAGTTCGACATAACCAAAATACGTGATCAAATTTAAATCAGCTCAAATTAAAATAAACGACACAAAACTATGTATTAAAATTGATGACTTGATCAAACGCAGAAGCATTATAAAGGGACTATTTACTCGGATTAAAAAGTATTCTGCCAAGTTGTCCAGGAACTCATGTGAAGAGAGGTCAATGAACGAGTAAAACGCGTGAACGAATTACTATAATTTACTGACATTGATGATAGGTTGGAAGAAGAGGAGTTTGAAGAGCAGCACTACCGAGTAGTGGCAAAGCTTCTTCGTCCTGTTTAACAAATTGGTACACGAGAATCAGGCACTGCCTGCAGCACAAACATTTCAGTATTTGAAGGGCTGGTTGAAATGTGAAGCGAGCAACTTGTTAAAGCATTTATCAGTAACAGAAGCTAACTATATATGGAAGCGATCCAGAACCTCTGTAAAAGGTATGATAGGAAAAGCATGACAGACAATTCATTTATCGAGCTCTTTATGCAACAGCCCACCATTCCTCAGCCAATTCTTCATCTATACGGAAGCTTCTCGATACATCTGATGAGACTATACACGAGATTTAAAGGTATAAGGAGATCAAGCAGACCTCAACAATTCTTGGTTGCTGTACGTTTTATTTAATAAATTATACAATGAATCGAAACAATTATATGGATGAAAGAAACGCTATTTGGTGGCGTTACAAATCTTTTATGATTTTTTGACGAGCCGGGCATATGCTACAGAAAACGGATGCCATGTAAAATCAGATGTCATGTATCCAATTTGCCAAACCAACAACCACTAGTTTTTGGAATGCTCTGAATTTAAATTTTAAACCATCACGAATAGACTTGACCAAAGTAGATGGTCGTTGTTTTAATTTGCTATAAACAACAACCATGTATAAATATGTAGTTTACAATAGTCGATCTAATAAGAGATGCCGAATCTGCTCTAAAACACATCATTCACCGATCTTACGTTTAGTCAACCAAGTAAAATCGATGGGCTCTTGGGAGTTAGTCAATTTTTCAGTTTGATTGATAGCTCAAAACACAGTGTTATTGCAGGCCTATCACACGCAACCAATCAGTACTCAATAAAAATCACCAGTCACCATTGTGGGGTAAATGTTGATCAGTAACTTCACAGAGTCTAGAAGTTGGAAAAGGTTACATCGTGTTTTAAGAGAAAAACAAGTCGAATAGGAAGTTCGTGGTAAAACTTCCATTTAAAGAAACATCAATAAAGCTAAGGAAATCCAAAAATGGAGCATTCAGAAGGCTGGAAGCGATTGACAGACGATTTGCGTACGATGTAACATTTAAAGCATATTACAATAATTTCATGAAAGAATATCTGGGTCTTAGTCATATGGAAGAAGTACCAACCGAAGAAATAAATCGACACGATGGAGTTTATTATCCTCCTCATTTTAAGTGCTAAAAGAATCTAGTTCTACAACCACCGTTTAAGTCACCTTATGATCGAACCTTTACAGAACCGTTTATAATTTCAATGTCGATGGCTTTACGTCCGGATGGTATACAGCGAAAGAAGCACACAAAAATTAACAGACCTTCATAGATTTACTTAAGCCATATGGCTTTAATTTGCAGAAGTTGTCATCTAATTATTGTCCTTTACTTGAACCAATTGCACCAGAGAGCAAAGAAAATATTCCATAAAAAATGAGCAATCGTATCCTTAACTACTCGACATACAGTAGAATCCTGTTAAAGACGAGTTTCAAATCAAAATCTCAGTAGAGGAGAACACCACGGGATCTAGCTATCTTGAACATAAAAATGTTATTCTAAAGTTTATGGTTGCTGAACTTAGATTTGGATAACAAACTGCCTCCACATCAAGCCGAGTTATGGCGAACTACAAAGGATGGGCTTCCAGAACTGGGAAAAATAAAAATGTCAAGATGGTACAGAACCAGCGGGGAAACAATCGAGCTCCGAGATGTAGTACAAGTTAGCTTCATCAGTTCAAAAACGAAGTTCGTTCCAACCAATCAAGTGTGTATTTCAATGATTATCAAAAACCTCCAGATGATGTTGGAACCATGTCGATTCACAAAGCAACCTATCAGATTGTGCGTAAAAGGGATGATGTCACCAAAACTCATTGGATTTGATTTTTGGTGGCATGGTTCAGATTGGTTGAGGATATCGCAAGATAAATGACCAAATTAAAACAGTTGATGACAAGGAACTATCTAAAGAAGTACGAGTAGTTAAATCAACAGTATTATCTGCAAAATTTCACAAAATGAGTCCATAACTACAGAAATAAACGCAATAAAATTAAAGAGGGAACTAGCAAAATGCAATAAAATCCACAGGCTTAACCCATTTTTAGGTGATAATCAGTTATTGAGGGTTGGCGGTTGTAAACATCTTGCGATACAATTTTTGTAATCGATGGAAGTCTGAGTACATAACGTCGTTGAACAAGCGAAGTAAAGTGCAAACCAGTGACCAGCCAATTTAATTGAATGACACTGTTTTAGTTTACGAAGATTATTTTTCGCCAACGATATGGTTGTTGGGGTTGGTAGATAGTATACATCCAGGCAAAGAGGGAGTGGTTCTGGCACTTGATATAATAAAGCATTTGATAATTAATTTCTAAGAGACTTATATCTTTATAACGTGTTTTGCGATGTGCCCATCTCAAGACAATTATGGAAAATATTAATTTACTTTTTGGAAGAAGCAAAAATGATGTTGTATAAATTCGTGACGACGATTTTGTCGTTTGTGATTAGAAGGGTTACTGGCAAATTTAGCAATTTTTTTGCTGAATGTGGCTCTATAGTATCTACTTCACTTAATAGTGATGCAAATTTCATTAAATTCAGTACTGTTAAGAAAGTGTATACCCAGTTTAATATATTTACAATCTACCCTTCCTTCGGAGAGGAATTATTCAGACTAATCAATGAATTAACGGTTGGGGCTTGATTATACCACAGCTAAATTAATAAAGAAACACATTGATTATTTTAAGAATATATTATCCGATCTATTTAATCGAATAATGTCACATCTCAAGATGGCATAAAATCAACTAAAGTAGTTTTTTTCTTCAAAAATGGTGACGTTAACAACTACAGACAGATTACGATACTTTTTGTTTGTGACAAATTATTAGAGAAACATAATTTCTTCTATAGGTATTAACATGGCTTTCGTAGTGGTGTTGGTAATTATGTGACATTAATATAGAAACCGTTGATGTGGTTTATGAATTCAAAGTTATCGTGGCAAGTGCATGTAGCGAAGGCAATATTACAAATTCGTTCAATATTACGTAACATTCACTTTTTTTATTCACTCGCGGCTGGAATATGGAATTGTTATTAATGGTTTGGCAACAAGATCGGAATTAGTTAAAATTGAAACAAAACAAAATAAATCCCTAAAGGCTATATATATATATAGGTTATTGGCAAAATATCATTATATTTTCGTTCCTGTAATATACAGAGATAAACCAATCTCACTGGTTTCAACCCCACGGTAGTAACCAATAGCTCTGCCTCGAATAATATTAAAAACTAAAAATACATCGAAATTCGATTCCAGTAAATCCTTTACACTTGCATAATCTTACAGATAATACTTACACCATTCCAAGATGGGTGTGAGCAGGTAATGGCAGAGAAGTAAACTGTTATTCCCTATTATAAGCTTTATAGATGCGCATACGGGAGACATTAACGACACTGCCATAGAAATCAAAGTATATAAACTCAAATACAATTTCTATTTTTAAAGATTACGTAACAAATCTATGTTGCAATACTTTTAAATTATAATTAAAATTTGATTCAAGCCGCATACTAGAATTTTAGCTGGAATTTAATGTTTCGAAAATCCACTCAAACTAGTTCAAAAGCTATTCAAATACAAATACAATTAAATATGATTTAAATATCACTCTAACGTGAAACTAACACTTGACTCAAATTCGTATACCTTAAAATAAGACAAAATATTTTTTTCAACTCAAAGTTTGATTTTTAACTCAATTTAACATTTTAAATTCACTCAAATTTTGTTCAAGTCAAAGTGAAATGTTAATTCATACTAGGATTTCACTTAAACAAATTCACTCAAAAAATATACATTTCGTAGTCTATGCAAACTCAAATATGAGTAAATATGTATTCATAATTTAAATTGCACTCAAATATCCTGAATTTAACTTAAAAAGTTTCACTCAAAATATACAATTCAAAGTGTACTCAATCACAATCAAATATAACAAAAAATTATTATGACTGTGCCGTTTCTAACAATTAACAAAAATAGATGTGTATTAGTATATACACTGTTAAAATATTTCTTATAAGAATCTTGAGTGAAATGAAAAAGAACTCATGAATATAAATAAAGTTTAATTCTTACTAGATTTATAAAACAACACATCGCTCTTCTACAATTATTTACATTACCACCACCCAAATCGGTTACCTGATATTTCATTTCCATTTAAATATTTATACAAAACTCATTCATTGATTTCTTTGAGTGGCACACCCAAAATCACAAACAACAAATAACAATACATTAAAAAGTTTGTACCAAAGTTTCATATTAACACCAATACCCTTAACATTTCAAATGTCATTGGTGATATTCCAGAACTAATAGGTACCAAACGATTTTTGACTAAAAAATTAATTTAGCGTATTAAGAGTTTCAGTGGTCTACATTAAAAGGCAAATAACAAGACATCGCAGAGTTTTTACCAGAATGCCACTAATATCAGGCGTTTGCTATGGGCTTAACCTATCAAATGGCCTAGGTTTGTTTTCCAAACGGAGGGGTTACGGTTAATTTTTTTGAGTATAACTTATTGAGCGCTTCAATAGAGTTTAAGTGGTCTACATTAAATGGTCAATAACAAGACAGCGCAGAGTTTTTACCAGAATGCCACTAATATCAGATGATTGCTATGGGCTTAACCTATCAAATGACATAAGTTTGTTTACCAAACGGAGGGGTTACGATAGATTTTTTTGAGTAAAACTTATTGAGCGCTTCAATAGAGTTTAAGTGGTCTACATTAAATGGTCAATAACAAGACAGCGCAGAGTTTTTACCAGAATGCCACTAATATCAGATGATTGCTATGGGCTTAACCTATCAAATGGCATAGGTTTGTTTTCCAAACGGAGGGGTTACGGTTAATTTTTTTGAGTATAACTTATTGAGCGCTTCAATAGAGTTTAAGTGGTCTACATTAAATGGTCAATAACAAGACAGCGCAGAGTTTTTACCAGAATGCCACTAATATCAGATGATTGCTATGGGCTTAACCTATCAAATGACATAAGTTTGTTTACCAAACGGAGGGGTTACGATAGATTTTTTTGAGTAAAACTTATTGAGCGCTTCAATAGAGTTTGAGTGGTCTACACTAAATGGTCGATAACAAGACATCGCAGAGTTTTTACCAGAATGCCACTAATATCAGGTGTTTGCTATGGGCTTAACCTATCAAATGACATAAATTTGTTTACCAAACGGAGGGATTACGCTAGATTTTTTTGAGTAAAACTTATTGAGCGCTTCAATAGAGTTTGAGTGGTCTACACTAAATGGTCAATAACAAGACATTGCAGAGTTTTTACCAGAATGCCACTAATATCAGATGATTGCTATGGGCTTAACCTATCAAATGACATAAGTTTGTTTACCAAACGGAGGGTTTACGATAGATTTTTTTGAGTAAAACTTATTGAGCGCTTCAATAGAGTTTGAGTGGTCTACACTAAATGGTCAATAACAAAACATCGCAGAGTTTTTACCAGAATGCCACTAATATCAAGTGTTTGCTATGGGCTTAACCTATCAAATGACATAAGTTTGTTTACCAAACGGAGGGGTTGCCATAGATTTTTTTGAGTAAAACTTATTGAGCGCTTCAATAGAGTTTAAGTGGTCTACATTAAATGGTCAATAACAAGACTGCGCAGAGTTTTTACCAGAATGCCACTAATATCAGATGATTGCTATGGGCTTAACCTATCAAATGACATAAGTTTGTTTACCAAACGGAGGGGTTACGATAGATTTTTTTGAGTAAAACTTATTGAGCGCTTCAATAGAGTTTGAGTGGTCTACATTAAATGGTCAATAACAAGACAGCGCAGAGTTTTTACCAGAATGCCACTAATATCAGATGATTGCTATGGGCTTAACCTATCAAATTTATTTATTTGTTCATTTATTAATAATACATAAAAAAGCTTAAAGCTTATTAACATTATGTTAAGTACATTGAAACAAAGTTAACAATATTACAAATTAACACTAAAAGTAAAATAATAGTAATAATTGTTACAATAATAATAATAATAATAATAATAATAATAATAATAATAATAACAATACTAATAACAAAAATAATAATAACAATAATAATAATAATACTAATAATAATAATAATAATAATTCCAATTAAAATAATCTACAAATGCCCTGATACTAGTTAGTTACAAAAGAGTTTAAAGATTTGCAAAATATAATTTTATGAAACTTGCATATGACGCTGCGCATCAAATGGCATAGGTTTGTTTTCCAAACGGAGGGGTTACGGTTAATTTTTTTGAGTATAACTTATTGAGCGCTTCAATAGAGTTTAAGTGGTCTACATTAAATGGTCAATAACAAGACAGCGCAGAGTTTTTACCAGAATGCCACTAATATCAGATGATTACTATGGGCTGAACCTATCAAATGACATAAGTTTGTTTACCAAACGGAGGGGTTACTATAGATTTTTTTGAGTAAAACTTATTGAGCGCTTCAATAGAGTTTGAGTGGTCTACATTAAATGGTCAATAACAAGACAGCGCAGAGTTTTTACCAGAATGCCACTAATATCAGATGATTGCTATGGGCTTAACCTATCAAATGGCATAGGTTTGTTTTCCAAACGGAGGGGTTACGATTAATTTTTTTGAGTAAAACTTATTGAGCGCTTTAATCTAGATTTTCAGTGGTCTACATTAAAAGGCCAATAAGAAGACATTGCAGCATTATATATGCAGTACAATATATCTATCGTAACCCCTCCGTTTGGAAAACAAACCTAGGCCATTTGATAGGTTAAGCCAATTGCAAATACCTGATATTAGTGGCATTCTGGTAAAAACTCTGCGATGTCTTGTTATTGACCATTTAATGTAGACCACTCAAACTCTATTGAAGCGCTCAATAAGTTTTACTCAAGAAAATCTATGGTAACCCCTCCGCTTGGAAAACAAACCTAAGCCATTTGATAGGTTATGCCCATAGCAAACACCTGATATAAGTGGCATTCTGGTAAAAGATCTGCGATGTCTTGTTATTGACCATTTAATGTAGACCACTCAAACTCTATTGAAGCGCTCAATAAGTTTTACTCAAGAAAATCTATGGAAACCCCTCCGTTTGGAAAACAAACCTAGGCCATTTGATAGGTTAAACTCATAGCAATCATCCGATAATCGTGGCATTTTGGTAAAGCTCTGCGATGTCTTGTTATTGGCCTTTTAATGTGGACCACTGAAAATCTATTAAAGCGCTCAATAAGTTTTACTCAAAAAAATCTACCGTAACCTCTCCGTTTAGAAACCAAGCGTATGCTATTTGAAAGGTTTAGCTCGCAAATGTAATGGGCCTCTAATGGAATTTGAGTATTTAGCGTACAGCGTCATTTTATTGTCAATTGTAGGGTGTGGGGGGGATTGCATGATCATCGAGCTTTTTTTTCAATCTCTGGAGATGCAAAATTAGATTTCTTAATGTAAATAGCTATTAAGAATTTGTATCATACTGCAGATGAAATATTTTTAGTAGTGTTGATTTTAATAAACAAACATTACAAATTTAATTTACGTTTTAAAATTTATAATTAATCACTCGCTTTACTATGCAACTCAACATTTAAATGGAAATCCAATATGAATATAGCAAGTGAGCAGATTAACATTAGAAAGAGATGAAATAATTTTTGTATTTAATTCCTATATGAAAAAACATGGCGGGAGTTCTATCTCTTTCTAATTTCGTTCATCTATCTCTTTCTACACTATGTTTAACAGTGTAAAAACTAACACATACATTTTTCTGGATTATTCTTATTGGATTCATATACATATTGTTGTTATTTTTTTGTTAGAAACTTCACATTCATAAATTATTTTATAAGTAATGTTTGAGTATTATTTAATATTTAAATTGCACTCAAATTTTGCCCAAATCTAGTTGAATATGTTACCGTCTTCTCACTCGTATATAACTAATCTAATTGAATTTCACTTAAGCAAATTCAATTGCTCGGTATTCTCAGCGACCGTTGTAGTGTATATGCGTAGCCCCATATGCATCTAGTCCTTGACACGGTACCAAATGCCGTTGCTTAAGGGATTCTCATTGCTTTCCCAATATATTTTAATATTTTAAAGTAAATTTAAAAGTTTAGCAGTATTGCCCGAATTGTATTGCAAAATGATTTAGAATCTTTCGATTTAGTTTAAGTTTAGATCATTAACGCTGGTTCATAAGATTATTATTTGAAGATTTGATCTTTCCAAACCATTATAGTTTCAAAACGATTTGTTAATTAGTTTATTTCTAACTCATTCCAAATCCAACATTTATTTAAGGAACTCCGTAAAATTTGTATGCTTGAATGAGAGGAGAACGAAATGAGAATGAATGCAGTTAATTGTGTAGTTTTTTACTAGAGTTTTGATAGTTAGATTCTGCAATAAATTATATGGTTATATGGGGGTACATTATGTCATGTAAATAGATAACTGGGTACGTTTTCAAAATTTTTCAAACACTTTATAATTAATGTCAAGTATAATTTGTAAATTTGTTTAAAAAAAAATTTATAAAAATTGTCAACCGATATTTTGTGTATAGGATTAACAAATTTTGTATTTACAAATCTCGCAACAACGTTTGTAATTACAATAATAAATAAATAATTGTATATTAAAATTGTAAGACTCATTTTATTGCTTTGTATCGCATTAAGACGAAACAAAAGAAAAATAAGATGTGCGTATAGACGACAACAACGCGACAAAGTGGATTTTTTTTTAAATAATAGCATAATTTGCGTGTCATTTTCATTTACTAAATAATTTTTTGGTTTTTATTGTTTTTCTAATTTTTCAACCCTCCAAAGGAAACTGTACAAACATATAGATTGTAGAATTCGGAGCGAATATACAAGCCAACAAAAATTCTTTTTCGATTAACCGAATTTAATTAAATAATTTCGTGAAAATCCTGTTTAATACATTTCAACTTTATGAATGGTTTGTGCATTGGTGATTTTTTTAAATAATAAACCCTCGTTCTTTTTCGATCAATTAATAATGGGTAACACTGTAATGTGTGATGTGACGTTCGAGCATCGTTATAGACACATCACAACCGCACAAATGCGATAAATTTTAGCGAGTAACGATCGCGATAATTATACCACCGTACATTATATTCATGCACACAAATACACAGACACACACATACACAAGACAATGAAAACCCATAATTTTCCCGCACGGCTGTGTAAGAAAGATAAATACGCATTTATTGATAAGAGATGATAAGAAATTGTATAAAATCAATAAAAAATTAATTTTTGTTCGTCTTACACAAATGAAATAATAAAATAAAAACAATAAAAATAAGTTATTTTTGATGAGATGTTAAATATTATTATTATTGTTATTGTTTTGTGTACGAGAATAATAAGAAAACCTCCCCCTACCGTAAAATATGTGTGTGTGTGTGTGTGTGCGTATATATCGTACATTATTTCAAAAACCAACCCCCAAACACACCAAAATACAGAAAAGCGAAAAAATCAATGAAATTTTTGTTATTTCGGAAAAGTTTATTTTTTATTTTTGTGCTTTAATAATAACAATAATAATAATATCTTATTTTATTTTTACGCGAATCAAAAAATTATTATTTGTTTTATGATTTTTGGAGGGTTTTGGTAAAAAAAATGTATATTTTGGTTTCAACACAAGTACAAAATATAAATTACACAGGGGGTTGATTTTAGAAAAACAAACCATCCTCGCCAAAAAGTTTTTTGTTCTCCTCAAGAAAATTATATTTGTTCAATGAAAATATACAAGAAGTTTTTAATTTAAAAGAAAAAAAATTGTTTTATTTCAATTTCAAGTTTGCGGAATTTTTGAATTGTTGGGGATGTTTGGGTTTTATTTTTTTGTGAAGTAATCCAAAAAATTTAATAGTCTACGGGGTTTTATTGCAATTTAACCCATTTTATACAGAATTTTTATGTTCGTCCCATTCTTTAGAAATATCTGGTTGTTAATGCGTCACCACGCACAAAAATAACTTATTTACAATCTGTATACGTATATACATACAATAAACCGGATATAACACTTTTTGGTGTAATTTCAGATAACATTTAAAATTTATTACTTTCATATCGTATATTCCGATTCCGATTTTTTGACGTAGTATTTGTGATTTCAATTGTCACATAATCTTTATCCGGTTATATACGATGTTGTTGTACAACAAAACTATCACGTTTACAATCTAGAGTTTGTCAAATCTTAATTAATAAAATAAAATTCATGAAATTAATGAATATTAGACGCCTTCGTTGTTATACGAGGGTCTCGGGTTCGCTTCCCAGTTAGGACCAAAAACCACGGTAATGTGTAACTATATGTGTTTGTCCGGGTATTTCACCGAGGGCCCATTAGTGGTATTTTAATTTTTTAAACTTTAACGAATATTAATGAATTTAGCAAAATTAATTCTACATATAAGTATAAACTAATTAAAAACAGAATATAAAGGTCATTACTGGCCCCTTACTCAGTCATCAATCCGACTCCAACATTAACGATCCTGCGCCTGCACTTCATACTGTCTTAGACAACCTGAAAAAGCCAAGTCGTTCTCTACACTGTGGAGCCATCGTCGTCTGCAACGACCTCTGCGCCTACCAGATGTTGGCTCTCCTTTCAGAGATCGCTGCACAATTCAAACTGAAAGTGTACAAAGCACAACTGCCTGCTGCCAGCGCACTTTAATATCCTCACCCTCATTGTTATCCAAATATATATGAACCTCCTCCCTCTACCACTACTAAAATCTGGTGTGTTTGTATTCTATTCATCTTGTATTTTGTTTTGGACTCATTGATCTGAAGTTCAACAGAAGTTGAATACTCTACAAGCGGATCAAGTATTTCCTTCACTCGGTTGGTGTATGTCATCTGCATATGCAAGCACCTGATTGGACTGGCGATATAAGATGTTGTGCTGAAGTTTCAATTTTACGAACAATGTACTCCAACATGAGATTAAAGAGTACCGCCCGAGTTAATTGCAAAAATTCTTGATAGCCTATTCTCAACTTTCACACTGCATTGAGACTGTTTCACTGTCATTCTATACAATCGTACCAATTTTATTGGCATTCCTACATATTCCAGCGCACACAGAGTCATTGGCCTGCCGGAAATCCAGGAACACCAATCAGGCCTTCCGCTAAAGGGGTGATCCTATCCAATATAATGTAGGACTTTAACTTGTATGTTGTGCAAAGGAGAGCTATACCGCTATAATTCGCACATTTCGAGCGGTCTCCTTTCTTGAAAATAGGGCACGTCGCAGGTACTTTACATTCGTCAGGCATTACTTCGGTTCAAGATACTAATCGAATAAGGTCGAAAAGACAGTTCCACAAAGTATCCCCTCAAAGTATGGCTCTAGTGAATTTCTCATGGGATGGATCCTCAGTGCAAATCCTCACAGTTTGTATTGGAGGTGTAGGTCAATAAAGTATA
The DNA here is from genome assembly GCA_951394425.1 of Tipula unca. Lineage (NCBI taxonomy): Eukaryota > Metazoa > Arthropoda > Insecta > Diptera > Tipulidae > Tipula > Tipula unca. The sequence continues at coordinate 215,397,569 of OX596381.1, forward strand.
CATTCCATGCGTCGAGTACGGTGCCGATGAATCAGAGGCATCCCGGTCCCGAATGGTAGTAATTCCTTTAAAGAAATTACCAAGTTGTTGTACTTGAGAACCTAGGTCTTCCCCGAGAATGCTTCATAATTGTGGGACGTTATTGCACTTCACTATGTGCTATATTTTGTTGCTCAACTGCCAGACGACACTCGTCATTAAACCAATCATTCTTGGCCCTAACTTTTACTATACCTAAAGCCTGTTGAGCAACAACCGAAGTTTTCAGTACCTCCAAGACAGAGTTCACACAGTCAGATTGGTGATTACCTTCCTCAATGCTGTCGCTTACAAGATAATGATATCGTTTCTTTTGAACTGAATTGGAACGAAGCAATTTCAAAGCAAATTGGTAGCTACGTTAAGGGAACTTATGGCCAAATTAAAATTGAGTTTTCTTTAATAAATATTCTTTACTATTCTCTTAAATTGAGTTAAGTTCTCTCCTATAATAAGTTTACTTAGGTTTTCATATGCCAACTAACAACTTCCAACTAGTTAGTTATCCACAACCGATTGCTGGTTGTGACATAAATGTCAGAACCTGTATTTGATTGTGAAATGGCTGTTATATTTAATAAACAATCGTGCGGAGATGCCGAACTCCCATCGAGCGCGTCACAAGGTGGTGGATCGAGGAATACCCTAACCGGATTACCGGGCGAGTAGGTGCAAAATAACAATTCGAAAATTTTTTGAAATTTTTTCTAAAAATCTAAATTGCGGCCTTTCACAACGTAAAATACACGAAACGTTTTTCGTACATTTTATCAGTGTTTGAAAAAGTCAAATAAAATTTGGTATCGGAAAATTTTAATACTTTAATCTCTACTACATTTAACCATGACATCTAAGTATACTATATACTTTACGAAAAGCTCTATCATTTAACCTAGCCTAAGAATCAATATCAATGGTAGCACATTACGGTGAACAATAAATTTCTAGGACGTATACGAGTTTACACCTCTTCTTTAGCGGAAGCATTGTCACTATTTTTGGCAAAACACCATTTTTCATTTGTTAACCTGTTGCAAATCCAATTTCACGTACGTTTCGTCATACCCATCAAAACACAAACGTTGTGAAAAACTAGTCATAGAGTCTGCCACGTTTACAGTCTGCCACGTTTAGCGGACTAGTTTTTGTTTTCTCCTTTGGCCTTCATGAGCTCGAATTCATCTTACTATAGAATGTGATGTGCTAGATTTTATGGCACAGTCATAGTCAGAAGTCCCCGGATTATTTTTAATGAAAGTTCTAATCTTATTGTAAAGATTTTCTTCATGGAGACCCTCTTTTCACCGTTTTATAACACTGCTGTTTTAAGGAAATTTAATAATTTTGCTAAGTATAAACCTGGCGCTAAAGGAATCAGGGTATATTTGTGCACAATTAGGTTTCGATTATTTAATTCCGTCGCTCATAACTTTTCAAAATTACAACCGATTTTAACGACGCTTTCGATTATTATAATTGAAACAATTCCAAACAATTTAGACTAAAATGTTATGTTAATTGATTTCCGATTTTATTTGAGCTATTCTTTAGCTTAAAAAGTAGCACCTTTTCCACTTATATTATTAACAATTTGTAATGACAAGGAATCCAGTAGTACGATTGCTGCCATGTCTTCATTTATTCCACAAGAAGTGTAGTGATGGGAAAGGAAGTATGTAATTGAAAGAAAAAATTACAAACAAAATGGCGGAAAAGACCATGAAGGAATAGTATATATAGCCAAAAGGAGGTACAAAGCCAAAAATTATTTCTGATGATCAAGTTGATTTGATGGTTTCGTGGATACAAGAAGACTGTGATTACTGTTATAACGAGCTGAATACATACAATCCTTGAACCAGTACATATAGCAGGGGAAACAAAATGTTTGGATGGATGAAACAAATTTTAATTTGTTTTTTCGTCGAGCAGTACAACATTTTCCGCAGCATTAAGAGGTCCTAATATTCATTTAATTGGAGCAATTTCAACTACAGGTACCGTATACTTGGAACGCAGAAGGGGTTCATTTACTGCCCAGTTAGCAAATGATTGGGTAGTTATTTTAATGTGGCAAGATATAGGAAATCAACTGGAAAATTTAGTGATTGTTGCAAACAACGCACCTTGTCATTCAAACCTAGAGAGAGTAATCGACGGTACGCCAGCTTCTCTTTTGCGGCTAGGACCCTTCGATTCTAAATCCCATTGAGAATATTTGGTCTAAAGTAAAAGCCTATGCCAAAAGCAACATTCGTGTTCGAAACGTTGCCGATCCTGGCATAATGGAACAAAGATTGATGTACCTGGGGAAAATTATAGAGCATGCAACGAACACCATAACTGGGGGTGATTGCGCTGGTAGACGTTGTGTACACGTCCGTTATCTCTTGCTTTAGGTTAATGCCGCGGTGAGATAGCAAGTAAGACTATTTCTATGTAACTGGGCTTAAGTAATATCGGCTAACTGTTACAAGGTAGCGTCCAAATGATATTGCTTAGGGAAACAGTTACACGTAACGAATGTGATGTTTCGTTTATTTGCTGTTGAAGGCCGATATCTCACAAGCTTCACATATAAAGCTCGGTATATGCAACTCGGTTTATGCAGGCAAAATGTTTATATAATAAAATAGTGTAGAAAATAAATTTGCAAAATAATTGTATTTTAATAACTAATACTTAGTGTTATAGATTTTTGTTTACATATTTACTAAACTTTTAGTATACATATACAAATTGTATAAAGTTTGTACATTTTTCATTCAAATATGTATATGAATCTAAAATATAAAGTAAAATCGGAAATGAAACATTTAATTTTTCATTCATGAAAGTTAATCCAAACTATAAAGTTTGAAATTTCCAATAATTAAAAGTTCAGTTTCAGTCTAATTTTTATTTTTTTATTTTTTATAAACAAATTTTGAAGTTTAAAACAAAAAAACTATTATTTTAATCTCAAGCTTATTTTAATTTAATTTAATTTGTATTTTAAAGCTGTACAATATATACATTTCCGAATTCTTCGTTTTTATTTACGCCACATAAAAGTCCATTACCTAATTTAGACTAATACACGTATATATTCAAACGAATTAGGTACTGTTCAGGTTTCATGCTCCACACTCCTTTAGGTCGACTACTTTGTTGCGCTTAACATTAGTTTTATCCTGTTTACTCAGTGTGTGTGTGTGCATGTGTGCTTTTGCACTAAACATTATTATTTTCCAAACATAAAGTGTTAATTTTTATTTTCATACCATAAAAATGTTAAACAAAAGCTTTTTCCATTCTCTCACCCATTTTCTAATTACACTTTAACGAATTCATATTGTGTCTGTGGTGTAAAAAAAAAAAAAGTAACCAAACACTAAAAAACAAAATCGAAAGAAAAACGTAAAAAGCTTTAATAATCCTTTTCACGTAAAAAATATAAAAAAAAATAAAAGGTACACAAACAAAGCTCAGTTTTACGGTTTTCCACCCATTTTTTGTGTATAGTATTCATTTTAATCGTTGGAAAATCTGATATAAAGAACAAAATGTGAATATTCGAGAATACTTTTTATATGTTGTGTGCGGTTGAAATTGCTCGGAAAACATAAAACATCCCGCGGATTTTATTTTATAATGATAATTATTTCATTAAAATATATTGCAAATATATGTATATATTAAAATAAACAGCCGAAATTATGTATATATATATACATAATTTAATGTAGAGCACGTAAAAAACGTTGTCCCCTGTTATGTACATAATATACAACAACAATGAAAATGTTATGTAATCACCATCCATTCGTCGCATTTTTTTTGTTAAATTTTTTTATTTTTTTATTATCAATTTGTAAAATTAATTAAAATGATTTTTTAATATATATTTATTTATAACAGTGCGCGATAATAAAATGGAAAATCCTTTTTCCATCATCATGATTATTTTTATTATTTTTCACGTGCTTGCTGTTGTTGCTGTGATTTTGTTTGTGCGATAATCCTGACGATCATCACCAGCAAATCTATTTTATTCATCAAATTTATCCATTAAAATTAAAAACAAAAAAAAATTAACAATGACAATGTGAAAATTGGAAATTTGTTTTATTTTATTTTGATAATTTTCGTTTTCAGATTTTCATCAGGATTGGAGTTTTGATGCTGTTGTTGTTATTGTTGTGTGCTATCAGTTTATGTATTGTGTTTTTCTGTGCGGATTCATCTGTGTGTACGGTGTAATCAACACCGAAAAAAAAATTGAATTCAATTAAATCGATTGTCATGTATGTATCTGTATATTTAAGTACGTATATAGTGGATCATAATCGCCATTATCTAAATTTCCGTAAACTTAATTAAAGCTTTTTATACATACATGTATGTACATACTCATCGTCATGATAATAATTATATACTTCATTATCCGAATAACTCTTCACACGATTTTCTAATTATCAACAGGCAGGAAAGTGTACACAAACCATCACACAAAATAATTAGGCTTTTAACGTTATACTTTTTCACTTTCCACCATTTGTCTTTCCCGTTTAACAAACATTTTACCGCTTTTTTTGTTTTTTGTTTTTTGTGAATTAAAATTTATGTTCATGTTAAAAAGTGAAAAATTACAAGGAAATAATCATCAAGTAACAACAAAATAAAATAACGGAAAATTAAGAAGAGGAGAAAGCTTAAATACACAACAACAAAGTGTTTTTTTTTATTATTGAGCTTTCCTCTCTCTCGTGTATAGTACATATATATGTGTGTGTGTTTATACAATATATTTTCCACGAGTTCATTTTTTTTTGTTCGTCTTGTGTTTAATTCTTGGGTATAATTCATATTGAAAGCCCAACAAACAATGGAATGACTTGAAAATGGAAAATATTTCGGATAAAAAGGAAAATTTAATGAAATAAAAAATAAAAACGTGAAAGTCAAATTAGTAATCGTTTGCAGCAAAATGAGGATGGAAAAAGAGGATTTTTTTTTATTTTTGATACATTATATATGTATGTATATACATGTATGTGAGAGAGGCCTAACACATACACATATATACATAATACGTAACATAAATATAAGTTATGTAATGTATTAATCACGCACCGGTTATTGTTGGAACGTTTTTTTTTGTTTTCGGTAACTTCGTGTTGTATAAAAAGCACAATGGAGTGGAGCTTTTGTTGTTGTTGTTGTTACATTCATTGACTTTTGTGGCAGAATAATATACATCTTGAATTAAAATCGTAAAATTTATTGTTTATGTGTAATTGAGCTGAGTGAAATTTAACGCTACACAATAATACAGGTGTGCACGTATACAAGATGTTGTTGCACGTTTAATTTAGAAAGTGTAGCACTAAAGTTAAAATGTTTATTTTTTTATTTAAATATTCATGATTGGAATTATGTAGGCCTTCGTAACCTATTATATTTGGAAGTAGAATTAAAAGCAAGGACTCTTGTGCACTAAGTGCAAATAAACAGTCATTTTTGTGCAATCAATAAACTAATAAATAACCAATAATTGTGCTGTGGCTTTAATTAAAATCACGTTTATCTTAACCAGAAATGTTTTTCTGACAAAAAAATCATAAAGTGATAAGTGATTAACAGTCGCTACCAACCTATTAGGAAACAGCTACCACCATAAGGAAAACGGGAGTTAACATGAATTAAATATTATGAGTAATCAGATCGACCCACTGTTATAACATTCGACCTTACACAACTTCAGAATGTAATATTTTAGGTAAGGTGGTAAAACTTTTAGAGAATTTGGCTCTTATATTGAGTTTATTGAGTTTCTAACAAAATCTGAAAAGTACTCCAAAATCCATTGGAATACTATAAGTGTGATAAGAAATAAAATAATAGGTCACGCGGATATTGCGCTTAAGTCTTATAACACACCCCTAAATTGAGGAAGAACATCAAATTGCTAACTCTGCATTATGCTGATAAGCGTGACCTCGGTACTCTTGAATACCAGATGACCACATTCGTGAAAAGACAGAATTCTATCCCAAAATACTATCAGCAAGTGTACCAACATCTCTCATTAATCTTAATTAAGCTTTCATCTATGGAAATGAGGCAATGGACGTGATGACTGATAGTGAGAGATCTTAAAGGAGACCTCCCAAGACTATTAAGTATCAGGGGTCCAGTAGATTTACTCGAAGCTGTAAAATGAAAAATGAGCAAAAACCTTTTGTAAATAACTATCAATTTCCACCAATTTAGTACCAACATCCAACCAACCATTCACAAACAGTTTCAATCTCCACCTAGAATTCCCAACAAAACATTTCCATAGCCAAGGTCAGTAGTTCGATCAGTCCACTCAGGAAATGTCAATTACCAGAATCGCCCTCGTATGAATCATTATGTAAATAAAAGACCTCATTCAAATCAGATATATACCAATCGGTCAAATACCAGAGAATATATACCATTCCGAGCCACACAGTGATGACGCAGATATCGGATTCTATCAAGAACAATTAAACGAAGACGAGTTTCAGTACGATCAAACACTAATAGAATACAGAGGCTCCATTGATAATCAAATGTTAACGAATGATACTGACGATAGTATAGAAATGGCATCGATGAGGTACAAATGGAACAACTGGAACAATTTATTATAGATACGGTTCTAATAAAAACTACATACAAGAAAATACGTAATAAATCCCATCCAAAATCAGAAACCTTATATAGCGAATTCCGTAGCCTAAAAATTACTCACCAGCCTCTCATAGACCTTTTCGGACCAGAACGGAAATTAATTTTTTTATTATCGAAACTAAATTCATTCGACGTAATCATAGGAAATGATAGTCTCAAAGAACTATATACAAGCTACAATATACACGAATGACGGTTTTATGACAATATATCCAAATATATATATATATATATATATATATATATATACAGTAGGGAGTCCCATCTGAATCCCGAACAAAAAAAAAATTAAAGTAAAATATTTCCAAATTTCAAAACGTCTTCTATGATCCCGAACTGCCGTTGACTGACACAATAGTAAGAGGAGAAATCAATACATTTAATACCAAACCAATATATTCCAGACCATACACTTATCCAATGTGTTTAAATGAAGAAATCGAGAATTTAATATAACAATTACTCGATGACGAGTAATCAAGCCATCCTAATCCTCGTATTTCTGTAGTATGGATTGTACCCAAGACACAAAGACGCGTCAGAGAAAAATAAATACCATCTGGTAATCGATTATCGAAAATTTAACACTGTCACAGTCCCGGATAGGTACCCTAAACTGGAAATTATTGAAATATTAGCGAACCTAGGCCAAAACAATTCTTCACTATAGCGGACCTCAAAAGCGGATTCCACGAGATTTTTTTAAATGAATCCGATATGGAAAAAACCGCATTTTTTGAACCACGATAAATATGAAGGTACGTTCGACGAAATAATGGAACGGTGGTTCAAGATTAAGTGGCATTTTTGGGATTAATAATATCTATAGAAATGTAATTAATCCTAAAAATGGTAAGCTTTACTTGGCAAAGGGTGGAGATATGAATGGTGAATCAATCGTTCGTTGTACCATTTGTCAATCAGGCTACCAATTTCGATCTGAATGTTCACTATCAGTTGGTGTGACATCGGCGGTTACGAAGCAATTAGAAACCAGAAAGCATAAGGCCCAGTTTGACGCAGTGAGTTTTACTTCTAAAATTACAACGTTTAGAAAAGGTATACAAAATTTGGAATTGACAGTTATTCAAACGTTAGTTGGTTGGCCATTGATAGTAGTTACTTTTCATGGTACGAGAAATGTCCCAAAATTCTTGAAGCTTTTTTCACTAATTGGCGGAGCCCTTTTTATATTTTCTACACAATCAGGCTATCCATTTCCATAAAATTCTCCAAGAAATTGAGTATACACAAATTTTAAGAATCAAATATAAGCCAGGCTTGAAGAATTCCATTCATTTTAAAAAATTGGTTCTAAGCGAAGTGAGACTGAAAAAGAGTATATTAATGAGTGGGTATATATAGTTTAGACTTTAATCAAATATGGTGTCGACAGTCACAATATTAATGACGATTACTTGATTGAAGAATTGCGGCATCGAAGTGGAAAAATATCGAAGTGCATATGAGATGGATTGAAAGATTTACATTTTAACAGAGAGCACATGACCAACGTAATATGAGCTTACCACGAACAAAGATGCCTCGAAGAACCGATTATACATTTCGCCAATAGCTTGGAAAACATCATCGTACATTTAATTTACCGCTGACGTTATTGCATGTTATATATGCTCCATCAGCGGCAAGTCGCAATGAATTATGAAGATAATGTTGCTAGATTTTTTATCGCGTTCCTGTGCATTGAAAATTTGACAATTTGTTCCAGTTCTAAAAATCTACCATTATATTGTCGCAGCCGAACTATTATTGGACAAATGGATATCACACATTCGATACAAATGTTCATAGTTTATGCCATTTAACAGAAGATGTTAAAAGATTCGGGCCACTACCCAGATGATAGTGTTCCAAATGTTACAAAATTTTATAATAAAATCGAAGTCAACAAGTCGATTTCACTATGTAACAACGAGAATAATAATTGGTTTTTCACAACAGATGGAGAAATTGTTTCTTAAACTCGTTACAATCGAAGAAATTTCAGCCAAAATGTTTATGTCTTTCCTACAAAACGGTAATTTTAACTTATAAACTTCTAGTATATTATTTTTAATATTAGTAATTTTGTTGGTACATACATTAATACAAATTATATAATTAGTGAAGGCTTCACGTTCCAGACCATAATATTTATTAAAAGCCCTCATCTTCTAAGCGATGGTAGGCTCAGTTGAACTAGACGTACTAGTATCCATTACTGTAGATGTATCCATCAAGTGGCGCTTTTTTCTAGGTTCGTGAGAATGCCTATACTGCAAATTAATAATTCTTTAATTTGCATGTCATAAAATTCTTTCATTCTTAACATTCATTTGAGCAACACACGCGAATTGAATTAACAGTTTGGAATTTCCTTTGTGAATTGCTCGTTGTGTTGAGCAATCCCTCCGCTGCCTCCAATTTTTTGTTGTTTAATTTTGGAAATTTAAAGTAGCATTGATAATTCATGACACTTGTTTAAAATTTGCATATAAACTCTCTAATCTGCAATAATATCCAATTAAGATAGCTTACCTAGAAATATAAAGAAAAAATCGGTTAGATACAAATACAAAAATTATTAAATGTAATCGAAATTTGTTTATATTCAGTAATTGATTAAAATTGTAAACAGATAAATAAAATTTGCTGTAAAATTGTGCGTGGTTGTTTCATTCAACTTTCTTCTCTTCTGCGAAGCTTTCAATTATGTTAGAATTAATGATACAAAGAATTGTATCCCACACACAGTATTCTTGTGTAGAAAAGCAACTGTCAATAATCTCTTAATCTTATCTTAATTCCTTTTATATCAATATTTTATGTTTACCTTCATACAGTCACTTTCAATTTTCGACGTGATATGAAGACGAACGAAACGAATACAAACGTCATAAATCCCAATAATAGTATATAGAAAAGCGACTTTCCTCTATATACAGCTTTCTGCATTATTAATCTGTTTCATATATTTTACAACAGTTCGTATTTCTTCGAACAATGGCGTCGACTATATTTATTGCAGTCAGTTGCTTATATGTTTTCAACACGGTCATCATCATCACATTTTATATGTCAAACTTGAGATGATGATATTTCCAAAAATAAAAAAAAGGAAAATCGACAACAGCAAAACAATATCTACACAAAAAATTAAGTCATCGAAATATACAAGAAAATTAAATAACAGCAGCAAGAAGATGATGAAAATATATACACGAATGGAGCAACCATGATAAGAAAATTTATAGCAAAAATTGAGATGTTTATTATTTTGGTCTTCGTCTCGTTGTTCGACTCGATTCGAAAATTAACCAAAGAATATTATACCCTCAACACACAGATACAGACAAAAAAAAAACGGATATTTTATTGTACGTACATATTCTATATACGAGGGGGGTGCAATTGTACGATTAGGTGAGGATACTATGGATGACTATTTTTTGTATATAGCTGGTGGTTGGTTTGTGATAAGAATACAACAAAATTAAATACCAGTTATATAAGTTCATGCACTGAAGAATGATAAAAAAAATTATGGATATTTCTCGAAAAACCTTCCCCCATCAAAACTTAATCAAAGTACACGCATCTATAATAGATTTTAATAAGTTTCTATTAGACGAAACGATTTTTTTTTGTTATTGCGGATTAAAAAGCAACAAAAAAGTTTAGTCTTAGATTAACTTATGTAAAAGTTTCGTTGTGTGTGTGTGTGTGTGTGTGTGTGTTTGTTGTGAAGTATAAAAAGCAATTTCTATAAATATTAATAAAAATATCATAAAAAAAAAAAAATATCGAACCAAACCATTTTCGTAAATGAAATTTAATACCATTTAATACAAAATCTTTACTTAACTTAATCTTTAACAACCGAACAAAGTAAAACAATAACGAAAACATTGTGTAATCCATAGATAATAAACACAAAAGTTTATAGACATTTTTATAAGACGAAATACTTTCGAAAATTTTTCATGAAATGTGCAGAGTAAATACATAAAATACAAAAAAAAAAAAATGTAAATTGTCGACCAATCCACCAAGCAGCCGCACCACTTAATTTTCATTTTTATTTTTATCGACTTACAATAACGGGTGTTTTTTTCCATCTTAACATTTTTTGTGCTCTTATGGCCAATTTTAAAATGTCACCCACTTAAAAAAATAAAAATATTCCAATTTTTTTATATTTTATTTAATTTTATTATTAATTCATATTAAACGAAATACTTAAATAAAAGTTCAAATCCCAAAAGTTTTATTTCCCTAAAAAAAAAAAAAAAAAAAATGGATATACATATAACTTGTGGTTGAAAAGCTCAAAAAGCTCTATACAGTAAATCGAATGAAAATATACATACAGTTTTTTTGTTCGTTTGTTTTATTTTATTGAGATCATAAAAATAATCCATAAAAAGAATGAAAAGTTTTATATATTTCAAGTAAAGGAAAATCCAACAACAACAATAGATAAGAGAAGTATCCTCTTACTTTTCATTAAATATCATAAAAAGTAAAAATGCTCGCCCTCTTTCTGTATACATACATATATATGTATGTAAATCTCAAAGCACATACAAATTTCGAAACATTTTGGATACAACACACGTGGCTATAAAATTTCAATGTTTTATAATTAATCTTCCCCAAAGAACGTTCATAACTTATATGTACATACACATATATTAGTGTTGTACACTATCAACCGCTTGACAATAATCACAATGAAATTAATCATAACAAAAGTTTTAATTTTTAAACTTTTTCACCCTGCGACACTAAATATAAAAATCTCTATACTCATCGCATAGGTACATACAGTGACATAAACTATTGTTCGTTCACTTAGTAAAAAAACACGAAAAATTGTTTATCGCGAATTGTTTTAACGAAATATTCGTTTGAAGTTTTAGTCGGCCTTGTAAAGCACTCACATAGTATGGCGCATGAAAAATTGTCTAACACTGAAGCTCGATAATTTTTCGTATGTTTTACTATGTGGCTGCTTGAAAATTTCGACTGAGATTTGATATTAAGAAAATTTAATATTTTTTTTCAATTATTCTTGTATTAATTGCATTTTGTCACATTAAAATAAATTAAAAATTGGATTTAAATTATTTGACAGACGTTTAAATAAAATATGCCAACATATGGGTGTACGAATAATTATTTGTGCAACAGTACATATGTGCGCACGCTGTGTGAATTTTAATTTGTGTACCTTTGTCAAAAAATATTATAATTCCCAAATTAAATTAATTATTCAATATTGGATGGATGAAAAATTCCACAATACACCCATACATTTGGTCGGTCAATAGTGTGTGTGTGTGTTGTGGTTTGAGAAATGCACATAAATCAACAGAGATATGTATATATGGCAGACAATTCCTATCAGTTTTGGTGATGGTCACATTCAACCATTTATATTATAAGAAAAATGTTTTATTTATTTATGAAGGGAAAAAGCTCGCTACTAAACGATATTTGATTGCTGGAGATTCTATTATTTATTTTATTTTCTGTTTGTGGATAGCTGTCATATATAGAATAATAACATATAATTTTTGTTAGAATTTTATAAATATTTAATGATTATTTAATGAGGATAATGTCATTGTGTGTGTGTGTGTGGTTTGGAAAATTCTGTTGTTATATATCGAAATTATATGATTTTCTATATATGTATGTATGGGGAGGGGGGAGGGGGGAGGGGGGAGGGGGGACACAAAAAATATTTTTTGTTTTTCATAAACACTCTCGTCTTTGCCGTCTTCACAAACAAAACAAAATATATAATATAAAAAGCTTGTTTAAGTAAATAAATTCTCATATGCCACCACCAAACAATAAAAATAATTTAATTATTTCAATCTCGATTCTTTTTTTTTTTTTTTTTTGTAGATTTTCATGTGCGGTCATAAACACCTTTATGGTTCACATGAATCACAGTCAATTATGTACATACATACATTTTATATATTAGATGGAAGTGGGGTACTTAATGTTCATGTTATTTTGAGTGATAAAAGTCATGTTTTATAACTTTTTGGACACAAATCAGTTGTTTTCTTTTTTAATATACACGTGAGATGTAAATAATTGGGTTTTATTGATCAATCGATTGATGTTTTAAACACCCAAGAACTCATTTTGGCTTTTAAGTGTTTTAATTCTTGATTTATGCGACAACAATGGCAGTAGTTTGAGAATGATACTTAACTGTTGGTTAATTAATTTTTTTGGTATCTTAGGATATATGCTAAAAATATCCAGAAAAAATTATTAATCTGATAAACCATAATAATATAATAATTGAGATAGTGGAATAGTGAAATCAAATCAACGTGAAATTTGTCCAAAATCTGTCCTAAAAAGCTTCAAAAACCGTTTTCGCTAATATATCTCAATAAAAAAAATGTTATCATTAAGATTTTCTGAATCTACTAGGAAAATCCTAGGAAGCTAACACCATAATGATACCCATACCAAGATGTCTTTGGAAAGCTATCCGAACATTTTTTAATTTTAGGTAAAGTAGAAGATTAGGAGGTTTGTGACAAGCATATTTGAATGACCTCATGTATGTTAATTATGAGTTTATGACGACAGTACAAATACTTCTCAGTTCAAAAATGGAGAGTATTTCGAATCGAGTAGTACGGATGGTCAGTTAAAAATACTATCCATGAAGCATCAAAAACGGTAGAGAATTTAAATGATTTACCAAGTACTTCTGGTATTGTTAGTCTTATTCCTGAATTGAAAACCGCATCGACCACCCGACAACCATTAACTCTATAAGTCAATTAGTATCCGAAGTCGCATATGCTCAATTTCTTAAATTGGCTCAAAAATCGCTTTATCGTTGGCTGAAGAGCTTCTTTTATACCGAGTACTCTACTCGAATTTTATATGGCTTCCTCAAGACTAGACTGATGGTATAAATTTGTTCTTGAAAAACCCAATTGTTTATGGACATATCTGAGTCAACATTAGCTTTTCGTGAGGTATCGAAGCTACTTGGGAACGATTAGTCGGAAAACAAAGTAGCATATTCGAATTTTGATCAAAATCTTTCGTATCTACCTTATAACTCACATACAATATGACTTCATTTACACCTACTAATCTGTTTGTGAAAACAGAAACCAATTTACTTCAAACTTCTATGCTGAAATTCTAAACTAACAGGTCAATACTTTTTGGTAATAAAATTGCCCAAACTTTACCACCTAAAGGCGTATCAGGATAGTAGAATCATTCGGTACTGGAAGCTGGGGCGAAATATCTCTGTAAAAATTATTTCCGAGTCTGTATTTCCTATGCAGCGTGTTGAATGTCGAATCTGAGATGACGAATGCTAAAGTGCACAGTATACCATCTTTGCTTAATATCGTCAGCGAAGAAAAATAGCGGATTTTGGGATAAGTGGTTGGGAGATGAGATTGGAGTAGAGCCTCGGATTGAAATAAATTGGACCCGGACAGTAATAACTTAAGGAAAATTGATTTTACAAAAATATTGAATTCTTGACTAGTTGGAAGAGCACATATCAGGTCGTTATTACCGGTACTGGTGTTCTATAAAATAATGAATGGGACTCAATATAATAAATAAAAATAATTGATACATTAAGTGATACATTATGCCAAATAACGCTAATTTCAGAGATTATAGCTCATATATTGTTCATGTGGAATGGACATTGGTCAATTGGTCAATTGATTTTTGATCTTCGTGCAGTTTGGACGTAAAATCAATGTGCGCGGAATATAATTAAAGTAAAATAAAATTAAAATAAAAAGTGCAGTGTTAGTTCTTTTTTATTATTTTTTTAATATTTAATTTAATTACTGTGCATATAACGAATAATAATTAGTGCTAAAATTATAAGGGGCCTATTTTCCCCCAAAAACAATATCAGCTTTAAATCAGAATAATGGAATGCATGCAATGGGTAAAGTGGAACATAGCCCCAAAAAAAATATAATAACGCAAAATGAAAAAAGTGCTTCGACATCAAATTTAGCAAATTTGGTAATACCACCTTTTAACTCAAAAGAAAATACTAGTAAAAAAATAAATGTTGCAACAGCAAATGAACATGAAATAAATAAAAATGCAAGTGAAAAAATAAACGCTTCAACAGCAAATAAACTCAGTGCAGTGAACATGAATAATGACGATGAAAAAAACAATGAAAGTGCATCAACAACAGATGATAATAAAATAAACAGTGATGTAGGTCAGTGTTTAGTGCAAACAGGGCTGGACAGGTATATTACTGTCAGCTCAAAGCGAAGGAGAAGCCCTCGATCAGCGGCTAGTGCAAACGTGAATAAATTCACCAAGCTAGGTAGTGTTGAATTAACTCAAAGCAACCGGTATTCTTGTTTGGTTGTTGAAGACCCACCGGCCGAAAAAGCTCCAAAACCAGAGAAACCGCCACCAATCTATTTGAGGGAGGAATCAAATAGAGAGCTCACAAAAACAATCGAGTTCATTACTAATGGAGAATTTTATATCTCCGTGATAAAAAGAGGAGATATAAAAGAAACAAAAATTCAACCGCTGAATGTTGACGCTTACAGAGCGTTAGTTAAACATTTCGACGAAGTTGGTAAACATTACTACACCTACCAACTAAAAAGCCAAAAAGGTTTGGTCGTCGTGTTAAAAGGTATAGAGGCCTACGTGGATGCAAATGAAATACGAGCCGCTCTCGCTGAAAAAGGATTTCAATGAAAATCAATCAGCAACATTATTAACCGTGAGAAGTTGCCTCAGCCATTGTTCCGTCTGGAATTAGAACCAGATAATAAAAAAATCAAAGAGAAACATTCAATATTTGATTTAAAATATCTACTGCATAGAAGAATTATCGTAGAGGAACCCAGAAAAAGAACTGGACCGGTACAGTGTGTTAAGTGCCAAGAGTATGGACACACTAAAGCGTATTGCACTTTAAGCGATATTTGTGTTATCTGTGGTGAACTCCATAACTCAAATGCATGCAACAAAGAAAAAACGGAAGCAATCAGTGAGAAAATGCAGCAACTGTGGCGGAAATCACACTGCAAATTATAGAGGGTGTCCAATTTACCTAGAATTGAAAAAAAGAATGAATCCAAGGCAACGAGCAGAGCAACGAATGCTTAATCTTCATTCTTCCACTAAACCAAACGTGCGACCAGAACTTTCATATCATATCGCACAAAATAACCAACCAAAAGCAACTGTTTACAGTAGTGTGCATCCAGAGGTTTCCTATATGCAAGTATCCTTAAGGGTACCATTCCTAAAGTGCAAACAAGCGAAGAAGGAAACATCGCAGCAGCTTTAAGCAAGTTAACTAACATGATGCAAAGCTTCATGGCGATGATGGAGAGAACCATGAATCTAATGATGCAGAATATGAGTACGCTGATGCAGGTAGTCGTTAAAAACCAAAAATGACTGTCCTTAAAATAGCCATATGGAATGCAAACGGCCTAGCACAACATAAAGCAGAGGTTCAAGCATTCCTCACTGAGCACAATATTGACATAATGTTAATATCTGAAACACACTTCACCAAAAAAACCTATTTCAACATTAATGGGTATTCTGTTTATGATACAAAGCACCCAGATGGGAAAGCACATGGAGGCACAGCTGTACTGATAAAAACAAGATTAAAACACTATGAATTTATCAAATATGAGAAGGAACATATCCAATCAACGAGCATCTGTCTGCAGGAGTGGTCTGGGAACTGTGTCATATCAGCAGTGTACTGTCCTCCAAAACATGCTATAAAAAAACTGCAGTTCATGGATTATTTCAGCCAGCTAGGTAATAAATTTCTTGCGGGGGGTGATTTCAACGCCAAACACACCCAATGGGGTTCCAGATTAACATCGCCGAAAGGCAAACAACTTTATGAAGCTATAGAAGAACAGTCCCTGGATTACTTATCCGCCGGTCACCCAACGTACTGGCCCACAGATAAAAAGAAAGTTCCTGATTTAATTGACTTTTGTGTAACTAAAGGCATTCCACGCACATATGCTAAGGCCTCCGATTGCTATGATCTGTCTTCTGATCACTCACCTGTAATTGTAAGAGTGAGCACCGGCGTCCTAAGAATAGAAACGCCAAAACGGCTTACAAACAAACAAACTGATTGGGATCAATATAAGAGGCCAGTCGAACAAAATTGTGTACTGAATATCCCTCTTAACACACCAGCAGATATTGATGCGGCGGAAGCAAATTTAAAAGATGTCTTATCATTATCAGCTGAAAAGGCCACACCCATCTTAAATAGTACAGAAAAAGTTAATAAACTGTCACAAAATATACAGGAACTAATCCAGGAAAAGCGGAAAATTCGCCGCCGATGGCAAGAAACAAAATCACCGTTGTTAAAATGGAAATTAAATCGAGCTATTAAGACTCTAAGATTTGCATTGCGGGAAGAAGAAAACCAGAGCGTCCAGAATTACTTAAATGAACTCTCGGCAACCGAGAGGACAGATTATTCTTTCTGGAAGGCAACAAAAAAGTTAAAAAGGCCAACAAACTCGAATCACCCGATTAGACTACCAACTGGAAACTGGGCGAGAAGCGATGAAGAAAAAGCCAATGCTTTCGCTGCTCATCTAACAACAGTATTCGCACCACACGAAGAAACTAAAAACTTCGTGTTACCCGACCAAATAGATGATGGTTTGTTCTTCAAACCCATACAATATAATTGGAAGAAAGTTAAGAATACAATTAAAAATTGTATAAGTCCAAAAAAGGCACCAGGACATGATCTTATTACTGGAAAAATGATAAGGGAATTGCCAGACAAATGCATAAAACTAATAACATTCATATTCAACGCAATCATGCGGACTGGTTATATTCCTCAAAAATGGAAGATATCTTTGATCACAATGATACATAAAGCTGGAAAAAATGAAACACATATTTCATCATATCGTCCAATAAGCATGCTGCCTACAATCTCAAAACTATTTGAAAAAATGTTACTAACGAAATTGAAACCAGTATTAGAAGAACGGCATATTATTCCAGACCATCAATTTGGGTTCCGAAACCAACATGGTACCACAGAACAAGTACACAGAATCGTAAATGCAATCAAAAACATCTTTGAGGAAAAGAAATATTGTTCTGCTGCCTTCTTGGACATTGCACAAGCCTTTGATAAAGTTTGGCATGATGGGCTAATATACAAAATTAAAGGACTTCTACCGAAGAAATTTCACTCAGTTCTGGGAAACTATCTCCGTCAAAGGCAGTACATGGTTAAACAAAATAATGCAACTACTTGTTTAAATGATATCAACGCAGGTGTTCCACAAGGCAGCGTTCTAGGTCCAATATTATACTTGCTGTACACAGCTGACTTACCTGTAACCAACAAGGTAGTCATATCAACCTTTGCCGATGATACGGCCGTCCTGGTGTCACACGGTAATCCCGAAACTGCCTCAAAGGAATTACAGAATCATCTAAACAAAATCGAGAACTGACTGAAGACATGGCGCATAAAAGTGAACGAAAACAAATCAACTCACGTCACATTCACGCTAAACAAACGCACTTGCCCACCAGTGGAATTAAACAATATAAATATACCTCAACAAACCAAGGTCAAATACTTAGGAATGCACCTGGATAGAAGGCTAACAAATAAAAATAAAATTTTCCAAGATGTATTGGTTGATGGGAAGAAAATCTCAGCTGTCATTAGCCAATAAAGTTTTATTGTACAAAGTGATAATCAAACCCATATGGACATATGGTATTCAGTTATGGGGATCCACCAGCGCGTCAAACAGAGAACTCCTGCAACGAACCCAAGCAAAAATACTTCGTAGTATTACCAATGCTCCGTGGTACATTCGAAATAGTAATATACACGATGATCTTGGAATTAAAACTATCAAAGAAACCATTAAAGAATTCAGTTCGAAATATTACTCAAAACTAGAGACACATCCCAATGAATTGGCCAGGGATATATTAAAACAGCCGCGATTTAGGCGACTTAAAAGATCAGATCCACTTGGACTGATGAACCTGTAAATATATTAAACGTTTAGGTTTTACATATAAATGTAATCTAAATTAAGTAAATAGTGAGCACAATAACAAGTATTAACATTGGTTAAGACTTAAAATATGTAATAATTTTAGCTTAAGATTTGAATACTTCTTGTTAGTTTCTTTTGTAGAAAGATTCAAGAATAAAGCCATTGGCAGCATTTAAAAAAAAAAAAAAAAAAATGTGGAATGGAAGCAATGGTACATTAGACTATCCACATCGATATTGAATATTCTATAAAAAAGAGCAAATTTTTGAAAGATTCCATTATCGTCTTATGTATTCAAAATTTTTACCCAAATTTGAATGTCTAAAATGTGTGTTATAAGCGTTAGTTATTGTATTTAACACCAGGCTCATTGAATCTCCGCGAAATTTAATTTTTTAAATTCTAAACATAAAGGTTATCGACACTACCTACCCCCTTTATTGACATTCATTTTATTTGAATTTTCAGTATTGTCAGCTTTTGTCAAATTTTAGAAACGAAAAACTAATTTTATCCTAAATATAGCGAAGATACGATATCGCAATGAAAGCCAAGTTATGTATGCGTGTGAAGTTAGCCCGAAAAGAATTTCAAAATAATACGGTAGTAACACTAACATACCAATATTGCGCTATTTTTGAATATCATCCAACAAATATTACTGTGGCGAAATATTGTGATATCACCACCAAAAGGAAATTTCTAAAACGATAGTTCTGATTCCACCAGGAAAATAAGTTTTCATCCCGCCGAAATGATATAACCAAAAGACGCCACAGATGTCCGAAGATTTATCAGATACTGACCTCAAATCTCGCTTGATATGGAATTTTTAGGGAATTGGTACATCGTCCTTATAGCAAAGTAAGAAAAAAAACAAAATTTTCATTGTTGTCGTCGGAAGTCATCCTAGATATCGATTACCAAACGTAATTTTTTATCAAAAATGAATAGACTCAAAGAGATTTTTGATGATGGTATTCGATCAGTAATGTATCGACAGTTTATTATTATTTGTATTCCTACTAAATGTCTTGTTCAAAAAACCCCATTCCTCCTAGGTGTCACTACATTGCTAGCAAAATGTCTGGCTCAAGTAACGCCATTCCTACTAATTGACTGGCTCAAGTAACTCCATACCTACTTTAAAGCTATAAGTAAACCGAATGGCTGTATTATGTTTAACCTGTGCCTCTATTTTGGTCGTAAAATAAGAAATGAGACAAGGAGCACCGCAAGTTGTTAGTAGTGATCAACATGTATATGTGTTAATTTACGTGCATTTCCTTTTCAAGCAAAGACATTTTTCTTTTTTGAATCTTTTGTTTCGCTTCTCGTATTATTTTTTTTAGTTCTCCTTCATCTGTTGATGAAATTTTGATTTGGCAACTTGTGAATTTTAAATATTCGAATCAAAATTGGAAATCTTAATGTTTAAAATATTAAAAATTTTAATATTATTAATCGAAATTTACAAAATTAAAATTTAAAAATTGTTTGTTTTTAAATTTTAAATGAAAATTTAAAAATTTTCAAAAAATTATTTCTATTCAAATATTCTTAATTATCAAATTACAAAATTGGAACAAATATCTGAAATAACTATAAAATTCTAAATATTATATTCTGATATGCAAATTGGAATAATCAGAATTCCAAGTACTTCAGAATTTATTATTAAATTTAAAAATCTGAAATATTTTAGAAATTTTTAATTTATTTAAATTTTCAAAATTTGGTATAATTAGTATATTTTAAAACAATTGATGGAACGCTAAAAATATTTTTGAGAATACTTCAAAGTTCAAAAATTTGCAAAATTGATCGCATTTAAAATTTTAAACAATATTTAGAATTTCCGTAATTTTCAAAATTATCTAAACACAATTTCAAAATTTAATTTTAGTTTTTATTAACAAAAATTTCGGTATGATGTTTAAAGATTATTGCTGAAGACTGTCGGTATGTGATGTTTATTATTTGTCAAGCGATGCTCTGTGCAATTATTCGACACTGAAAGTTTGATTCTTCTCGAGGCTAGTAGATGTATAAAAGTGATTTTAGGTTTACCTCTAGCTTTTTCAGCCAAAATATCACCTGATATAGTATTGTCAGCTAAATATATAACTTTTAGGAGCGACTATGGTATTGATTGCTCTACATAAGACAGGGACAAGCATATTTTTATATAATTTTTAATTCCTTCTGTTTATAGGCTCTAAATCTACGGATTTTTGTCTAAAACTTGCAGGGCTGATATTGATACGCCTACGGCTAATTGTGATAATTAGGAAATAATTGATTCAAAAGATATATGTATACATACAGAAGAGAGATGTAATGAAATCTAACGCGAATGTGAGTGTTAGTATGGACCAGACAAGTTAGAATTTTTAAAATTTAAATACTCACTTTTAAATTACAGCCCCTTCAAATTCGTAAATTGAAAGTTAAAAGTTTGAAAAACTTAATTTTTAAAGATTCTCTAGATTGTCGATTTTAAATTTTATAGATTTTAAATTTGTATAATTCTTATTCTAAAAATTTCAGATGAAAAATCTAATTGCTAGTAGCTGTGGTAATGAGTCGAAGGAAGAAAATGTGATCCATCTGCTCTCTACCAAATGGGAACTTCCCATTTAGACGACCTAACTGATGTTAGTTAGATCGATGTCAAGGACCTTCAACGCTTCTTGGTAAGCTCAGGATGGTTCGATGAATGAAGAGGAGGTAATTTAAATGTGGTACAGCTACGTAGTAAATTGTGTCTATGCTAGTCCATTAGGACGGCCACCCTAACCTAACTTAACCTAATGTACCTATCATAGCATAATTTTGGGACAATTAACACAATGTTACACTAATTGCCCGTTTATCAACTAATTAAATTTGATAAGAGAGATGACCAATACGAACTTCTGGGAGATATTGGACATCTGCCATGGATACAGGCGATTACAAGTGGGGTAGTTTGGAGCAGTAATCTAATGAGCCTGATTAATTTTATCAGAGCTGCCACTATTGGAAGTGCTGTTTCTATTGTACGTGTCAAGAGAAATTTAATGCCCAGCTGATTAAAATAATCGATAAATTGCTGCTTTTTGATTGCTCGTTTCGGTGAACAGTAATTTTCAGGCCATTAATCCAGAGTAATGTATGAATTCGTCATATACTATTTGTATCGCTATTCCATCAAATTAGTTAATGTATTGGTATATGTATACGACCCAAACTATAAGTACAAAAATCAATAAGCTCCGAAAAATCGAGGTACTATAAAATTAATTTCTATATTTTCCCAAATATTCATAAATCCCCCATCCACGCTCTCCTTTTATTTCTCATCCTAAAAATTAGAATGTCATGCGGTAGAAATGTAATTCCATGTCTGTTTGGTATTAAGAGATATATACATTTTGGTGCTTATACTCGTGTATAAATATACACATATTTTAAATATAAACATACACAACATAAATTGTGGCAGGAGGCTGAACTGAGAGGTATACACATACGTATATACAAGCAGATAAAGAAAACCCAAAATAAATGTAAATATTGGCTGAAAATAAAATAAGAGGAGCTTTTTCTGGGGATAGGAGCGGTTGAAGGCAATTTATATCATTGTTATAGTAATTGAATTATATATTCGGTGCGGAAAAAAAATCAAAACTTTGAACACTGCAATTATCGCCAATCATCTTTTTATTTTTTTGGTTTGTTTGGTTTGATTCGCACATACATATATACGTCAATTATCTATTAATGATTATGGCTTGTGTACACATATGAAATATTAATGGGGAAAACGAGAAGATCAAACCAACAGGCAAATAATGATAATAAAAGTATATATCTAGATGTATGTCAAACAGCGGAATAAACAATAGGGAGTAAAATATTAGGAATACAAGGATGAAAAGCTTTATATACATTTTTTAAGTCGATTTTCCAGAAAAAAATGTTTTTTTCGCACACCAAAATCATTTATATTTTTGTGCGATTTTATAAACAAAAAAAAATAAAAAAGCAACAACAACGACGACGATGACGACAACAAAAACAACACAACAATAAAAGGGAAACTCTATGTGCGAGTATATACACAGCCATACCATACATTGACAGAGTGTGATATGACAGACAACAATAGAGGAAAATCTAAAACAATGAAAAAAATGAACATGTCATCACCATTATCTAAATGAACTTTTTTTCTTCCTCGTTGTGTGTGTGTGTGTGTGTGTGTGTGTGTGTGTGTGGTGTTGTTTTGTTTTTATTTCGAGCTTTTATTTTTTATTTTATTCTTTTAAATCTAATCTTGTTGTCTTGTGAATGGAAAGCTTTTTTTTTATTTATATATCATTTGTTATGGAATTTTACGTTTATTGCTGTATATGTAACGTATATAGATGTCACCTTTCAAATTAAGCGTTTTGTAAAGGAAAAATATATTTGTTGTTGCGGATGATGGATAAATGAAAATAATAGACAGTAAATTATGATGGATTTCGAATGGTTATGGCCGTGTGTGTGTATAATAAAAACGAATATGACAATGAAAATAATTAGAGAAATGGTTGGCAGATATTTGATTTAATGAACTTTGTGTTTCATAAAATACCCCTAAATATTGTGTTTACCATGTCTATAATATATGTAGATGAATGTATACAAACAATCTGAATTCTAAAGAAAATTACCTGATTGAAAAAATTTGTCTGTTTAAACATATCATTATACGAGTATTTGTTGAACCATAAAATTTACCTTTAATTTTGTCAAAAATACCTGTTATACTTTGATTATGCTGAAAAAGCTCTTATATTTACTTGCAAATAAGATAATTTAATTTTATTTATTTTTTTAACTTAAAATATACAGACACATACCCAGAGATACTCAAATAAAATGCGATGAATATTCTTTTGATGTCCTATCCGCATCGCATCCCCTCTTTCAATTTCACATTATTTACATATTGTTTACCAAATATCAATTTTGGAACAAAATTCTAAAGAATTTTTTTTCACAAATAGGAATAAGAAAATGTTCAGACATAAAACATTTGACGAGCTGCTGTAATAGTGTGTCGGTATTTACAAACCCAAAGAGTTAATCTTAACTTAAAACCAAAAAAACCAATCCCTACAGTAAAATCTAATATTCATCAAGGATTTTGGTTAAGTTTATCCTTTCTACTTTGTATATGTATGAGTTTTGTATTTTTATTAAATATTTTAAATACTGTCAAGAGTAATCTTTATTTAAATAAATAATTTTAATTTTTTTTTTTTTTTGTGTTTTTGCTATTTTCCATTTTCTTCTTCATCTTAAATAATTTTAATCTTTTCGTTGTTTTTGTTCCTTTAGTTTTTTTATTTATGTTTTAATGTTTTTATGCTACTATGTGCTATATGCTGTGTCATTTTCTGTTGTTGTATATATTTGAAAATTGTATACATTAAAATTCATTGAATGTGGTTGAAAGTTTGAAAGGAAATTTATTTTTAATTCATGAGAATTATACATAATGATTTTTAACAAAATCGCATCCCCGCGCGCACCATCACAAAATGTATATTCAGAGAGTGTAGATTTTATATGGTGGAAAAGTTAAAGTGGCCAATTTTCCCGAAAGAGAATTTATAATGTATGGACAATTGTGATTTTGTTGTCGTGCAGAAATTGTATATTTTAGAAAAGTGGTTCTAGTTATAGGTGAACCTGTTTATAGATGAACTTTGAACATTGATAGGTTATAGGTGTTTCCTGGGGTGAAATTGTATGTCTGGTTTTGTTTTTCTGAACTTTCAAGAAACAGCTAAGGTTAAAACATTTGTGTACGCTTTGTTATGATTATCACAATCATGAACATCTTAATGAGCAATCCATTAATTTTCTTAAAAGCTTTTCTAGAAAGCCAAGGAAACACCCACGTATTATTTTTAAATATTACGTGCTTGGTATTAAGTTGTTTAGGAACAAAATTCCAACATCAACATTCTACTCGCACATCACGTGTGCAGTCGGACTTAAAAAATATGACTATTGCCGATTACTTTATATTCTAAACCGTAGGTGTCAAGCAAGCTGCCTTACATAGGTTAGGTTAGCTCTGCTCACCTTTGATAATATGCTCCGTTGTAGCCCGTATAATACTCGTATTAAATAACTAAAATAATTATTAATGAAGTGGGGAATTCGGATGACCATCAATCATGAAGAAAGGGGATCCATCAAATTCCAATACCTTAAATGATATTATATGGGGCCTAAAATACAGTCGAACTATATGGGTGATGGTAACAACCCTTTGTGATTAAGTTTAAGTCCGCTGAACACAAAAATCATCTAATGACTGAAAAACAAACGCGACTCGCTTCTTCTCGACAGCGGAATAATATTTCTCCGATTTGTTTAGTACCCGATCATCATCGTCATTCCGCTGTGACAGAATTATCGCTAGCATCAGTAATGTGTCGCTAGTATCAGAAGAGATGACGTAAAATTGTTTATTGAAGAGAGAATATTATAAAATTAGAGGTTCGATTACTTTTTCCTTGAGTTTTTGAAAGATCTCTATACACAGTGCATTCTTTTGAAGTAAGACATTCAATGGCTGTGATAATTCGTATAGTAGAAGAAAAGATTGTTCTTCTGATTTTTTATGGAGTTGGAAAATTTTGAACCACGTCTATTTTTTAGGAACCTGGTTTTATTCCGTGGTTAGAAGTTATTACGAATAAAATGACATTTTGACAATTTCCTCTATGGTTACAATCTGAGGATCTTAACATTATTCATTATGCGCAGAAATGTATGGCTGGGGCTTCCTTTAAAGTAAAAAGCATTCTTGTGATTCATTGTTACATTTTTTAGGAACGACCAGCAAGGGCGAACTAAACTGACTGTTATTGTTTTAAATTACACCGCTTTGTCATGGAAAGCTTTTAATATATCGTCTAAAACATTTGACCAAGGATTTATTGTCTAATGTTTAATGTATAACACTCACTGTAGCAAAGGAGTTGATGATTCGTGAAGAACATAAAAGTTCGTTGAATCTCATGTTAACGATTTTTTCTGCTGTTTGCAGTTGTCGAGTGAAGCGCCCGGTTTTTGTCACGCTATTTTGTCGACACGGTTCAGCAGTAAAGTTTTGGTCATTTAACTAATTCACACAACTCTAAACACGCAAGGAATTGGTACGAAATTATACAAATCGATGTTATCTCAAAGAAGCTATGATTCCACAGGCTTTCGACCTATTGAAGAATTCTGCGCTATAGTGAAAAGAATGCTGAAGAAGTATATTCATATATACACTGTGACGAATGACCCTCTAACCATGAAAGAACAATTTTCGAGTCTGTCCAATAACCATGAAAGGACAATTTTCGAGTATGTTCAAAAAAAATTCTTTTCAATATGAAGATTGGGCCAGAAATAACGAAGATAAAGTACGAAATTTTGCTGAATACCTGGAAAAAATATTTGAACCACATGATGACCAATCATTGGAAGCTGAAATAATAACTGAAGAGGTTGTACAGGAAAGTGACGAAATCCTACGAGCAACACCAAAAGAAGTCATGTATGAGATAAAAACAAATATGAATCAAAATGAGAAAAGCGCCGGGTTATGACCTTATCACAGCAGAAATTTTAAAAGAACTACCAAGGAAAGCACTATTAAAGCTCACCAATATTATAAATGGCGCCTTTCGATTGAAATATGTACCCAGCCTCTGGAAAATTGCAGAAGTAATTATGATTCCGAAACCTGGGAAACCACCACACAAAACTGGATCATACAGGCCAATATCACTATTACCAGTTATGTCTAAACTCTTTGAAAAGTTATTAGTGAAAAGGCTAAATCCGATAATTGAGAGGAAAAACCTGATTCCAAATCATCAGTTCGGTTTTCGCAACCAACACTCAACATTAGATCAAGTACACAGAATAACTAATATTATTGAAGGAGCATTAGAGGAGAAAAAAGTCTGCTCAACGATATTCTTAGACGTTGCACAGGCCTTTGATAAAGTTTTGCATGAAGGACTTAACTATAAGTTAAGAACTGTACTACCAATGCAATTCACTACAATATTAGAATCATACTTGAAAGATAGATTCTTTAGAGTAAAATTAGACGATTCCTATTCTGAATTGAAAGAAATCAAGGCAGGAGTACCGCAGGGCAGTGTATTAGGTCCTGTCCTATACCTTTTGTACACTAATGATCTCCCTGTATTAGAAAAGAACACTGTGGCGACCTTTGCTGATGACACGGCAATCTTAGCTGCTGGAGATAGCAACGAAGAATCAACACAGAGTTTACAGTTGGCTATTACTCAAATACATAACTGGACCAAAAGATGGCGAATTAAACTTAACGAAACTAAATCACTTCACATCAATTTTACAAACAAACGACTCGAACATATTCCGGTTACAATTAATCAAGAAATAATACCGTATGCCAACACGGCTAAGTACCTTGGCATGACACTAGATGCAAAACTGCGATGGAAAGCACACGTCAAAAAGAAAAGTGAAGAACTAGGGCTTAAATATAGAAAGATGTATTGGCTGATAGGAAGGAGCTCCGCTCTATCAACATACAACAAACTTCTATTATATAAACAAATTTTAAAACCGGTTTGGACTTATGCTATCCAACTTTGGGGTTGTACCAAACAGAGCAACGTGGAAATCATCCAAAGATTTCAAAACAAAGTATTAAGGAACATCGTTGATGCACCATGGTATGTTAGAAACAGAGACCTCCATAGGGACCTTAAAGTGGACACTGTTTCAAAGGATATCCAAAAAACTGCACTGAGACATAGGCAAAGGCTCGAGCAACATGTTAACACTGAGGCAACTAAGCTGTTAAACAACACAGATATTGTACGCAGGCTCAAACGAACTAAACCTTTTGAGCTGGTGTAATTGCTAGGGTAAACAGCGTAATGCTGATCTAAAACCCACAATAACGACGTGGTTTAATTCAATTTATCAGACACTATGGAACACCAGTGGGAAGAAGCCATAGATTAATACAACATAGTAAATTAAGTTAGAATAAAATTGCTTATTAGTCCAGGTGAGTAGATTGTAATAATTGTTTATTTAAAATATTTAAATAAAATTGAAAAAAAAAAAACATATGAAGATTAAGAATTCGACTCTAATCATTGTTTGTGCGCATAATTGCACTGAACACAATTCTATTTCTTTTAGCTAGCATCGGCGTAGCCTTGCAACTGGATTGAATTTGTTGCTACATCTGAAAATTGATTCCGATCTATTCGAACATTATTGAGCAGTCGTAAATTTCTTCGAAATTTGTACCATATTGTATGCAGGTGTTGCGGTAAGGCTGCGCTCCAATTTTATTTCAATAGCAATAATTGTTGATAGTAAATTCTAGCAAGTAGTATAATTGATCCGGTTAATCTGAACGGATCAAAACATTCTTGCGATATCCGCTAAAACCCTTCATTTTCCATTCAGTCCAGCCATGCTTATAGTTTGTCGATGGTTTGACACGTTATGCAAATTGTCTCCTTGTAATCGGTTTCGAATATAACTCACGTATACTTCCTTGAGTATCACTTCACTAGTCTGTGGATGATTATTCCTCTGTTAAATGATCCTGCTGTGTATTTCACCAAATGGTCAATTAAAGATGTGCATCGTTTTCGTTTACCCTTGGCGAAACATTTCTACAACATATAGTGGTGCGCCATATACAAAAATAAATGTTCAGCAATCGCTCTCATGATCCCAAGAGTCTTATATTCATCAAGAAATTTACTGTATTCGTGCCTTAAACTAATATTTACCTTTTGAATCTCGGGCGACAGTATTATTGAAATGATACAAAGAAATTTTTCAAATGTTCTACTTCCATAATCACTGAAGAATTTTGTCTGTAGCAACTACCGAGTCAAATAAAGTATTTTGCAATATAGGTGAATCGACAGATAATTTAATTTGACCTACAGAAAGTAAATTGAAAAATAACTGGGCTCTAATTAGTAAGTCAACTTTCTGGTGGCTTCGTAGTGTGGATCAGCCAACTGAATATTGGTTGGAATTTTCCACGGTGAAATTTAATTTCATAATTCACATCTACGTCAAATTGAGTGAAAAATGAATTGACGGGTGATGAATTGTCACAAATGACTACTTGGATAATAAAATTTAAGTGGGATGCTGAGGCTTATAGCTCTTCCATTTAACACCTTCACTATGCAGCCGTTGCTAAATAAACATAGCCATTATTATTCTTATTATAACTTGAAAAGCTAAGTC
This sequence comes from Tipula unca, assembly GCA_951394425.1. Taxonomy (NCBI): domain Eukaryota; kingdom Metazoa; phylum Arthropoda; class Insecta; order Diptera; family Tipulidae; genus Tipula; species Tipula unca. Next base: position 215,426,746 of record OX596381.1, read on the forward strand.
CGTGTTTTCAAACGTGGTATGTAATGACACTGAATCCGCTTGATTTGATGACTGTTTTGCCATTTTGAGTTCAAACACAATTAATAATTACAATGCACTCAAATTTTGTTCAAATCTAGTTGAATATTTTACCGTATTGTCACTCGTATAACTAATCTATAAAAGAACTACAGATTTTAGCTCAGATTCATACTGGCATTCTACCTCGAATTTCAGTTAAGCATATTCAATTGTTCGTTTTCTTTAGGGGACTGTTATAGAGCAAAGGAAGCCCCATGTGCGTATAGCCCTTGACACGGTAGCTAACGCCGTTGCTTAGGTGATACTCATTGCATTCACAATATATTTTAATATTTTAAAGCTCAATTTAAAAGTTCAGCAGTATTGCTAACATCAAGCTTTATTCTAGATCTGTCGAATTATTTGTTTAGTTTAGATCATTAACGATAGTTCATAAGATTATTGAAGATTTGATCTTTCCAAATTACCATTTCATTCTTGATAATGAGAGCAGAAAAAAAGGAAGAATGAATGTGAAGGTAATTGTGTAGCTGTTTACAAGATTTTTGATAATTAGCAAGATTTTTTTTAGAGTTGGTCAGATTTTGCAATGAATCTTGTTTTTAGTTTGAACCAAAGTTACTTACATTCAAAAATGGCTGGTCCAGCCAAAGTAGGAGTTAGCACGCAAAACGCTGACATTTTACACTATTTTGATGGCTAATGACCTAATTTGAATTTAGTAGTGGATTTCCTTCGGCGGCCAGTTTTCGACACGTCGAGTATACCGAAGATTACAATATTTATTGTCAACGACGACAGTTAAGACATCATTAAACATCTACGATATTTTGGCATATTGAAATTGAATGTTCACATTTCACAGTTGTATTAATTTATAAGACAGTGATTCAGTTAAGCCGTATGTCATATAATAAATTGATCGTCTCAGTATAAATTTTATCTCTTCCCCTATAGTTGTCAAATCAATAAAATTTAGAACAGATTAACAGACAAAACTAGTTTTGTCAACATTCAGATTAAAATGTTAATAATTTTAAAATTTCTAGAGATAGATACAACTTTCTTAACCTAACCAAACTAGAAAAGAGATTTAATTGCATTGAAAAGGTTGGAAAACTTTCTGCGAATCGCATTAAGTCTAACAAAAAATCAGTGGTTTAAACGTAAGTTTATCCGCGTAATAAATCTAAATTAGTGCTCTTTACCGAGTGCTGGTCTAGAACAGTACAATTACTTTGAACAAATTAGAGTGCTTAAAGCAGGCCATTTGTGCCTAAATATTCTCTGCATGGAATAATGGAATAAGACGTCTGTTCTATTTTCAATTGGTTTTTAGATCAAGACGTAATGATTAATAGAAGCAGTTGGGGGCATTAGTATTACGGCGCGAGAGGTGAAATTCGTGGACCGTCGTAAGACTAACATAAGCGAAAGCATTTGCCAAAGATGTTTTCATTAATCAAGAACGAAAGTTAGAGGTTCGAAGGCGATCAGATACCGCCCTAGTTCTAACCATAAACGATGCCAGCTAGCAATTGGATGGAGCTACATATATGGCTCTTTCAGTCGCTTTCCGGGAAACCAAAGCTTTTGGGCTCCGGGGGAAGTATGGTTGCAAAGTTGAAACTTAAAGGAATTGACGGAAAATAATTTATCTTTATTATTTTTTAGTACTACATAAAAGAAATTTTGTTTGGAAGACGATTTTTTGTTGTTGTTGTTATTGCGCAAGATACAGGGTGCCAAATATTTGGATAATGAGCGGAAATGGTAAAGTATTTGTGGCTGTCAAATAAAAACTTGTTTTCGGATAATTAGGATAGAGGGCCCGGTGTTTAGGTAAAAGTATGGCGACTAAGAAAAAAATATTAAAACTGCATCATCTTTAAATTCCTTCCAAAATTTTGTTTTTCAATTTTCTAAAAATGTTATTTTTTTCGGATAGAATACGAATATTTTTTAGTTTCTTGAAAAATTAATTTAAGTACGATCGGGTCACGCCTTGTGTTTTTAATTATTGAAATTTTATTTAACATTTACATAGATAATTAAAATCTTAGAAACAAATTTTTCTACGAAACTATCAAATCCGTTACCGTTGTTGTATACAATATATACAACTATATATCATAATTTTGGGTATTGAATTCAATTCATAATTACTTATACCTAATTACAATTACAAGTACAGATTATGATTATTTTTGTTTACAACAAAAAGGATTAAAGCAAAACTTTTATATTTTGTCCCCGACAAACTAAAGTTTTGAAATTTTAAACCGAACAATCTTTAAATTATTATCGAATTTAGCTAGCTGACAAGCTCGGTAAAAAGTCAATTAAGCACATTCGACATTAGAAAAATGTATTAACAAATTATTACAAAACCAAATACCAAACCATATAATATTAATCCTTTTAAATATTTTAACACCATTATATAGACGATAAAAATAACAACCACCTTCCCGACAACCTCTCCTTACCTCTTTCAATCAAATAAAATTTATTTTATTGAATTAAGCACAAAACCTTAAAATCAATATTTTATTTTCCCAATATACACTCCCGCAATAAAATACCAACCAACATAACACGAGATCAAATCAATTGACATGAAAATAGATTAAAATTAATAATTATTTTTCGATATAACAACAATAATTATTTATTAGAAATTTAGAAATATATGTATTTATAACGAAATGTCGACGACGAAACAACAATAGCGACATTACCGATCTACATTTAACGATATGGATTTTTTTTTTGTTGTATATAAATTCCTTAAAGTCACGAATGATGAAACGAACGAATCAAACCAAACCAAACCAAAAAAAAAATATATATATAAATGTACAGAGAGCTATTAGAGATTCTAATCGCTTGATTTTGATTCATCAATCAAATTGGGTTTTTATTTGATTCTAACTTTATTATATATAGAACACACTGTACTTATAATTTTGAGTTTTAAAAAAACGTCGATTGTGCAATTAGAAAAAAATGTAAAATTAACGTTGAATTTAGTTCTGTTCGACTGTCTGTCTATTACTTAACTTAATATGATTGTGAAAGGTCATCTCAAATTCTGTATATATAGAATAGAATCCATTCGGTAATTTTACTTTTTGTTCTTGTTCTTCTTCTTACGCCATGTCAATATACGATCAAGATTTTAAAAATTTGATAAATGTATCGGTTTTAAGACAAAAAAAAATATTTTAGTGCAACATACACAGCTATTTATAGATTTCCTAATTGTGATATATGTATATACGACGTATATATAGAGAGTTGTTTATCGAAACGAAATGAAACACCTTGAAATATCGGATGTTTTGTAACGATTTGATTGATTTCAGATTGATGGGAGAATTAGATAGTTGCGGACGAAAAGAATATTAATTGTGTAATGTAGAGATGTTTGTCGTGTCGATAGACATAATTAGTGCGGCGCGTATATGATGATTAATCGATTGAGGAAGTTGTTTTTCTCAAACATGCCCTCACCATGAATTGCTGCTATATGTGTATCCAAATAATTAAATTTCGTCTTTGTAAAATTTCGCACACCCCGGCTGGATATCAAAAATTCGCTAAATTTGATTTATATGCTTACTGAATCACAAATAATCTCTATATACATATTTATACATTCATTAACCCGATATAAAGGCAATCGATATAAACATTTTATATACATCTACTCAATTTATTTATTTTTCTACTTAATTGACTTGGAAATATATTGTATACATATATACACGAGTATAGTAAAAAAAATACTCTGCATTCAATTTCAAAGTGTTGTTTTCATTTATTCAATGAAAATAATAAAAAAAATTTCCACTTTTCTTGTTTATTTATCCAGCATATAGATTTCCAGATATACACTACAATGTATACACTACATTAACATTTTTATTTTGGCCAGAATTCAAATAAAATATTCAAAATTTTGTATTTTTTCTGTTAAATCCATGAGTTTTCCCAGTTTTGTGATTTTTAATTTGCTATATTTTTCATCTTTGTGAACGAAAGAAAATGATACAGCAACAGATGTACATTTTTATAATTTATTTTACAAGACGAAAACAAATTTAGTATATGGATTTGGAAAATAGAAAAACAAAAAAAAAAAAAAAATCTCTAAATATGGAATCACATACACAAATTGTCAGTGCCAGAAGTTTTAATAAGATGACAACCATGACTAATAATATTCATATATTTTGTTGAACAGAAAGATTTCGTTTCGTTTTTGAATTTATGATCTGCTATATTATGTTGAATTTGTAATGGTTTTATGGAAAACGAATTACGTTCAAATGCGCATACCAAATTAATTTTGAATGGTTTGGTGAAATTCTCGAAACCATTCTGCAACCTACTATATGTACTAATATTGATTTATTGCTGTACACGGCTGTACACAAAAAACATCAATTTGTAGTTAATATTAATTATCAAGTGGATAGTCGAGTGCAAATACATACAAAACAAAGAAATTCCTAGACGTCTAGAAGTTCCCGTATGTCTGTTGGTGTTTGTGAAGTAGAAAATTGATTTATATGACCTGAAATTTGGATGCAGTAAATGATGGTGTGGTAAATCGGCGATTGAACTATAGTATTTTGTCAGACAAACATGGTTACGGTTTTTTAAATCCATTTCAGCTTCATGTGGGGCTGTCACTTTTCTTCATTTCTTGGAAATTTGGTCAGAATAATTTTTTTATATTACCTAATTAAGGTGACGCGTGAGAAAAGTCTGGGATTGCTGAAATTTAAACAGGCAGAATTTGTTCATACTTAGCACAGAAGTATCCTATAGAATTTCAAATAATATCTCGATGAGAAATTCCCAGGTCTAGAACTTTGGCCATACAATTTTTTTTGTATATAGCTTTATTAAGGTGACACGTGACAAATACCCTGGGATGGGATATTGAGGAAATTTGAGCAGGTAGAATTTATTCATATTTGGCTCAGAGGTACCCTATAGAATCCCAAATAATATCCTGATGAAATATTCCCAGGCCGGCTAGAACTTCGGTTAGAATAATTTTTTTATATAACTTTAATTACATAGGTGACGCGTGACAAAAAGTCCAAAGTAACAAATTCGATACACTGTATTCAACTTCAATGGTTCAAACATCCGTAAAATTTCAAAATTCCTTAATTTTTTAAATTAATTAGTGCTGCAAAATTCAAAATAATTATTCATAATTTCGAATTTCTGTTTTTCACTGAAAATTCTTAATTATAAATATTTATACAAAATCCAACAAATCGAATTGAAATTTGAAATTTTAAAATAAAAAAAATGGGTTTCAAATAGAATTTTGAAATTTGTTGGCATACTTATGTTTGGAAATGTCCAGGAAAACGTTGGAAATTATGTATATTATTACTAATTATTTAAATACAAATTTTATTTCCAGAATTCCATAAATATTTTTGGAAAATTTTTTGCGAAAAAATTGCGGATGATATTTCAAATTTTATACGTAAAATTTATGATTACCATACGGAGGCTGACGCACGTAAAGAGGATTTAATATAGTCTATTGGAGAATAGAATCGATCAGAGCACAATTCATAATTCGCAGAAGAGAGTTTGGGCAATACAATCGTAGGACATAAATTTTCCTTGCAACCGCAATAAAAGTTTATTCTTCAAATTTTCCACTTGAGACTTCCAGTTCAGCTTTTCATGTATTATAATACCCAAATAGTTAAATCCATCCACTCGTTTAATAGGAAAACATCCAGTTGATGTGCAAGGAATATTATTATAACAGCGACTTTATGCTAATTAATTTACCACTTAACAGGGGTTATGTACTTTTCACCATAACGATAATAATTTTTCGAGTTCGGTCATTTAAATACCACTTCTAAAAGGACTCTCGGAAACCTCAACAGAACAGTTTCATAATAGTTTATAGGCTGGAAAGATCAACTCTATTAAAAGCCTTTGTCATTTCATTGAATAAGGCTGAGGCAATTTACTCATTATCCATATGGTCAGTTAATTGATCCAGGAAAGACTTAAGTGCTTTTCCGATGTTGTTTAATAGATAATTGGACAAACATACATTAAATTTATGTGATTGTTTTCTTGTATGTTTCCTTGTGCAGCTGTTGAGATGAGTACTGAAAACGTCTATGAAATTGTCAAACGCTGCTGACGCATCTCTGACGCAATTTTTTACACAAGATTCTTCAAAAGTGAGTACATTTTTTAATTTAATGTAATCAGTATGGGAAACCACCAACTTTCTGTATTCTTTACGAAGCCGAGTGAAAACCTAGCGATAATTCTCAAACCCAATACTGTACTTGTAATTTTCTGAAAATGTCTCTGGTCTCGTCCGAAAAGGACATTATTGAAATAGGTTGCAGAGCTATTTGAAATAAATATAAGCTCAGCGATCAATATATCGAGTCCATAATTCGACAATAAAACTAAGAAGTGGTCAGAATTTGTTTGTAAAAAGTCAATATTAAAATCAACCATAGTTAAGAGGTTACTATGCGATAAATTCTTTAAAACATTCATGAAATTGTCGATGAACAAAGAGAAACTCAAATAACCGAAGCTTTATAGGCACACAACACACATCAATTTAGATTTAATCGAGAAAGTTAAGCCTAGCGTGTTGAATCTTGGTTAATCAATACAAAAATATTTGCAATTCAAATGATTCACAGTACATATTGTAACTCAACCGGATCGATTAAAATTCAATTTCGATAAACTATATTGAAATTTCCTAAACATTCGCAAAATTAATTAAACTAATTTGCGATTATAAATTATCAAAAAATTTGATTACAAAATTTAAAATAAAAATTATTTCGATTTTCCTTTTTACAATTAAAATTTCTAAATTCTAAATATTTATACGAAATTCAACATTTCAAATGATTAATACTCCCAAAATTTGAAATGAAATTTCAAATTCTGAATTTTAAAATAAAAAAGACCAGGCATTCGAATGTATGTATAAGCTTTCTAAATGCTTTCTAAATGTTTTAAATGATGAGAGTGAAATCGAAGGTGATTTGTAGGTAACGCGAAAGACTAACAACGCAAACTATGAGATAACCCTCATACTGAATTATAAGACGTTTTAAAAAAGTTAGAAATTATTTAAAATTCTATAAACACAAATTTTATATCCAGAATTTCAAAATTTTGAGTTTAAAATTAAAGATTTTTTTTTTTAAATGCAGATTTTATACGAAAAATTTGACACACAATTTTAGAAAATTTAAATATAAATCAAATTTAAAAATAGTTTAGCTCAAAAAATTCGATAATTCTGAATATTTTAAAATCTCAAAATGTCTCAAAATTTTAAAATCGAAATTCAAAATTTGATTTTAATTAAGGATAAATGAAATTTGAATGAAAATTTAAAAGTTTGGTTATTAAGAACCAAACTAGAGCCAAAAATGAGCTCGGTTGAAAAAATTAGGATAATTCTTCTTAAAATTTATGTAAATTTTTAATATTCCGAATTATACAAGGCTAACAAATTGTGAAAGAGTCTGGCCAACCGATTGACTAATGCTGCAGTTCATTATGATTGCTTCATTTTGTGTGTTAAAATCAAAAAAAAAATGTGGTGGAGACTTGAAAACTGTTATTGATTTCATGCATTTTGGTAAGTTAACGAAATTCCCTTGGAGTGTTTCATTGTAAGAATTCTTCAAATTCATTAAAAAGCCTACCCGTAATTAGTGTTGCCAAAATTTTAATTTTTATCATGTTCATGCTACATTTGTAATTGGGTTCAGATCGCTTTCCGACGTGTTTTACGAATTTTTTATTTTAATTGTGTTCAACCCGAATTGAACTCCACATGGAAAAATGGTATGTAAATGCACAATTTTCCTGTTGGAATACATAATTTACCCGGCTATTTATTTACAAATTAGTATTCTATTTATAACTGTTCTGAAATGAAATTATTTACACATTTGGTCTAATTTTGAGAATTGAATAATATGAAAGATATTTTTATAAATATTTAATAGAGCTGAATTTGCCTGAAATAATAACGAAATAAATTTTAAAATAAAAATTAGGGCCTTGTTTCCATTTCATGTATAATATTAATAACCAATGACGTAGAATCAGTACCAAACTAAATTACTGTATTATTTTATTGGTTTTATACGTCATTGGTTATTTAGATATAAGCCTTAACAAAAAAACAACCCTAATTTTTATCTTCATCAAATAAATATTTTTATTGTATAAATTAAAATTATCCTTAATGTTAATTTGTGATTGAGATTATTTTATTTTTACGAAGTGAATAAAAACTCGTTTAACACCAAACTAAGATTAAAAATTCTAAACGTTGCAAAATTTCAAAATTGTTATTTTTCTAAATTATGATTATTCGGATGAAAGATTATGAAAAATTTTCGATTTCAAACGATTTATAATTTCCAAAATTCGAATTGAAATTTCAAATTCTGAATTTTATAATAAAAAATTCAGGTTTCAAATAAAATTTTGAAATTTGTTGGTGCACTATGGACATGTGTATGTATATGGAAAAAGTTGAAAATTATTTAAAATTCGATATATACAAATTTTATTTCCAGAATTCCAAAAACTTAAGTTCAAAACTTAAGATTTTTAATATTTTTAATTTTCAAAATGCGAATCGAAATTTTAAATCCAAAATTGATCACAAAATCCAAAATTGAATTTTCAAAATTTTTTTGCATTCGGATTTGACCAGGAATTTTAAAAAATTTAAATATTGTTCATAAAATTCGATAATTCTGAACATTGTCTCAATGTTTTGAAATCAAAGTTTAAAAATAATTGATATATCGAATAAATTAGGTTATTAAGAATCAAACTAATGTATTTTGATACTAAGATATTTTTCCTGAGGTCAGCGCTTAAAATGACCTCGGAAATTTAGGGCAATTCTTCTTAAAATGTGTGTAAATTTGTAATATTCCGAATTTTACGTAGTAAGTAAGTTAACGAAATTCCCTTACAGTGGTTTCATTGGAAAACGCAAAATTGATCACAAATGTGTACTTAAGTATGCACGAAGATGAATTTTTCAAGCTAAATCGGATTCATGCAGCATTTGTAATTGTATATAAATCGATTTCTGACGTGTTTGAGAATTTGATAATTTGATTGGAGCAAATTAATTTGTCAGCATTTGAAGTCATAAAAGCACATAATTGCGCACGAACGCAACATGTGGTGGTTGATGATGATTGTTCTACTCAATCACACTATTTCTGTCCAATTGAAATTAACTTAACGAATTAAGTTTCGATCTCTGCTTACATGAATATTAAATGGTACGTAAATGTACAATATTCCTGTAACAATATGAAAGATATTTTTTAAAATACTTAGTAGGACTAAACTATTAACGAGATAAATTTTAAAATAATAATTAGGGCGTTGTTTTCATTTCATATACCAATAATGTTTATAACCAATGACTTCATACAAAAGTATCAAACAAAATTATTATTTCGTTTAGTTTTTTTTATACGTCATTGGTTAATATAAAATTAGAAACAAAGCGCTAATTTTTATCTTCATCAATTAAATATTCGTATAAATTAAAATTACCCTTGTTAATTTGTCATGGACCACGTTTATGACACTTTTTAGGTTAAATATGAACTGGAGTTTAAAAAATTTCAATTTTTTTTAAATATGTAATTTGTATGTTTTTCGCTAAATGTAGATTTAAATCACATAATTATGTCAAAACAAATATACATACATACGTATTATCCTTTTACATTAGTCATTCGAAATTCGTATAATATAACAACATTATCAACATTGAACATAATATATACAAAACTAAAAACCCAATTACAAGAATAACACGAAAATTATTGCAACGTCATGATGACATTCATAATCACCTATCTATATCCATACACCCTCTATTATGTGTTTATGTGATAAGTTTCGATTTTTTCCGTTCATATTATTTCATCACAGCACATTTACAGTAGTTTGCGATTTGATTTGGTTTTTTGGTGTACATATTATAGTAAGAAGATGTGTCGGATTGTTCTAATCTCATTTTATTTCGGGAAAAAATTTCGAGCGGTAATATATCATTAATTTTCGTCAATATTTTTTTTTTGGTTTTGTTTGATAGTTTTCCCAGATTTGTTACTACCGAGGCGAGTCGGGAGAGAACGAATTTTTCTATATATTTTATTTCATTACATTTTACGAGATGTTCAATGCTAGATGATTTTTCCTGTATTTGTTTGGATAATTTTAAAAGGAAACAAGTAATTTTTCATTGTTGCTCTACAGTCCACTACACTTTGTTCAGTTTTCCGGTTTTTTATTGTTTTAGATAAATCCTTATGAATTATGTATATTACTGTACTACTGTATTATAAAAATATTAATTTGATAATTAAATTTGAAGTGGTTGAAAATTTGATTTAGTCTTCAACCGGTAAAAATAGAACGAACGACGCATTCCTTCTAAAAATATCATAAAAACAGCATTGCTCGAGTGCATTTTCCCTCATTTGATGTTTTTTTTTATGAGTGTTCCACATTTATGTTTTATGTATGTATGTATATATGTTGTATAAATACAGAAGATTTGAAAAATTTAAAATAATTACTATTATGACAGTTTTAGGTGATTGAGTGGCATAAAAAAATTTGTATATGCGTGTGTTCTCAAATCAAACTTGAAATAATATCGTAATTATGTTTAGGAAAATTTGTTCTACATTGGAAAATTAGATTTTAATAGCCTAGATATTTTTTTGTTGTTTTTGGAAAATTTTCCGAATTAATTCTATGGTTGTGATTATCTTTATGTGTACACATTTTCATTTCAAGCATGATATAATTCCAACCGTGACTTAAAACATATATCGTTATACATTATATACCATGCGGCGTATTATCGCATTCCATAAATTAATTTACACATTCTTGTTATTTGTTTTAAGTTATTGTTGGATTAATTAATTAGACATTAAATCAAGAAAAATAAATAAAACTAAGTAGTTGCATCGTGAGTAAGGCAATATACCATGTTCAACATTGAATGCGACTTTATGTGTGTTTTATGAAAAATTCAGAAATTAAATCCTTTCTAAGTAAATTAAAAAACGGAATCGATCGAAAATGTTTTTTGCGTTCAAATTTATATTATGGCATATCTGCGATATGCCAAGACCAACCACCACCAACAACACCAACAAAATTAAATTCTTCAAACTTGCAAATAACGATTTTTATTAATTTTTAATTTTTCATCCAATTTTTCCGCTATACCCAAATTACCCTCATTCTTTCGGATTTTTATTTTTTTAACAAAATATCAGTCGAAAATAAAAAGTTTACAGTTTTTTTTTTTTTTTTGTTTTCTGTGTAAGGGAATTATGTAATTTCCACAAAGCACAACGTATAGAAAACAAAACGAAAAATCATAAAATTTCACTTTAGACTTTTATAAACAAAAAAATTACAAACAACAAAAAACCAAAAAAAAAATTAAAAATTTGATATTACCTTGAAATTGCGTGGAGCAGAAAAAATTAAGAAATTTTGTAAAACGCTTTTAACTGTGTAATTTAATAAATAATGTATAACGGTGAAATTATAAATAGGGAAACTATATTTTGTTTCGCGATGTTATTGACTTCGCGATAGTACAGAATAATTATATTTGATTGGTTTTCGCTGTGTCAGTAAAGACCAAAATAACGCTATTTGTGCTCTTAATCTTCAGATAATTTCTACGTAAGTGAAGTTTTTGCGAAATTGTTATTCTGTATAAGGATTAGTAGTGTCTTTATTGTTTTAGCGGATCGTCAGGGTCTTATTATTTGGTTCATTAATCATAGTGATCGAATGTACTTATCCCATCATGAAAAAAAAAATCCCAAATCTCTAAGGATCGTTAGAAGCTTGCAACTTGGTTCCTTTATAATATCCTTTTAAACAATAAATTTGGCTATAGATACAATTCTGTGGAACTGAATCTGTAGATTTTGCCAACTGAACACACAGATTATAAAGAATACACCTATCATACCATAAACAAAAAATCCTTAATATTTTGCGGATCGTCAGGGACCTACAAACATGGTTCTATATAAAATATAAAATATAAAATTCTGTTAATCCTAGAAAAACATATTATGCGATAGAATGATGTTATCTTAACAGGAAAAATTAATCCTATAATTTTAGCGGATCGTCAGTGTCTAACGGATTAACTTAATAACTTTCAAGGATTAGCTTTACAGAATTTTATGTTTAACCAAATTTGCTGTTTTGTATAGGATATGATTAATGAACCAAGTTGCCGGACCCTGCCGATCCGCAAATATATTAAAGAAAATACATAAGTTAAATCAAGTTCCGTTTTATCCAGGTATTATTACTAATACGAACACAGGATAACAGTTTCGTAAAAAAATTCACACACGCCATTCAGTATGGGAATTCTTTTCGAAAAGTTTTAAAGAATGATGTTGTTGGAGACAAAAATGTATAAAGTTGGAACCAGTTTTGAATTATGAAAGCTATGTAATATGCCTTAGGGTCAGGGATTGGCCTTTACTTGTCATCTATTATTTTCGACAACTTATAGACAACATAGACTATTCGAAAAAAAACATCGATAATATAGATGATTGATAGAGTGATTTGGTTAATTATAGTTCTAAACTACGGTGGCCAGATTTCTTTAGGTTTAATGCCGTACCGGAGGCGATAACTTTATAATCACTTTCAATGCATTTTAATTTGTTTTCAAACTAATCTAGGTCAGAAAAGTTTAAAATTAAAATATTTTCATAATCTATCTCTAGAAATTTAGAATTAATTCACTTGAATTTTGTCCTAAATCTGTCCTTAAAAAAAAAAAAAAAATTAGAATTTTTTTTAGGACAAACTTCATAATTCAAACGTCTAAAAATAATGTTCGTTTATGAGTGTTGCAGATTGTCTCGATATAACGAATTTTAACTAAAGAAAATTAGCTAGGAAATATAAATGATTTCCTATATTTTCGTGGGAAAATCCTAGGAAAAGGACACCATAATGACGCACATACTAAGATATCTTAAGGTCTATGCTATGCGAAAAATGTTTCAATTTCGGAAAAAGTAGAGGATTACGGGGTTTTGGACAACCAAGTTTGGCATGACCTCATGTATATCGATTATGTATATGAGTTTTTCTAATTTTCCTGGGAAAATTCTATTTAAGGTCTAAGCTATCTGAAAAATATGTCAATTTTGGACATAGTAGGGGATTAAAAGGTTTAGGAGAACCAAGTTTGCCAATATGGCGTCATTAGCTTCCTATGATTTTCTCAAGAAAATTATAAAAATGATATAATACCGCGTAATGGTATGATATAGTCATGGTTGTCCTTTACGTCCTAATCCCCTATCTTTTCCAATATTGAACAATTCGCATCGAGACAGTCTGCTTCCCACACTAACGCATATATAAGCAAATTATTTAGGACAAATTTCACACACGTGTCAAATTAATGTTTGGCATAATATGGCTTAATTGAAGCGCTACTTACTAACAGTATCGCATCCTGTCGCATTTAAATAACGTAACATAAACCATCCGATATTTTATCGTAACCCACCATCCGATATTTTATCGTATTGGGCAACCGATAAATATTGTCGTGATTGCTCCGTGCAATAGGTCAAATCTAGATTTTGAAGCAGCAGCCGTAGGTTGTTGTATTGGATTTAGGCTGACGACCTTTATTGGCATTTAATTTTACAGGCAATATTATGCTGATTCATTGCAACCTACAAATGCGGCATTCAAACCATAAACTTGATACGATATAACATTATCATATATATAATAAAAATAAAGATATGACGATGTCAAAACCATGTTGTTGCCATTTAGAAACATCTAAATAATTATCTTAAATTTCAACGAAATTATTTGTAAGAATTAGTCATTGTAATGAAGTTCATTCATCAAAACAAAGTATACGAACCGGAATCATCGCAAAACCTTCTCAACATGTTACCACACGTGATATCAAAAAAATATTGTCTCAAATTTTTATAACCAAATCTATCAAGTTTTTGGTATCGGACCTGGCAACAGTCGCTTATAAACCGCATAACGTATATAAAATACTTAGGTACCAGTATCAAACATTAATGTAAAACGGAGAAGCTTTTTATTCTGCTTCCACGAAATGTTAACATAACAACATGCGGAGAAAACATTTAAAATTACCTTTTTTTTTTTTTTGGATTTCTATGAAATAAGGTTACCTGAATACATATATTGGAGCAATTTCTTAGAATTAAATGTGGGTTGGTGTCTTATGATTTTTCGGCAGAATTATTAGTTAGAGGCGTCCCCAAAGATCCAATTACGAATGTATGTTAATAAAAAGCTAACTATTTTATCCTAGTTTTTGACGTATGCAGGACCAAAAAATTTATTAGAGAGATTCTATTTAAAAAGCTTACCTTGAAAATAGAGTAGAATTAATAAAAATGTACGTGCAATCCTTTTCATTGTGATATCCAATATTATTTTTACAATTCGACCAATATTTTATATTAAATTGATATTTGTATTATTATTTATAGTGAGTTTAACAAACAAAAACAATTTATTTATTTTTTAAATAAAATTCACAAAATATTTGTTTTTATTTAATTTGTGAAAATTAAAAATATATTTTTTTATCATTTTCATTTTTTTTCTTTTTTGCTATATAATTTAAATTAAACACAATTTTTTTTTTTTTTTTAATTAAAATTTATTTATTTTTATTTTGTGATACTGTAAATTTTTTGTGTGGAAAAATGATCTCTTTCGCTGTGGTGATAATATTGTTTGTATACGCGGCGTTAGAATAATATATAAATAAATAACAAAATAAAGCTGTAATTTGATTTTGGAATAAATACTTGGGAATGACAAAAATGAATGTAATTTTATATATACATATAAAAGCTTTTCCGCTTTTCTCGAAATTTGAAAAATAACTCATATCAAAAGTTAATATTTGAAGGAGGAAAAAATATTATTGTCCGCAAGTAGGTATAATGTTAAAACCGCTGTGAAAATTCCAATAAATTTATCATAAATTTCATTATGCATACAAAAAACAAAAAGCTTAAAAATTCTAGCATCAAATATGTAAATCAGAGCTTTTCGTACATATATATACGAATTTCAGAATTAAATGAATCGTACATAATATTGATGAAGGTAATGTCTGCTCGTTTGAAAGTTAAATTAATTCACGTTTTATGTTGGCGCATTCTATGTATAGTAAATGTCACTGTCAATTGTTACGTACATATATGACATGTCAATAAATCATAAACCTTGACCTTTACACGTAATATACATATAATTAGCCGCATAAATTATATAGACTTTTGGTTAATTGGATGTGTGGTCATAAAATCAATGTTGGACTAAAATAGGCCAAAAAAAATGTATTTTTTGTTCCAAAATCAAATCCCAAACTCACGTAAAAACTAAACCACTTTATTTAACACTGTATATAGATACCAACAAAAACACTAACAATTTTTACTATAATTCACTGTACTAAATCATCTCTCGTTTTGTCATATACACATAACAAGAAATTTTCCTTTTTCTTTTCTCCAAAACAAAACCACACGCACACATACACAATACTTATATATATATATATATGAACAAAACGACTCGGAAACGTTTTTTTTTTTCTAAAAAAAAAAAAAAAATTTTTACGTAAATATCGATTTAAATTTTCCGATATATGGAAACAACACAAACATAACGAAAAAAAAAATAATAAAAGTTTTGGTTACATTCACAATTATAGACCACCGTTCGCGATTCTTGTTAGAATTCAACTGAAAAAGAGAAACGAAAATAAAAAGAGAAAAATAAATAACCGCGAAAGCAACAAAAACTTATTTTATTTTTTTGTAAGGGAATCATGCACACATAAGAATGAAGTCATGACTATCAACAACAGATAGAATTGAAAATTCAACCGAACATCGGACGACCAGATCAAATCGTGTGCTCAATATTGTTCTATACCAACAGAATCGTCTACGAAACCAATTTGTTGTGTTTATCAGTGTGCTGTTACGCCGAGCATGAGCACAATATATTTTCTCATTTCCCAAAATATTTTTACGCTTTCTCCAATCCACCCTATATAATTTTCGTCAATTTTCTATAGTATCTCTGCATTTTCCCAAAATTTTCACACAAAAATCATTTTCACGAGTGTCGCGCGATTATTCTTAAATGTGACGGGAATCTCAACTAAACGTTCATATTTTATGAATGAATTTAAAAATTTTAGTAAAATTGATTTTTCATTTTTCTACTCAACCAAATTTTATGGTTTTACATTGTCGTTGTCGTGTATGTATTGAAGCGGAATGAATAACATTTATATTTAAAGTGGGGGGTTAGTTCAACAAAATTCACAGAAATATTTTATAATTTTTTGCACAATATGTATTATAGTGGGAAGTTCTTAGGAACTTAAGGTAAATTTTTTGTTTACGCATTTACGTTTGATAATGAGAATATAAAAATGAGTCATTCATGCATGATTCAAATACTCACGGGATTGGTCTTTATATATGAAGTTAATTGTGCTAATAGACGTATATGTATGTGAGGGTCACAATGTATGTTAGATGCATTAATTAATTTAACGAAATGGGAGTAGACCTTTGAGATTAATCCATTGGAGCGGCATACGGAAAAATTTACAAGCATATCATACCATATCATATATATGTATGTATGTACAATACATATACAGTGAGAGATAGCCGAGTACAGGTCAGACATGCGCATTCCTTTATTTCACACACATTTTCCAGCTTTACATAATAAAATTATGACCACTATCAAATTATAATCCAAGATAACCTTTAAAATAAAATTAAAATTTCCTTTCAACATTGCATTACAAGCCGCAATTTCCATTCCAAACATTCGATTGGCGTGTTGAATACATATAAAAAAAATTGTTTGTTTAAAGTTCAAGGATAAGTATTTTGTTTTTTAGACATTTTCTTGTACATAGGTACATATATTCCATATAAACAAGATTTTCTGGCGAGACAATAATACCCGATTATCGAATAATAAACTGTATATACAACTTTATACCTATCGCAATAACAACGGTATTGTTCTTAAGATGAAACACAGTCTTAAACAACAAATCAATATGTGTGACATCGGCTGACATGGAGGTGTACAAGAGTCAATTAAATCGGACTAGTGGTCCCCGATTTGGCGGGCAACGACGCAAGGCAAGGACGCAAATAATTAAACTGCAAAAGAAACGGTATAGCCCTGAGCCCTTGAACAGGCATTGAACAAATAAAAAATTCTAATTTAAAAGACATTGACCCTAACTTCATAACTTCAGATGTCATCAGTGCTGAATTATGGGGTACTCTGGGGCCTGGCATCAGTATTAAACTGCTATATGTTCATTCAAAATGGGGATTAGAACCCAGTACCTCCCACTCTACTACCACTGTGCTCTTTGCTCAGTATAATTCGAGTGATATATTTTTGAATTTCGAATTTTTGTTGAAATTGGAAGATTGGAAGAATGCTTAAAATTCAAAAACATTCCACCAAAAATTGGAGATTTTCCTGAACATTTAATAATCAAATTTTAAACATTAAACATTAAGAAATTTACAAACGGGTGTGAATTGATAAACACCAAAAAAAAATTCTTTTCGGAAAACCGAGTTAATTTGATTTTCAACATTTAACAATTCCGAAATTTATTTTACAAAATAACTTTTTCGAAATTTGATAAATTCTAGATATTTATTGAAAATATGACTCGTTTGACACATCTCCAATTTTAAAATTTAACTGTCAATTTTGTTTTATAACAATTAAAGTATCCGTCAAAATTCTGAAAAATATTGTAAGATGCAAACGATCAGCGCAGAACAGAATATATTTTTATAAATTGATAAATTTTTAAGTATTTTGGGGGATTTGAGAAGTTTTTTAATATTCAAAAATTTGTCTAATGTTAATGGAGGAATTTTCTAAAAATTATCGCACCTTTTAAAAATGTACTAAAACACTCCAAAATTGTGTTTAAATGTTTTATAATTCAAAAGATATTCCGAAATATAAAAACCTGCGGTAATGTTAAAACTATCATAAAATTCTAGTTAACTTTCTCTAAATTTGTGAATTTTGAATGCTCTAAAATAGAAAATTCAATTTATATCTTCAGACTCGTATTTACGTGAAAATAAGTTTTGAACATTTCCGAATATTAAAATTTGGTATTACATTGCCGAGTTAATATTTCGAGTTAAAATTTAAGAATTGTAAACGTCAGAATTGATCTCGAATCATGATTCTAGATAAATCCATCTCACACCTAATCGTAATTCGAAATTCAGAATTTACAAATCTACATTTTTTTTAACTGGTAATACCACGAGATCAACCACGAGTTTTGTGTGACCTTATCTTACATATTGCATATATCCACCACTCTGTGTAGCATGACCGATGGTGTTCAGTCCATTGATCCGAACTTATGGTATCTTCTAATCCAATTGTAACATAGCTTTAAACTACCTGTTCGCTATTTTAAAGGGTTGTGTACAAAATTTAAGGGATTAGGATAGTTATTTCATTACCAAAAATTACCGCATTTACCGGTAAATTCTAATTTTTTTAACGGTATTTCGGTAAGCCAAAACATCAATTAAATTCAAATGAAATTACACCACTCAAAGGCGTAATTCATATATTCTCGAATTTAAGAAAATTTTAACAAGCAAATTAATTTTTTAAATTTCTAAATAAATGAAACAATGCTACCAATGCTAACAATATATATGCTTGACTTTCAAACCTCATAAGTAAGTGGCTAAAACCTCAATTAAACTTACTGTTTTAGCAGAACTTCAACACCTATATAAATTCATCCATCATGGAGCGGATACATATGCGATAATACTCTTGATGAATCCTAAAGCTATTTCAGTTCTTTATTCAACCCTATAATAATGATAATTTTAATTACCATGTTCACTTTTCCATCTGTCCCAGATATAACCATGTTCGTAGAAAATCAGCTGATTGGCTCAGAATGTTTCAAATGCCCTAATGCAAGCATGCTTGTGTTCCATATAAGAATTTCATAAATGTTTTTTTATTAATCATCACTATACTTTCTCCATCGTTTATTTGTGTCAGCCAACAAAAATATGTGAATCATACTGTTTCCATACTGAATCATACTGTTTTCGTTTCATATTTGAGATCTGGGAGCTTACTGGGAGATATTTGGTACTAACGAAATACGAATTTCGAATTTAAATTTCCAGCTTTCGCAAATTGAATCCGAAAGTTAATGCCAATCGATATTTTTTGATTTTCGAGTTTTATAGAACAAAACGTCATAACAAGTTACGGTGGAATTTAACATTTCAGTACAATTATTAATTCTAAACTACGAAATTTATGTTTTGGTTCTTTCTTTTACAGTTTTATCCAATAAAGTTAATTTATTTACGAATTATTTTAATTTAAAATTATAAAAATTATCAGAATTGGAAAATCGACGCGCTGTGATGTGGTTGTTACCGTTGGCAATGAGAATCGTGAGTTCTTCTGTAGGCTTTTATGAATCAAATTTTTTTGCTTGTGATCGTGCCACCCTTCTGTACCCTTTGTACAAAATCTAAAAGTAATGTTTGATTCATTTTTTGTAGCCCAATCGAAAAGTTGTTGTGCTGTCTTTTATTGATCTTTCCGTCGTTGATTGAATTATCATCTTCTATCAATTGTGGAGTATTTTGAATTTCCTCTTGGCAAAATGATTTTAAAAATTCTTATGAAAACTTAAACTTAATATTATGTTAATCTTAGCGCTAAATTATCTAAAAAATGAGATCGCTGTATTATATACTGTATATAACAGTAGAAGATAAAAGAACAAAGTATCGTAGACCAATTTTTTTCTCATAACTAATTATTCTCTATACGAACAGTATATAAAATTTTATTAATTGGAAACACTTTGTGTCACAAAGATTATGATCGTACTTAAATCAGTTTTTATAGAAAACAAAAAACATTACATTTGTAGAAAATTGAAAAACCAATCTTTGGCGGGAATTTCAAGAGAGAATAGGTAACTTAATTTTCTAATCAATAAAACTGGATCAATTAACCATAAATCAATGTTATAAAATAATAAAAGTTAAATACATTTTATTATTTAGTCGCTACACATTTATCTGAATAACGAGCCCTCTATCAGAATTATCTGACAATTAGTTTCCATTTGACAGCCACAAATGCATGACCAATTGGGCACATAATTTGGTCCCAAATGGTATTTGCGAAGCTATATTTCATACCTCGCAAACATCAGATATAATTATAGGTCTGATATAATGTAGCCAACTCTGATGATTCCAGTCAACTTATATAATCTACACCATTCTAATTTACTCAGCTTAATTTTATCAACTCAATTGATATACCAAAATTATTTTACAAATTTTATCCCACCTCCCCCCCACAAAAAAAAACTAATCAGAAACTTTCAATAAAGTTAAAACTTATGAACTTTTTGTTTTTTTGTTTTTTTTTTAAATTAAAACAATAATCATAGATCAAGTAGATACAGATAGGGTATAAGCACACATGAGTACATGTATGTATATCGAACTAGATATTTTTTTGTCTATATGTACATATATATATTCAGATAATAACTGTAGATAGATAATATTATGATTTTCTATTTACCATAAAAATAGATACACATACTAGAAAATTTAAATAATAAGAAATTGAATAAGACAGTACATATTCTTATCGTATGTGGAAAATTTTTAAAATTTAAATATTTTCCATTATAATGCAAAATCATAAAAATTAAAATTCAAAGTAAATTTTTATATTTTCAAATCAAATCAGTATGTATGTACATTGTACATATAGAGTACAATAGTACATGTGATCGGGTGGGTGGTAACATACCCGATTTACAGCAAGCACTCCGACATAAGATTTAGAGAAGCATTGTATGTAACATACATATTATGATAAATAATCATTTATGTACGAGTATGTACATAAAATAACAACAATAGACAGACGAATAATTTATTGTTAGCTATGAAAATATAGTTTTTAATTTTAATTATTTTGGTTTTCCATGGTTTTCTGAATGCAACTTTCCTCAAGATTAATTTATGACATTATTATTATTGCTGTCACAGAAATTATAAATAAATTAGTTTTAGGTTTTGCTTATATATGTATGTGTAAAATTGCATATATGAATTGTGTTGTTAACACTATATATAGAATAAATACACAAGTATCGGGGGTTGGGATGTATATGAATAGTCCAAAAAAAAAATTGAACTCAACTCTCGTGGGATTTACAAGCCTCCTACAAGGCACGTCCCCAGGTGGCGAATAGGGGGATGCACACACCGGAACACCGGCAAGAAGCGTCTGGTCACCAGGAGGTGCGGCTTCAAACAGCGTATGTTTCTCATGTAACAGGCGGCGGCTAATTTTACCTGGGAAGAGGTATAAAATGCTAGAGGAAGGTACCTTGAAGAAAATACCAACGATGAACCTAAATACAGGAAAATGTAGGGTGCAGGAACTCGGAAACCCAGTACCGTCGACATTCGAGAGTGAGGTAGTGGACACCCAGTCGTCGAAATTAAACGACCACTATCTCTCCGAAGTGGTGTACTTGGCTGCTGGGACAGATATTAATACAAGCTGAACAAGGGATGATGGAGTACCCTTTTCATAGGTGTAACGAAATCTTAAAATCACATACTATATAAGAAAAATCCTGAGAATGTTTAGTGGAATACATATGAGGACACGCAGGAAAGACAAATTAAGGTTATGGCTAGAGATGAAAGCTGCAGAGTAAAGGATTCGACATTTAGGATGCTGCAAACATCATAAAAAACGAGAGAAAGGTAGATGATAAAGGCAATAGTGTCGTCACAAAATGAGGGCTACCGTTTGGCAAGGAGGAAAATATCCAAAATATGAATGATTTTCGAGCAATTCAAAATATGAAAGTCAGAATTGAACCAGTGAAGAAAAAGTCATTGATGATAGTCCAATGCAGAAAATGTCAAGGCTTCAATCATACTCAAAAATACTGTGGCCGTATGGTGGGATGTGAAGCCCCGACCAATCGACAAACAAATCGGGAATCATATAAATTACGAGGAAAAGAATCATATGCACAGGTAAACCCAGGTTAAGAGGCAAAGACAAAAGATTGCAAAGACGGCAACATGTTGAGAGATGTCGTGATAGATGCTCTAAATAAAAAACTTCATGAGCAGGCTGAGACAATTAAACTCATATTTGAACATTCGAAAAACTTGTCATCATCGTTCCCATGCGAATCAAACACATCCCCGAGCTGGAAATATTTCTATTTAAATAATAAAAAATGTATATGTCTAATCTCTGAAGCCCATTTCACTAACTCTTCATATGCCAGAATACGTGGGTACAAATGGCGGATCTGCCATTCTTACTAAAGAGAATATAAAACACAACGAAGAATTAAAAATTGAAAGTGAATCTATGTAAGGTACAACTATCAAACCCACACAAAGTACAATTAAATAAATATATGAGCAATATACTATCAACCAAGACTTAAACTGAAAAGAGACGATTATGAAGAACTTTTTAACACCGTGGTAGGTTCTTTTATCATTGGTGGCGACTTCAATTCGAAAAACAAATACTGGGGCTCCAGAGTTACTACACCAAAAGTGAGAGAGTTGTTCGAAGCAGGAAAAAAAATTAAAATGTGACTTTCAATCTGGTGGCTCACCAGCTTACTGGCCAACAGATTTAAACAAAACACGGGACCTTATAGACCTTTATGTAACAAGGTATATCAGATAAATTTATTCGTTTGGAAAATAATAAAGAGCTTACTTCGGACCATTCTCCTATTATTATGACAGTCAGTGAAACAATAATTAAAAAAGAAATCACAGCGAGACTGTCTAATAAGAATACCAATTGGAAACATTTTCGAGAATTATTGGAACAAAAGATAAATGTTCAAGTACCCATAAGGCAGATCATACAAGTCGAAGAGGAAAGAGAAAGACTAATAGAAATCAAACAAGAAGCTGCGTGGCAAAGTCACATCTTTTAAACACGCAAATAACATAAACTGTAAAAACTATCCACAAAAACCATATGTAACAAGTTGAAATCTCTAATCAGAACATTTAAGCATGAATCAATAAGTTCATATTTGTCGGGTCTTACTAGCCAAAAAGATACTGAATATTCCTCAAGGAAAGCAACGAAAGTACTTAAGAGGCCAGCAAATTCGACGGCACCAATTAGAAATGAGGATGGAACTGGGGTCCGAGCGCTAAACCAAAAGCTGACTTATTTGCGAGACACCTAGAAGAAACGCTTCAACCATTAGCCAGGCAAACTGCGGATGAAAATGTCAACCTACTGAAACGATCTGATGAGCTTGAATAATTTAATTTTTGATCTGAATGAATAATTTAAATTTCTTAAAAACCACCTGAGCGTAATTAAGAAAAAGCTCTTTTATCTCGGTTAAAATCTTAATCTTAATTTCGTTTTAAATATAAAACGCTATGCAAATTAATAATTAATTTTCGTAATTGATTATAAAATGTATACCACTAGATTGCTTATAAAAATACGTTTCATTCGATATATCACATGACATAATCTAAATTAAAAATTTTAATCCATCATCCAGCATTTGTGGTCCAGGTGATTTTTAACCAAACTTTGTATCCTCTAGTCCATTTTATAAAACTCCACGACTACTTGTGAAATAAAATTCCAAGTAACAATTTTTTTCTTTTTTTTGCATTGAAAAAAAAATTTGAAAATAAATTTGTGGAGTTTTGTAGAAATAGATTAGAGAAAAGAAGGTTCTGGATAAAAGCGCTTGGACCATAGATCCTGGATGATGGGCCGACATTTTTAATTTGGATTATGTCATGTGATATATCAAATGAACCGTATTTTTATAAGCAGTATAATGGTAGACATTTTTTGATCAATTATAAAAATTATTTCGATATTTAAAAATTAAATTAAGATTAAGATTTTAACGAGGTAATATAACTTGATTTGGGCCAAAATAAATTATACATTCAGATGATTTTTTAGAAATTTAAATTATTCTCAATTGCTATAGTTTTGACAGCTCTATAAAATTCGCAATTGGCCCTTGAAAATTTTAAAATATTTTGTGAGCAACGAAAAATTAACGTCCACACGTTTGTGTGATAAAGTCATGTGATACACATATCAGTATTTTTAACACTTCTTTGTATTTTTGGAGTTGTCAGGCATAGTTGTCTATAACCATAATTCAGCTGCGTTTGGAATAAATGCGTTATACTGATTGACATATTTTGGTTAATCCAATTAACTTTACTGTACTCAGCATAACTTTTATGCAAGAATTATTGGCATCCAAATATTTTTTTGGTCAAACATTGAGGACAATAAATTAACAAATGCATTCACAAGCTGAATAAATTGAATTTGGTTACTTCCTTTTTAAAATTGCTGGCGTGGAATAAAATTCTAATATATTTTTCCCCACTAAAAATACCTATTCGTTAGATGTTGATTTTTTATAAGGAGCACTTCTATATTGTCCAATATTTGATTATGTTGTTTTAATAAATTTAAATGCTATCTCAACATTTAAATTGTCTATTAAAATTCATGGTTAATACAAATGGTTGTCGACGATCATCCCTTATTACGTTGACTCGGATATAAACATATTAAAAGCTGTTCAGACAGATCTTTCATTCATAACTTTGTATATGAATAATTTAGAAACACGTCTCGGAGGGTTTTTGGGTATTAAAAAACAGAAAATTTGTATTCCGGTACTCGATATTCGACAATACAAGCCCTATATGTGCGATTTTAATCATAAGTTGGCATATTCAGTTACATCACTCGGAAAGTCCATTGATTTATATATTGTTATAGCTTATCGCTATTTTCAAATATGTATTACAAATATTTATTAAAGCATAGTTTTTATATGAGAGTTATATATCCCATACCAAAGTATCAAATTGACTGTACAAAAATTAGATCACAGTAGTTTGTCGAGTAGTTAGTCGACACGTCGACGTAGAAATTAATAGATGACGTGTAAATGCCCATCCCTGCCTTCGACAGTACGAAAACATCGAAATATGCCGTATGCGGGATAGACCGTTGGTAGTAAGACGTCTCCAAAGGACCAAATCAATTGATCTAGTGAATGGAACAGAAAATTACTATTATAGGATATATTTATATACAAATAATTTTAATTTCAGGGACTAGCCGTTGGGCTACATCCCAACAAATGTTAATATAATTATGATAGGAAAGTTACTAGATGACTTAGAATAAAGTCAGTTGTAATATATACATGAACAGGGGCACGACCTAAATTAATTTATTAAGTACGTGAACAAATTTTATTTATTTTATTTAATGTGTATGAATTTTTGAACGAATATTTTAATTGGTGCGCGATCACCATCATGCATTTTATTCACAGTCTCATAAATTTTCAACAATAAAAAAACTTTTTCGTCCGTTTATGGTGTGGCTCGGCTGCTATATTCCCCCATATACATATGTATGTATAAATGCGCGCGAAAACAGAAACCATGTACTTAAAATTTCATTTATTTTCACAAAATGTTCATCTCGGCAAACACCATAAAATAATATAGCGGGAAGAAAAAGCACACACACACACACATATATATATAAATATATACTGTAAAGACTTAACACGTTTAACGTTTTCTTAGCTTTTATTTTTCCATATTATTATTATTTTTAATAAAATGAAAATAAAAGTTCAACGATATTTTTTTTTTTTAAACATTTTTTCCTTACAAAAGAAAAGTCAAAAAGTCAGAGTCACAAATCTTTTAAGCCATTTATTATTGTGTTCTAAAAATGAAAACGAGAGAACGAATAAAAAAAAGAATTATTACTTTAAATATGTAGAAAAGGTTTTTCCTTCGTTCCTTTAACATTTGCTCTCTCATCTTATGTTGTATTTTCGATTTTTTTTAAGCTTTTTGAAAGCCTTCAGGGCGTGTAATTTAATATTCGAATATATTTATTTATAGAAAATAAAAAAAGCACAATAAATACATATACATACATACATTCACATATATATTTTGGAATAACAACGGTGATTGTTTCACCCGAACCAACCGAACTAAAAAGCTTGCTGTAAAAAAAAAAGTTCTCCTATATGGTCGTTTTTTTTTAGTTTTTTTTGGTACATACATATATAACAGAAAGTGGAACATAAAACACTTGCTATATAAATCAAAAAATTTGCATACACGCAAAAAATATGTATCCTGTAACAAAAAAATAAAAAAATAAATAACCGAAATGAATTTTAAGTGTGAATACGTGTACATATGTACGTATATGTATATACGAGAACTGGATTGGTTATTACGAATTTTGTAAAGTTTTCCGGATAACCATATGTGAAATTTTATTTTATTGATTTTCAAATAATTTTTCGAAATTATATTTAGCTTACCTTGCCAAATATTTGTTCGGTTGATGTTGTTGTTGTTGTATAATATGTAATATGTATACATAAGAGGTATTGTTGCTTTTTACCTTAATGGATCAAATACTTGAATATATATATAAAAATTTTGCTGAACTTTTACTTGGTTCAATTTATCACAAATGTTTTTGAAATGTTCATAAAAACTTTGGAAAACGGATTTACTGTCGAACGTCAGTAAAGTAAAATCTGTTAGTCCTTTTTCTATTTGTAAACAAAACACACATTTTGGGATGAAAAGTCAAATTTTTTTATGTCATTTATGTATGAAAAACAGTATCGTTCGTATGCCCACCACGGCTTCGTCTACAGTCCTGCATTGGTAGAAGATCAATGACCTCAATTTCAGCGCGAATGATGTTTTTATTATTATTATTATTATTAAAATTGGTTGGAACCGACGAGGGTTCCGCAGTCAATGCCACAAAAGTCCATGGTGCAAACCCAGTACTCTATCCCAATTCGAAAACGCGCACTGCTGATATCGCAAACTGAATAAGTTTTGACCAAGGCAGAGAAAACAACTGATTTAAATTTAAATACCTGAAGCCGAATAGAACTGAAAGCTGGACCACTACTCACGAAGTGAAGACAGTCATCATCCTCCTCAAGGCAGTTCTCGCAAATAACATCATGAACCAAGCACGTACGATGTGGACGATCTTTGAAACGGCCGTGTCCCGTAAGAATCGCTACCAAGTTTCTTAATTTTAAAGATAAAGCAAACTTCGTTGACCTCAAACCACTGAATCCTTAGGTTTTTCAAAGCGTAGTCCTTTATAGCTTTCTTCTCGTAGTTGAGAGATGCAGGAACCACTGGTTCAGGACCAACTAATGTTAATTGGGAACCAGCTTTGGCTAAACAATCCGCGATCGCATTGCCTATGATGACATAATGAGCCGGTACCCACATGACTGTAACTTTATTGTTAGATCAAAGAAGTTTTATGAAATGTTTGCATTCCTTGACGAGTTTTGTAACAGTCAAGATTTCTTAAAGAGTTTAGTACAGCTTTAGTATCTGTGCAAAGTAGAATTCTTTTGTTTTTAACATCAAAATTCAAAGAACAGGCTGTGCCTAAAATAAAGGTGCATAACTGAGGCAAGGAAAGAATGGATGCCATAGAAAGAAATGGTTTATAAGTGATTTATAAATGAAAGAAAGCATCTTAGAACTGGAACCAAAGAATTTCTCAAACTCCCTTCTGGTTTTTGAAGTTTGTAGTCCAGCTGATTTTTCCAGGAAAGTTTACTATCCAAGACAACACCAAGGTGCTTGACATGGTTACATTTAGTGATCGTACTCCCAAAAAGAGAGGGAAGAGATAGTTCAAGAGTATTCCGCTTCCTTATGTAAAGACAATTAAATCAGTTTTAGAATGATTGACGTACAGCCTGTTCTCGACCCACCATACCTTCACATGCTGAGTTAGGTCAAATAAGACACTGAAATGTTTGCTAGATACAGTCAAAACAAGATCATCAGCGTCTGTGCAAGAGTAGCCATAGATTGCTGCAGTTTTACAAGTAACTCGTCAATGACCAAAAGCCACAGCAGAGGTGAGAGCACACCTCCCTGAGAACCGCCTTTGGTAACCTTAACTGAAACTAACACACCATCTAGCTCCGCCTCCACAGTGCGAGACTTCAGCATGGATTCAATCCATAAGATAATGGTGCGATCAATACCAAATTCGGTACAGGCAGAAGTGATCTTAGCAAACAGAGTGCTATGGAAAGCTCCCGCTATATCCGGGAAAGCACCCACAAGAAACTTCTTATTATTAAGAGGTTTTTCAATCCTGGTTACAAGTTCATGTAGGGCGGTTACACAGCACTTACTGAGTGGGGAGATGATTAGAAAATGATCTCTAATGATTATATCGGCGATTCTTTCCAGAGCTTAAAGGAAAGTCGGGGACAGGCTAATAAGCCGAGATGACTTAGGGTTCGTATAATAAAACTTACCAGCTTTCGGGATTAAAACAACTCTACTCCTGCTCTAAGATTTTGGCCAGTGCCAAAAGCAATGCACGCTTGAAAAAGGTAAGTCAGCAGGAAAACTAGAATCAGGACCGCCAGCTTTATAAGATGCAAAGGAAAATAGGCTCCATCGTAAGACATGTGAGGCAAATTCCAATCGCGACTTGCAACAGACGTCATAGTGAACAGATAGAAGCAGCTCCCCAAATATTGGCTGCTGGAGGATGAATTTCTGCTTCAATAACAATAACGTGAGGATTCCTCGCTCCCGATTTTTGATAAAATAAATTCACTTCGTTGAAGAATCCAATTAACAAAACGACGACGATTTAAATGGTCTGGTGGCTTCAATTTTTGAGTTAGTTGAATTTTGTTTGGTTGCAAATAAAGATCAATATGCAAAATCATGTTGTTCATGAAATGTTCAGTTCTTGTGAACGATATCTGGTAGAAAAGGTACGGTCTGGTGATACGGTCTACGATCTTCCACTGAACCAGTTTCTTCAAAACGATCAATAATTTTGCCAATTTAATAATTTTGCCACGCTCAGTAGGACGTTCATGTCGACCAAATCTCTTACGTAATTTACAAAATGTTGTTGTTTTTCAAACGATTATTTTCATAATAAATTTGGACAATCAAAATGCGTTGTTGTGTTGGTTGGTAGCGACTCTTATTCTGTCTGCATCAAGTTTGTTTAAAATTAAATAAATTAACCAGGGGTCACGTTTTTCACCATAAGACCCCAGATCCTTAATTCTCGAATCACGCCATTCGACAAATCTGCAATTTTTCGTAGCTAAAGAACACTGAATTACTGTAATGGTTTATGTATGATATAAATTTATCAATTAGTGAGTTAACCATGTTTTCCTTTTTTTTCATACCTGGCCAGCAGTTTATCCCAAGTTTCTGCGTAATGAACGTCAGTTATCGGTGTGTAGCGGACTAAATAGGCGGCCTCATCTCTAAGACAACTTTTCAACTACTGAAATTTATGAGATTGAGGCAATGCGTCATAAACTGTTAGTATCTGTTAATTGCAAGAACAAATGTGTGAAGCATACATCACATTTACCTCTGATTTTGACTCAATATCTGAACTTTACTCTATTAGTCTATTCTCATATTTTGGTTTTGAAATAAGCATATCTATGGTTTCTTGGACGGAACTGGAAATGATTTTTACAATAATAATCCACTGTTCACAAACAAATATACGGTTTCCACCATTAGGTACCGTCCTACAAAATTAAAAGGGCGTTGATTTATTTAAAACGTCTTTTTATAATTCAATTTAACTTCATTTACACACACACACACACACACACACACACATACACACAAAATAAAAATATTGTAAATTGTACAAAAAAAAAGAAAAGGATTTAAAGTTCAATGCAACTAACCTTTAAATACGAGTATGTGCATTATATATGTACAACCAAACGCTATGTGTGCTGTTAAGAATCCTTACAAATTTTCATTGTTAAATAGTTTGTTTCTGCATGTCATTCATTCATTTTCTCATCCAAAATGTTAAAATAAAATTTTTTATTTATTATTCAATAGCATGGTAAAATATTTTCCCAAAATAAAAAAAAATAAAAACATTTTTTCGGGAATGGTAACTACATGCAAACATACTAAAACAAGAATATAAATTGTCAAAACTGTAGACAGTGTTGTAGAAAAAATTAAAGGTATTTCCATATAGTTTTGTCTTTCTGAATTTGCAAGCTTACAAAAACAAAAATAATTTGCATATTTTCATTTCAGTTTCAATCATTTCGTACATACGTAAATACACAAAACAAAAACTATATGGAAAATCAAGTTGTGAAATGAAAATGAATGAGTTGCAGATGAGATGACATACACATATATTCACAAAATGTATTATGTTTGTTGTGATTTTATGTATTTATGTATATATGGTTCTGATGATTTTAAGCTGTCAACTCAAAATTATTATAATTTGAAATTGCTTACGCAGTTAACACACAAATTATAATTTGTCGAGTTTAGTGTATACGACTCGTGTTCAGACGAAAATCGTCGATATAAATACGTATGTATATAGTATAGTATTGGCGTGCGAAAACCTAAATGTTCAGTGAAAGTTTTCCGTTCTTTCCATAAATGACTTAATACACTTAATTTAAGTTCGTTTAAGTTTATTATTTATATATGTATGTATGTATGTATGTATATAGTACCTATACGTATACGGTTGGAAGCTTGTTTTCTGTTTTTAGTTTCTTTGTTTTTAGTCAACAAAGTTTAGATTTCTTCTTCAGTACTTCTCCAGCATTATAGTATTATTAATATTATTATATTTCTTCTTCTTCTTCTTCTGCTTGTTTTTCTACTTCAATTCATTTTTTTTTCGAAATGTATGTACATATACATACATTTATGTTAAAATTTATAGCTTTTCTTAAGGTGAAAACAGTGGAGTAGTGTTGTGTGGCACTCTGCTTTGTGAAAAGATAAATTATCACATACAAGTGATATTTTAGAGTTGCGGACATTACTTTTTAGGTAAACGTGCTAATATAAAAACATATAAAATAAGTAGCGCGTTTTTTGTGTATTATTTTGTACGTCATTGAGTCACATAATTTTAGGTAAAATATAATTAAAATATATAAAAATAAAATAAAAATTTATAATAAAAATGTTTAATATATTTTTTAAAAAAACATTAAATTTTACTTACACTTATCAGTGTGCATTGTTTGGTTTTGCTTAGTATTTGTTAATAAAATTGGGTGTTTTAGAATCAATAAGTGTCGTGGTTTGGTAAATTTACAAATATGTAAACAACAAGTAAATTATATAAACCCTAATATAGTTTAGCTAAATAAAAATAATTAATAGATGTATGTAAATCAAAGATGGTGTTTTAGTCGATTACACTCTTGTATAATTTCGCATTCCATCCACACTGTCTCAAAATTTTGAAAAATTAAGTTCTCCATTTTAATTGATTGATTTTGTATAGCATTCCAAATACTTACTAGGCATTCTTCCGCTGTTGACCGTCCATTATTGTGCTATTTTCTGATATCAAATACAAAAATAAAAATAAGAATTCACGTCAATTTCACAAAAGTGTAAAAATCAAATACCGAACAAAGAATTCGATGGCAAATTTATTTGATCAAAATTAAATTCCAATTCCAACTGTTCGGTTATATAAAATACGAATGTTGCTATTTTTGTTTTATTTTATTGTAATTTATCAGTCATCTATTGGCGAACATTGTAAGTAGTTTACTCAATTTTTTTTCTTTCATTTCAACTTGATCCGATCGTTGTTATTTTGTTTACCCTAAAACTTTTCAAAGGTAGCTTACTGCATAAAATAATTAAACGGATTATTCAGGTAATCAGAAAACGCCCTGGTATAGTTTCGAAGATTAAATCTCGTTCATTTGACAATAATTCATTAATATATTTTTGTGTACCGGGTCTGGTAGGTAATCCGGGTTTACAAAATCCTGGGTATCAAAATCCTGATTTTTGGAAACCTCTTTATTTTTATTCGAATTAATAAAAATGAACCTTATTTACACCAATACTAAAATAATTATTTCTCTCACACACAGACACTTAGTATCTCACACACAACCTCACGATTACATAAATCGAATAATCGATTTTTTTATTTCTGATGTTTACTTCGCGCTTGTAATTCTATTTACTTAGAGGATCAATCGATTTATTATATTCATGTTTTTTAAATCTATTTAAATACGGATATTATTATTAAACACCAGTGAATTTTAAATTGTTGGGCATATCACCTTGAGAGAAGCAGCGAAACTTTCCAGTGGGCGTGTGAGCTATAGAAAACCTCTTGTATGCCAAGGAACAGTGTTGAAAAGAATAGTTGAGGAAGGGACATGCTATTAAAAAAGAAAGCAACACTAAAAGCTTCGCAAATTATTCGAATCAGTGTTGTTAAATGTACCTCTATTTGCCGATTAACCAGGCGCAACGGCACAAAATAACTCGAGCCGGGTGTACCAATATAAAAGAACCAGACAGTTAAAGATTTTAAAGATTAAACTATAATAGTATTAGCAACACCATCCAGTCCAAAATTTTTGTCCGATACCGAATGTTGGCTGACGGACAGCACAGTTGAGGTGGTTCCAGGTTTCATGCGTCAATTGCTCATTATACATGGCGGCCATGATACTCTTCCTTTGGTGTTCGGACAAATAAGTTCAACAAGTGAAGCAACTTACTTCTAATTTTTTTATGAAGTTGTGATACATTTAAACCCGAAAATGGTAACATCCGATTTCGAAAACGCTGGTGTAACAGCTTCTGTTACATTTCTTCCCAGAAATGGCTTATAGAGATTGATAATTCCATTTCGGCCATTTTTCATAATATGAAAAAATAGGTGCTAGAAGAGTGTGCTGTGAAATACGGTAACAACAACGGTTTTAGCCAGCACATCAGGATGTTAAAAAGTATAGCTTTTTACCAGTGGAATATATAATTCTACATTACCAGGAACTAATAAAAAATCGATCCTGATCCTCGGCAGACCGGGAAATGGCTCGAACAAAAATTTTTAAACGGGAAACCTCAATAGAACAATAAACGGAAAGACAAAACCACAGTACTCTCCAAATTTCTGGACTGTATGCGGGTTCAAAGAATAATTTATCTAGATCATAAAACTCGATAGAAAAATGGCATCAAAGACTAAAGGTGGTAAAGGCCGGCAAAGCACACATTGGCGTTTACCAACGTATTTCAGAGTTGGGGAAATAATTAATAATGGGTAAAACCCGAATTAAAATCCTAAAAAACAAAACCTGGCAGTAAAAAATAATAAAATTTGTAATATCACAAACAAACAGATAATTAAACCAATTTTGAATATCTATAACATTACTTATGTTACTATACTTTACTATACTTATTATTACTTTATTACCTTAATGTAGCGAATAACCGAGCGAACTTGCTGTAAGTAACAAAGGCAACATAAACAAATTTAGAATTAAGAAACGTTGCAAGCGCAATAATGGTTGCCGCGCAAAAATCCACGAGGACAAAAAATATTAAAATAAAAAAATTGTACGGCCTCATTCGCGAGTCTGTAACAAATCAGTAAGAAACTAATTTTTATCTTGCAATAATTTTGAATATTCGGCTAGCGTAATTCCGTAACGCGATTTGTCATAGTCAAATAAATTTCGTTCAGTTTAGGCGCTATTTCTCGCTCTGCGTTAAGTTTGGCTAAAGTGCGGCAATTCAATTTAAAACAACTAAACGAAAAGTTCTTAGGAGCGAACCAGTGAATCTGTAACAAGCATTGTGGAATTGAACGAAAAAAAAATCCTTCTAAATTCTTGCTTGGAGCTGGAAAGTTGGAAAGAAATTTACGAAACGTTTAAGCAATAGCATGGTTAAATCACAGGATTTGAACAATATGTCTAACTTCTTTAACTATGTAGCGTCATCGTTTCCATCGATCGTGACGGAGGTATTACTCTCGGTAACTCTATTTTTGTAATGTAATCCTAAAACTTATTCTTTTTTAAAGGAATTTTTAAAATTTCAAGTTTTAGAAAGTGCTTTTGTAGTGGAAAACTTGTGCTTCCTGAGGCCACAGTACTATCCAACATTGTACCACTTTTTTATTGAAGATGCATCATTTACTCTCACGCCAAATCTAATGAAACCATATCCAGGAACAGGTCTCCCAAAAGCAAAGGCTACTGCTGTTTCGTGCAACGAGTTATTAAGAGCGCGTTCGGAATTCTGGTTAAGCGGTGACGTAGTATCTTAACGAGTTTAAACATGCGAAATAAAAACACAGAAAAAACCGTATCTAAAAACATCCCGTTCATTCAAACCTCGCGCAGTTATTTTAGGAGTCAATATTGTAGTTATTTCATAAAATTAATTAGACAAATGTTCTGTTCTGATACTCAAGACGTATGTTAACATACCGATACGAGCAGTGTTTCTTATGTTTATTCGGGCAGATCTTTTAACATATTCAATATTGTTTTTAAAAATTGATCATCCAGATAATTCAGTGTTGATTGGCTATATCGCCAATTTACCGAATATTTACCAATATTTACCGAAGTAACTATTTTTAGTTTGAGAGTTCATACAGCGATCTAAAATGTTTCGGTCTTCTTTAATAAGCTTTCCGACGCTGTAACAACATCTACTGGAACCTCAACCGATTATGTACCTCTACCAATTTGGATGCCACTGTTTGTACCTATCGATTAACCGGTACTGACGATTTCTGCCACAATCACCACATTGTCTATTCGATCGATATAAATGGGCTTAAAAAATCGGAAATATAAAGCTCATAAAAAATATAAAAATAAAAACCAATCCGTCGTAAATTATGAAATATTTAGTGCTGTCATATCTCAATTTAAACTTTTGAATTCTGTTTAATTCGTATATTGTTGAGATTTAATCGAATATTAGAAACAATAATAAATATTTCTGGAGCTATGTTGATTCGAAACGGAACTGTAGGGGTATACCCTCAAACATTTCTCTCAATACTGTGGCTGTTAGTGATCCGCAAAGAAACACTGACATTTTTGCAGAATTTTTTGAAAATGTGTATGTCCTTAATTCGACGCATGGCGCGAGTGGGGTAACTTAGACCAATTTTATTTTTTATTCAAAATTTTCTTTACTTTAGTGGGATGGGGATAGTATTGAACTAGTGTTTACTGATTTAAGTAAAGCATTCGACAAAATTGATTATGTCTTGCTTGTATAAAGAAACTGGAACAGCTCAATTGTGATGTAATTCGTTAAAAGTGAATTTTGTAATATTTTATTTAGAGATATAAATGTTTTGTCTGGCGTCCCACAAGGTAGACATCTTGGCCTCTTTTATTTAATACATTTATAGACGATGTGAAGCAATGCTTCAAACACTGTGAGTTTTTCATTTATGCGAATGATGTAAAAATCTTTTGTTGTAAAATTAAAAATGATCGTGATCTATTCAATCTACAACAGGAATAGTCTCAACATTTGGTAATGGAGTTATGATATGTCAAGTCTCTTATTTTCTAAACTTTGGTGTTTTATCCGTTTCTCCAAAGATTTACGTGATCCGTATACTCTAACTGCCCTTTACGTTTCTGTCCGTTCCTACTTAGAATATGCCTCAATTGTCTGGAATATATTCAATAATAATTTCAACCCGTATAGAATCAATTCAGAAGCAATTTCTGTTGTTGTCTCTTATTCAATATTGCACCATTGTTCTTGTCATGGATGGAACTTTTGTATATGTTGGATTCAGTTTTTAATTAAAGTAGTGTATTTAGTAATGTTTCCGCCCTGTTCGATTTAGTTTTTCTAGAAACGAATTTAAAATTGTTACAAGTAAATTGATAAAACATATTTGAATTATATAGAATTGAATTGATTTACTTTTTTTTTATAAATACGAAATGTACTATACATAGTACTGTTGGCTAAATAAATAAATTCATCGCCATTTCATTGAAAATAACACGAAATTAAATTCGAAAGAAATGGTAAAGCCGTTTTAATCATTACTAATTATTGATAGAGAGCTTTATTGATATTAAACCAACTGATTCACGATCAGTAATTGAAAGTTCCAGAATTTTGTATAAATATACAACGCAAACCTGCGCCACTATACCGAATGTTTATTCATCTGTATACCAGTTTGTAATGTAGGAAAATATTTGTATATATTTAGATATAATAAAAAATATATTTTATATTAAAAAATAAAATACAAAAACAGCAAAAAAATAAAAAAAATTTAGAAAAACTACTGTGTACGTGAAAATTTTCTTTTAAATAAGTATATTTTTGTGTGAATTGTTTTTCTTTATTTTGCTATGTAATTTATAGCTAAAATAAGATATCTAACATGTGCATTTTCTACTTGCCATATCACTTAGATATATTATATATTTGGCTTCTATTTTTTGGAGCAAAAACAACTTTCCAGTTTTCAAATTTTTTTTTTTTTTGTGTTTGTTTTAAGTTCTCTATAAATGTATGTACAATTTGTTGTTAAACTTTTATATAAGATTGCTGTAATTTTTACTCTTATCATTATTATTATTATTATTACTGTTGTTGGAAAATTTGGAAATTAAAAAAATTGTGTACATTTCAAGTTGCCAAAAAATAGAGATAAAAAATTCTGTATACGTGAGGCGGTATTTAAAGGGAGGATATTTACATGCTGCATACGGAAATATTTCCTAGAAAAATTATTTTATACATTATGTTCATTAATTTTTAACTCATTTATGACAGTTCAAATTTTCGTTCACCTGCCAAACAGTTAAACATGAACCACTTGTGACCGATTTTTAATCAAAAAAACGTCAGAAAAGTTTTTGATTCTTCGTTGTATATTTTTTTTTACATGTTTCAAATCCATTGGAACAATAACAAAAAAATTAAAATCAATAAAATTAAAAAATCAATGTTCTACGAATTGAATTTTTTATAATTTCTTTCCATCAAAGTTAAAACATAATACATTTTCCAAGTCCATTGAGAATTTTATTTTATGTATACACAAGTTAATTTTTATTGAGTTCATCTCGCTCGCTCGTTCATTTCCCATCTCGTTTCAAATACATAAATAACATAAATACTAGTTATAAATAATTTTTCTTATTTACATAATAATAAAACGAAATCATCACAGTCAAAACATCAACAAGTTAATTTTTTTAATTTATTTCACCAATGTTTTTTTTGTTAACCAAAATAGTGGAGGAAACTTTTACAGAACTTTTTTCTTTTTTAAATTGGAAAAAATGTTCGTTACGGAAGTGCACACAAAAATTTTTATTTCAATTAAAAAATTATAACTAGAAATTATTTAATTTTATTGAATAAATTTTATCGGTATTTTTCTCGTCTATATAAGAATATAGAAATAGTTATTGAGACGACAAAAAGGTCAACATTATTAATAATGAAAATCGAAAAAATTGATTTTCTTATAAATATATATGTGTGTGTGTATATATGCATAATGGAAATAAAATTAAAGAGTATGTACATATATTGGTTATTGAATATTAGGAGTAAATAAATTTATTACCTACATATGAACGAGCAGTATATGCAGTATGGTAGCTAAATATAAATCGTAAATATAAATCGAAAACTCAAATTTGGTTAGTTAGAAAGAGCGGTTTTGTCCCATTCGATTAATTTTTCATTCGTTCACTAGTTTTGGATTTATTCTAAATACTGTATGTTTACCTCATATCCTCAAATATTCATGTCTATTCTGTAACTCGGTTGGAAAATTTCCACTGGAATTCCATTCCATTGGAGTTTAATTTGCTATTCTGAATCTCGTTGGACTGGAAATTTTTTTTTGTAGTATTGTCAGATTAATTTTTTTTCAGAGTTAACAAAAAAGGAATATCACTGATTATTGCTAAATAGAGAAAAAAAATGACTTTTAATAGTTTTTATTAAGAAACAGATATTTTCAAAATTGTATACACCAATTGTTGGTTCGTCTTAATGTTGTTTTATAACAATTATGTAAATATTTACTGTTATATACTTATGTTAAAAGAAATTTATTTTATTATATTTTTCGTGTTCTAAATGTATTATGTACAATTTATTGTTGGTTTCTTTTCGTATACCCTTGGCAAGGTCATAACTTTTCGACAGCAAATCGAACAATTTTTTTTGTTGTAATTGTAATTTATTTGTGATTTCACCATAAACTTTTGGTTACAAACTTTTGGTAAGCAAATTCTAACTGAGAAAAATTTGGTAGTTCACGATTTTTTGGATTTATGTCATCTATTTTTATCTCGTCCAATTTTTATACTTGTTGGTAAACATAAAAAATGAAGAAAATATTTTTAACTGTCTCGTGAGCGCTGGCAATCGATTGCAATCTTTTTAAATATTCCGAATCAAAACATAGTTTACTAGCCGGCAATTGACGACTGTTAAAATGAGTTTGCGCTACACATACATACATACATACATGTAGGCATATTTTTTTTTTTTTTTTCATATTTATTCATAGAGTTCCATATCCTGGAACTTGATTTCATATTTTAACTCTGTAGTGTTACAGGTAATATAATATGTCCATCCACTTTAATTACTTGTGTTATATTTACATCCGCTGTTTACCGAAGTAGGTAGCGAAGAAGGTAGCTTTTAGCTTAGAACTTCTAGCCCAGGTTCCATCATCATTTTTGACTGGATATACTTGCATGTTAGGTCGTTTTAATCCCTATGTCGCGTTCTAAAGCTAAGTTATTCTAAAGGCGACTTAGGTAATTGTTAATTGATTTATTTTTAACTTACTTGATCAAAAACTTTAATTTATTGCGTAGATGATTAAGTATTCACGTGCTTTGTGAAGCTCGATAGCTCTGCCAAGTTTTTCGTGCTTTCATTTTTTCTTGCATTAATTCTTTGAATTCCAGTGGATAGCTTTTATTTTTATTAATTTCCGCGTTAAATATTATTGATAAGGAGGTCTTTATTTCATCTTCTAACTGTATACCGACGGACGTTTTAATTGGAACTTGTAAATTGGTGTTGTCTTCAATTAGCTTCCTAATTAATCCCAGTTATTTAGTTTTATTGTTTGTTAACTTGCGACAGCTTTCCTTATATTAGAGGCTTATATCTATTTTCTCTGTATTTAAAATGATTTCTAGTTCTGGAATATGATGGATTAGCCCATGTGTATTCCAAGCGGAAAGTTGCAGGATGTTATTCTTTATATAATTGATACATTGGAGGAATACTATTAGTTTTAATAGGACATGCTTTTGCAGTAGGTTTTCCAGCACATATTACGCATCTAGGCTCCCGCCTAGCAATAATCTTAATTTCGCGGTTATTTTTATCTTCATAAAAGTATACCATTCGATCTCTTTTGTATTTAGTTTCGTATAGCCAAAGCTCTACAACTTTCAGAGTCTCGTGTAATATAATCCATTCCACATTGGCATATTTTGAAACTTCGTCCAAAAGAGTTATACAATGAAAACTACCTGTAATCAGCAGGGAGATCACCTGGGGTATTACTTTCCACGAGTAGCCGGGTTCACAAACCTATGCACCTTATCTTCCTTAATTTACTGTATTGATTATATTATATGTACTGTATCTTTTAGTTGAGCGACTCTAATTTCAATTAATTAATTAATCTGATACAAAAATTTGAACAAAACTTTAATATAAATTAAGGCCTAATTGCAATTAGTGTATACTTCAATGACAATCTAATGAAAAAATGTATTAAAATGTTGATTAATATTTGACTCAATTAATTAAAATTGTTAGAATCTGTGATTTGTTTGGCAAAAAATTATATTTTAAAATTCAAAATTCAAAAAATTATAATTTCGAAGCTTGATTATAAGCTTTTTGTCCTTACTATAGTTCTAATAAATTGTCATGTTAAAAATAATTTTTGGATTTGAATAATTTTGGCCAGATAACTTACATATAGAGTTTATAAAATGGCCTACAATTTTATAATTTGAATGATAGATATTGTAACAAGCAGTGTACATAATGCATATTGCTCAACCAAGTACACGGAAAAAAAATGTAGACTGAAACCGAAAAACGCGTTTCTACGAAGCAACCAGAAAACCGCAACGTGTTACTAACCAACTAAGTAACTGGACCAAAAAATGGCGCATTAAGCTAATTGAAGAAAAATCAATGCACGTTAACTTTAGCAATCAAATAGTTAACTGGATACCAAACAAGTTCCATATGATGACACAGCCAAATATATTGGCATGACTCTCGATGCGAAGTTAAAATGGAAAGAGCACATTAAAAAGAAACAGGAGGAACTAAGCATTAAATACAGAAATATGTATTGGCTAATTGCAAGATATTCAGAGCTGTCAATACCTAACAAATTGCTACTATACCAACAAGTTTTAAAACCTATATGGACTTGTGGTATTCAGCTTTGC
Organism: Tipula unca; assembly: GCA_951394425.1. Taxonomy (NCBI): domain Eukaryota; kingdom Metazoa; phylum Arthropoda; class Insecta; order Diptera; family Tipulidae; genus Tipula; species Tipula unca. The sequence continues at coordinate 215,467,520 of OX596381.1, forward strand.
GGCTTTATTAATATATTAAAATAATACAAGCTTTTCAAAATAAAGTGTTACGTGGAATAGTGAACGCTTCTTGGTACCTCTGGATGGAATACGTCAGCGAAGAGATAACAATTGATGCCAAGAAACACATACAATGGCTTGGTCAACATCAAAATGTTGAGTAGCACAAATGGAGTACGAAAGCTCCAAAGAAAGAAGCTGCTGGAATTGGGAAGACCACAATAAGGCGGCCAAATTTTTAGAGACCAACTAATGGGTTATATCTCTGCAAAATGAACATAAGACAAATTACTAGATGATATATGTAATCAGTTGTAATATTTGAAATTCGGTTAAACAATGACCCATATAGTGTTTACAAAAATTTAAAAATTCAATAATATCATTTAATATTAACACCCATATACTTAAAAGTATAAATTTGAAAATAATTTATTGATCGATATATAAATTTTAAATAAAATCCACCTATCCAAATTCCCACCTACCTGCATCTCAATAATAATAAACTTATACATATTTGAACAATTAGAATTGACTATATACGTATATGTATTATGAAAATGAAATAAAACGAAAGCACCATTCCACTACCACAGCCAACAATAATATTGTTTTTCAGTACAATTTCCTCAATAATTTTAACATTTTCTCTGTACCCCCCCCCCCCCCCCCTTCTCTCTCTCTCTCTCTCTCTCTGTCTGAAATCGTACGCTAGATATAAAATTTGAAAACTTATTGCATGTGCAATTCACTATTATTATATCACATGAATTCCAATTTAAATTATCCCTTTTATTTATATACAATACCTCTTAGGCATACCACCAACTTAACCACCCTCATATACCACCCCCATTTAGTCTGTACATATAATATGTATGTGTAAATAAATATATTAAATGAACAATTCATTTTCTAGTTTGGACAAACTTTACGATTTTATTATTGTGTTGTTATTTTATAAATGTGTATATGTGTATTCTGGTTTTCTTTCTCTGGACTCTGGCTTGTATATATGTAATCAAATAAAAGCTCTCGTTATATGCTTTTTTTTCTTCAAAGTATTTTTTTTTTATTCTTAAATTACAACTACTTTACTGTATACCATACTATCTATTATTATTTTAATGTCTTTGTTTTCTATTTTGTTCAGCTCTATACATATTATACTACTACTGGTTGGGCCTCTCTCGTTTGCTGTGCTTGAGCTTTTTTTTTTGTTTCCCTTATCTTTATTAAATTTAATAGAATACATTAAAAAAAATAAAATAAATAAATACAAAACAGTAATAGAAGGGTAAAATTATAGTTTTTCTGTTTTCTCTCTCGTATTTTATGGGAAATAATGTCCAAAGTGGCCAGAAACTATTTGTGTTTATATGACCGTAAAATAAATAAAACATAACGACTTTCTGGGAATAAAACAAAACAACAACAACAAAAAAGTTCTCGAAGATTACTTTCTGATTGGTTTTTTTTTTTTTCTATTTTGCTTGCGCAGGTTTGCGATAATTTTTTGGGTCAATTGATGTAGAATACATATATGTACACTAAATAGCATTAATTCCAGTACATTTTCGGTATGTTTATGAAACCATTATCTAGGCTGCAATTTAAATTTTAAATTATTCCAATTATTTACCACAACAAAAACAAAAACAAAAAATTTTTTTTTCTGCTATTGCTATGCTACTACTATACACATATTTTTTGTCCTCCTCCAGACAAATTTTCATTTTTAATCGTGATAATTAAAATTTTCACAATACAGTGCAAAAAACAACACCAAATATTCATGATAATAGTAATTTTAATCAAATAACAAAAAATACGAGCTTTCCTTATTTTCCACGAATTCAAAAAAAAAATTTGAATTTTTTTATGAGTTTGCCATGACCTTCATCATTAACCATTTAGCGCACACAAAATACACATTAGACAGAGGACACCACGGTTTTTTCGGAAAACGGTGGAAAATGTATAACACACTAACAATATATTGTTACGTGCAGGGCCGGCGGAAGGCGAGTACAATGCGTGTCCGCCACGAAAGTTTATTTTCCTACTCAAATGCATAAATAACAATATGTTATAGAAGTTTTATCTAATGTTACTTAAATACAGTTCCTAAATTAATGATAACATGAGCAGAAGTTTGGTTGAAAATGGAAATTTAGCTCAAACTGAATATGTAAGTTTGTTTCAAATTTAAAATTAAAGTTTACTTCAAGCAGCATCAATTAATTTAGATGAACTTATCGATCAATATTTGAATTAACTGATATAAGTGGATGGCCAAAGGCGATCAGCAAAGACAATATTCATAAAATAGTTATTGATATAGATAAAAAATAAATTAAATCAATACCCGAAGCAAATAGTTATAGTTATGGATAAAGGTGCACAAATTTCCAGGTCATGGTTAGTCTATTCAAAAAACGTTGACAAAGTTTACTGTTTATTCTGCAAAATATTCTGTTCAAACCACTCAATATGCTTTGTCGAAATGGTGTTAGTGATTGGCGACATATATCTCAGATATTAAAATGGCACGAGCGAAGTACTGAACGTTTTCAATGCTTCAACAAATGGATGGAAATAAAGAATAGATTACGCAAGGAAGAGTCAGTGGATGCCACATTGGAAAAAAATATTAAGAAGGAAATTGAACATAGGGACAACCTGTTGAGAAGATTAATTTCCTTAACAATGATTTATCAAGATAATAATGGAAATTTTTTAAAAATCTTGGAATATTTGGCCGCATTTGATCTGGTTATGGAAAACCATTTGGCTAGAGCTAAAGAAATACCGAACTCTGTTCATTATTTAAGAGAAGACATCCAAAATGAAATTCTGGACCAGATCGGTAGTTCCATCAAAAGTAAAATTTTAGAAAAAGTGCAAAAATCGGTGTACTTGATTGTTGATTGCACACTTGACATCAGCCACAATAATCAAATGTCAATGATAATTCGGTATGTAGTTAATAATTTGTTAATTGAAAACATAAGTGGCTAGAGCTATGATAACGGCGCGAATATGAATGCGTTAGAAATGGTGTTCAAGGTCATATTCTAATAAAAACTCTTAAAAAAGTAGTGATTGATTCAGTGAAATATTCACTAAAAATTGCCGAATTTTTTAATACCATTGATTAAGTTTATAATCGTTCTTCTCTTCGAAGCACTCCAGGATGTTGCTAAATCAATCGACGATGCAATTACGAAAATTACAACAGAATCAATTGCATCAAAAATCACAGTTTTTGATTTCCTGTGTTCGATTATGATTTGGTATCTAGTAAACAACTTCAATCGGTTGCTATTAATATAGAGGCAGCTTTATCATCTCAGAATAAATTTGATTCAATCATTGTTCAAGCAGAGCAGCCCACTTATATTCTGGTTGTGGAAAATTATTTACCAATTGAATCGGATGGAAGGCGGAAAAGAAGAAAAAGATTTTTCGATTAACCTGAAATTGTGAAGGAATTCTGTTTGAGTTTCAAAATTATATATAAGAAGGAGGTATTTGATAAAATGTTTCAATGTGCTAAAAACTGGAGTAGAACCATTCAATTTTGTATTTGACATTAAAAAACTCTCTTCGGTGTCTGATGAAGTTGATGTGCACATTTCGGTTGCTTTGAAAATTCTCATGACACTGCCTATAACAGTTTCTGATGCAAAAAGAAGATTCTCGAAGCTAAAGATTAAAAATTATTTGAGGTCCACCGTTACTCAAGACAGGTTGAACAATAAGGCAATAATTTCAATACAAAGTAGTATGGTAAACGATATCAATGTGGAAGAGATGCGATTGAAATTTTCACAAATGAAAGCTAGAAGCATGATACAAAAAATAAAAATCCTGTTAAAAAATATCTGAGTTGAAATATTCACTACTCGAAATATACTACCCTTTCTTTATAACGAAAATATTATGAGTTTTGAGTGAAAACTTTTGTTTAACTGTACTCAAAATGAAAATTCTTTGTTTATTTACAAATAAACGGGCAACAAAACACGTTGCTATTTTTGGATTTCTGATAAAGAAACATTACAACAACATAATTTTAAGTTTTGTTAATATGGCTATCCTGGTGAAATTTTATTCGAGTTGAGAATATTTCAACTCAAGGCGAGTTTATGCATTTTTGCCTGCTACAAAAACAGGGTGAAGATAGCCGCCTCTAAAGAAATGTTTACTCTAGTATGTTGGTACATGGTTTTTGGCTCAATTTGTTGTTGTTAAAAAAGTAAATAAAATTTTGTCAGTTTGACATAATTTCGACAATTTGATATTATTTACAAAGCAAGTATGATGATAATATATCACATACAACTGTGATATATGTATCTGATACAATACTACTGTTGGTAATTCCGTTGTATAAAAGTTAGAGCATTATATAAATATGGCAGACACGGCGTTAAACGGTTCATTTCTATAGATTCCTGAAAACATTCAAGAGGGAAATCAAACTCGTAAGGCCACCAACAAATGTTACTATTTTTGTTTATATATTTCAGAACAATTGTACACTCGGTAGTTTCACAACCATACCTACTGTAAATACTGAATCATTGTATGGCCGTACCTTCTAAGCACCGCAGAAGAAGGTTATAATAATCACGAATTAAGACTATCAGAAAACCAAACGACCTCAGCACAAATCGAAATAAAAGTATAAGAGTACTTTATAAATAAAATGTTAATTAATTTAATTCCATTAATTTTATTTAATCACGGTCCATCCGTGAAAACATTTTGTAAATTTCCGAGAGCAAAAATTTAACAGCTGCAGCACGAATCAATTGATGTCTTATCAAACCAAACGAATAAATCTATATAAAAGTCCAAGATATAAACATTTCTATAGTATAGGGTAGCTTATGTTTCAATTTATGGTGTGGCACCTCGACTTACGTGAAATTACGGTCAACATATTTTGTCGCCACGTTGTCGAAATGCTTTCGAACGATACTCGCAGGGATAGGGTCTCTCGCCAGTATGATCTTTATATGATTTTTTAGTTTGTTTGCTCAATAGAATCGTCCGCACAGGTCACATCCATATCGACGTTCTCCACGGTGTATAATTGTGTGTTATTAAAATACTGATCCGGTGAAAATAAGTTTTCTACATACTAGGCACTGATACGGCCGTTTACCATGTGTGGCATTTTCGAATATGAAAATTCAAATAAGGGCAAATCGTAAATTGTCGAGTCCATCCTTCGACACTTCAATCAAATGGCTTAACGCTTCGATAAAATCTTAAATGTTGCCATTAATGACTTGATTGTAAATATGATTTACCACTATAATCTAATTTAGTCTCAAAATGTTGCCAGAAATATTTACTTCCAACTGGAAGTCCATCCAGTACATGAATATAGAAATATATTTACAATCAAGATAAAATTTTAATAAAATTTAAATAATAAATATTACATCCATCATCCACCATTATACGATATTTTAAATTTGATTAAAATTATTTGCACCGACCGCAAAAAGTTGTAAGTAAGATTTTTACTGGAATGGCAGTACATATTTCCTCATGAAAAAAATGATAACACAATATAATTAGTAATTACAAAGAGCTAAAATTGACATATTAATGAGTGAAAATTTGCGCATATTTTTAATTTGTAGCAGTTGCAAGACTGCTGCACATTTTGCATCGATTTGAAATTATCTTAATTTGGAAGAGGACATTTGTTTACGTAATGGCTAGTTCTGATTGGCTAATATATGGTCGCTGAATATATTGCAGCAAGCAAGGAATGCATAAACTCGCCTTAGATACCTAACTTCGTAGTGAATTTTTGTGCAACAGAATATTTTTAGAAAAGCTTTATTTTCAAAATAAATGGTAGGTGATAACAAAATGTGTATGTGAATTATAGTTTATGCAAAGACTGGTTTTGTGTGGTTTTTAAGTTTTGAAACAAATAAATCAGTTTGAATATTTTTATTTTATTTTACAATGCTATTCGAAGGCGGCAGTATCAACTTTTCACCCACTAAATAAATTCGTCGCGCCGGCCCTAGCTACATGCATGTATATATATGTATGAAAGCTTCGCAAAATTTTTTTAAAATAAAATATATTTTCCGAGTTAATTATTAAAAATAAAAATTGTTCCTTTTGTACTTTGCTACAGTGGTAAAATACAAAAACAAAACTCGAAGCGAGCAAGACAACAATGAAGGCACACAATATAAAACAAAACAAGAGAAAAATGTAAAGCTTTTCTTAATTTTCTTGTCTTCCGTGTGTTTTCTTTTGTTTTATTTCCATGTTAATTTTTGTTGTACGGGGTTTTCCTTTTATGCTTATGATTTATAGCGTAAAAAATGACAGTTTTTTATTTTTCTTTATTTAAAGAAAATTATGTATGTATATATGAAAAGGAAAATAAAAAAACGTTTTTATTTTTAAAGAAAATAATTAGTATAAAATTATGGTAAAAGCTCTGCGTTTTTTCAACTCTAGTCGGTGCCTGTGTATATGTATCTATGACTCGGTGGCGTAATGAAAATGAATTAAACGATTTAAACATGTTTATGTTGTTGTATGTTACAAGAAGATAAAAAGGATTTTTAATTTAAACTTTTCTTTTTCGCTGACCGATTGAGTTGGTTTATATACGAAAAACAACAAACAAGAAATTAAAAGATTTATGTTTAGATTGGAAACGTATTCTTGATAAACAAGATAAACATTGATCTATTGTTTCCTATATATCGTAAAAAACTTCGATTGTTTATTTTGTTGAAATATAAGATGTTGAATACTTCCGCAACAGTGCTTAAATTTTTGGTATGCGATATATTTGCTTTTTATTATTTCTTTGAACGAATGAAGGTATTTTGTATTAGCGATAAGGAAAAAGATCAATTTTGATAGTTTTCCTCCGATAAATTTATATTAAGTTTATATCGACTCATCAACTTTTCAAACTGTCTTCACATGCCATGATTTATTTTTTTGCGCAAAAAGTATTTGAAAACCAATCCATTGTGAACATATAGAAATGCTGTGAACGATATATAAATCACACTATGCTTAGAATTTCAAGAGCTTTTATGAAAAAAACAAATCGAAAATTTCAATTTTCGAAACAAGTCCTTGAAAGATATATTCAATTTTCATCCGCTTTGTAACAATACTAATTGCTAAGTATTTTGCGATACATAAAACGGTGTTTAGTTTCCAGCAAAAATATTTCTCGTCATTTTTGCTCATTGAAAGTACTGGTAATCATCTTAAATCGTTTTGGTAATAAAATAAATACCAAATACCTACCGCATATTTCCATTTCGATTTTAAAATAAAAGCTTAAATTTTTTAATACTTAAAATTTGCTGAACAAAAATCCTATTACTATTTATCTATTGTCATTATACGATTACTACAACTACTGTTTGTGTATAGTTATTTTATAGCAATTTTTAATGTTTTCAAAAGCTTAGCAAAATCATAAAAACGATAATAATTCCCAATTTAAAAGTTTTATTTTCTTTGTCACTCACTATTCCAAGAAGCTACGACAACACAACAACAACGAATTCTACAAATTTTCTCTGATTCTAAAGTTTTTTTTTTTTAAATTTTAATCGTCATTCAGAAAAAAAAAGGATACGAAATTCGTGTTTAAATTATAAGGATATAAAAATGGTGGTGGAGGATTTTATCCTTTATATATAGTATATATGAGTGTTTGCGCTATATAACTTGAGTTTTATTTACTTCGCCAAACTGAACAAAAAAAAACAAAAACAATTAAATTGACGCTTTATGAGACTCATTCGTGATAATTTGGTCCTTATGGAGAAAATTTTAATGAGTCCTAAATTGATAAAACTAATAAAATGAAATTATGTTATTTAGGTGGTGTGTGTGTGTGAGTGTGTACATAATAAAAATATTATGTGTGCGAGAACATAAATTGTTTATAATAATAAAATGTTGGGGCTGTAGATTCAAATCCCGTGCATGTTTATGGGGTGAACTACACCGACATTAAATTACTCATTATTTGATGAACAGAGTTTAATAATTTCAACAAGACTGTAATTAAGTTCAATTCAAACGATACCAAACTCTACCAAACTTCAATAAGTTCTAGACTTTCTATTTTAGTAATTCGGATGATTATTAAGTTTTTGGAAAGCTCCTTCCCTTGGAATTCGAAATTGAATAGAATTCTTAACTCGGCTTTCTACATTTAGCGGTGGGGTTGAATCGAATCAAATGAACAGATAGCGTTGTGAAGTTGTTCACTGCTCAAATTATTACTCTCTGAAAACCCAAAAATGCAGTAAACAAGTTTATTCTTACCTATAGCTGCAGTATTACACGGTAATAGGCCTGGTCGTAAATCTTTAATTTTTTTAGAGTTAAGACGGCCGTCCTTTTTTATTTCTGATAATTTTTCATAAAACGAGGCTCCAGCTGACTTTTTTCTTATTTTTTTTTCGGACAGAATACTTATGAATTGAAAAACGTTTAATAATTTAAATGTGAGTGGTATGTCCTTGAAATTATAAGAAGTTTTGGAATATTTAGCAAAACCTTTATAATCGTGCGACTTCATTTGAATCACAACGAATGGTTTTTTTTCTATTCACCAGTCAATGGTATCGGTGAGTGAATAATACTCTAATTTTCTTATAACTATCTTGATTTCACTATGTATACTGTCAACTGTTTGGATTGCACTATGACCTGGAACACTAATAATTCATGGTGATTTCGAGATGAGCATTTATGATTTTTAAGAATGTTATGATTTTCTACAAAAGATCGTATTCAATACATGGAATTTGTTCAGGTTCAATACATCAAATTCCTTAAATAAAGTGTATTATCTACAATAAATTGAATTAGTAGAATTTTAATCTTTATTGGGTAACCCAGACGAAGCAAGAATGGTGCAATATTGAATCAGATTTTAGCAGAATATGGCAATTTCCACATACTTTGGGTGCGGCTGATGGAAAACATATTCGAATTAAGGCCCCTTCTAACTCCGGATCCAATTTCTACTTTCTACCGTCAAGTGAATTACAAATATGGCTGGCATAGGGATGAATTGGGGATTATTTTATCTCACTCGGCTATGGAACATCCAAAAGAGTTACATTAATTGCAAATCGTAAACAAATTGAATAATATGTGTTTGTTATCAGCAGGATGTTGGCCAACATTTTATTAACTCGATGAGTTAGCCATCTGTGAAAAACTGTTGATGAATTTATTGATGGTGCCCATGCCAGTGTGTTATTCGAGGATAAATGGAGATATCAAAGAAATCTCGATGAATTGAAAGCTAAGCTTAACGATGCCCTTACGCCTGGATAATTTATTAAGGGCATTAATGTTGAAAAATAAGACACGGGAATTAGTGCTGCAATTATACCTATAGTTGAATGTGTTATAATTGAAAGATGAAGATGGTGAAAAATCGGAGGTTGGATCACCTAATTATGTGGTTTTTAATGAAGTCTGTCAAAAATTGATCGGATATTGATTAGCGCCTGATGTACATGATGATGCTAGTGATAATGAAAATGCCGGACGCTGATGAACTGTTGATGAATTTAAGAATAGTTTGTGGATCTTATAACGAAAGGGTAATACATCTGCAACTGTCGGAAAATGAATAAATAAATTTGACGTTAATGGAAGGTGGAGGGGTACGGGTATGTGCTATAGAATTTCTTGGAACAATCTTAGGCCATACCAAATTTTGTTACTCTGAACCTCTATTTAGGGAAATTGAAATATTTCTCGGATATAGGTTAGATCTACAGGAAATTTTCCACGAGAAGACCGATTCCAAAACTTTCTTTTTCTCACTTTGTTTTTTCAGATATAGGAAAAATTTGATTCCAAGTGTATTCTACATACTTTTAAGCAAATTTTTGAATGGGTTGATAGCAGTCACTTTAAATTATAAATATAAATATATAATGAATTAGTTTCATTTACTTTCGACATGACTATGTTTGGATTTGACGAATCTTAAAATATGGAGGTTAAATTTATAAACCGTTCGATAGCTCAGAGGCAGCTGTTGATAGAATTCAGCCTCACAGAAGTCGTGAACGTTTCTATCATCTTCGTTTAAGTTATTATTTGCAATGTTTTCCTCACAAGGATTTATTAAGTGTTGGTAAAATTCTAGCCCCCACTCTCTTTCCAATTTTCACGAAAAGGCATAAGCAGGAATTTGTTACATCTTTCAATTTTTTTTCACTAATAGAAACTCCTTTTGTTATAATAGATATAACAGTGTGACGATTAATACCTTTTCCTCTTTTGAAAATCGATTTATACAATATCATGGTAAAAGGAAAGGAACAACACACTACATAAGATCACTCATTACATTAACCTTGATTAGTTCTTAGTAAAAAAATTACTCTGCTGCTCACTAAACACAAAGTTGATTAAAACCTAACTATAGTAACAGAACGATGCTATGGATGAGACGAGTTTTGAAATTTCACCTAATTTTCAAATTATTTTTACTATGGATTGGACAATCTTGGGAACAACCTTACATCACTATAGAAGTTTTATACAGCAAGGCTATATGTCATCTGCATATAAATACAGTGTTCCAGAGAGAAGGAGATACACAACGTCGTTGATGAAAATTCGAAACAGTACTTGCTCGAGAATTTTATTGGACGTTTGTTTGAGTTCGCGTTTGAGGTTCATACATATTGGATGCGAGATCTAAATAAAGTTGAAATCCACTGGCCCATCAATACCAATAGTTTTTTTAGAAATTGTTAATATAGCTATGTTGACTGAATCGAAGGCATTGTGCAGGTAGACCGTTCATCGCGTTTTTAGTATTAGATTTATCACGAAACCCGTATTGTTGTTTACTGAGCACTTACTTATTCTCTCCAGATGGTTTTGAAGTCGAGTTTTGAAGGCCAATAAACAACAATACGAAAACCATATTGTTGTTTACTGAGCACTTACTTATTTTCTCCAGATGGTTTTGAAGTCGAGTTTTGAAGGCTGAATCAACGATTTTTGAAATAATTGAAATAACCATTGGGCGATAGAATTTATCAGTCCATGATTTATTTATTAGATTACTGAATAGTAGATCAGCGCAGTCTCACTACTCAGTACATTAGATCCGACAGATGAAATATTTTTCAATTATTTTACAATAATGAACTTCAAGCTCTGTGACATAATCAAACTTGAACGATTGGGTTATAATTAGGAGGTACATAGGTAACATTATGAAACATCATTGAGAGTGATGCTTTAACTACAAGAAAATATTAATTCAATTCTTCTGCCTCTCAACGCTTCATACGCTTCGCGGTATATTTCCGGCACGCAGTATAATCTCGCTTGAGGTTGTAGATTTACTTTTCCTGGAATTCATTAATGAATGAGTCAAAACTATCATCGGTACCAGTAAGAATAAGATTGCCAAGAAAGTCATCATTCATGAAATATCGATAGCACAACAATTCACAGAAATGGCAATTCATCGAAAAACAGTACACCGAAAACGGCAATTCACCGAAAACGACAATTCTCCGAAAACGGCAATTCACCGAAAATGAAAACTCACTGGACCCACCGTACACCGACCGTAATGAATTACAAATATTTGATGGAAATGGGATATTAAAATCATTTTTGGCAGAAGTTCTGGAATATGGCCACCAGAGACGGAACTATAGACATTATTAACATACCGAGTATGTAAAATGATTTTTGCGAGAAGTTCTGGAATATAGCCAACAGGGATTGTACTAGACCATTCCTAGACCGATTAAGATAAATTTTGGTACGTTGGATGGAAATATGATTCCAAAATGATTTTTGAATACAGTTCTGGAATGGTCACGGGAAGTAGGCGATTCCTTCGTCGATTATGATTAAACTTGGTATGTTGGATGGAAATGGGATTCCAAAATGATTATTGGATTCAGTTCTACATAGATGCTATTTTCTTTAAGAATCTCATTTTTTTATTTGCACGAGCCGCACGTAATTTTTTGATGAAAATTGAAAATCATGTAAAATACATATCCTAGACCATAATGGAATACAAATGTCAACAATTAATCACCTTATACATCTGATACTATACCATAATATACTCATAACTACTAGTTTTTCCGCATACACACCGATAGACACACAAAGAGTCAATTTAATTTAATTTTTTAACATGAAAAAGGATTTAAATAACATTTAATACTGTGTCTTGTTTAAAATCCTTTATCGAGATATACAATACAAACGAAAATAAAAAATACTCTTTTCGATATTCTTGTACGTTACTTTGTGATTTTTCCAAGTGATATTTGAATTTTTCCAACTTCTTTCTTTGTTTATTAAAAAATAAAATGTACAAAAGGATACATTCTAACATTTCTCTGTTATATGTACATACATATATATTCACATTTCGCCTTTGTTTGAAATTAAATAAATGATGATAGATGGTATAAACAGCAAAAAGGACAATGTTTTTTGTATTTTTTTCGAATTCGTATACAGATCAAAAGGATTGGAAAATATTATTGTAGAAATATAATTCTCCTTTTTTATTTTCAAACTGGGTGGATAGTCTGGATACTGGATACACACAGTATATACATGAGCGTTTTACTAGCATTCGACACCCTTTATAAATAAATACGTGCACACGAAAAAAGTCACCCTATTATAGCGTATATAACGTGTAGATAACATTTAAAAGGAGTTAACTTGGGGAAAAGTATTTTTTTGTTTTTTAACTAAATTAAACACGGTTAAAAGTTTTCCATGTAAATAATTAATTTATTCATGTTTTGATTGATGAAGTTGGAAAACTAAATATTTCGTATATATACGAAAACGCAAACAAAAAAAATGTTAAGTAGAAAATCACAAGAGGGTTTGGTGCGGGTCCTTTTTCATTCAAACAAAAACTCCATTTTCCACAGATTTTTTTTTAGGGAAAATAGACGAACAAAATACAAAAAAGGGAAATGTATTTACAAAATATACCTAGATAATAATTATTCGGATGATAAAGTAATTTAAAATTTTGCGGCGAAGAATACGAACACACCAAAGAAAAGTGTATTATTATTTAAATATCCGGAAGTGTTTTTCCTTTAAAAACCAAAAAAAAAAAAAAATCCATTTTCTTATGCCGAACGAAACAAAAAAAAAATGTATTAAGGAAATTATGAAGGCGTGGAAAATTATAATTAATATGAATTGTTCTGTATGATGCGGGCGCGATAATGAATTTGTTTGGCGTACATATATAGTGTATACAACATAACCTATATTTTAAAACATGACCTAAACGGAAGCAAAAGTGGGGCGCAACGACCATAGTCACAGGGAGACCCGAAAAATATCACTTTTGTATTTCTAGAGAACCGTGCCGAGGTTCAAATTATATTCACCACAACTTTTTATTTTTTTTTCAATGCCTTCGGCTTTAATCTTGAATCTTTCCTATTCAGGAAACTATCAAAAAGTTTTCAAATCTTACAAATGTGAATCATTAAGACCCTATGTCACTTCCTAACATCATAATGTACTATTGGATTAACGTTTTTTTGGAGGCGTCGAAATCCGGGCCTTCTAAGTAATTCCTTGGCCAATGACTAGGATCTTGTTGTATCGTATGCTATATCCTATCTGCTACGCTTATGGTGTGTTGGTCGCAATCTATGGTCGTATTGCGTACCAAGCTGCATAGTTTAATGATGTTGCCCAGGGTTGCACAATTGAATACCATACGTCTAGACTGGTTTAAGTACCAATTTATATAACAAAATCTTATTTTTTAGGTTTCAGTTTGAACGTTTTCCAAATAACCAACTCATATAGGTAGAGTACCTTAATTTAATTTCATGTCAACCAGCAACTTCTAGAGGTGGTGCTGAACAGTGCGGTTTTCTTCTAGCGAGTTTCTGATTTTAGATACAACTCGATAAACTTATTCCATGATTCTCTCTCAGTCTTTTATGGTCTGGTATAATTTTTTTTTATGCAAAATTGGTTTCGATTTTGAAAAAGTAATTTTTCGAAAAGTGTTGATATAGCGTTGGTAGTAAGCTAATAGTTTACTTTTGTTGTAGGAATCATTGTGGTTTGCAATAGTTCTCTGAGTATTTTACCACCTATCAAATCATACCCAGGTGCTTTTATAGGATTTATGTTTTCCGCTATCATTCTTTGTGCATTGCTTCATTTGTATTTAATTGATTCGATTTGGAAATATCGCCTTCATCATGAAGTAATTCTGGGTTTCTAATTTGTTCGGTGGGTGTAAACACATTGCCGAGGTGTTGAGCAAATATTGCTGCTTTACCTAAATCGCTTCTTCCTCAATTTTCATCAGAGAGGCAAATGGAAGACCATGGAAGAGTTGGCTCTTTCAGTTGTTTTGTAGATTTCCACAGAAAGGAGTGTCGGTGATCGTTGTATTTGCTATTGTCTGCGGGTATAGAACATTTTTATATTAAAAGCTGTAGTATGTTTTAATTTTGCAGTAGTTTCGTGAATGCCCAAGTTCTTGAGAGTTTGTGCATTGTAGAACTGAATACTAAAACTTTTCAGTATAACAAATACCTTAAACTATAAATTTCATGTTTTCCTTTCATTTCTGTTGGCTCATGTTCTAGCTCAACTCTAAACATTGTTAGTTATACTTTTTACACTGAAGCCCTTTTTCGTCAATTATCACAACCGTGATTTCTGTGGCGCCTTCATCCTGAATGTATATTTTTGTAAAAAAAAATTTTTTATTTCTTTCTATAGGACTTCTACAATTTTTCTGTAAGCCTCAATACTTTTGGCTTGTATCCTAGTAAATGACCCCGTTTAATTAGGCCAGTAAAAAATGAGTAAGCGTACTGCTACCCCCTTGAAAGAGGGTCTTATTTTAAATCCTCCCATCTGAGTTATTATTTTTTTAGCATTTACTTTTGCTGGCTTCAGCCTACCAGCTAATTCCATTGAGAACTTTGGATTTTGTTTTCTTTTTCTGTAACTTTACAGTAATGTAACGTTTGATTCCTGTTTGCACTAAGATTTCACTATTGTTCTGATCTTACAAATTTTTACTAACTACTAAGTACCAAGTATTGTACCAATTACCAATAACTTTGTACTGTCTATATTGCTGTATCGATGCAGAAACCACCTAGGACCTATGACACACCTAGGATTCTCTCCAAATACGAAGAAGCAAATTGCAGCCTTAGCCAACTGTACAAGTTTGAACCAAGGTATAGATCTATAGTTGAAACCATAGACATGAAACCGAATAATGAAAGCCTGTCCTCACATATAACATACTGAGATATATACCCAATCGATAGAATCTCTATCAAAATTATTAGCTGGTCCTTTTTCAAAGATAAAGCATACTTAGTTAAAGTTCCTCGCCATACGACAGCTAAAAGAAGCAAATCAATGTAGCCTTAGATCTTTCAAAGCGCAGTCCTTTATAACTTTGAACCGGCTAAGCAACCCGCCATCTATAATTGGCACCCACTTTATCATTATGGTATTGTTGGAACAAAGAAAGTTAAGGACTTGTTTGCAATCCCCGACAAGTTTGGAAATGGTCAAGGGGTTATTTAACGAATTGAGTACCGCTTTGCTATCAGAGCACAGACAAATGTAATTGTTTTTAACTGTAAAATTCAAAGCCTCCATAACACTATGCGTCGCCGCTATTATTTCCGCTTGGAAAACAGTGCATAGTGAACTATAAGACTGCCAAATGAACTCTGATTAGACCAAAGAAAGTAGATTCCAAATCCTGCACTGAGCTTAGAGCGAGAGCCATCTGAAAAAAGAGTATGAATTCATCTAATTTTTGGTGAAAATCCTCATAAAACCAATAATCCCTTTATGGATAAACATGAAAATAAATTGGAACCATATCAATTTCTGGTAAAAATGAAATATGATTTTTAAAAATTTGTCTATGTCCGACAATAGAACCCACGATATAGCTCCAGTCAGACCTCAAGATTTCCCATAAGCTCTTTCAGGAAAGTTTGATATCTAAGATAATATCAAGGTACTTGACTGGGTCTCATCTGGTAATCGGTCTCCCAAAAATAAAGGAACGGATAGATCCAGACTACTCCTACAAGCCTAGTAAAGACAATTAAATCAGACGAGTTGACGTGCAGAGCCTTATCAATACACGATGTCTCCACAATAGTTAAAGCGTATTACGTTAAGTAAGATAAGACAGATTTGAAACTGTTAAGGCAAGATTAACAGCATAAGACTGTGTAATGAATCCAGATTGGTGCAGCTTAACCAGTAAGCCATCAATAATCACAAGTCACAGCAGAGGCGAGAGTATACACATCCCTGGGGACAGCCTTTGGTGACTTTGACATAAACTGACACGCCATATTCAGCTTAGTCTCTACGGTAAAAAGGAAGTTGAGCATGGTTTCAATCCATTTGACAACGATGTGATTGATAATCGAAGCAAACGAGGTAATATCAAAAGCTCCCGCTTTATCCAGGAAACTATACCTACAAGATATTTCTAATTATTGACGGATCTTTCAATCCTAGTCACAAGTTCATGCAGAGCAGTTTCATAGGACTTGCCAATTCTGTAATCATGTTGCGTGACTAATCGGAGACAATTCTATCTAAAGTTTTTAGAAAAGTCGAGGACAGTCTAATAGGCCGCAAAGACTTGGGATCCGTATAATCGGATTTGCCACCCTTCGGAATTAAAACAATTCTACTCCTGCTTCAGGATTTTGGAACAGTGCTAAAAAGAATATACGCCTCGAAAAGGTGTATCAAATGGTCCTGAATAAAAGGAAAGCAGGGTCACTAACTTTATTAGGTGCAAAAGAGCATAAACTCCAGCGTAGAGCATCGCGACTGATCAGCTTATAAGCCAAGTACCGATCAGGAGCCGCAGAAGAAATCTTTAGGAGGTAAACTGACCATCAAATAGACGAAGAGTATCGAGTTTACAAACACCATTCTTAGTCAATGTTCTACTTAGTTAGCGACAGCCAGCAGACTTTAATTGCCTCCCAAAAGTTTAACCACAAAGCTATGTAAGCGGATCTTAAATTCTATTATATTCGTTTTGTGCCACTGAGAAATTATTCCAATCCATTTGGCGATTGTAGTTTTTACTTTGTTTTTTGATTTCCTAGCGGATTTTTTAAACCTTTGTCTTATGGTTCGTAATAAGAGATCTCTTGTAATAAGAGTTCCATCTTAAATGAAGACGTAAGTACTTCAAGGTCGTTACTCTACCAAATTTCTCTCGGTAAGATAAGTATAGAAGCTTGATCGAGAAGGGAAAGCCCTCAATCGGTTTAATTTCTGTTACGATAAGGCTTTAGCTGCGGTCGTTTAAGGTTAATGTTAAACGAGTCCAATCAAAAATTAAATCATCGATAGACATAGAAGATAAACTGGTTTCAAGCACGCCAAGCAGAATTAACAAAATTCAGTTCAACCTCAAAAGAGCTTATATAATTGAATAAAGAAGATCCCCTGTCATTAATATTCGTGCTACCTCAAATAGAGTGATGAGCAATAGTATCACATCCAATCACACAAGATTAGCAAAATTCTTTGAGGGAGGAGGTGCGAGAGAGTCATACGGTAAATAAACTGATGCGAGCACCAGATTAGTGATGAGTACAGCCATAAGATCAGCTGAACTACACATTAAAATTAATCGGCCGAGTTTTATCGACTGAATTTTTCTGACCGAAGAATCTGACATTATCACAGCTCAGTTCAGATATTGCACCATCAAGAAGGTACGGTTCCTGAACTAGACAAATATCTGTCTACAGTGACGTTTTACACCATACTGCAATACTAATTTTGACCAGCATTTGTTGTCAGAAATTTTTAGGTGATTTTTCATTTTTTTGACCTAAACATTTTGGAGATTGGAGCTACTAATTAGTTAAAATAATAAACTAACTACATAATTTAGTGTTAGCCCGAATTACATTTGTTTTAAGTTGAGTCTAAATGTCACTAAAATATTCTGATTTAGGTCCAACTACAATTCGGCTTCATGGAGCTCCAATTTACATGAATTGTAAAATATTTGGATTAGAACAGTAATCATTTGTACGCGTGGATGTGAACACAGCCATAATAAGTTTCTGATTGAGTTGGTCCAATTTAATGAATTTGCTCAAGATATTCGTGTGATAATTATTTCCTAAATAATAATTATCACATGAATATTTTGAGCAAATTCATTAAATTGGGCCAACTCAATCAGAAACTTATTATGGCTGTATAAGCACTTATAGGTTTAATAATTTGAGTAGCCATGATTAACGCATACCATGAAGAATTTGAATTAAATATTGAAGATAATCGAGTCGATAGTTGATCAAAATTTTTGCACGCAAATATTAACTTCACAGAACTGGGAGAATTATGTAAAATTACAATTGTCATCTCTACTCCTGATTTAAATTAGAATATAGATTTTTAACATCACAAATTTACACTTATGAAGTATGCCGTATAGCTGAAGCTTTACAAAGCGTTGATCAGGCCCGTTATTATGTTTGGATGTGAAAGTTTGGCGCTGACGGATGGGTAGAGAACAATCATGCGTGTGATTTACGGCCCAAAACGTGAAATAGATGGTACACACCGAGCTCTGTACAATTTCGAGATCAGAGATCTGATGAAAATCGCCGATATTGTACATGAAGTAAGATCTCAGCGAGTACGCTGGCTCGGTCACGTTCTGCGTGCTGATCTGGAACGAATTGTGTAGCGATCTCTGAAACGAGAGCCATCATATGATAGGCGCAGAGGTCGTTGCAGGCGACGATGGCTCCACGATGTAGAGAACGATTTTGCCTCTTCAGATTGTCTTAGACAGTATGAAGACCAAGCTCAGGATCGAAACCGTTGGAGCCAGAAAGTTGACTCAGTAAGGGGCCAGTAATGGCCTTTAAAACTGTTTATTATTAACATCACAAATTCACAACTCTACTCTGGTATACTCATTTTACAAGTTCAACATTTTCAAATAAATTCCAAAATAAATTTAAAACAAATTTTTTCTTGTGTTCTAAAATTAAAATCAATTTATTTACAAAATACTTCTGAAAACTAAGATAAAAACTATTCTACCACTATATTTTTGATAAAAGTAACCATTATGTGCTAGTGTGCATCAGCAATAAATAAAAAACTTATATTTAATTAAAAATAAATTTTAAAAACAATTCTAAAGTCAACATCTACGAACACCCATACTTAAGAAGCTTTTCCACAAAAATAGAAAATTAAATGAAAATTTAATAAACTTAATTATTTACAAAACAATTTGTTTTAATAATAAACAAATTTATAAAACCAAAATAATATATAAATTTAGGATTGTTGTATCCCGTAAAATCTACCGTACATTTTTTAAGTGCTTTTAACTATTATTTGAATCGAAGACACAATTGAATTTACTTTTTAATGTATTTTAAATAATACAAAAGCGTATAACGTACTAACTCTAATGTATGATGAAGAATGTAATATTCCTTGTTGTCAAGCTCCTTACTCTTAATCAAATGTCCCTGATTGATATATTCGATTATGTTGTACTCCCGATATTCTTTCGAAAATTCACTGGGTACTGATAAACGTCATTCAAGTTGAATAAATGTTGCTAAAGCTATCTGCATGGATAATGTCAGAGCCACCTATATATACAGGGCCGTAAGGATCAGCCATTTTTTTTGTCAAGCTTTTTCTATAGGAACTACTTTTTGCATTATCCCATAAGAATCAATGTAAAAATGACCATTTTCGAATTACTTTTCATCAATGAAAAGTTAAATCTTTCATTTCGATAAACACTTTGTGGAATTGATTCAATATTGAAGCAGCACATATCTAAAAGTCAGAACCTTAGACCTTTTATTAATTTAATAAACATTAAATCAAAATTAAATATGAATTTATCATATTTATGTAAACATGAATTTATTTGAATGTGTAGGTAAAATAAATAAATAAAACATATATTGTCATCCTTTCGATCGATGATTTTGTCTCTTTTTTAAGAATTAAATCTCACATTTTTTTTTTTAATTTCGCTTTTTCTATTGCGATCGCAGCATGCTCGTATAAAGCATTATTCTTTCTTCCTTTTTTACATTTGAAAATGTATTACCACATATTTCTATTTCATTACCTTGTAGCGAAATCGGAAATGGGATAATAGAGCGCAAAATTATTCCAATAGGCTGAGATAGTAATAGAAAAAAATCAAAATTGAATTCACGAAATAGCGTAAAATTTAAAAAGAGAACATAAACATCGATCGATAGAAAAAAAATTGTGATATTGACAACTTACAACATGTCATAGGGAGTTCCAATAACAGCTGCACAATTTATTTAGAACCATAATTATGCATAAATGCGTAACAAAACTTTACCAAAATAAAATAGAACCGTGCCAGAAGAACTGTGATAATCATGATGGTGTTCCATTTATAATCTAAAATCCAAAATTTACGTTGAAATTGAAGTGAAATTAGTTTGAGATTTATTCAAACAAAATCATGCAGCTTTTATTGAAATACCCTTTAAGTATTTTATTTTATTCACAAAAATATAATTCAAAAGGAAACATAACCACACTTTTACTATTTTCTCTTTTCGTCTTGCAGTTTAATTTTATGGCATTGGTATTTGTGTGTATTTATATCAATTCAATGGAGAAATGCTTTTTTTTCTATAAATTTTATTAATAAATATATCAAAAATTAAACAACTTCTTTGATCAAGCTTTGAATCAATTATAAAATGATAATTGTAGATTCTATTTCAATGTTAAAATACTTAATCCATCGACATTTTCATTGAAAAATATCGCACCGAAAAAAATTTAATTTTTCATATGTTTTGTATGGAAAAAAGGTTTTTTTCGTCAATTTTAGTTCCTCTAGAAAAAGCTCAATTTTTAACCTTAGGGCTCTGTATATTTAGGTGGCTCTGATAATGTTCTTCACACAGCTTTTCTTTATCTCTCATAAGCGTTTTGGGCTGTAGTTCTGTTATTTTTTAAATTGTCTTGTGGTCTTAATGTAATTTTCACCTATGCCTGAGCGACGAATTTGGATCACTTTAAAGTGGGCTGTTGATGAAATTTTGTACAATCCTTTAAATTGTGTTTACAGAATTCACGATTTGAGGTTTGCGTGTGACATGTGTTCCTATGGGGTTTGCTTTTGTTACTTTTAAAGCTTAGAACCGTCGCTCTAAGAAACTGGGAGTCTTCTAATGTAAGTATTTCTTTGTATTCCGCCATTGACTAGTTTTGTTGTCTAGTTTTTTCATCATAATTGGAATTATGATGTAATTCCATGACACTGTTGGTATGTCTAAGATTTTAAGGGCATGTAAACTTTCGATTAATAAATCGTCCATCGATTTTATTGGTGTTTCTGATTTTGACTGTATTACTGGAAAATTCTATATTGCGTTAACATGATCGGACAACAGCTGCCTTTTATTTTGGTATCGGTTTACTAATATCTGCCAAGCATCGCTATAATCATCACCCGTAGCTTCAAGGTGGCTTATGATTCTGCCCGCACTTCCGAGTAATAATAATAATAATAAACAGTTTATAAAGGACATTACTGGCCCCTCACTGGGTGTTCATACTGTCTTAGACAATCTGAAGAACACAAGTCGTTCTCTACACCGTGTAGCCATCTTAGCCTGCAACAACCTCTGCGCCTACAACAAGATGGTGGCTCTTCTTTCAGAGATCGCTGCACAATTCGTACCGGATCAGCACGCAAAACATAACTGAGCCAGCTTACTCGCTGTGAGTTCTTACTTCATGTATACAATATTGGGGATTTTCATCAGATCTCTGATCTCAAAATTTAACAGAGCTCGGGATGTACCATCTACTTTGCGGTTTTTGGCCGAAAATTATACGCATGATTCTTTTCTCAAATGTAAGTAGCCATCTCCCGTGCTCATCGGTCAGCGCCCAACTTAAAATTTAGATGTTAGCATAGTGGCCCTAGCTGAATATTGTACAAGCGGATCAAGTATTTCCTGCACCCCGTTGCTATTCAGTTCAATCACGTATATGACATCTGCATATGCAAGCACTTCAATGGGCTGGCGATATAAGATGTTGCGCTGCAACATAGTTAACGAGTTAACTGCAAAATTCTCGATACCCTGTTCTCAACTTTGACAGAGCATTGAGATTGAGTCTACGCAATTCTAGATCAGACCACAAACTCTCTTATGATTGATCGAGTCAATGGCCTGCAGGAAATACAGGAACACTTGATGTACCGGAATGGATATTTCATTATATTTATACAGAATCATCGGCATTGAAATCAACTGATCAGTGACTGATCGATTCGGATCAAATCGTCCTTGATAGTCACCAACAAGGCCTTCCGGCAGAGGGATGATTCTATCCAATATAATGTAAGACTGTAAGTGTTGTGTCCGAGTACTTAACCTGGGGTCCGGTGTTTTTTTGGGGTATCCATTTTTCTTTTTGTTGACTTTATAAACAGTTTATGTTTTTACGGATGCGGGTCGTGAGCCCAGTGATCGAACAATTTAGGACACTGTGTTGGTATTCTTGGAAAACATGTTCGTGCAACTTAGGTTTACGAGATATGTAAGTACCGCCCGACCAAAGGGGCACTTCCGAGCACCGCGGTTTTCAATTGGTGCATCTTGACGGCTTCAATAATATATTGTTGTTTTCGTGAATTTAGCTTCTAAATAGATCGTGGAAGGATGCCAATTTTAGGGGATCGTCATGAAAGGGTGGTATTTCAATTAGTTTCAGTTTGAAATCGTGGTATTTTAGCTTCCTTGTTTTTGGTTGGTCTTAGTGATTTTGGTTATTCGAATTTCTCGAAGTTGTTGAGATCGTCTGCGTAGCGCTGTTCACAAAATTAGGGCACAGATGCTTTATATTTAAGTGCTTGACCACTAGTAGTTATCTGTTTGATTTAATTGCTACTGATTTTATTAATTCATTTTTATAACAACCTAATTAAATTAACTTAACAGTTTGCTTTAACCTCGCAGCTTTGTGAAATATTCACGGGTCGTATATTTAACAAAAATTAGTCCAATAAACCGCAAGCACTTGGAATAATATAAAAATTATTATTTTTTTTTTTTTAAATTGGAAAACTATTTTAGCATTTTATATATTTTCATATTTTTATGATATTTCGAGTAAGTGGCATCGATAAAAAAAAATTAATGCAGAAATTTTGTATATTTTTTGGAAAGAGATGGAAACAAAAAAAAAATTAATGGAATTAGAAACTTTTTTTTTTTGCTCAGCTTTCTTCACTTCTATACAGTAAAGTATCACTAGTAAGTAGTATATAGATGATACTAGAAATGCTTGCAAATTTTACAGTTCAATGAAGGGTTAAATAGAATCGCTAAAAACTAGAGAGACAGAATATTATATTAAAAGATTATCGATTTTATTTGGAATTGCTGTAATATAATAAAAAAGCTTTTAGTGTCTTCCAGTTGTTACATAAGAAATGGTTTTCTTTTTGGTAAATAAAATGATGATATAATATTAATAGAATTTTTTATATTTTTTATTTGGAATATTATTGTGACATATTATATGATGTACGTACCATCTTATATCAAAAAAACGAGTAAAGTCATCACAAAAACTTATTCTCTAAACATAAAGTCAAGCTTTAATTAAATAAGACATTATTTTTTCCGGTGTTTTACATAAATTTAGATTAGTTTTCCAATTAAATTACATTTTTTTTTACTGTACACCGTATGTACGTTTATATGTATATTGTGTTCGTCTAACTAAACTTTTTCGTTGTGTTTTCTATAATATGTGGAGCTCTAGCGCTGGCAATAAAAAAAAAAGCGCACGAATGTATTTTATATGTATATGTATATATGTATGTTGTGATATATATACAAAAGAGCTTTTTTTTTGTAACACCATTACAATTAATGTTTAATTTTTCAAAATAAAGTTTTAACACAAAAAAACTAAACTCTGGAATATAGAGGGAAATAGTGAAATGGTATTATATTGCCAAGAAAATGTCAACATACATTACGTTTTTGGGTGTTGATATCTTTGTGTTATACATAAACCAGAGCTAAATTGCATTTTACTTTAATGAAATAGTTTTGATTAATCACTATGCTAAGTAAATATTACGGTTATATGTATGTTTTATGCTGTTTTTATTTTATGTTTGTTTGAAGAAAATACTTTTTCATAGTTGTTTTGTTTATAGTATAATGTGAGTGCACAGTTATAAATTTTGAGTGTATAGTTTCCGCAATAAGTACATACATACAAAATGGTTTAACATCCAAACAAACAAAAAAATTAATTTTAATTTTAATTTTGATGAAAAATAGCAAGGTTTCACGAAACCGGATTTAAACAAAATCGTATATGCGGGATCAATTTTTAATTATGTAAATCTAATGTTTCTAAATTTACATACGCGAATAATGAATATATAGATGATATCGTAGACAATTGTGCTTGAAAGAGAGACCAAACACATCCATCCGTAGATAAAAATATCGAGAAGTGGAGGTTAAGGGCGAGCAGAGCAACTTTGGGTTTGAAGGCATACATTTTCCTAAATGTTGATTATAGTAAATAGATAAAATATTTTCGATCCAAAATTTTAGACACAAAAAATGGTATAGCCTTTATACAAGACTATTTTTAGTGTATTTTACTATGTGAGTGTTTGAATTGGTCGACTAAAATTTGGTATCGGGACAAAAATTTCTGTTTCATTTTGTCTGCACAAAACGCGAGAAGCGAGTTTATGGCTTTATTTCGACGAACTAATTATCACACTATCATGCTTATACGTCATTTCTCTATGTACTGCGATCTCAACCAATTATTATGAATTTACTCATTATCAACAAGATTAAATAGTGGCAAGTGGCACACATCTATAAAATTGAAATAGAAAACATTTAAAGAAATTATTTCGAATGAGCTGACCGTTGAAATTTAAACAAAGGAAAAGAGACATAAACTCGCTACTCGCGATATATATGTATGGCACCAGTTAAAATAATTTTGTTCTTGAAACAGCAATACAATCTGAATTCGCACTGAAACATGCACAAAATTCATATTTAGGTAGGGTTTGGGTATACCAGGTACCAAATAGATAGGTTTGCCGAACCCAAAAACCAGGTTTACTCACTTGAAACCCGTCTTTCTATTCAAAATAAGATATTTCACCAAGGCTATAGACTTACTGTATTAATGCAATTCGAAAAATATTCACGAAAAGTTCAAAAAAGGTGTTTCAATTAGTTTTAGATTGAAAAACTCGTTGGAATTAGGCTTGTTAGAGCAATATATTCATAAAACTGGCTATGCAAGATTTAAATCATCTTGGAATCCTTTCACAAATTGAGGAAGGTTGTTAAAAAATGTATACAATATACTGTCACCAATTAAATTTACAGTTGAGGCGTTAGAAAGGGATTACACTACGCATATTAGAGCAGCATCTGTTATACTACTTTCATGCTAACCAATATTGAAAATTTGAATACAAACATTGGTATGCAGTTATTTATGCTCTCAGAAATAGGATTATTTCTCAAAAAAAAATTTAAATTAAATATTTAAAAGACCCTGCTGTTCAGCAGGAACAATAATTCTAAATATTTTTAATTCAAATTTGTTGCTCTATGGGCAAGATTTAGTTCAAAATATTACGTCTCATATAAATGAAAGTTGTCTACGTACGTCTCATATAATGAAAGTATGTCTCATATAAATGAAAGTTGTGAAATTCTTGAGCAAACGTCAATGACCGAAGAGTTAAGCTTGACCTATAACACCGGAACATACAAGAAATTAAAATATTATTAATTTATTCAACAAAGAGTGCGCTGTGTTTGAGCTGTCGGATGAATGAACTTAAAACTAGGAAAGGCTATGTAAAGCTTTATTAACAATAAAATCAATATTTTCCCTGGCAAGTATGATCCAATAAATGCCTTAGTCTTTCTTAAACAACATTTTATTCGTCTTTTAGAAATTTATTAAATTTCGGGAGTAATGCATTTTGGCCAAGATACAATTTTTGAGCTGCTAACTGTTTCAAATCCGTTTTCAAGTACTTGCTGTCGGCATTGTAATTAATATACATTAAAGGAACTTCTATAAAATACGGGTTGATTTTAAAGAAATGTGGTAACAATTTGGTAGTTTAGAATTAATTTATACAAAATCATTCTAGGAATTGTCTTCACTATCGTCGTTATCTACGGGTTGTTTCATCCAGCTTAAAAAAACGAATGTCCCTAGCACCACCAACCAATTTATATTTTACTAGATTTCAATTATTCGCCATTTAACGGAAATGAATTATTAAATAAATCTTCTTGTGTACTGTCAGTACATCCAAGGATGTTCCTTGCTTTATGTATTTCTCGATTATTTGCTTTTTTTCTCTAGTATCGAATTGCTCAACGTCATCTTACGGGGGTACGACTTTCCTTGTTTTCGTCAGAAGGAGAGTCACTTCACCCATCAGAAGTAAGAATTACACGTCACAACTCGAGCGTTTTTGAACCTCATCGCCAATTTTTTTTCATCCGAAAACACAATTTTTCTTTACGATCAAAGTCAAAGTGACATTTTTCCTTGGCAAATTGTAGCCGGTTTTCTTTGCTTTATTATGCTTCTCCCAATTTTTGATGCTTTAAGTCGACTGCAAATTCCTTATTCCACACGTCTGCAGCCATAAAATTATTGAACCCGTTGTAAATTATTACAATCAAATATTTAAGAAGGAAATGATACTCTTCAAAGGAACTGCTTACCAAACCATTTTAATGCTCCAAGAAGTAATCAGCCAACTTTTATTTATCCAATTTAGCGTAATGGCTTGTAATATCAGAAATAATAATCAAAAAGAATACACATTTGAAAGATTTCATTTAAGCATGAATCGTAAAGTTTCTTCAAAATTTCGTCCCTCTTATATGATAGAACAACCGGATTTTTAATTTAAAGAATGAAAAATGCCAAAACACTTGACCATCTTTAACGGTATAATCAGGAAATTTGTCTGGGCAATAGGAAATGAAACCTAGATAATGCGTCGGAAATAATGTTAAATTTACCTTTTCTATTGAAGCCTTAAAGCCTAAGGCGTCCGCTAGGGTTATTAAGATTTTTAACCATAACAGTGACACGTGATCTGTGAATTTTTCTCAATATACGAACGAAACCGATTTGTTGGCAAAATAACAGCAAGACACTGTAATTCCAACATCTGCAGTGTCTGTTTGGATTAAAAACTCCTGAGCAAAATTGGGTTGGCAAGGATCGGAGGAATTATTAAAAGCGTTTTTTAAGTTTAAGAAAGTCGTGTTTGCCTCTTCAGTTCATTTGAACTGTTCACCCTTTTTAAGGATATCGGAAATTGGAGAGGTAAATGTGGAGAAATTGCTAATAAACTTCCTAAGCCGACTAGACATTTCTATATAGATCTACTCATAGCCTATCAGTATTTCATTTACAATTGTAGCAATATAGATTTTTCTAGATTAATTGTGCGATTTGTTAGTTTTAATCTGACAGCCACCACTCCGAGAAAGCGAAAATGTTCATCAAAGGTCTCCGTTGAAATGATTATTTTACCCAAATAAATAAAGACTTGAGGCTCGAAGTTTTTTTTTGCCTGTATCTTCTAATGGAATTGGCCAAAAAACATTGGATAACTCCACACTTGAGAGGGGGACTTCATTTATTGTTGTTGTGTTTCAGTTAGGACGATATTTAAATTTATGAATGTTTGATTGACAATAAATTGAATGCAAAATTGACAATAAAAACTATGATTAACTAAATAATGTCTCGGATGATTTATAATCGACTTCTTCTGTCTTTTGAATTTTTAGAATTGTTTAACAATTCTCGAAAGCTTTTTAATTCTCTGAACCGTTTCTGTTGTTAATTTGCTCAACAGTTAAATCTACTAGCTAAATTTTCGATGAGTATTAATGACCTAAGCGCGCATACACACAATGGAAAATTCATTCCAAATAACTAACTCAATTCATTTTATTTGTTGTCACAACATTGAACTGATATACATAATATACAACACATAGTGTCGCTATCCTCTATATATAGTTGTTTGTACCGTTTGTACCGTGTGTGTGGATATTATTGTTTAGTATACAACATTTTCATACTTCTAATGCACAACATGTGCAGGTAGTTTTTCCATTTTCAAAACAACAAATAAAATATCTACTGAGGATATATACGTATACATATAAGTATGTATATGAATTAAAAATAAAAATAAAACAGACGACAACATTATAAACATGTTTTAACAACACCAACAACAACAAATTTCATGAAAAAGGGAATTATATTTTTCCTGTTTTTCTGCAATGTTGTACTACTTTCAATCTAATTTTTCATTTTTTGTTGTTGTTGTTGTTGTTTGTATGTCCGTATGTATATTGTTAGATATACGTACATATATCCAATTGTCTTTCAGTTTTTCCTGTCTGTCTCATTTGCCATTCAACAAAATAATTTTTTTTTTATTTCGTTTTTCGTTTTCCAAACAAAAGAAAAGTTGAAATGAAAATTGTGAAATCTAACACTTTAATGTGTTATTTTTCTTGTGTAACACTTTGTTTTGCTGTTATTTTATTGCTGTGTATGTTGTGTTATGTGTGAGGTATTTTTTTTTTTTTTTGTTCTGGTGGCTCTGTCTGTATACCCGGTGTATAGATATGTAAAAGAAGTTTTTATGTAATTTCAATGAACATTGGACATCCTTGTTATTTTTTTCGGAAACAACAAAGGGATGTTATCTTTATCATACATAATATTATATGTGTACATGTTTGAAATTAACATTGAGCTTAAGTGCACGTTGACAAAATGTCGTTTCAGCTTATTTTTTTTATATAAAATAAGTTTGTTAAGCACATATTATAAAGCTGCATTTTGTACCCTAATTATACACACACACACAAATAAGATTCATTAAAAAAAAAAAACAAAAAAAAAAATTTAAGATATCAAGAGTAATGGTAAAAAGTTTTCTGAGATTCAAATATATGATAATGCAACCACAGAACCATATTCATATATGTACATATGTATGTATGTAGGTAAAAGGTACATGTATGTACGTAAATTTTGTGTATAGTTGAAAGTTTAAACCATAAGTTTATTTAGTACATATAATAAAATATCAAAATGTATATATTTAGAATTATGTACGTATATGTCTGGATACGTACGTATACGTACTCGTATGTATGTATATAGATATTAAAATTCGTATATATGTACGTAATCTCATGTAATACATTGTAATGAATTCAGCAAACGTTTTTGCTACCTTTACCATTATGTATTATATATGTACATATATATGCATGTTGTATATATTCTTGATGTTGTTACAGTAGCGATAAGAAAATAATCTACGTAATGAAAATTAATGTTGAACCAAAAATTAAGAAACAATCTGGTATGTATGTATGTAGGAAATGAAACACAAATACTTTGCTTTTTTTTTTAATTAAAACCAAAATCTTTTTGTATTTAATACGTGTTTGATAGGACGTTATCCATATACGTACATTAAAGGGGTTATGACCGGTTTAGTTTTGTCTACAGTAAGGAATTGATGAGATTTACAGGTTGTTATAAGTCATTTGGAGATTTATTAAAGTTTGTTGACATTCCTTCTTCAACATTATTTCATATCAGCACGAATTGAAAATGAAATTGAAAAGTTAACCTAAAATTCAGTTTTAAGTATTGAAAATCTCCAATTGTTTTTCGTATACATACCTCCACGTGGTAACACCCAGGCAACGATTTTAAACATCGGCTAAATACTAAATGTGAGTGCAATGCACTATAAATTAAGTAGCAATGGACACAACGAATGTGGAAACAAATACCCCAGGTGGCAGACCTGATTTTCAGGAAAATCCATCCTCGTCAGACGCCGGTCCCAAGGAATCTGGAGGGGACCAGCTATTGTATTGCTATAATCAGACAAATTCCCAAGACACGTTGAGGAATCGTAATACTCGAATGAGTGCAACAGAAATGGATAATATCCATCCTTTCCAAAAGAGTCAGGTTCTACAGAGATCTCCTACGAGAGCCTGTATCACTTTCACCACGAAGATTAACAATATAATATCTACAGAAAATGTGGAATTACCGAAAAGTGCTGTTTCAGAGAACAATAAATGTTCTAAAAAAGAAGAAATGCTGTATCAGAAATTGCGTAAAGCCAATGATGCATTGGTTGAATCTAACAATTGAAATAACCAATTAAATGATACAATTACTTGGATGCAGGAACACATAAGGATTCTTGAAAACGAAGTTAAAGCCCTTAAAGCAAAGGAAAACGTTGATTCTCCTCCCCAAAAAATAATGGAAATAGAATACAATACGGATGAAAAAGAATTAGCTCTCGAAAATGAATATATTAGAGTCAAAAGTCAGAGAAAAAAAAGGAGATCTCCTCAACTAAAAGATATAAATCCTAAAAAACAATCCAAAAAAATTACCTCCACCACCCCCAATAGTTATAGATGGAGTTGAAATCTATGATCTACTGTATGAAATGAGAAAATTAAAACAATAACTAAAACAATAAGATTAATACCAAATTGATGAGTGGAAACTACATCAACATAAACTTAGAAGATGGTGAAACCTACAGAGAATTGACACAAAATGTTAAGCGAAGGCAGACATTCTTGGCATACGTTACAAACAAAAAACAAACAAATCAGACCAATTAGGGTAATGGATAAAAATCGGCACTCTACATGTAAACCAGAAAAAATAATTGAGGACCTGAAAGGAAAAGGTTTTAATGCAACTGAAGCATCAATTAAGCTAAAACGGAGAAGTAAGGAGCCTCTGAACATGTATATGCTGACATTCGGCGCAGATGATGATAATGAAAAAATACATCAAAACAAGTACATCTTGGGATGCAAAGTCGATATTGAGCTCCTAAGAAGATCTAGGCTTATACCACTATGTAAAAAATGTTAAGCATATGGACATACTCAAAAATACTGTAACAAAGAACCCAGGTATGTCAACTGTCCATAAACAGGCCTGAATCATTTAAAGGAGAGTTAAGGCGTAAAGCGTTGATAGCCTCTCAAGCAGAAATGGGCAAAAAAACTTACGCTCAAGTAATGATGAGTATCGAAAACAAACAAAAAACTCCTCAAACAGACGACATACATCAAACGCTTAAGCTGATATTAAGCAAACTTAATACTTTTGATCAACGATTACAGAAACTAGACTAAAGCACTAAGGGAGCCATCCCTAAACAAAACCATCTCTAACGACTTAAGAATTTTATGCTGGAATGCCAATGGACTCCAGCAACACCAACAGGAATTGCAAATGGTTCTGGACGCAGAGATAATCGATGTCTGTCTCATCTCTGAAACTCACTTCACTAGACAATCAATTATCAAATTTAGAAATTAAAAAACATATCACACTATTCACCCGGGAAATACTGCTAAGGGAGGTAGTACTGTTATAATTAGAAATAGTATTAATCACTTCGAGGAATTAAAATATGAAACAGAACAAATACAAGCAACAGCTGTTAATATATATTATATTAGTAGATATAATATATTAGTGTTACTGGAATTTACTGTCCACCGAAATAACTCTCTAAAATAACAAGATTATTTTGAATTTTTCTACTGACCAACTGATTCAAATAAAATACCAGATCTATAAATGATTTCTTTATAGTGAAGAATATATCTGTAAATTACATACATACAGCTAAAAGTTTTAACTTAATCTCTGATCACTCCCCAATACTTTTGACATTAATTGAAAGGATCATTTAAAAAGAAAGCTATCCTAGTTTAGTAAATTGGCGCACAAATTGGGAATACTTTAGACTGCCTTTAGAAAGAAAAATTAACTTAATGGTTCCGCTAAGGAGTGAGGAGCAATTAGAAAAAGAAGTTCACAAGTTTATATATGACATACAGCAGTCATCTTAGGAAAACACCCCTGAAGTTAAAAAGAAAATTAAAGGAAACAACTACCCTAAAGAAACTAGAGAACTCTTGGCAGGAAAAAGAAGTGCAAGGAGAATATGGCAACAAACTAGAGCCCCTCAAGATAAAACTAAGCTAAACAATCTGACTCAGCTACTTAAAAGGAAAATCAAAGATCTGAAAGACGAATCTATCACCTCAGAAAATTATCTAATGATACTAGTACTGATTATTCTCTCTGGAGAGCAACCAGAAGAATTAAAAGGCCAATAATGCAGATTCCTCCAATAAGAACAGAAGACACAAAATGGGCCAGAAATAACGAAGATAAAGCGCCGGGTTATGACCTTATCACAGCAGAAATTTTAAAAGAACTACCAAGGAAAGCTTTATTAAAGCTCACCAATATTATAATTGCCGCCTTGAAATATGTACCCAGCCTCTGGAAAATTGCAGAAGTTATTATGATTCCTAAACCTGGGAAACCACCACACAAAACTGGATCCAACAGGCCAATCGTTATTACCAGTTATGTCTAAACTCTTTGCGAAGTTATTAGTAAAAAGGCTAAATCAGATAATTGAGAGGAAAAACCTGATTCCAAATCATCAGTTCGGTTTTCGCAACCAATAGATGGGAGCCAAGGAAATATCTATTTCCAAGATTGCCAATTAAAAGGAGAACAAAACTTACAAATCATAATTTTATTTTAGTTTATTAGGGGTTTCGGGATACCCACTTGAGCCGTGATTGTTAACACCATATCGTGTAGCGCCAGATGGAAGTGCAGAAAAAAATCAACATCAATAGCCTGCGATGTCGAAATTGATGGTCCGTTCGAAACTGTTACATTTGAGGAAGGCCCGAATGGTTTAGCATGATCTACGCCTGAAAAGTTCAATTCCGTTTTTTAAAATTGGACTAACTTCTCCTCTTTTGGAGTCTTATTAACTATTATTGATTAACTAGGCCTATTCTATTTGTTTCCACAAGTTTTTGCTCTTTATGGGCTGCATGGAATAGATTTCAGAAAAAATTTATGTGATTGTGAATAGCCAGAATTTGGTTTTAGTTTAACTGACCACAAGAAAAATTTAATCTCGCTTATCTCGTTTAACGTTGTGGAATATCGGAGACAATCTTCAACTAAGTGCACATTGAAAAGCTCCATATCCCATACACGCTTCCCATATACTGAATTTACACTTAATATTGTGAATTGCTTTAAATAGTTTGAACCATATACAATAATACGGCGGGTGGATTTGTGTGCCTGAATAAGTTTATGAACCACGTTATCTACCGAGTTTTCAAGTATTGGTGGAATTAACCAGTTTGTTTGTGTTGTTTTATTTTCATTGTTTTTGTTTAGGAAATTTATTAGGAACCAGAAGTTCCTGTCCAATTTTAATTTAACATTACACAAGAAACAACAAATAATAATGAAATATTCCTTTTTCAAAGATCGTTTGTTCTCACACAAGACATCTGCATAATCTATATAGAGTTTACCTGTTAATTCCCATTGGATAATATTGGGGGACGTGTTATCTCATTTCCGAATGACATTGTCTAATACTATCAGGAACAGCGTTGGCGAGAGTACGCATCCCTGCCTTACTCCTCGAGTTTTTATAGTATATTTCATTTTGTTTGCTTCTGAATTTCTTCTTTTGGATGCCCATTTCACCAAGTGTCTGCCATATTATGTTCCTATATTTATTGTGTCAAATGCGCGTTCGAAATCGATAAAGATCAAGTATAATGGAGAATTCTATTCGTTGAATTGTTTAATGATGATACGAATTGAGTTGATGTGATCAGTGCAGCTTTTTCCTGGTATAAAACCAGGTGAGATTCTATCAAGGTTTTTTATTGTTGTGTTGAGGAGGGAGATACCACGCCAATTCCTGCATTGCTTTATGTCACCTTTTTTGGACATCGTAATTTGTTGCTGTTTCCTTCGAAATATTCTTTCCATATCTTAAGTTGTGATTCATCAAATGTTAGGACTTGACCAGAAGCATCCTCTATCTATGTTGGTAAATTGTCATACAGCTATTCATACAGTCGCTTTAAAATCTTATTTTTGCTCGCAACTTCATTTGTATTGACATCCAATCTAGTGAAGGCATGGTAGTATCTGTTGCGATGGCGTCCATGCTTTATATTTGTTATTTCATGTTTGAGAGTTTGCACAATATTTTCCAAAATAGTTTCAGTTTACTCGTAATTTATCTCAAATGATTCTTTAAACTTATTTATAATATTATTGACATTTTCTGGTATTGTGTTTACCAACGATAGTGTTTGTGGTAAAAAAAAATAAAAAAATAAAAAATAGTTAATGAAAGTGTACGAAAATTTGGCAAAAAACTTTTAAGTTCCATATTTACTATAATTTATATAAATAATACGGTAACAGCGCTAGTGAAGGAGGTTTAAAGTTATGTGCAGTTATGCCATCATAATTTGCTCGTTACTTTAATAAAATCCAATTATGGTTGCCTCCGTTCCTGTGTTAAACTTGAGTAAAAAACACTTCTTATGATGTCTTCTTATTCATAATATTTTCTTTAAGTATACATATATGTAATTGAAAAATTGATATTACATAAACATATATGCATGTATGTACATGTATATAAAAGAAAAACCTAGGTAATGAAAATTTAGTTTTCATCTCAAATAGAAAAACTATTTTTTTTTTTTGGAAAAATTTTAAAACATAAATTATGTTGTTTCATGTCTTATAGCAAAAAGCAACAAACCATATACAGATTGTTGTTACAAATAACCTCAATGTATGTATATATATGTACATAATATGTGTAAATGGGTGTTGATGAAAATATGTTTGTTGTTGTTGTGACTGTTGTTTGTGTTGAACCTTATCTAGCTCATATATTTTATAGGCACGTGCGTACATATTTTCAACCCAAAACAAGTTCTTTAAACTTTTTGTTTCTAGGTAAAAAAAAATTATATTTTCAATAACATAAAGATAAATATAAGTATCACCCTCTTCCGAATATTATGTTTATCTAAAAAGTAAAAATAAAGGAAAAATTGCTCATACCAGAAGCAAGAAATTGTTACCAGCAAAGAAAACAACTTTTGCATACATATACATCACTGTAACACATCAACATGAAGTAATATAAATCAACAAGCAAACCAACCATTCAACAAATCAACTTCTTATCATAACTTGAAAAATTGTTTAGTCGAGAAAATGTGGAAAATATTTATTCACTTTATGCCATATATAGTTATTATTTAATTAAAATTAATAAATTTATTTATTTAAAACAAAAACCAAACAAAAGAAAAATCTAATTAATTTCCATCCTCATGAAGATTTTATGTTCATTATCTGTACATATGTATGTCTAATATATGTCTGTGTAGGTAAGGACTTAATTAGCTGTCTCAGATTCTAGTCTGAAATTTCGGTTTATGACTGGCTTGTAAATGTTAACAACTAAAATTTAGTTTATTTATTAATGCATTTACAACAACAATATGTATACAAAAATATGAAAATGGTTTTCATCCATATTGTATGTGCTCCTCATATACACATACATTGGTTTGTTATAAATATATTTAAATCAATTAAATTCATGTGAATAATTTTTAACAGAAAAAGCTCTCGTTTTGTTTTTGGGACTTTTGAAAGTGTATATATGTACACATAATATGTACATGTATAAGATGAAAAATTCTTACGGAAACAAGTACCGCAACCATATAAATAAATTATGAAAATAAATAATTTCTCTCATGGAAAAACGAAGAAAAACACAACAAAGTTAAACACATATGTATGTACATATATGTATACATAGATACGTACATACAAACTAAAAAACAAAATTTAATTCTCAGTGAAAAGGAGTTTCCAAAATTATTACATCATTCCGTCCGTACGCTGTGGGGGAAAGCTCGATGGGCTCATATTTGGTTTTTTATTCATTCTGAAATAAAAAAATTTTCCACATGTAATTTTGATAACTCGTTATAGTTTGGTTGTGTATGTGTGTGTGTGTGTGTATGACGTTGAATCTATATAATTTACGATTGACTAAATTATAGAAAAATATATTTATTTTTGGTGTGTGCTTTTTTGTTGTTGTATGTAGCTGAAAAATATGTGTATAATGTATTTAGTTATTTTATTCAAGGTGCTTATTTACATTTATGTTATATTTTTGTAGCTTTTAACCAACAACACATATATTTGTATATACACATATTTATAACAACAACAATAACAACAGTAATAAACATGAAATAAGATGATAAATAAAATATATTCGGGCAGGTTTTAATTTTTCTTGAGCTTTTTTAAGTCGTAGGTTTATATATACGAGTCGTAAACGTACGTGTACCATTTAGATATTGTGTGTGCGGTATATTCATTTATATGTAAAGACGCAAGCATGGTTTTTTTTTATTCCATTTGGTTTATAGACTTGAAAATTATTTATAAATTTTGCATGAAAATTTTACATAAAAGTTTATGTGTTACATATCGCACATGTAGAACAAAATTGAACGTATAAAAAGTTATCCCAGAATTTTATCCCAGAAAAATGAAAAATGTACATTTTGAGCTTTTCAAAATAACACATATTTTTCATTATTTTTAATTATTTCACCAATCTCATCGTCTCCAGAGCCAATTAGGTAAAAGTGTCGGATTAGCTCGGGAGTTTTTTAAGTTTGACATATACTAACATTAATTTTTAATGTTAAAACTAAAATTACGCGCGAGCCAAATGAGCTTTATTAGCCAGATTAGCTCGTTTTATTTAGAGTCTTTCAGCCTATTATAGCAATATTATTATCAATTAACAGAATGATTATGAATGAATAGTTCCAACAAGAAGGAGCAACAGCTAACACAGCTCGTCCAACACAGCTCGCGATCGAATAATACCGCATTTTTTCTGATTTTAACTGGTCATCGCGTTCGGCCTATTTAACTGTTCCCGATTTGGGAACTTTGGGGCTAACTAAAGGGTAAGGTCTATGCCAAAAATCATCCAATAGCTTAAGGCCAATATCCGAGAAGTGAAGGCGTTGGGACTGGTTTTTTATACAACATAAATTCTAAGAAAAAAATTGGTGTTAGCATCTCAAACTTAAAAACCACCCGAGCTAATCTGACATTTTTACCAAATTGAATCTGGAGACGATGGGAGTGGTGAAATAATTAAAAATAATGGAATATATATGGATTAGTTAACTTAAAGCTAAATTGGCTCGCTCACGACTAGGCTTCCCACCTTTTGATAAAGCCAGAGGAGGACAGTACGATTAATGTTTTTCATTTGATATTTAGAAAATCTAAATCTTAGAAAATCCCTGAATTAATGCGATCGATGTAAAAATCAGAGAATTGTTGACCACTAAAATACATTTAATTTAATCATTCAGCTTTTTGAAGATTATTATTGTTGTTTCGAATAATTTTTCTTATAGACGTTTTCCATATAGATGTTTCTCAAAATGGTCTGCTCCATTTTGATTGCATTTTAGTGCGCATTTTTTCCCCTACCTAGCAGTAATTAAGGATAATATGAATGAAGGTATTCTATCTCAAATTACTTGTCTTTATCGTACTGTTTCGCAGTAGATTTTGAAAATAGACATTCTCCTCAAGGACGATCTTTTACACCTCTTGAAATACTTACACTCAAGTACATAATTATAACTTTTCAGGAATGTACACACTTATTTATAATAAAATACATAAATGATTTCATTATCTGATAAGTGATATGCTATTTTTGTAGCGTCGGCAAAATTAAAATAATTAAATCGTTGAATCTAATTTAATTGCAATCTTCATGGAATGAACCAGTCATCATCTTCAAAAAGATAAACGAAGTGGTTTACCGGATTAGCAAAGGACAGCGAGGAAAACTGAAGATGACTTAGAGCGATTAGCTCTCTACAGGGGACGTGAATTTTTACGGTAATGATACGATCGTGGCAACATCTTTATTTTAGTAGAGACACTACCATAAATGTAAACTGTGGTAAATTAGATGTGTTTAGACTCTTCAGGAATAGTTGTTTTATTCACAATCCACACTGATAGAAAAGTATGCTCATAATAAGCGGTAACGGTATGATTCAAGCAAATTTCCCGATTGAATGTGTGCTATGTATATTATTACATTAGTTGAGAATATCATGATAAACTTTATTAATTGTAATGAAATTTCTAATGAGAATAATTCAATAACCTCAAGAAAATGGATTTCTTGTTCTGATTTATTTCATTTTACCTTCGAATATATCTGATTAATAAAAATTCAATATTTCATCGCAGATTGATAATTTGTTCTTTGATAGTCTTAATATATTTGATAGTAAAATTATCAACTTTATTAAATTATATTATTGAATTATTTTACCTAATTCTTAGTTTAAGTCAACTTGCTATGAAATCAAGAATATTTGTTGTAGATGTTAGTACAGATATTCTTAAAAATATAATACTGAAAACTCCATTTGAGAATATTTTAGATTGTTTTGAAAAGATTTATTAGCAAATTTTCTCAAAACGTGAATATATTATACTACAGTTGAGAAAAAGAGTTTCTTTCCTTAAGAATGTACGATACTTATTTCAATACTTACAATCCACAATTCTTGTTTCAAATTTATTAATAAAACATATTTTATTTAAATTATTAGATATATATTATATATTTGATTTAATTTCTAGTTTGTACTTGTACATATTTCTTACATTGGTAATAATAATTTCAGTATAAAGGAATCTTGGCGTACTTTGAGCCATCTTTTCATTTTCTTACTGTAATAGGTTTAATAAAAGTTTTACTTTTAAGTTTTATAAATTCATAATGAAATAATTCTTTTCGAATAACATAAACATTGTAATGAGCATTAAACATTATTTCAATTCTTTGACAAAATAACATTGTTAAAGCATTGGCTTTAATTCTATATCAGTTTCTATAAAAAAGTAATTATCAGTTTGAAAGATTGGATTTTGATACGTAATATGTGAAACTGAAATCAAATTATTATAATTATTTATCACATTTGACACACAATTTTGCTTTAAATGTTCTTCAATTTTAATTAAATAGTTGGTGTTTTGGTCGAACTTTATAATCTTAAATGCGCTTTCTAATTTTTGATTAATCAAAATTGAGTAGGCAAATTGAATGGCACATTTCTTTGCTACTGAATATGGTAAGTTTATTCTACAAAAATTTACATTTGTGTAGTTTTTAATTTCTCTGTGTTTTGCTTCGTATCTCATGCACCAAAACATTCGTAAAGGCCCTGATTTCCTAATAACAGAAGGATAGTGAACTAGCATATGAAGGTTTTAAGTTTTGCTGGAATAGATCGATATACAATTTATTGTTTTCGGATATTTTATTTTCTAAATATGTTAGATTCCTTTCATTAAAAGAGTGCAGTAACATTAGTTTTACCATACGTGTAAGACTATGGCATACTTTCAAACATTATCATTTTAAGGAATAACTCTCCCAAAAATACACGTAAAATAGTTTAGCAAGGTAAGAACTTGACTTGCGGACATTTTTAATTTTTTAAATTATTTATTTTGATAATGGGAACGCGGTTGCCCTTTTCAAGTTGTTCGTGTCAAGGTGTCAAGGTGTTAAGGTGTCAATTGTTAAAAGATTTTTGGCTATAAAATCTTTTAGTATTGAAGTAAGACCGTACGCTGCTACAGCTTCAAACACATCATGCATTATATTAATTAGTGGCTGCAAATTTAACCCAATTTAACCAAATTCAGCATATTTGGCTCTTTTGTCATTCAATGTAGGTTGAATTAGTTACACGCTATTCAGCTCGAGGAAGCACGAACTTATTGCATTTTCAATCGAAGGCTTCCAAAACGATTTTTTATTCAGTTTTTTTGCTATTCGCGCCGTTGGACGTAAACAAAAATGGATGAGTTTTAGAATCTCTAAAATTTTAAGATCTGGAATAAAACAAAATTGATAAATTAATAAATATTTCTCTGTTTTTTAAAATTCAAAACTTCTCATTGGAGTCTTTAATGCGTTGTTTTAAAATATCGACGATAACATTGGTAAATCGTTCCCAATTTGTTAACAATAAAGTGCTGGAGTTCGGGAATTGATTCTCGAAATCTATATTGATCTACAATTTAAAGAAATGGAAAAAGCAAAATTACAAAATGTAACATTCAATTGTATTCTTTAAAAATAATGATTTAGTAAAAAAATCAAACTTACAAGTCGATATCCGTTAGAACCCGAATATAAAGGCCATTCTGATAGTATGTCCGAAATTTTATAGTTATTCAACTGAGCAATTTCCTTTCGTCTGTTTTCACTCGTTGCTTTCCATTTTATTTCCACAGTTTCCCATGGCTCGTGGAAGCAGTTTAGCCAAATCTTGTTTTGCGCAAATTCCGGATCAGCCGCGGTGCCCGTCTGGGAATAATCTGCTTGTGCTATTTCGTCTTAATGAAGAAGAAAATATTTAATATGCATATTATAAATGTTAAGCTTTATTTATGTTGGTGTTCACCAACAACTTTACGCACCTGAAGATTTTGAACAAGACCGTTTTCTACACTTGTAGATCCCGGGCTTTCTTAATCGGCTGGAACAGTTCCGGTACTTGTTGTATAGTTTTCCTGTAGCACACCTCTGATGTTGATTAGGTGGGGAATAGTAGTATTGCTATTGAAATAAACAAGCGGTTTATATTTTATCAAAAATGTTAATTGTGAAGGATAAAGGATAACATCCTTGCTCCTTCTATAATTGTCTATAACTAAGTGTTTTTGATTTTAGGACGTATTCTCACGCAAATTACAAAACACGTATGAAAAATCCATTCACATTTTTTATTTAAAATTAAGCATCTTACTTTTTGTTCCGTTGGAAAATGTTGGTTTATATCATCCGTTATTTTTTGGAAATGCTTAGGCTCCATCAATAAATCTTTTGACATAAACTCGCCTATAACCGCGTCAATTAGGTATTGCCCCTCTTCTTTAAATCCTTTACAGTTGTCATCCCCGTTGTACAAACTAATAATTTTTCCCCCCTTAATACTTTTTAAAAATGTTGAAAAATCCTTAAAATTGGAAAATGTAATAAAACATTTGGTTTTTAGTTTAACAGTACACCTAACCTAACCTAAGTTCGTCTTTTGCTTTATTAAGCATTTCATAACAAAATCAATATGAAATGGAATTTTTCATTAAGTGATTTAACTTTGATCAAATTGCTATCCATACTATAGGCACTTTGATATTGTTTTCGTTTTGCTTTATTTTTAGTGAGAACTAATATAATATTATACTTGTAAACTGACTATTAATATTAGCAAAATACATAACAAGAAAAGAATGAATAAATATTAATATTTGCAAATGTACTTTTGTAATATATAAAACTATTTAATTAAAATTTGTTATGAATAGGATATAACCATAAATCTATGTAAATAATATTAATAAAATTAAATAAAGTTTATTAAATACTTTATCAAACTTACAAAAGTTTCACTACTATAAGTTGTATCGGTACTTGACGACTCAACCGGAATGCCTGACGATGTGACGTTTGTAGAGTTGTTTTCGGAAACAGAGTGAGACAGAGAAGGCACAGATAATGGGTAACCTTGCGTATTATGATAGTTGTATTGTTATTAATTTTTTAAACGACATACATTAAAATTTAAAAAAAAAAACTTACATTTTGTTTGCGCCACTCCATGAGTTTTTGCCTAAAAATTGCCTTGCTCTGGATAAAACGTTTATCATCAACAACAAAATTTAAATCTTCTGTCATAACCGAAAAAAATGGTATTCCTATGCCACACTTTATAGATATGTTTATAATAAGAAAGTTGAATAACACAAAATTTGGAAATATTAAAATTGTTCACTCTTACTTTCAAAAATTGGAATTAAATCCGCCAAACCCCATTCGTTCAGTAAATTTCTGACACCGTTATTAAGATCTGATTGCGAATTTATATTTACATTTGTATTCCCGTTTTCATAATCGAGGTTATATACTGTACTTGGAAATTCATTATGAATGTTCCAATCTGAAGACATTTTTACTTAAGGTTTTAATTCACTTAATCAAACACTGTCACTGTTTTATATTATCTTTTCAAGTACGGATATAATATAGGTTATATACATATGTAAAATATTATGTAATATAATATACTAAAACTGTTATTAGATAAAAATTTCACTTTAACTTATTCACTATAATTATATAACAACTACACCGATAAAAAAGGATATAATAATTGATTTCGCACGTCTGTTCACTAGTAATAATCAAACAATATAACTATACTGGAAATTTCGCCTAAATATTATTCATTCCGTTTAATATTCATAAACTCTTTAGTTTCATTCTCAATTCAATCAACAAAGTTATTCTCAATACTATTATTTTATTACATTATTTTATGCTTGTTTATGATAAATTTGCATCAAAACTAGAATAAATGTTGTTTTATTCTCAATTTGATCATAAGCAGAATAAATTCATGAATAAAGACAAGTAAAATTAATCTTTTATACTCTTTAATTGTTTGACATTATTCTCAATTCAATATAATGTTTTTTTTTAAATACATCATTCTAGATAGAATGTTTTTAATTTGAGAATAAATATTATAAATATTTGAATTTAAAAAAATCGTTAGAAATACAATTTGGTTAAAATCATATATTTTTACAAATTTGCGGCCGTTTAAAGAGCTATACAGACTGAAGTAGATTCGTTTTAGTTTTTTTCAGTAGTTCTTAGTTCCTCTGGCTCTATAAATTCACGAAAGCTAGTTTTTGCTGGAATTTTTGCACTTGTGCTTCATTTTTGACTAAACCTATTTAGTTTTTGAATGTTTGACGCTAGATCTTTAATACATTACATTATTTTAACTCGTTGAATTAAAATACATTTTTGCATAGGGTATATAGTCATACCAATATAAAGCGCGAGTTTTGCTATCAATGATTAAACAAATTTTACCACTCCA
Source organism: Tipula unca (assembly GCA_951394425.1). Taxonomy (NCBI): domain Eukaryota; kingdom Metazoa; phylum Arthropoda; class Insecta; order Diptera; family Tipulidae; genus Tipula; species Tipula unca. The sequence continues at coordinate 215,510,770 of OX596381.1, forward strand.
CAAAATTGAAAAACTATAACTATAACTAAACAATTTCTGCAAATTAAATGAAATTGGCGTTACACATAAATACATGGTGCCTCTAGGTATTTGGTATTTATTGAAAAAGCTGTTTAAAAAGGTCCTTTGAATTAACTTTTTAAATAAAACCTTTATTAATTTGTATTTTATTTTCACTGACATTGGTGTATATCCCATCCTAATAAACACCCTTTAACTTGGTTTACTTATATACATTACTATGTATTTATTTTAATTTGGTATGAAAGCTATAGCTATGTAAAAAACTGTGGGTAAGTTCTCGACTCCAATCGGTTTATAGAATAAGTTATACAAACCTTTTATAATAAAATGACTATGTAAATCAATTATATATATAATTTAAATATCCAAAATCGGTTCATATACAAGTAGATTTCAAAAAAGCTTCAATTATTACAATTTCAATAATTGATATATCGTGGTAGCGCTAATATAGCAGCATAAGGTGTTTATATAATTTTCTAAATATTAAACGATTCAAAAGCAAACGTTTAATTTTTCGGTTTGTATATAGCAGCAATCACACTATTAACATTATCTTGTAGATGCATTAAACTAGTTTTTCATCAAACTATACTGGATAATTATTATGAATCCGAATCAATTATTATATTGAAAATAACAGAAATGTTTATTATGATTAAAAGCAATCCAATTTTTTCATAAATATGAATGAGAAATGAGTTTTTTTTTGACTATTAAACAGTTGTTTTGAGAATAAAAATATTAAGTTTAGACATTCTTGTACAACAACCATTTAAGAATCATAGATTCTCTATTTAATCGAAATTGTTAATAACTTTTACGATACAATCGAGAATAGTCTATGAACGATTTTATAAATTATGTTGAAATTTGAAATGAAGAATAAAATTATTAAATCATACATAATAAATTTCAAGCATATTAAAAATGTATTGAATTTAGAATATTTTCAATTCCTTAAACTAAGAATTAAAACTTTAATTAAATACAACCTCTATTTAATAAAATTGATAATAATTTCCTTGGCTTATGCAAGTTACACTCGATTCATGAAAGTTATTCTTGATTTTTTTTAAATTTTGATTTTCTTTATTTGAGATATCTTATTTTAAATAAAAAACTTTTATTTTTGATTTTATAGTTTAATTTTTCCTTATTGTGACAATTTTTATTTTTGATTTTTTCGGTAAATCGATTTCGACTTGCGTCTTCTTCAGTACCTTGTTAACTATTCAGAATAGTTAACAAGGTACTGAAGAAGACGCAAGTCGAAATCGATTTACCGAAAAAATCAAAAATAAAAATTGTCACAATAAGGAAAAATTAAACTATAAAATCAAAAATAAAAGTTTTTTATTTAAAATAAGTTATATAGTGACAAAAGATTACACAAAAACATTAAAATGAACAACATTCATTTAAACTCAATTTGAGATATGCTGTTTCTTGAAATTAGAATGATTTTTCTTTCAGTGCAGTTGTCGAACCATGTTTGACAAGGCTAAAACGAAACATTAATTTAATCTCTTCGTGGAGGTTGCTTTTCGTTTTAATTATAACTTTAGAAAATCAAATTCTGCTGAAAACCGAACTCAAGATACTCTTCATCAAACTTAAATTAAATTCTTAAATTCTTACACTTTCAAAGGCACAGTTATTTAAATTTTCTAGTCTAGTCTCTAATTTATTGAAGCGACGTGTGATGTTTCTAAATTATATTACCAAATAAAGTAAATTCGACAAATGGTAGCTGTGCTTACGGAACATTAGAACGGAGAATATTTTATTGGCCAAGTTAAACTGCCGTGCGGTTTAGACTTGAAATCGATGCACGTGATAAAATTTAAAACAAATAGTGAAAAAGTGCTAAGTTAGCTTCTTATTTATGCAAAATATGACGATGCCTTCTTCAACTAAAGAAAATCTAACATCAATTACAATCATTCATGTGAATTTTAACTTAAATCGGTTCTAAAAAAATTTATCATTTTTGTCACAATTCCATATATGTAGACGGGTGAAGATTGTTCTAAATCCCGATTATGGCCGTTTTATAACTCATATATGTCGTATAAATAAATTCCAAATTTTCTTGGGAAACCCCTAGCAAACTAACACCATAATGACGTAGATTTCAAGATGTCATTGGGTCTAAGCTATTAAAAAAATATTTCAATTTGGGAAAAATTAGTGGATTTTGACCTTTCGGACAAACATGTTTGCTATGATGTCATATAGAAATATATCGAAAAGGCGTTTTACTCGGTTAGCTTAAACCGAAAGACATCTTAGCTTCCTACGATTTTCCCTAGAAAATTTAGAAAACCATGTCGTACCAAATTTTATTGTCCCACTGATAAAATTCATTATATCGAGACAGTTTGCTTTGCACACCAACGCATATAAGCAGAAATTAATTTTGTTGCTTTTTAGGACAGATTTGAGAGAAATGAGAAATTTTGCATACGTATCACAATCAACGTCAAACGTAAGCCAATATAGGAGTGAACAGAAGTGTAAATATCATAAAACCAACGACCTCTGAAGTCTGAAGAATATAATAAAGTGCTACATTTCGCTAAATGCACAGCTACCAGTGAGGGAGGATTGAAAGCAAGATCGCCTTCGATATACTTATAGAAGCCACCATTCAGACAAAGGGTAGCTGTGCTTACGGAACATTAGAACGGAGAATATTTTATTGGTCAAATTAAACGGCTTAATATTTACGAAACTATAGGATACAAGCCAAAACCATTGATGCCTACAGACAAATTGCAGAAGTTCTGGGAACATTGATATTAGGCTAATTTCTGAACAATATTTTACTAATATTAGCTGTCTTAATTTTAAAAGTTACATTTGCAATAAGAATTATCAGCGCAAAATCTCAATGTATATCATTCTATCGCTAATAATAAGCTTTTTAAATATTTTCTCCATCGTCATTTTCTTTAATTATCTTAAAATTCATATAGATATGATCTTAAAAATTACAAAATCCATCTAATTCTAATTTAAAATTGCGTAAATCATTGTCATTTTACATTTTTTTTAAATACTCTGAAAGCGTCTACAAGTTTAATCCATAATTGATATTCCATCAAATAATTCCAACTCTCCAAATTATCTCATAACTGATTGATTGATATAGTCCGTCCATTTATTTCCCTGATGGAGGACATTTTTGTCTCTGTAGAGGATGGAGGAAATTTCTTACGAAAGGAGGATTGTCCTGGTCCTCCACAAAGGAGGACGGGTGGCAAGATTAGTCACGACCGTGGAAGTTTTTTCAAACGAACAGGATATATTGGTGTTAGTATCCCAAACTTAAAAAACTCCCGAGCTGGTTCAACATTGGCTCTAGTGTTTCGCAGTAGTGGTTTTTGTTGGCCAAGTTTTAAAACCACTCGACTCCGTCCGTCATTTTATCACAATCATCACAAAGCGATGGTTTGGTACGAAATTCAAGATTATAGTGATTTCCCGAGATGATATAGTTTTATGAAACTGTCGCGACATTAGGACATATTTTTCCTGGGATGGTACTAAATTATAGGATGATAGTTAAAACATAATTTTTATTTATATAGCTTAATTCAATTAATAAGAAACAGCCGTACGTTCAAAATACAACACAAATAAAAAATAACACAAGTTTCAATTAAAACAGAAACAGATACTTTTCCAAAAGTATCATTAAAATAAAAAAGTCTTTACTTCTTAAAGGTGAGTTCGTGAGGTCGGATATTTATACCCTAGCTAATTACATCAGTGCTATGAAGTTAGAAACTCAAGAGTTTTGCTCAAAAATTGGTCTAATTTTGGTTTTTGTTTTATTTTTCAAACTATATTTTTAATTTCGATTTGCGCCCAAAGAATTTTCCGAATTTTGTGATTTTGTGCGATAAAAGTTGTTTATGTTTTTTATTGTAATTTATTCGTGTTTCATTTAATTCGTGTTCTAATATCTTGCGTTTTTTTTAATTAAATAAATTTTCTTATCAATTTGTTTTTTTCGTGTAATTTATATAAATCAATTTCTGACGCGCCATTTTTATTAGCATTATTACCAGTTTCATTTTTTTTGTGGTTTGTTCCGGTAGTTTTTTATTAACCGATTTTATTTTTATGGCCGGAATTGGACGATATTGATGTGAACGACGTTTATTTTCAGCAAGACGGCGCTACGTGCCACGCAAGCAACGAAACAATCGCAATTTTGCAAGAAAAGTTTCCAGTTCGTGTTATTTCTCGAAGAGGTGATCACAATTGTCCACCGAGATCTATTTTTATTAATCGCTATTAACTTATCTTTAAAATTAGCTTAAAATCAAAACTATCGGACAATTATTTTTCTTTTTATTGCCATAAATATAACATCATGATTATAATTTTTCTCAAAATTTGACACCCTGTATCTTTAACAACAACAACTACAAATAAAACAAAGCATTTCATTTTTTTTTTATCAAGGCTATGCATTCAAAACATCAAAATCATAAAATTCAAATATGACTTACAAAAATTGCTGATTTGACGTATTTGGCACAATATAAAAGTATACCTACATAAATATATTGCGGTTGTAGTTTGTATAGACGTAGAACGATTATTACAACAATACCTAATTTATGTGCATGAGAAAAATCTTAAACAATTCTTAAACTTTTAACACCCTAACATGCCATTTAATCATCAACACAACACAACACACACACACACTATCGTTAAAATCACATCAAATTGATTTTAATTCATTTCGACGACGAACGAAGGTGATATTATAAATTTATTTATTTATTTTTATTCCTGTTCAATTTACCATTACCAATTTTGGTCTATTTAAACTGTAAAATGGTTTAAGCAAAAAAAAAAGAAAAGAAAAGAAAATCGACTTTTGGTAATAACAATAACATCGACAACCACAAACTTTTATTATATTTAACAATATTATATAAAAGAATTCTTGTTCGTTTTGCTTTTTACCATTTCCACCAATTTTTCCTATTCCCGAATAATTTTAAACATTTTCTTATTATTATTGTTCGGTACCCCACACTATATTATAAATACACACACACACATACATCCATATATACCGTATAGCACAGATGAAAGTTTTTCATTTCATTGACTTTGCTAGCGCTTTTCTGCTAGAAAATGGAAAAATTGGTTGAAATAATTCTTTGGTAATTTTTTTTTTCAAGTAATTTCGGGAGAACCAAAAATTTTGGAAGATGTATGAATTTATGTTTAGCAGCGCAGCAGCAGCAGCAGCAGCAACAGCGGCAGCAGCATATATTTTAAAGAAAAGTTTAAGAATATATTCACTGGTAAATTGAATGAGCTTTAAACGATAACAAAATACATAAAGTATTGAAGTGTGGAGAGAGATGGTTATTGCTGAAATTAATGTGAGAGAAATAATCCTTAAGCAGAACGGAAAAGTTTAGATTGTGCGTGATGGCAGTTCAAATAAGTTTGTGCACATAATACACCATAATCATAAATTATTATGCATATGTCCAATACGAAATTCATTTGTATATATGTATGTACTTATGATTTATTATAGCATATAAGTAGACAACAAACCCATAAATTGTATTAAATGTGTATAACTAGCGTCATATATTTCCAATAAATTTCATTCATCATATTACAAAATCGCATCATATACAACATATACATATATATTTTCCAATTAATCTATATGAACGAACATAGTTTTTATTATAAACTCAAATAACATGTTATATCATAAGTACTTGTTTATCAATTGATATAGACTATATACATAGTAATGGTGAAAATTTATGTATGAAAATTGAAAATTAATTTAAAATATTTTATTGAAAATTGAATAAATTCTGGATATATATGTATGTATGTAAATATTCTAATGTAATGTATTTTATTGTTTAGAATCATCTTCAATAACACAAATAGATATAAAAATATTCTCCACATGTGCACAAGGTGATCAATAAAGGTGCCATGACATACATGTTATTTTTTTGTCAAGCATGTTATGCCATGGAAATTATTTTAAAGTAACTGGCAAATTTACATTTTTTATTTTATTTTCAATGCACTTTTTATGCTCTATGCTGCATTTTAAAAAACTTATTATTTGTCACCCATCGTAGGGATGATATCTACGTGTACATAAATATGTGCCGTCGTGTAGTGGTAAATGATTGTATCCCATTCTATATTATGTATAGACGAGAGAAAAATCCTATGTTACTTACATAAGAAAGATGTATCTATATGTTCTGTATTTTATTTAATATTTATGTATTTTTCTACTTGTTACCTATGTAGATATATAGTTTTAATATTTTATTAAATTTTATTTTTTAATATTTACTTTTAACTGAATTTGGCTATTACACAGCAAGTACATTGTAACACCGATAAAAATAGAAATTTTATACACGATATCTCCATAATATCTAGCTATATATCATATACGTACATATATACTCGTACGTATAATGGGTGTCTTGTTTCACATGTCAAATATTTATTGGAAAATAATTCTAAAATACAATATATATGTATGGTTTTCAAATTAGATTAGAAATGAATATTCATAAGAAATTGTGTACATGAGGATATATTTGCATTCCATATGGTTTGAAATACGAGAATTACAGATATGAATTTTTTATTATTGGTTATAGGTGAAAATTATGTGACCTACTATTACTAATTTATGTTGATAAATTCAATTTGATCTAATTGGAGTCGAAGATCTTCAAGAACATATTAGTGCTATAAAGTTTCATGTAAAATTTAGTCAACCCTCCAAATAGTTTTAAAATATAAAAACAAGAAAGATAGTAAGAATCGCTTAACTAATTATTCCGCAAAGATGTTTATAAGTACGATATATCTAAACAAAAGCACAGTGACATTTCGCGACAAGTAATCGGTGTAGTTTTGTGCGCGTGAAATATTTCCTAAATCAATCCTAGGTACAAAAACAACGTTCACGATTGGTTTAGGAAAAAGTTCACACGCCTACGCAGGGCTGGGAAAAATTTCCAAAATTAGAATACATCAGAATATGTAAACATTTAGGCGAACATATTCTTTGATATAATTAAATCGATTGTCCTACTAGTAATTAAAATTACCATTAGTAAAACACTGAACTCATAAAACAATAAAAATGCCAGTTTTAAAGTTTCATGTCGATGTTTCAGTATGGTAAAATTATGAATTACATATTAATAAAATGTATGAGTTATTTAATCATAAAATTTAGATTAAACAATAGTCCAGAATTTGCGAGGGAGACATCGGTGCCACTAAATTTCACTATTAGCTCCATCAATCAACGATACCCAGGAATTTTTTTAGATTTTTGTCATTGTTCTGGATTGGTCAAACTTGGCATACATAACAAAAATCAACATGGATTGGTAAAACAGTTTCAAAAGCATTCTAAAATGTGCTTTACACGATCAATATTATTGTTACTACTGATAACATCAATATCACCATAACTCTTGTGGCATCTATCGACTATATTTAAACCCCATAAATGTGTTTGTTTGTTTGCTTGTTTATATGTTCATATTTATATCAAGGGTTTCGAAAACGGATCTAACGATTTTGATAAAAATTTATGATGGGGGTTCTCCGATGTTTTTGTTTTGTGACTTGTATTATTTTTATAGGATTCCAAAATTTGTTCCGGATACGGGTCGAAGCTTCTGAAAACACCCAATGTGAATGAAGCTAAGCCATTTCCCAAAAGATTTGCATGAAATTCGTTTTGTACGATGAAAATGGAATTGCAAAATGAGTTTTGAGCCAAATGGGATCTGGTAAATAACCAGTTTGAATGGAACCAAACCATTTTTTGAAATTGGGATCAAAATCTGGATTAGTATTCAGTTGAAGTGAGAAAATCAAATAAAACAATAACCACGTGTTTCGTGGCCAAGTTTGACCATTCCAGAACAATGGCAAAAATCTAAAAAAATTCCTGCGGGTATCGATAATTGATAGAGCTAACAGTGAAACTTAGTGGGACCGATGTCTACCTCGCAAATTCTTGACTATTGTTTAATCTAAATTTTATAATTAAATAACTCATAAATTTTATTAATATGTAATTCATAATTTTAACATAATGAATCGACATAAAACTTTAAAACTAGTATTTTTAGTTTTTTATGAGTTCAGTGTTTTACTTTTGGTAATTTTACTTACTAGTAGGTCGATTGATTTAATTATATCAAAGAATTTGTTCGCCTAAATATTCTCTTATTCTGCGTTAACTTAAATATTCACAACTGATTTTCCGTTTCTTCAGTAAATAGCAGAAACTCAAGCGGAACTCAAGTGTTTCCAGGTTTTTCTTGGAAAGTTTTAATATCTTAAGATTTTGTTTAGCAACGAGGTAAGTGGTGTTAGATTTTTATAAACCATGAATTTACTAAAGTGATAAATTAAGCTATTGAATAAGGTATTAAATAAAATCTCTGGGTGAACTCGGAGAATATAATTCTAGATTATTGCACCTTGAAATTATCCCAGGATTTCATCACAGGAATTGTTTTAAAATACCTCTGACAACACAAGCGTAAATAATCCATCCCCGACATTTTAAAAATACTGGGCAAGACGTTTATTTTCTCTTTGCGATTAGGTTAAGGACTCTGTTAGCAATTATTACGCCAGCTTGGATAATTTTGTGACTGTTGGAATTACCGCAATATAAATAAATGTGGCGCCTTTGCCAACTTTTCAAAGTAAAGTAAAATCGAAAAAACGTCGTCAATATATCGGACAAAACTCCTTCTTGATTTGTATGGCCGATTTCGTAAAGTGCCTAAATTTTCATTTTGAGTACAAATTTGAAGTCTTTCTCTTGAAAACTAGATAAATTTGAGTTTATCCACTTTGACTTGTGAGTATAGAATTCTTCTTATTCTGCCTCTTATTTTAAACTAATGTTCAATTAATTTCGAACCTTGATTTGTATTAAAAGTTCAAAAATACTTTTATTTTAGGGCTGTTAATAATTACTTGACTTTTTAATTTAAATTAAAAACTACACCGAATTTATTCTTCAAAATGCCTTTACTACTGTAAATCTTGGCATGAATAAAACAGAGGCATCCTGTTGAGGCAAACTGTTCAAGAGTAAATATCCGATCGAGTAAGAAAGGCTTGAGAGGACCAGACATTTTTCTTGCAGAAAAAGAAGTACACGAAATTTAAAAACAGTGAATAATTCAAAGTCACCGTAAAGCCTTTGATAACATATATATCATTTAAACCGCCATTCTGTCATTGCAGAACGAGTCCCAAAAGTCGTTATAGCGAGAGTTTCTGTTCGTTAACGTATACAAAAAACTTCATTTGTATGGCTAAATTTCACAGCTCGGCCAATGTTTAAAAATTATTCTGGTATGCCTTTATCAAGACGCTACAAGAATTATAGTAAATGGATTCAAAGCCTGTGGTCTGTTTCCCTTCAATAATGAAGCTATTGATTTTCACGAAGTTTAGGCAAAAGCGATACAAATAAGGCTAGCAAACCCACTCCACAACAACATAAATACAAAAATTACAGAATGAATGTATAGTCCATTTAAATCATTCAGCAACAAATCATTGTTAGGTGCTAATAGTTTAGGTCAATAGGATTTTTCAGATAATCTTATCTCAGAGCTAGTTTACCAAACGATATTTGATGCCAAACTAAACAAGATCAATCGTCTACTTTACAAAGTATTTTAAAGAATCGACATCTAACTCAAGTAGATGTGCTGAGCATCGATTCGAGATTGTGAAAAATACAGTAAGCCGACGCCAATTTCAATGGATACGGCCAATTGACATCCTCATAGGCGCAGAACTGTTTCCAAACATTTCAATGTCAAGAACATTTGTGTAAGACAACATTTGCATGTTCTTCAAGAAACTATGTTTGGATGGTTATTATTTGGAAAAGAAGCAATTCATTTGAAACATAACGACACATTTCATACTTCATTTATTAAACAATAGGAAGACTCTCGGTGATTTGAGCAAGATTCCGCTATATAGGTCTGATAGGCCTATTGTTAAGGAACATTTCATAGAAAAAGATTTTTCCAAACTGAGGATTTGAAATGAGTTTTCCAGCATTAATTTACTTATAGTTTGAGTCATTTCTAAAAATTTGTTAACATTTACACTAATCAACAGGGAGATTTGGGCAAGATTCCGCTATTTATATATTATTTAAAATTTTATTTTTATAATCTTAAATATGAGTTAATTAAGTAAAAATTGAAAAACAATTTTATTTTAATAAGATTCTCATTTTATTATTACATTTGGTCACATGTCTCGTAAATCTGAATTGCACAAGCATGTTTTCCAAGAATACCACCACAGTATATTTTGCATGTCGTAAGAGGCGACTAAATGGTTGAATCGCTTGGCTGACGACCCGCATAAACAAATAACTTGCTTATAAATTCAACAAAAAGAAAATCGGATACCGCCAAAAAAAAACGGACCTCCGCTCAAGTACCCGGACACGAGATTTAGGATCGGCTCGTGAAACAGTACAGTCAATTCGGAAACCAGGAGCGATGGAAGGCTTAATCATGTGTATGAAAAAGTATCTGCAGGAACCCGTGGTTGTTGAAGAAACACGCTGGCCTTAAAGTGGAGACCATGTGCCTCATCCTCGGAAATCTTGGATCAGGATTAATGAAAAAATATCTTACGAAATAATTCAAACTGCAAATAATAAATGCTGGAAAACTCATTTCAAATCCTCCGTTTGGAAAATTCTTCCCCAAATGTTCCGTAACGATAGGCCTATCAGTCGTATATAGCGAAATCTTGCTCAAATCTCCGAGAGTGCCTTGTTATTGGATTTTTTAACATCTATAAAGTTGCTAACAAAAAATTCTAAATTTTCGTATTCGATTCCAGTTAGTGAAAATCTTTATGGAAAAAATCCGATTTCAAATCATTCGCTTGGAAGTTTGTTTCTACGAAATGTTCCCTTAAAATAGGCTTAATTAAATTTTTATGTCTTGTATGTTTTGTAAATGACTACCTAACTGAATTTCTTAATGTTTTATCGCGTGTGCGGGAATATCGTTTTTTATGTATTATTTATTGCAATTATATTGCCATAATTATGTAAAAAAATCACTTCATGAAATAATTCACTTTCTTAAAATTCTCATTTTAACATGGAGGAATTTACCAATGCATGTTTATTTTAATTGGATTCCAATGGGATTTTCGGTTTGTAATTTTTTTCTAATTGGAACCGTATACGTATACGTGATATTTATTGTTATAAACTTCACATAGGCTCAACTGAAATGCAAAGTTATGGAAACCCAAATCAGAATGAGATGATTTCGTGCCTTATTTGAAAAGGTTCAATTATCAAGTGAATAGAGATCACGTACAAATAATTTTCGTTGAAGAAAACCTTCCGTCAATCAAGGGGCCTTTGGGTAAAGTTGTTTTGGTGGTTCAGATTCTGATAATAAGGTCAGAGTAGTAGTGACGGTATTTTTAAGTGCGCCATATATATTAGATAAGCTTCCGGTTAATGGTGTGTAGGAGAACTAGTGTCAATTTTGGATTAAACAAAATATAAAACAAACAGCAACTGTAAGGCAAACAATTATAAGGCCAAGGCAGTATAATATATAAGCTTATGGTGTAAAGCTTTCAGAAGCAAACAACTGTACTCATAGTTATATCAGAATTTTTCATTAAATTAATGAACGGTACCAGAACTACCGTAAACCTGACACACACACACACACATATTTTAAAATTGTTCCAGCTGTATACGATTAAATTTATTTGGTTTACCAGAATATATGCTTATTTACCAGATTATCAGATATCTATAAAATAAATGTGTACAAGCCAAATTTAAGATTAGCATCGTTTCTATATATATATGAAAACAAATCACGTAAAACTTTTATTTATAGAATACTTGAGTTAAATAAAATGTATATATCTTATGTAATCTCTAACCCAACCTAAACTTAAAAATACAAAAAAATAAAAACATCTTTAAGAAAAATAAATCATTCAGTATCATCATCTTTAATCCAAAATACAACAAAACAAATTATTTCTATATTTATTTATTCATTTCGACTTAAATAACAAACATGTACATACGTACATATGACACACATGAATGAAAACTATAAAATAATTTATATTCATGTATAAAAGGTAAAAATCTTCATTTTCCTATATACAGATACATACCTGTAGTAGTAGTGTTGTTGTTATTCTGAAAAAATGATTATTTTATTGTAATTTAGAGCTTAATTCTATCACACTTTGTCTTTTCCAAAAATGTATATATGTATATCTAGTTGTGAAAAGAGTTAAAGTCAATACGATATACATACGTTAAGTATATTTGTACCTATGTACGAGGTAAAATAAGAGAGTTTCTTAAGTAAAATTTTTGGAAAATTCTGTATGTAAGGTAGCACAAAGCATCTAAAAGAGATAAGAAAATTAATTTTCTTATTTTCATCTAAATGCTAATTTACTTTTGTTTGTGTCTATATATGTGTGTGTGTGTGTGTATAAATATTTTGTTGTAGTTGTATATTTATTTAGATTTGGAAAATGGAAAATAATAATTTTTTTCCTATATTTAATGTGACTTTATAATAATCTTTTTGATATATAACAATGTAGGTATAATGTATGTACATATTATATATGTAGCTTTATCATAAACTGTAGGTGTATATATGTATGTATATAACACAGAAAGGCAATTTCAATTCAATGTATTTAATTAGCATTAATGGATTTTTTTTTAAGGGTAGTTAATTTTCTTTAACATCGATTTAATGTTAATTCGAAAAATTTCAAAATATTAAATTTATACCAATCGCTGTTATATAGAAAATCAAATTGCAAATCACAGAATACGTTTTGTTTACAATCCTGATTTGTAATTTTGAAATATTAAATATCGAGACATTGAATATTGGCAAGGGCAAGCGTTTTTGCCTAACACAAAACAACAAACACATTGCTGAAGTTATTTTGCAGCCGAGGACGCTTAATTTGGTTTCAGTGACACAAAATAATCAATGAACGGTTGACTAAATGTGTGTTCATTCTTATGGAATATAAGGAACTGAAGTCAGTGGGAGAACGCAGTGGTGCGAAAGTCCAATCAATTTTATCTTCCTACCACAAATACTTGATGCCATGATGCAAGTTTAAGTCTTCGTACAAGATTGATGTACATAATTCCGAATTTTCGTGTAGCACAATGCTTCAACTCGCTCCTTTGGTATAGATTTTCCATTTGCTGAAGTATTGAAATTGGTTTGACTCGGCAGTATCAAACACAATCTCGAACGACCTGGGTGGCCAATTTTCAATTACCATTGATAGGCCAAAACCATACTAACAAACATGAACCAATTAATAGAGCCTGTGGTCTAACATGATATTATTTTCTGTATAAAGAAGTAAGCAAAGTTTTGGTAAACGGATGGGAACAAAGAGTAAAACATGAAGCTTGGTATCGTATATATATATGTATATGCAATGCCGCACACCAATAGTCATAAACTTTTCAAGTTATTTCACCGATTGATTAAATCCTTTTTTTGTAGACCATTTTTCACTTCCAAAAAGAATTCATATTGAACAATGTGAATAGTCATTGACAACCCTTCTGCAAATGTTTTGCTGGGCAGAGGTAGTGAGATTCTGCTACTCTTGTCTTGGAACACAAAGCTTGCACAAGTAACCGTCCGTTCGGTCGTGTATATCTAGTGTAGATTATAGCACCAAAGGCAAATTCACACAAGTTTGATCTGAACAATTGCCAGTAGGTATAATAGTTCATGGGAAGCGATTCGTTCCAATAAACTTCTGCATGAATAATTTTTCCAAAACCACTCCAGGAAAAACCAAACCAATAGGATCAAATAAGCGTGCTACATCGGAAATGAAAATCCATTTCGTTAATTTAGATTGAGACTGAAACACATCTTTTTGAAAACACCCGATGTTTTAATGTAATCGCCATTATCGAAGTGAATGAATGCTTCACGATATTCCTGAAGCATAGTAGCAATAATATCTGGAGAATCATCTCATTTATATCTATGCTAACTGCGTATTTTTGTGACCTAAAACCACATAAAACGAAAACTAGATCATTTTGCACCATCGGTCGCACCATCAAAATGTCATTCAATGAGTATAGCCATCAAAGACAACTCTCAACTTAGACGTTGAACTGTCTGATGTTGAAATTTTGTCATTTGATATATTCCATATACCTTAATGCTATAAAGTCATCGATGAACGATTTGTAGGCAGCGTGAAGTAATTTGTTATTACAAAACCTCTAATTCAAATTAGAGAGTCGTAGAAACGACCTAAACATGTTCTGATAAATATTTTAGAGCCTTCTGTAAATGTTTCGAGTTTCCAAAACCTTTCGATATCGTCATTAATAGTTGCAGTGGATGTTGCCAAGAAAGAAAGTACGTCCAGATACTATCCAACCCAAAACAGTATTTTGAAGACACACCAAGTTATCACCTAATTTTACTTTGCCCACCTTTAGTAAATGAAAATAAATTTCGTCTCCAAGCAACAGGTCGATTTTTGAGCTCTTACAAAATCTGGATCAGCCAGTTGTAAATTTGCTGGAAAATTGACCAGGCATCAATTATTTTGTGTCATTGAGAATAAAAAGAGTATTCTTCTGCTGCATCCATCGATGAAGGCACACCAACACAATAAGCGTGTTTGTTTTTGTGTGTTAAACGATTAGAAATCGTCGTCTTCATTCTTCAGCGGTCGAGGCACAAAATGTTTGTCTTCGCAAATATTCATGGCGTCAAAAGTGGGACCATTATCCCGCATAGTATAATCTTTGTCTTTTGGATCTGTGTAATTGCCAGGGATGGTCAGTTACGCGTCATCTGATATTTTCTATGTCGACATGTTAACAACCACTCCATAACGTAAACAAGGTCAATAACAAGGTCAATAAAGTAAACTATGTGAACTAGGTCTAATCTACGGTGACCAGATTTCTTTAGGATCAATGCGATACGAGTGGACGTTGGTGTCTGTTATTATGTCATATTGAGCAACATCTTCATATTGAGTGTTAATCGAATTTTTTTTAAAAATAATTAAATTTCGATTCTAAATTTTAGTCGACTTTTTCAATCAATTACATGGTAAAACACAGAAAACGCTGTCTTGCATTAGTACCAGACAATTTCTCGTGAGTTTCACTATGTGAGTGCTTGGGAAAGGCAACTAAAATTTGATATCGAATTAATCTTTGTATTAACTTTCGTTTATTATTATTTAAAAAAAAGCACTCATATAGTAAAATACCCGATCAACATTCAACGCATTTTGTCTAACCATCTCAGAAAAATAAGTTAGGTTACAAAAGTTGTGAATTATTATATTTTCATAATTTATCTATAGAAATAAATAAACTTATCGTTAGTTTTTGACGTTATCTTAACTGTCGACGTTGTATCTCTGGTAATTGCTGTCACCTCATGGATTACTTCCATTGCTGTTTGCTGCTATTGCTGCTAAAGTGTTAGTGAACCTATAATTCGATTTGATTGTCCATCTTAAACATGCCAAAATGGTGATGCTATATTTATATGGAGTCACTCAACGTCATTTCATGTGGATCAAAAACTCATGAAACAATACACTGTAAAACCGTCACTGAGATGGAAGAGGATAAGGATGCTGCGACGTCTCGTGCACCCATAGAAACGATATATTTCATGGTTCGCTCTAATTCACCCAACTCAGCGTATTTCCTAATTTATGTATTTACAATGAATTAAAAATTAGCGGTACATACAATTATAAGGAATTTCAGTGTTCGGTTGACTATGACAAATTTTGGATTGGAATAAATTTGTGGCCATTTATATGTTATGTATCTATTGTTTATCTTAACAATCAGATAGCCGCCTTAAGCATCTTAGAGCAAATGTTAAATGAATATAAGATTCAAAATAATGAGCTCTTATGTACCGATGTACCGATGTTTCCCAACAAGCAATTTTTATTTATACATATATATACATATGTACATGTATACACATTTACGTTTTTTGATTATATTCTGCGCGGCAACTTTATTATGCGATGAAAGTATGTATTCAAATGATGATTTTACTTCTCCATATTTACAGTGCATAATTGTATCCAAAAGTATAGAGGAAGAAAATAAAATAAAAAAATGAAAAATTATTTGTACTTTACTAAAAACTTAAACATGAAAAGCTTCTGATTCAGTATACAGTATATACATACACACACACAATATATGTACATAATACTGAGAGTACAGAATTTAAGAAGAAAAAAAATTATATTTTTCCGAACTTTCGAATTAAAAACACAAAAAATAAAAAAAGTTCCTCTACTGAATACAGCGCGTTCGCAAAACAAAAAAGTTCAATTATAGAGTTTCCATTTTGCCTGCCTGCATATTTGCTTAAATTTTCTTTTGAATTTAATATTTATTATAAATTAAAAATAAAATAAAATAAAAATCCTTTTTATTGTTTTTGATGATTTTCAGTTTTTTCTTCTTGTCTGTGTACTCGTCTATATATACAATGTATCTGTGTACTCGCATATGGATTGTTTTATTTTTCTATTGTAAAGTGGAAAAACAAAAATTAAAATTGTTACAGTATTTTTCATGCGGGTTTTCATTCAATTGAAATACAAAACAGCCAGCACCCATAAAAATGTTACTATATTACACTCTGATACAGCTGTTGTTGTTTCGGCTGCCGTTTTTTAATATATTTTTTAAGGGGAAATGAAAAGTTTTCGAGGAATTTTCATTTTATTTGAATTTATTTTGTTAAATATAATATAACAAAAACCAATTGGAAATTAATTTATATACGTACACATATAAGTTAATTAATGAAATTGGAAAATGTACGACTATACCTCAAGTAACAATAGACTGTAATAAAAAATGTACTGGGCGTAGTATAATGTTGGGTGTGGTAGACCACGCCAAGTCATCTACGCGGTTGTCGACACTTAAAGAATTACGTAGATTACCTGGTATTATGTATCGTCATGTAGACAATGTCAGCGTAATGTAGACAACATCAACAACAGCCTACAATAATTTTAGTATTTTCGAATCCTACGCTCCAGCTTTTGTGTTTAATAAAAGGTCACATGACTTTATCACACAAACGTGTCTACAAGAAGGTTAATTGCTCACCAAATATCTCCTGAATATCAGGAAATAATACTACCCTCTGTCAAATGCGAATTTTGAAGAGCTGTTAAAACTATAGCAATTGAGAATAATTTAAATTTCTAGAAAATCATCTGAACGTATAATTTATTTAAACCAAAATCAATTTATATTATCTCGTTAAAATTGTAATCTTATTTTAATTTTTAAATATAAAAACGCAATATTTAAATAATTATTTTAATAATTGATCAAAAGCACTAAATTGTTTATAAAAATACATTTCATTTGATATGTCACATGGCATAATCCCAATTAAAAATTTTAATCCTTCATCCAGCATTTCAGGTCCAAGTAATTTTTTCCAAAATTTTCTATCCTCTAATTCAATATACAAAACTCCACGAATAATTGTGAATTAAAATTCCAAGTAAACACATTTTTTATGAAAATTAAGGAAATGTTTGAAATTGGAATTTTATTCCACAAGTATTCGTGGAGTTTTGTATATTGTATTAGAAAATACAAAGTTTTGGAAAAGATCGCCAGGACCATAGATGCTCGATGATGGGTCAACATTTTTAATTTGGATTATCTCATGTGATATATCAAATGAAACGTATTTTTATAAACAATATAGTGATATACATTTTTTGATCAATTATTAAAATTATTAATTAAATATTGCGTTTAAAAATTAAACTAAAATTGAAACGATTTTCTACAAATTTAAATTATTCTCAATTGTTATAGTTTTAACAGCTCTTTAAAACATTTGGTGAGCAACGAAAAATTAACCTCCGTCTAGATACGTTTATATGATAAGATAATGTGATGCACACATCAAAATTTTTAACACGACTTCGAATTTTTATTGTCAGGCAAATTTATCGACAACTGCAAATCAGCTGCGTCTGAAATGAACGCGTTACCAAAGTGACATATTTTGGCTAATCCATTTTGAGTTCTCATTTATAAATTTTTCGTGAAAAATTAACTTTATTTAATGAACTATTGCCATTCACAAAAGTTTTTTGGTTATACATATTTACATTCAAAACTTGCCAATAAATTCAAGAAAGCTGAATTAATTGAATTTGGTTACCCCCTTTTTATATAATGGCGTTTTGAAAATTATCATGCTTATTCGTCAAATCCTTCCTAAAGCATTACCAAGATCGAATGTTGTGTGCGATTAGGGGTTTTAAATACCCGAATATTTTAGTAGCCGGGTGTTGGGTATATTAATATATTCTAGTAATTAATGGAGTTATTTTTAATTTTTGGATACAATAAAATTTTGATTTTAAGATCTCGATATAGCCTACTCTAAGGCTTCTTCTATATAGCGAATAAAATTGTCGGTTCCTTGAGGTTCGTTCTAAACAAGTTCGACTGTATATATCATTTTTATACGAGAATTTTATATCCCATCAAAGTATCAAATTCACTCTACAAAAATTGGATTTACTGTAGTTTTGAACTAGTTCAACAAATCATGATTCCAGAGATTGCCTACATTATCGACATTGTCTACATTGTTGTCAAGCTATACGAAATACCTGGAGTTTCACAGATCAAGTTGTACATATTGATTTTGTCCCAAGAGATGATTTTACTTTAACCTTTTGACTGAACGAACATCGGGTAAAAGAGACAACATGATATAAACGAAATGTTATTAAACATAAACGTGACGTGTATCATAGTGTCACATTGAACAAAATTAAATTTAAATAAAATAAAAAAACGCGATTAATAAAATTAAAATTATCAAATCATAACATTTAAATTCCTTTGTGAAGGTGTCAAATTCAGGTAGGTGAAATGATTTAACCTAAAAATTGTACAAAATTGCAGTGCAAAAATAATTCGGCGAATAAACTGATTTGGGTGCAGTTGGTAACTGAAATGGGCTTATCCAGTAAAGAATGACAGGCGAGATGGTGTCTTTTGAAAGCATAGTGCTGCTCGCACACAACAGGAGGGCAAAAGTGGCAATAAAGTCAGTTTCGTGCACAACATAGTTCGAAGGGAGTCAACAAGTGAAAACTCTGATTGAAATTCGTTCCAGGAACTATTCGACTCAACGGTGTAGTCAATTGAAGCAGATGGGTTTGAAGCTCCCGAATCACCAACGTCCCAAACACCATCTATTTTGAATAAATAAAAATGGTCCAGCCAGCCAGAGCCCATAGTAACTGATCTTCTGGAAACAATGAAGAGGCACCAGAAATAAAACTCGTAGCTTCAACGTATATTCAGAATTGACTTGATTGATGATATCAAGAAGTCAATGAATGATCTTGCTACTGAGTTGGAAATTCTTAGATCAACTCAAGTTAAATTCATTAAATCGTTGGATCCTATTAATTTGAGCGTTTTAAGAAACTATCCAAAATCGCCGAAATCCAAATTAATTCACAACAAGATTGACTTTCTGGAAGACAACTCAAGAATAACTAAATTGATATTAGTTGGTGTATCTCAAGAAAAAAAAATTAAAAACAAAGACATACACGTATCAGTAATGAAGTTTGCCACCATGTTTCCATTTCTTTTTGCTTTGAGTGCGTCGAGGAGCGTTTGGTTTGTAGATTAATTGTCTGAATTGACGTTTTTAATTAGAATTGACTTGATAATTTCACTATGATCATCTATATCTACTATGAAGAAAGGTCTGCTTTCAAAAACGACTAAATTTAGACTTGCATTCGAGTGGTTGAAATCCTTGCGGTTTGTGGTGGTTCTTTGTCACTCAATCATCTCAAAATTATCCAACCAAGAATGCTTTCTTTGGCTATCAGATTGGGTTTGATATCCTCAATGTGGCCTGGTAGAATTAAAGAGATGTACTGGTCATATCCAATAATCTGGTACTGGTATCTGCGGTTGTTGTGATGAGGTAATCGTTGACAGAATAAGAGCGTCCATGTAAAAAGATGTGTTCCTCCTTGTTCGAGAAAAAACCTTGCGAGTGTCACTAAAGAAAATGTTTTTTTCAGCTTGGTTGCCTTCTCGACAGAATCATTTCCATTTCCGAATTTAGTATTACTTTTTTTTACAATATCTTTTAACCAGCTTCTGGAATGCTTCAAAATATTTGGCTTCGGTTATAGCCAGGTGTCGTGTAATGCATTTTTAAGATACTGAAGCTGTTGTACGCCGTTAAGCAGAAGATTTCATTGCACGGAGGAAATAAACATATCATGAAAGAATTGCCATTCTTGGTAATTGCCATCAAATGTTGGTTGGGTTAAACGTAATGATTTAATTTGTTGCTGATTTTCCAATCGTCCTTTACATGTTTAATGTTCTCCTTATTGGTAATGGTATTAAATCTAACACAATCGTACAATCGATGGAAAAATCCATTACGTCAATTAAAAAATTCAATTGCATTTTCATTCATTTCGATTACAACAAAACATTGTAATTAACAGATATATAACAACTCTTCATTTTCTAACAGTAACAACAACAATAACTGCAAAACCTAAAAAGCTTAAAAATGTATGAATTCCCCAAAAAATACTTAAAATTCATATTCAAAAATTGTTCATTTCAATTTGTCGAAAATCAAAATGTTATTAATTTTATTTTGAAAATGTTCACTATAATATGCAATAGTAATTATAGAGGGAGAAAGAGAGATAGAGTAAAATTAATTAGTAACTGGTACATATTATGATACTAATTGCGAAAAATTTAATTTTATTTTTGAGTTTTTGGCAAAAATTTAATTGGAAAATTATTTGATTGCGGGAATTTCGTATCGTACAGTAGTAAATTTAATGTTTGCTATACGATATTGGGAGCAACCTCATGTAGATTTTCTAATTTTCATGAAAATCATACACGTGTGCAAGTGTGTATATAATACATACTTATCAATTGTTATTTTAAGATGTCTGCAAAATAGGAGTTTGAATCAAAAAAATTGAATAAAATGTTTTTAGTGCAAATTGGAATTTTAAACTGTGCGGCAGTTCCTTATCTTCCACACCACCGCCACCATGATACTATATATAATCGCATCCATATTGTAATGTATAAAAATATGTATGAACATATATGTGTGTGCAAATAAATATATGTACACAATATTTACATAAACATGAAATCAAAAACCATTCCGATTTTTATTTTTTTGTTTTCTATTTGTATAACATTAATTAACATAATACACAAAACAAACATATAATGTTATAATTATGATAATGATAATTATGAGATTATGTTACGGCTGTTTGATTAAAATAATGTTTGGGGAAAAAGCGGAAAACATACATATAGCTACCTCCTACATACATAAACATAAAAAAAAAATCAAATTTATGATATAGGCATGATTGTATATACGAGTAAAATATAAGGAAGTGGATATGATTATCAAGATTTTAATGATTACGTTTATGTCAATATTACATAATATATGCAAGTAATTGAGTTCGCAAAACAAAATTTAATTTAATTTTTGTATTTTCAGAAGGAATGTTGATTTTTAATTTAGATACTCTAGATACATAGGCAAACAAGACATTCAACAATTTAATTCGAAATGTTATGTTTGAAATTAAGCATTACTTCTGTGTACCATTATATAACACATTCATCACATCACACATCGATCGAACTGATTATATCACCTCTATTTATTACCACAATGCGCTTCAATGCAGTATTCACGGTAACGCAAATGCTTTTCGTTTAAGCGTGCTTGACAACGATTATGACATCATTATCAACAGCGAGACCTGGCTTACTATTAATATGAATTTCGAACAATATTTCCCATCTGACTATATCGTCCAAAGAAAGGACAGATACCAAATGAGTTGATGGCCGATCATCCTGGCTTCGACGTCAAAGCTGTTCGGGTCATTTGGCCAATTCGTCGATCATTGTCGTCGCCGTGTACGTACTTTATGGGTCCGACTTGGATTACTACAACATGATCATTAACTGTATTGACTCAACTGTGATGAATTTAGCTCGTCCCAGCGACCAACTTATCATTGTGGGCGACTTTAATCTGTCTTAAATAGATTGGCATGACGTCGATGGCATCTTGATACCGTCTTCCACTAACGAAATAGCACGGTCCGTCATCGACTACTTTGCCAGCATCTCTACGATTCAGCTGTATAATACTAATTTTCGTCTCCATAATTTTTATTTTCAATTTAGAAACTGACTACTCTTCCCGAACGATTTCCTCAACAATTCCAACGACTAATTCGACCAGCATCAAGTCGAACGATAGCCGTGGGCATTAATACATATAATGCATGAAACTGCGACTTTAGGTACAGTTGCTCAACAAACTTTAGGTATAGTGAAAGTCAGATCCAAGAATGTGTGGTTTCATGACGAGTATCGTCATGCAGTCGAGCAACAAAATATAGCCCATAGTGAAGTGCAAAACGTCTCACAATAGCGAGGAAAAACAAGGCTACGCTTGCTATAGGAGGGCAGCTAAGCAAATTTGTTGACGAAAGAAGCGTGAATGGTGGAGGGCCAACATTCTGAAAATACAACAACTCAGCAATGAGTGCAGGATTGCATCATACTTTCAGGCCTGCGCCAAGCGCCATTCGGGACCGGGATGTGTGTGTCAACATCGATGCAAAACTTGACGCATAGAGTGGACACTTTACTGAACTGCTTGGTGTTCATTATGTGACACAGACTGTTGTTGAGCCACCTCTAATAGTGTCTGCGGAGATTTGCATTGGGGATCCATCCCATGAGCAATTCACTAAGGCAAAGATTGAAACGAAACCGCTCACTGGGGTGGACTGCATCAATTTGGAGCTCTTGAAATTCGGAGGGGAAACTTTGTGGAACTGTCTTTTCGACCTTATTCGATTAGTATGCCCAGCCGAAGTTATGCCTCACGGAGACTGCTTGAAGTGTGTGAATTATCGAGGTATAGTTCTCCTTTGAAAAGCATACAAGTTACTGTCCTACATTATATTGGATAGAATCGCCCCTCTAGCAGTGTGTCCCCGATACTCTTCAATATCATGTTGGAGTACATCTTTCGTACAACTAAAACACCTCACAGCAACATCTTATATCGCCAGTTTAATCAGGTGCTTGCATATGCAGATGGCATAATAATAATAATCAGTTTTTATTAAAGGCTATTACTGGCCCCTTACTGAATTAAATATTTGGCTCCAATGGTTTCCATCCTGAGCTTTTTTTATTTTGTAAATTGGGCGGATTACTCCAGCACTCAATGCCACTAATGGGCCCACGGTGCAATACCCGGACAAACACATATACTTACACATTAAAAACACCCAACCGTGATTTTTGGTCACCACCGGGAATCGAACCCGGGACCCTCGAATAACAAAGCAAGCACGCTACTTACTGTGCTAACGAGGGCGGCAAAGGTAAAATCTAAAGTGATTATAACTTAAACCATAAGCATAACTCCTGAGCTTAGTCTTCATACTGTCTTAGACAATCTACATCGTGGAGCCATCCTCGCCAACAACGATTTCAGTGCCTACCATATGGTGGCTCTCCTTTTAAAGATCGCCGTACAATTCGTTCCGGATCAGCCTGCATAATGTGACCGAGTCAGCGTACTCGAGAGAGATCTTATTTCCTGTACAATATCGAGGCCCTATTCGCGTTTTGCGCCGTAAATCATACGCATGATTATTCTCTCAAATGTAAGGAGCCATCTCTCGTACCCATCCTTAGCGCCCAACTTTCACATCCAAACATAACAACAGGCCTGATCAAAGTTTTGTAAAGCTTCAGCTTCACGGCACTTGATAGGTGTTTAGATTGCAAATCCACTGCATCATTATCATATTTACGGGACTATATCACAACTCACCAGCATACAAAAATTCTTAAAAATGCATTAAGTTGATTAAAACCTGTCCTGTCACATGCGTAACTCATCTAAGCAGGCCAGCAAATATATTTGAGCTAGAATGGTGGCAAAAGCAAATATTCTTCTTTTTAATTCCTTCCTTTGAAAGTTCTTAATTTTTTTCGAGAGTATAAATATAACCGTAAACTATCGTGGTAATATATTTTTTTAGGGTTGAGAGCAAAACGTGTCATGCTAGCAGTCGTTAGTGATTGCCATTTTCAAATACATCTGATATTTCTATTTATCTATCTTAAAGCTTTCAGTTTACTACCTGGTGGTTTCCTACGTTGTGGACTTCTATACACTTCATCGTATGGATAAAAACGCCGCTTTCTTATAAAATATTGATAATTGACATATACCGTGAGCTCGACATTTATAATGGTGTGGTAATATAAAATGACGTACACCCCCACACAGTATAGCTTTATATACCTAATAAAATTGAATTACAAAATTTTTATGCATAATCGAAAAAGCTCATTTCATATTCAAAAATTGTATAAAACTTTTTAATAATAAAAATCTTATATTATGATTTTTTTTTTGATGAATGATTTAATCTTATCAATACATACGAAACAAAAAAAAATTCTTTGAAAAAAGTACCAAAAAAAAGAAGAAGAAGAAGATAATAACAATAATAATAATAATGAGAATATTAAAAAGGAAAAACTTGTATATATTGATAAGGAGAATTTTCATTATTATTAAGATGATAAGAATAATATCAATATTTATTTATCTTTTATCTTCAATTATTTTATATATACATACATATCATACATTTCTTAAATAATACACAAACACACACATACACACATACACACACACAGAAAGGAATTAAATTGATTACTTTATATACTTGTATATTATGTACAAGAGCATATAACACATACAATGAAAATATGTTTGTTGTATGATAAGGAAATCAATAAGATGTTGGTTTCATAATTGAGTATGTACATGATATTTAATGAGTATACTTGAATGACGTAGCTAGAATACATATATATATATATATATATATATATATATATATATATATATATATATATATATATATATATATATATATATATATGTATATATATATATATATATATATATATATATATATATATATATATATATATATATATATATATATATATATATATATATATTTATATATACATATCTACAGCCATTCCATGCAAAATCAGAAAAAATAGACATTTACGGATTCAAGGTGTCCAATTATTTCGAGATTCTGGGAGATGGTTGGTCTCTATAAAAAAAAATATGATTTGAGTAAAAAGTCGGTGGGGTCAAAATAAGCGGAGTTTTTAATGTCGGAAACTCGAACGTTGACATCTGTAAATATATCCTGTAAAATTCAGTTCTAAATAGCATTTTGCTGAAAAATCGAACTACTCCCCGTTTTATTTTTATTTTTTCATCGTAATTTCGTAAAGATCGTGAAAATACCTTTCCAACGAGCCATCCTACATGATGGAGACTTGATGCGTTCGAGTTTTATAGAACAAATTAGAACGATATTCAACATTTCAGTACAATTACCAATTACAATTTATAATTTTCCTTTAAGATGAGTTCGCGAGGTCGGATATTAACCAAAGCTTTTTATATCCAACAGTAAGATAAAAATATTACACAATAACATAACAAATTTGTTATCTGATAATCCATGTAGTAATAAAGTTTATTCTAAGCCATCATGCAGCAATGAAGTTAATACAAAACAATCATGTAACAAACTTGCCGACATAGATAAAAAATGCAGTGATAGCCAAAATTTAGAATATGAATCAAATATAGTTAGGGCAGAACATTCTGAAATGAAACATCTGGTATACCGTATATCTTCAATTGACTTCCATTTGGTTCTCATGCTAAAGAACAATCAATGTGTGGGGTTTATTACTCTTTTCCAACAATACCTATAAACCGAAACACCATCTAAATAATATGTTTGTCACCGGCTTTTTTTAAACTAAAAGCAGATCGGCTTTTGGGAATGCTTATACATTAAGACCATTTATTAACCAAATAATTAAACTGGAAGCCAGAAGGTGTTACTATATTGCTGCTAATAATAGAGCATATCATATCCATTTTGTACTCCAATTTATGTTTTCCGATTTGGCTTAAACTTGGCACAAATATGCTATGACCTTCCAAAGTGCCGTCGTATTAGTTTTGCGCATTTTTAACAGAAAATACCATTTTTGGTCGTTTTTAATCCGCGCGATTTTCGGTAATCCATATCTAGTATGACTTCAGACGACTATAACGTATGATTTGTATATTTTTTTTTAAACATACGAGTACCTTTTTATTTATAAACGTACAAGAATTGTTTTAATATTTGTAATCGACATACAGTTTTTGGTACTATCGATATAGTTATAGTTTTTAAATGATGCTATAGTTACATTTACTAGATATTTTTATAAATATATATTAGTGTTACCACATTTAACTATAATCATTTTTCGGGAAATATTTTCGGGCTAATTTCACAGAGGTCCAATATTGCGGGATTTTTCAGAAATGAACCTGCGTCCAGGCCACACACTTCTCCAAAACCATCCAATGCACGCTGACTGTCCTCGGGCTCGATGTATGGGGTAAATATTGATGCACTATAATCAGTAATTATTGGATCTTTGTAGTTATCTATATCTTCTGGTTTATAATCTGACTGGAAGAACTCAGCCAACATATTGGATATGATCAGCGGATTGCAGGACTTCTGATCATTAAATGTCATCCAAGCTGGGTGACATTTAATGATCAGAAGCCCTGGAATTTGCTGTCCATTAATAACTACAGGTCGCCAACAGGAAATGCCTTAACCATGATTCGCTGCAATCTTCACCATTTGCTTATTTTATCACAATAATTTTGTAGCTTAGTTGTGGATATTGAGGGGTCCCCAACTGTCAGAATCGAAATATCGTCTGCATATGTTGCGATAGTAGCATCGTTCAAGCTAGATTTGGCCCTGGTGTAAAACGAGTATCGGTCCCAAAACATTTCCTTCAACGCCTCCTGTTGTCCTCAGAATATTCTTCTTCGCATTTTTCTTGAAGTTCTCGGTCCTCCAAATATGATTTTAAGATGATATAAAATTGTTTTGGTAGATCTTTTGAAGAGCAAACCCCTGTGCCATACACTATCAAATGGCCACGCTAC
This sequence comes from Tipula unca, assembly GCA_951394425.1. Classification (NCBI taxonomy): domain Eukaryota; kingdom Metazoa; phylum Arthropoda; class Insecta; order Diptera; family Tipulidae; genus Tipula; species Tipula unca. The sequence goes on from OX596381.1 coordinate 215,538,183, forward strand.
ATCTAGAAAGATGCCAGAATATATCTTTTTCTTCTCCAATGTATTCTATCATATTAGTAATTGTAATCTAAAGAAGAATCATGCGTGAAATGTACGACCCAAAATGCAAAGTAGCTGGTATTTATTGAGCTCTGTATAATACCGAGATCAGAGTTCTGATGAAGATTTCCGATATTGTACTCGAAGTAAGACTCCAGCAAGTACGACGGCTCGGTCACGTTCTGCGTGCTGATCCGGAGTGAATTGTGAAGCGATTTCTGAAAGGAAAACCACCATATGGTAGGCACAAAGCGCGGGGCAGGCGACAATGTCTCCACGGTTCAGACATGGCTTCTTCAGATTGTCTGAATCATTATGAAGACCAGGCTCAAAATCTAAACCGCTTCGGCCTAATTGGCATAGTAAGGGGAAAATAATTTCGATGTCACTGGAAATAGAGAAGTTGCGGTCGGTAAGATTTTCTGTCATTCGGCGACTTATCCGTTTTTTGAATCATTATTACTTTTTTCTTGAAAGCTGCATTGATTAGGAGTTTGCGAATAACTTTATTGGGTAGCTCCATAACTATTTGCCATGTTATCAAGTCGTAGCCTGGAACTTGCTTAGATTTCAGTTATTCGTTGTTTTTCATTATTACAGACGGTGTTCTGGAAAACAGTTTAGAGTGCTTTTCCAAGCACCCGGTTATATGATATTTATGAGTATGTCCAATCTACTATTTCATTTTCAATTTTGATTGATACTTGGAGTTTAGTATTTTCTTCCACTATCTGCTTGAAAAATAACCAGTTTGTTTTATTATTTGTTAGATGTGGTCTGTGGTTTCTATTAACCTCTCAGTCATAGTCATAATGACCCGTGGATGAATAGATAGTAGACTTTCATCTTTTTCTAAATAGACGTAGCTTGCTAATGAAAAAATCTATTAGGCCTGGTATTTTATTTCTAACAGTTGGTCAGCACGTCGGCTATGTTTCTAAGTGGATTTCACAGATTAATACTTGTGTCGCAGTGAATAGTTTTACCTTTACCAGAAGTTAGTCTTAAACCCAAACATGTATGTTTTACATTGAAGTCGTGATTTGTAATGTTTGTGATGTTTTGATGTTCTCCCTAATAAATAAAGCTGATCCCCAACTTGCTCGTTTTGCTGTGTGGGGAGCATAATAACACATATATCCACGAATTCTTGCATTTGAGGTTCTAATAAAGTGAAATTCAGAGATTAAACAAAGAGTCTACACCAGAGAAAGAACAAAAAAAAATAACCAACACCAAGTAGCTCAACAAGCTGAGTTCACACCAAAATAACCAGCACCAAATAGCGCAACTGCCAACTGCACAAAGAGTGACTAACTTCTCACAAATTCAAATTTTGATAAACTCTGTAATGGATCAGGAGTATTAAATCAGTGCCTTGAACAAGAAATTCGTTCAGAAATTTAACAATGATACTCAATATTGAAAAATAACACCCAACTTGTGCAATTAAAGGCATAATTAATGACCTTGAAAATAAAGGATTCATAATTCTGAACTCCGTGAATATTATTAAATACCTACACAAAGAGAGGACTTCTACTCTTTATGCTGACATCTGATAACTCCGAAAATAGTAAAAAAATACGATATAACACGCATTTTCAACATGAGAGTGAAAATTGAAGCAATCAAAACAATTTCGAAGAAAGCACACAATGCAAAAAATGCCAAGGTTATAATACGCAGAAAAACAAGGTATATTCATTATGACAAGATATGTTCATTATGTTTCCAAGCACCCAACGTAATCCTGTACACTATCAAGATGTGCGCCACCAAAATACGTAAATTTTGGAATCAAGTACGCAAAACTCTAACTCCAACCAATGCGAAAGGAGTAGTGAAAACTTAAGGAATGATACTATTTAACGGATTAATGAAATATTTAGCAGAACTTGTCACTAGATGTCCTCGTGCTTTATTTTATTTTGCATGATGACCTCAAATTGTTTTTTCAAGTTTTGTTAGATAGAATAAAATAAAATTACATTTATTGCTAATGTTTGAAACTTTTAATCATAATTAGGTTGAGCGACAAATTAGATTATCATTCAAACTCAAGAGGGAACTTATTAAGAAAAATTACCAGACGATTTACTTAAATTACACCATCTACTGTATACATACATACATACATATTTTATATACTGTACACACGATCTAAACAGGAAAAAGCTCGCACGAAACTTTACATTATTTAACTTTGAGTCATTAAGACAAATTCGAGCATTTTTTTTTACTTTATTTAATTTCAATTAATGAAAATTGAATATATATATATATATATATATATATATATACATACATATGTATATAGAGAGATACGAATTTTATTGGCCAATATAATTTTTGTATTTTTTTCATTTTCAATAGAACGTGTTTTCAGAGGAAATTCACAAGAGAATCCATTGTTTCCTGTTTATATAAGAACATGTTTGCTGTATAAATAGTTGTTGTTGTTGTTCTTATAGATATATACTTCTTTTTGAATTATCACCCACGAAATTTATTCAATAACTTTTGTTACATTTTATTTATTTATTTTGGTATTTTATTATCCGTTCCTACCCCCTCGTCCTCCCTTCAAAAACAAAACAAAAAACAATAAACGAAGTAGAGCGAGCGAGGCAACAATTATTTTTAATCAAGAAGGCCAGGGAAAATAATAAAAGGAAAATTCATCAAAATATAAGAAGAAGAAAACAAGCAACAAAAAATATGGATTACAGTCGATAAGATTTATGTTGCCAAGTATCAGGTGATTTTTCTCAGGGTCTTAAGAAAATGTATATACAGTATAAAGCGTAAAGCGTAAACAGTCGGTTGCTAAGAATTATATTTATATATACAGAAGCGGATGGTATGGGCGAAAAAAATAAAAAATATCGTATATACATCACAATTATATCTAATAAACTTATAATTATTATTATAAACATTAATGAATTGTTATACTCTCGACGTATACATTAATACAAAAATCTTAAAATAAAATAAAATGTTGTTTATATTCTTAAATTTATTTGAATTAAAAATTTCCTTATTTATACACCATAGTCTATTATTTTTGTTCAGTTTATTTTTCTAATTATATTCATTTAATTTTCCTACCAACAACAACAACAACAACAAAAATTAATATACAAAAAAAAAGCTTTCAGACGACTATGTACGACAACACAATATTATATTGAAATTATTTTTTTGTGTGCTATACATTTTTAGACTGGAGCTTTTGATAAGATGAATGACAATGGAAATTGAAATAAATTGTTTGTGGTATTTTAATAGAATGGAAAATATTATAGATTTTTTTTTGCTTTACATAATAAGCTTAAACCACAAACAAGAGAGTATTTTTCTCAGCCCCTTTTTATATACATAGTATATTATGTATATTCTAAATGGTCATAAAATAACGAACTCCCTCTCCCAGTCTCCCTCTACACGAGTATATAGAATATATAATCAATTTTAAATGGTGTGAAGAATTAAGTTCTGGTGACCCTTTTAGATTAAAAGAACAATTAGGAAATATATTTTCTACATATACAATACAACAACAGAAAAAAAAGGGTTCAGATCAAGAAAATCGCCTTAAAAAAAAAAAAAATCCAAAAACCAACAAAAAAAGGACAGCATTGCTTCTATATTATTTCTAAGAAGCAGCCAAAGCAAAAAAAAACACAAGTAAGGAATTTTCCTTAATTAGAAAATTGACCGAAAACAAAATAAGAAACGATATAATAGAATTTAGAATTGAATTCTCTGCATGCGATGCCAACAGTCCGCACCCACCCCAAAACAAATATAAACGAGTATATGGAAGAAAATCAATTATTTCAATTTTTGCTATTTTCTATTTGATTTGACATAGTAAATTTAATTGCAGACTTGTTGTTGTTGTTGTTTTTATAGGTACATATACATATATATTCAGAGTTAATACATATTAATTTTATTTCGTTCATTTTTATTGAGCTTTTTTTATGTTGTTTTCGTTTTTAGTGTAATGTGATATGTAACGGGTGATCTTGATGATTTTGATATGTGATACGGAACTTGGAGTACATAAACAAATAGTTTTGCGGAAGAAAGACTAATCAGTTAATAATATGTAGGAATGCGAGCTTTACTACATATAATCTCGAACCAAATTGTTCTTTACCGAATGTCGAAATCACATAGAGCTTTTTTAGAAAAGTGCATTGAGTGAAAAATTCTCGGTAGAATACTTACAACATCAATCTATCTGAAAGTAGCGTGTCTTTAAACTGGGAGTTTGGAATAAAATTGTAAATCAAGTACGATGGTGAAGAATGACAGACTGCTGCGTTAGTCTAGATGCTCTGTTTCCGATACTCTTTAATAGCAACAGAGTGCAGAAAATACTTGATCCGCTGATAGAGTGAAAACTGTTCTTGTATTGAATTTTAATGAGTTTAAAACAAAATTCTTGGCCTCTGGTTATAGGGGCAAATTCACCATCATTTTTTAAATATATGTAAATATATGGTCATGTAAAAAATGGCAGCGTTCATTCTTCCACTAAACCAAAAGTACGACCAAAAGTATCATATCATAAAGCATAAAATAACCAGCAAAAAGCAACTGTAAACAGTAGTGTGCATCAAGGGGTTTCAAATGCAAGTATCCTTAGGGGACCGCTCCTAGCAAAATCGAAGCAAGCGAATAAGGAAACATCGCAGCAGCTTTAAGCAAGTTAACTAACATGACGCAAAGCATCATATGGCAATGATGGAGAGAACTATAAATTTAATGATCCAGAATATGAACACGTTGATGCAGGTAGTCGTTAAAAATCAAAAATGATTGGCCTCAAAATAGCCATATGGGAAGCAATTGGCCTAGCACAACATAAAGCGGAGGTTCAAGCATTACCCACCGAGCATAATATTGACATAATTTTAATATCTGAAACACACCACCAAAAATAACTATTTCAAAATTAATATGGGTACTCGGTGTTTATCACCTATAGATTGGAATGCATATGGAGGCACAGCTGTATTGATAAAAATAAGATTAAAACATTATGAATTTATTAAGTATGAGAACCGTTCTCGTTAGCACAGTAAGTAGCGTCCTTGCTGTGTTATCGAGGGTCTCGGGTTCAATTCCCGGTGTTGACCAAAAATCACGGTTGGGCGTTTTTAATGTGTAAATATATGTGTTTGTCCGGGTATTGAGTGCTGGAGTAATCCGCCCAATTTTATTTTTTTTGTTTAAATATGAGAAGGAACATAATTAATCAATATGAGAAGGAACTTATCAAACCTCAAGCTAGGTAATAATTTTCTTACGGGGAGTGATTTCTATCCCAATCACACTTAATGGAGTTCCAGATTAACATCGCCGAAAAGCAAACACTTTATTAAGCTATAGAAAAACCGTCCCTGGATTACTTATCTGACGGTCACCCAACTTACTGATCCACAGATAAAAAGAAAGTTCCTGATTTAATTGACTTTTGTGTAACTAAAGGCATTCCACGTACATATATGCTTAGGCTACCGATTGCTATGATTTGTCTTCTGATCATTCACGTGTAATTGCAAGAATGAGCAAAGAATAGAAACGGCTTACAAACAAGCAAACTAATTGGGATCAATATAAGACGCTAGTCGAAAAAAATTATGTACTGAATATCCCTCTTACCACACCAGTAGATATTGATGCGGCGGCAGAAAATATAAAAGATGTCCTGAATCTGAAATCATTCTGTTTCATACACATTTTGGTGAGCTTTGAGTACAAGATCCGTTTCTCATTCAGAATGTCAAGTTGTTATAACCGTTTATTTATTATATCCAATGCTTCAGGGATTGGCGCGTTCGGATATAATGAAACGATGTCGAATGAGACCAGAATGTCATCGTCCTTCCAGTGATTGTTCCTGATTTTCTCAATAAGCTCGAAACTATTTTTAATGCTCAGGTTGTTAAGTGGAATATTGGTAAATATAGATAATTCAACGACCAACCGTTTTGGTATATTATTAATGATGCCAACAATTAGACGGGTTTTGTTGTTTTCTTTAGATATTGTTGGAAGTCCGTACAATCTTGGAACTGCTGCGTTTGAGATTCGCGTGTCGTTTCTTTTAAATCAAAAATATTCGAGTTCGAAGTACTGGATAGAAATTTTCTGGTTTTTTCAGTAAAATCCAAATTATTTCAATTTATTTATCAATAAATATAATTCATTTATTGTTAAACTACACATTTTAATTCACTATTATCGAAATAAAATTAAATTTAACCTTATTTCTCGATGTAAATGTGTCAAATTGGCAGATAAACTGTATTTGTCAAATCCAAAATGACATTTGATTTATTGGTGGTTGCTCAGTCAAATAACTTCGAGTAGATAAAATTACCCTATAGAGTAACCAAATTTGGCTTGAGTCCAATTTTTTTTTTCAATCGAATAAAATAAGGGTGAAAAGGGTACCATTTTTGACCTGAGTGCAGTCAATGAAACATCTCATAAATATTCATGCACTTGTGCCTTTTAGGTATTCTGTATAATAATTTTGAAAATTGAAATAATTTTTTTTCATCATTTTAGTTTTGATTCTCGTCAATTTTTTCGTGTTATGGGGTATAATTCCATCTTTCGCATCATGTTTTCCTCGACAAGCTGTAAATCCAATAAACTTAAATCTCTGTATTTGTCTACCACTGTTCTGAAAAACAATGTTGGAATAGCTAGAATACCCATAAGGGATTGCTTACAAACAGGTATGCCAAACTCTTCATCGGGTAAAAACTGTTTTTTATTTCTTATTTTTTTTTATTGCTTTACATCTTATAGTAGATGATGTACTTCTTTTCCTTCCCACAGGTCCAACGATTATACAATTATTAATGAACTTACTTAATTGTACCTTCTAATCCTTAGATGTTTAAAAATTGCTGAAATATTTTTTTTCGAACATCATCTACTTTTTTTTGTCTAGTATTTCAGTTCGGTAAAGGTGCGTACATGAAACAAAAAATAAAAATTCTGATGCTGAAAACCACGAAGTTAGCTGTATGAGTTGAAATATTCACTATACTTGAAATATAGCAAGTTGCTATTTTTGAATGTCTTATAAAGGAACATTTTTCTAGGCAAAATATGTTCCAGTAACGAAAAAATAACAACACAAGAATATTTTTCAGTTTTGTTAATATGGTGAAATGGCAATCATGGTGAAATTTTATTCGAGTTGAGAATATTTCAACTCAGATAGCTAACTTCGTGGTGAATTTGTGTGCACCAGAATATTTTTTTTTTGTGTCATGTACGCGACTTAAGTCATCGAAACGTGTCAGGATTATGTAGTTTACCAACGATGTTTTAAGTATTAACTTCATCTAAAATACTAGAGCAACCAGACTCACTAACCAGAGAGAGATCTTTCTCGTTGTTTAAATCTGAACGACATATAAATTCAAGGTTTTTATCATTCATAACATTTAAAGCCGTAATCGATCTAGGCGTCACGTATTCAACTAATACAAAATTTCCACATATTTCAATTTCTATTGGGTGACTGGCGGTAAAATTTTAGAAATGTTTTACGCAATCTTTGTATATATAACTACATTTCATTTTGTGATACGTCCGGAATTATAAGTTTCAGGAATCAGAGAAACCTCTTCCTTCGAATTGGTTGAGAAGATATCACCAAAATCCATTTCACCAGGAGCATTGGCGACAACAAACGCTTTATTAGTTTCACATATTTCGTATTTAAAATTTACTGTTTGGAATATAAGTTTGTATTTAAAATATTTTCCATCAAGATCAATTCATTTTTGCATGCGTCGGAACCAATTTTCGAAGTACATCAAAATATGCATTTTGAACGGATTAACCGCTTTTTCAGGTGTCCAAAAACGTGGATCTCGCATTTATTTTTTGTACAGTTGTGACAGGTTTATTGTTCAGAAAAAAACAGACAACCATTTGCTTCGAAGTGCTTCAAACGCGAAAAACGGGGTCATACGCATAGATCTAAGATTCGTCACCTGTTACGATGTTAGAGACATATTTTGATGAATTTTTGAGCATTTCATTCGACCAATTGACACGAATCTTTTTTTGAGCGATCCAACGCGAACAAATATTTTTGACGACCAAATGTTCATGCAAGCTTAAATGTATGCCGGTCCCTGAGCGAACTGCAACTACGAATAAATTTTGTAAACCATCGATAAACACTTGTCCATGATGGTGCCTAATCGCCAAAAATCGGGTTAAGTTCATCAATGCACTGTTGTTGATTTAACCCACAGCAGCTGGATCGTGACGAACCAATAACAAATATTTTCTCAGCCTTTTATTTCAATATGCGTAAACTTATTTCAATCAACTGGATTTTTTGAAATAGGTCAAAAATTCCAATATGAATTTTTTTTTTTTTTTTTTTTTTTGGTTCCTTTATTTTACAATCTATCTCTTTAAGAGACATTCAGTAAACTTTGTGTCTTTTTACATTGTCTTGATCGGAGTATTTTTACCCATTGATAAAATCTCCTTACATTATAATTAGTTTAAATTGATATAACACATTTAACTACGATTGGGTCGATTGAATATAGAGAATTTAAAATTTAATGTGTTTGCTTGTGACTAGGATCTGTTTGGCAAATCCAAAATTTTGTGACGTTTCAGCCTTTTCCTCGTTGTGGAGTTGAGTAGTTTGTTCGCTAGCTCGTTTGGATGAATTGACAATCTTGACTGATACCTGGCACTGGAGTTCCTAATTTCTTCACGTATTGTTGGTACCTTTAGGTCCCGATGAATTATATCGTTTGACACGAACCACGGTGCATCTACTATGATTCTTAGAATTTTAGACTGGAACCGCTGAAGAATGTCCAAGTTCGAGTTGCTGGCCGTTCCCCACAGCTGTATACCATATGTCCAGATAGGTTTTATTATCATTTTATAAAGCAATAGTTTGTTTTCAATCGATAAACTAGATGTTCTGCATATGAGCCAATAGATTTTGGACAGTTTCATTCCCAATTGCTTTCTTTTTGTCCATATATGTTTACGCCATGTTAAACGTTTGTCGAGGTGTATACCTAAATATTTTACTTCATCAGATTGAGGTATGACCTGATTATTCATCTGTATTGATGGACATGTGCCTCTACGCATTGTAAAGGTTACATGATTAGATTTTGCTTCATTAACTTTAATTCTCCATTTTTTCATCCATACTTGGATATTATTAATATTCTCCTGCAAGACTTCTGCTGCTTTGTTGGGGTCTTCATGTGATGAGAGTACTGCCGTGTCATCTGCGAATGTTGCTACAGTTACTTGATTGCTTGTAGGTATATCTGCGGTATATATTAGATATAATATTGGTCCAAGCACGCTGCCCTGTGGTATACCAGATTTAATTGGACGGATATTTGAGTATGCATCCTGATGTTTTACAATGAAATGTCTGTCCATTAGATACGATGTTAATATTCTGTAGAAATCATTTGGTAAGCATTGCTTGATTTTGTATTGTAATCCCACATGCCACACCTTATCAAAAGCTTGTGCTATGTCCATGAATAGAGCAGAACAATATCTTTTTTCTTCCAGAGCTTCTTGAATTGCTTGAACTATTCTGTGCACTTGTTCTATTGTTGAGTGTTCTGGCCTAAGTCCAAACTGATGGCCCGGAATCAGATTTTTCTCCAGTAAAATGGGCTTTAGACGCTTAAGCAGTAGTTTTTCAAATAATTTAGAAATAATTGGTAGCAAGCTTATAGGTCTGTAGGACGTAACTTCTTCTGCGGGCTTTCCAGGTTTTGGTATTAATATTACTTGTGAAACCTTCCATTGTATTGGGAAATATCCAGTTCTAAGTATTGCATTAAATATGTAAGTTAGATATCGTATACCCTTATCGGGTAACTCTTGCAAAACTTTTCCTGTGATGAGATCATATCCTGGCGCCTTTTTAGGATTTAATTCTCTCTGTATAACTGTTTTTACTTCTAAGATAGAAAACTTCATAATTGTCAGATTCATTTGCAATGGTGATTCCAAATAGCTTTGAATGTTGTTATTCTCTTCGTCTGTAGTTTCTGAAGGATATGGTTGAAATACCTTTTCAAAATGGTCTGCAAATATTTCAGCCTTTTCTTCATTATTTCTCGCCCAGTGACCATTACTTTTACGTATCGGTGGAACATGCTGCTGTGGTTGTTTCAGCTTCTTGGTCGCTTTCCATAATGAATAATCTGTGTTTTCTGTTGGTGATAGTCGAGATAAGTATTCTTGTATTGATTGGTTTTTTTCATTGAGCAGCAACTCTTTTAACTGTTTGGTTGCTTTGTTTAGATTACGTTTATCTTCCGCTAGTCGATATCGTTGCCACTCTTTTCTTAATTTTCTTTTTTTTTTAATCATTTTCTTGACAATATTTGAACATCCCCTATCCTTTTCTTTGTCATTTTGTTCTGGCGTTGACTTCCAAGCTGCCGAATGGATACATTCATTGAGATGTTCAACTGCTTCATCTATATCACTCTCTGTCTTTAATTTGATGTTTATGTTTAGTTTCTCTGTTACATTATATCTGAAGAGGTTCCAGTCAGTTTTATTGTTGCTTAACATCGGCTGTTTCTTTGTATTCACTATCTTTGTACCCAAAGTGATTAAGACTGGCGAGTGGTCCGATGACAGGTCCAAGCACGGCGCAGCTTTAATATAATTACTGGCGATTCCTTTGGTGACGCAGAAATCTATGACATCTGGGATCTTTCTCCTATCACTAGGCCAATTGGTAGGTTCACTGGTTGAAACATGATGAAGATTATTTTTTTGGATTGACTTTAATAACTCACGGCCTCTTGTTGTAGCCAGTCTTGATCCCCAGTCTTGGTGTTTTGCATTGTAATCACCCCCTGCTATAAAGCGATGACCACCCAAAGAATTAAAAAAATGATCAAATTGTTCCATTTTTATTGTATGTTTTGGTGGGCAGTATATGGCCGAAATGGTTATGGGACCTAGCCAATCTTCTATTACTACAGTAGTTGCTTGTAGATGCTCCTTCTCATACTTTTCTACTTCGTGGTGTTTAATTATGTTTTTGATTATAACTGTAGTGCCACCATGTGCCGTTCCATCAGGATGATTTGTGTTATAGATGCTGTATCTTGGTATTTTTAGGAAACTTCTACTGGTGTTATGCGTTTCAGATATTAGCATGACATCAATTTCTTGTTCCATCAGGAAACTTTTAACTTCTTGTCCATGTTGCGACAAGCCGTTGGCATTCCAGATTGCTAATTTAAGGATTCTGGACATTGAATGATTTGGACACAATGGTCGTTAAAAGGTTAAGGATAGTATCCATTTTGGTCATTAATTTTTCCATCATTTCCAACCGTTGTGTGGAAGACTGCTCGGGCTGTTGTTCCTGATTTTTTGAGTTATCCATTGAATGCTTTACTTTGGTACGACTCCCTTCCGAAGTTTCAGTTTCAATTGAATTTTTGAGCTTCTGCGCATATGTTGTCCCGGTAACTAATTGATACGATGGATTCGGGTTTGAAACGGGCGGCGGCTTCGCCACTATCTTCTCTCTGAGAGGGGGAAATCTCCGGCTTTGCACTTCTTTGTAAACAGTGCAACCTCTATAGTTGGCGGGATGACTACCGTTGCAGAGCACGCATTTCACATTTGTACCCCACACTTTTGTTTCACACTTATTTGTGAGATGTTCCCCTGCACATTTCACACATCTGGGCTTGTGATTGCAATACGATTTAGTGTGCCCGTATCTTTGGCAACTAGTGCATTGGACTACTTCACGCTTGACATGCGGCTTTTCAACCTGCACAACTGAATGCATAAGTCTGCTGATCGAATGTACTTCTTTATTGTTTTCACTCATTCGAAGCTCTACTTTGAAGAGTGGGAGTGGCTTTTTTGTGCCACTTTGTCTAATGTTGTTAATATTGACAACATCGTGGCCTAATTCAATTAACTCACTTTTTAAATCATCAGTGTTATTTGATGGATGTAGGTTCCGTATAACCACCTGGTAGGTTTTGTTTGATTTTGCTTGGAACGAATGGAACTCTGTATTTCGCTCCGCCAGGGCTTTTACGACAACCGGGTATGTCTCGACGTCTTTTAATTGGATTTTTACCTGGCTAATTCCAATTACTTTTAGATCGTAATTGTCATTAGCCATTTCTTTTAACAGGTTAGTCAGAGGGAGAATAGCTTCTACCCCTGACACGAATATTGGAGGCGCTAAAATTTTTTTTGTTGCTTGACTGGGTTGGGGTAGTTCTTCGGTTTCCTCTGGCAAACTGTTAAAGCGTGTGGATAAAGACACTGGTTGTGCCAACCAGTAGTCGTTTATCTTCATCTGTTTGCGTTTGGTATTTGGGGATAAAGGACTCGTGACTCTACCTCTTTTGTTGGCCATGGCCCATCCTTCGTTATCTAACATCTTAGATGTGGACGGCGTGGGTACATTTGGAACATTTGACCCTTGAAGTTGTTCCGGCTGAGGCAATAATTGCGGTGTTAGCGGGATTTTTTGTTTTGGTGATAAAGGAGAACAAATTAATTGTTGCCTTGACGTGGATGATGTTGATGACTTTTCTAATTCTGAATCATTCGTATACATTCCTGTTGATTGAAGATGACGAGTAGGTGGTGGAGTTCGTTGAGTTTTTGATGTTTTAGTAAATTCATTCATTACAATGTGCAATGACCTAAAATCTAGGTCATTAACACCTTAGAATGCTCAAACACTTTTTGTTAGCACTGCACTTAAATGTTTTATTGAGGTTTTTGTTAACACTGCACTTTTTACTTTAAGTAATTGGATACACTTTTTTATTGTAGTTTGTTTGGAATTGGTTACATTGCACTTTTAAATTTTAAATTTTTTATTAATTTTTTTTATTATCGCACAAAATGAATTTGAATGTTTGCTGTTCAATGGTTGAAATTAAACTAATATGAATTAAAACTAAAATGTTGTGGACTTTGATTTTAAAATCCATTTTGAATTTTATAACTTCAATAAGATTGGGTCCGTCCCATAAAAGCAACCAAAAAAAATCGATATATGTACATCTCAACCAACAGAAATATACATATTCTACGTTGTAAGTAATTTAGCATTACATGTACTATCCTACAGAGTGCAATAAAAATGATCAAAATATGACCACAACAATTAAAACTAATTCTCTTCATTAAAACCATATATCGACAGAAAAGCATGAGGAGCTTTTTTAATGTTTTTAATTTCATTACATTCGTTTTGTCTTACTTTATGTGTTTTTATTTTCATTTTTGTCATTTCTGCACAAAAACTAAAGAGACAAGAAAACTTAAAAAAAAACAAAAAAAGTATTTCCAGAAGGACATAAAAGCTGGCAAAGAAGACGACGTCGAAACAAATTGTATCAATTTTATATTTATAAAATTCTCAACAGAGTCATTTAGAACAGCAACAATAACGTGTTTTTTTTGTTTGGTACGAAACCAGTACGAAAAAAGCACACAAAAATAAATATATATAAAACGAGAGCTTTTTGTTAAATTCATGAAATTATACAACACACATACACATATGTGTGTAAGTGAGCTACTCACTAATAAAATTCTTCCAAATTACATATTCATGCTATGTATGTTGATCGTGTGTGGATGTGTGTATATACTCGTATATGTATACAATACAGTATATAATACACAATAATAATAGTTTTTTTTTATAAAGTATCATTGACATGTGCACACACACATACACATATACAATCACAACAAATAAGAAAACTTTCTTCGATATACAATATATGTACATACATATTCCGAATGTCTTAATTCCCATATGAATCAAAAGTTTGTTCTATATGCTATTTTTACAACTTAAATTGTTCGTTGAAATTTAAACTTTTTCCCCAACAACAACAACTATAATAGTACAAGCTTTACTTTTTATTTATTTTATTTTTATTAGACTCTTAATGATTTGATTATACATCTGTCATACTATACATACATATACAAAGCTTCTTTTTTTTATGTGACATATACTGAAACAACATGTTTGGGTTTTCATTTATGTACATATCTATGTGATGTGCTTTAAAAAATAAAGTTCTTTGTTTTTAAGTTTGAACATTTGTGTATGTATAATCGTTTCAAGTGGCTAAAAATTTTTTAGAGTGGATAAATGTATCGTTAAAACATACGTATACGTTTGACATTGTATGTCATACGCAATGATGGATTATGCACGGGAAACAACTAAATTCACTTAAATGTTTTAAGCCCGAGCAACTTAATAAAATTATGAATAAATTTTCTTTTCACCTGTCAAATACAATTTTGTTTTTTTATTCTTAAAAATAAGCTTTTCGATCATACATATAAATTATGTATGTATATATTTATAGGTATATATATATGTATAGGAAAACCCAATTATTGATTTCCGTATTTATATAACGGAAATTTTCCTAAGCTATATGGATATGTCATTTATAACGTTCTATTAAATTTAGAGCAAAAATGCTCGCTTTTCACATGAAATTTATTGAATTAAATTTAATATTTGCAGATGAATGGAATCCGTTGACGGAAAATTGATTTCACATTAAATTTAATTGAAGTTGATGGATTGATTTTGCATTGCGGTATATGTAATATACACAAACATAGTTTGTTCGTGCTTATAATCCGTTTATATACCCCGCAGTTATGAATAATTTTTAGGACACAATCTTATCCGCGACTTTAGAAGGGAGAAGCTCGCTATCAGATTTTTAGTGTTATTTAATGCTTTTTGTGTAAAGCGTAAACAATATCATTAAAATTTGAATGGAATAAAATTGTGATAACAATTTCTTGTGCTTTTATACAAAAAGCTCATGTTGTTGATTATCATAATATTATGAGAACCAAAAATGGAAAATTATTTATTTATTTATTTTTATTTTTTTTATATATTATTGAAAAAGAATAACTTTTCTTTTATAACTATTCTATTATTTGTCTGTAATAATAATTTAAATAAAAAATGTTCTGCTGGAAATAAATATTATTGTTATAAATAATATAAAGCTCATAAATACTAAATAGAACAGAATAGAGGACGAGAGAGATAAAGGAAAAAATATATATATGTATATATATATATATATATATATATATATATATATATATATATATATATATATATATATATATATATATATATATATATATATATATAATATCAAGATAAATTTGAATTTTAAACATTTCCTGTATATAAATAAATAAACTATGTACTACTTCTATTATATATAGAAATAGAGAGCTTTTTAAATATAACTAAATTAAATTTTATTACAATTTACATAAATAAAAAGCTCTGGGTATATATGCTTTTCGGTTTTTATCGCATCTAATTAAGAAAAATAACTTTGGGTGTGTATGTGTGTGTGTGTATGTCTGTGATGGCATGGTTTCTTATCACAATATAACAACATAATATTATATAAAACAAAAAAAAATCCAATGAAAAATGATAAAAAGCGAATGGGAAAGAATCTCATATTCATGTGTCACACAAAGATTACAAACAAACATTTTCATTTCCATTTTTGTGGAAAATCTCCAAAAACATAAAAAATAAAATGTTTGTGTTTTGTAATAAATTTTTATATTCATCTTATTTAATTTTAATATTAACATTATATTCCTTATTTATATTTATACATTATTACTTTTGTTGTCATGTTAACTTTTGAATGGGTGGGTGTTAAAAAATTTGAGATTATATTTTGTATACACAAACCTGATTGTTTTTTCCTTAAATATTTTCGTAGAATAACACAGATTTAGATTTTTCTTGGATATACATTTATTTTTATATAACTGCTTTTCATAATACAATTTATCTTGAAGAAACGGCCTTACGAACTGCGCTTGCACGTAAGTGAATTTGTATATTTTATCAAATGGAATCTGAAAGAATACTAAAGAAAAACCACCAAAGCTTAACTCGACCGGTCTAGCGCATCAATCTCTAGAATCAAAAGAAGCCCCAACATTTTTAAAGTCTTGGCTCAACTTTATTTATATATTCGATCACTGGATTGTGAATAAAACGCCCAATTTATTCTAGATGACACTAATTTATTTATTTCCGAATTATTTTACAAAACACTTAGTTCACTTATTTCACATATTTACTTTCACTCACAATAGTCACTAATAACATCAACCCCTACTTAATCCTGATTCGTTCCGAACAGGATCCAATTCACATCTCTTATAGAGTGCTAATCGAAAACCTTCGGTTTTCCTGGCTTCCCTTTTTTAATCCGGAAGAGCACGTCATTTAGCTTTGTGATGACGGTGTTCTGTCATATCGAGTCATATGAAGCCTTCATCCTCTCACTTGATATTTGTATCTTCTCTCGTACAAACTGGTGTATCTCGTCCAGTTATGCTTTCATTCGATTAACTAAATTCTAACCACAAAGGGCTCACAGTTCGAAACTGATCGGTATGTCATTAGGAACATCGGGATATACCGATCACAGTTGCTTTGATTACTATTCATAACCTTTGCTAATTATTTCTTCAATGTATCCATTGAATCCTTCCACCATACCATCCGATAGTGGATGCATTGTGTGAATCGCTATTCGTACTCCGAAACGACTAATCCAATTATTGACCACGATGTCAGCTATCGTTGTTGCCTCCTGATTTAGTATAGGTACACCTCTGGCCATTTGCAGAATTATTCTACTATTACTAACACATGTTTGTTACCATTATCGGAATGGTCCCGCCACATCCATTGCAATTCTCTTGAATGGTATTCCCACGATATATTGCTTCTTGTCCCTTGAATTTGCCGTGCGGGACCTTTTACCGCCGGATAAATGTTGGCTAGTGTTTTATTAATCCCTAGGTAACCAACATTTGCTTCCCTATGATACTCCTTCAGTATTTCATCAATTCTAGTTTCGGCACCACTTTTACTGATTGTTTCACTTTGCCATCCGAGCTTCCTCATATTCAATAAACTCTTACTGTAGGACTCTTTTCTACAATCTCACTCCATGTGGGTTGATTTTTTTCCCATTAAATTGTATCATTATTGCCAAATCCGGATCTGTTAGCTGCTCGTTTCATATTTCCATTCATTAATAGATAATACTTGTATAAACGTTATATTGATGATATCTTACTTTGCCTCTATACGCCGTCTTGATAATGTATCGCATTTCCATGTGCACTTCCTTTTCTATGTTCGATCTGGTAATGGTAGCTTTGAAAACGTTTGATCTACCATGCTACTTGCCCTTCCGGATTCTTGAATTGTAGCAACCAACGTAATGCTCCATAGTCTGTTCTTTCTTATATGGAATTCTTAGACCATAAAGGTATTTATGAAAATGTATGATCACACGTTTCACTATAGCCAACAATTTAGTTACGTTCGGGTTTAGATAGCACCTTTGAGTAATAAGCGATAACTTTTTCTTGACCCTCAATTCCTTGTGACAACACTCCTTACCTCCCTTTTAAATAAAGACTACTTCTTTGGATTTAATTTTAAAACCGGCGGACTATGATCGCTTCCATAATTCTGACAAACTTCTCAAGCGCTCGTTCAAATTCTTTCCCATATTTCGTCCAAATATACGAGGCAAACCTTGAAATTCCTTTAACATGCGTTCCATAAGTTGTTCCAAAGTTGCCACACTATTACATCATCCAAATGGCATTACGTTAAACTGCTCTAGCCCATTCCCTGCACTGAACACAGTCTTATCATGACCCCATGTTACCACCTACCAATAGACGCTTTGCAGATCCAATATTTGAAATATTTTAGCGTTTGATAACGTATCTACATGTCATCGCTGAATTCATCTTTTTGTAATTAACGCAGAATCGTATTTTACTGTGTTTCCTTTTGACCACCACTATCGGTGAACTCCATGGATTGTTTGGTGATTCAATCATTCCAGCTACCTGCATGTCCGTTACCATTCGTTCTACCTCTTCTTGTTTTGCTAATGGTAATCTCCTTAGTGATTGGCGAATAAGAGCCTCGATTCCTTTGGTTTCGTTTTCTTTTCATTAGATTCCACAATCCACAACCTGGGGACCTAAAACCGCCCTCTAATCTTCCTCACACAATTGTTTCTAAGTTCAGTGACAGCTTTACCCGATGATGTACTATTACACGGTCGGTAGCAGCTTTTGTATCGTGTATTCGCATCTCCACCGACTGGTTGTACTCTCCCATTGACTAGATCCCCATGGACAAACGTTTGAGTAATAACACAATTCTTCCCTTCAATACTTCTTGACCAAAGCTCGCTATTTACTTGACTCAACATTTTTTCTTGACAGCTCGCTATTTACTTGACCCAACATTTTATTTTACTACCGCCTTCTCGAAAGTCAATTTAGAAAACAATAGTACTGCTCTACGTGTCTCCGGATCCCGTATTCTATCAATGAACGCGTCCACATTAATTCTCTCCATGTAATCGGGAGAAGTATTTGTATGTGCTAAATGCACTAGAGGCTCAACTGCTGCATAAAACTACTGTAGAGTCACGCTGATCTTTCGATAGCGACTCTTCAATTTGTTTACACGATTTTCTTCAATCCAAACATTTTCCTTGACCGCCGTTTCGAATTCAAATTTTAAAAACGTAAATGATATTATTCTTAATTTTGATCGCTGGTCTTGGCTGAGCTACCTGCCACAGGTAGCTGTTTCGTTAACTTTAATGTATAGAAGATCTTTCTTGAAGCCTAGAACTTTATCTTGCAACTCCTCAGGATTTGTTTGTACTTTTCCATTATCGTCGAGAACTATCAACTCGAAAACCGGAATGTCTCTTTATAATCTATTTTGAATTTGTTGAACCACTAATTGCATTTTCTCTACTTCACCTTGTAGAGTGGTACTCATTTCTTGTAATTTTTCTTCCATTTTCTGACTGGACTGTTTAATTTCCTTCGTGTTCTGATTAATTGACTGCATTTTCATCGTAAAACCATATCGAAACTTCCAGATTGTACCGTTACAAACACCACCACTGCGCCTACATTCTCTTCGTCCTCCTCTGCTTGGTCCGAAAACGATGCTTCGTCGAAATTGTAACTAGCCAGATCAATACTCTCCTTCTCCAAGGCTTTGAGTAATCGTTGCTTCATAATACATTGTGGGCTTCATATTGCGTGCCATAAAATGTGCAGCCAATGCAGAAAAGATGTAAAGACGAATATACTAAGTAGATAATGAAGACACCAATTATCGACGCATCGCGGGGAAAAACCTTCTGAACCGGGCATCGTGACATTGACGACAAATCCAACGGTTAGCGAAGGCATTTATTAAGGACCTCTACATTTCATTTGAAGAAATGGATACTCAGAGAGACTCAGAAAGTTTGAATGGGCATACAAAGGTTAAAGAAGCTGTACAAATCACCGGTAAAACAGACATCCTGAAAGTGTTGTTGACACTTGTCTCGATGCCTTGCATTTTCTGGCACTCATTGTACAAGTAAAAGTCTGTAATCAATACTACTTTGAAAGATGAACTATTGATACATTTGTCAGACCTTACAAGTGGTCCATGAATTAAGTAAACTTGGTTAATAGGAAGTAGAAATATTGCTAGGGTTGAACTACATGGTTTCTGGGGACATGGACATTTGCTGTAAACATTATATTTGCTTGGCTTTCCGTTGTTTGAAAACGTTTGTTGCGAACAGAACATCGGAAATTGTAGAAGCGTTACCTTGCGATAAATAGAAATTAACAAATGTCCTAATCTTAGTGTAGCACTTTCAGAAAAATGCTAATCGTACAACATGATTCGCATTCACAGGTTTTCCAAATATTGCCGTACTCCAAAAAAACACTAGACGAATCGAGATGAAATGTTCGCAGCATAAAATTCTGTGGTAAAAATATTTCAACGAATTCGAAAAAATGAAAAACTGCTTGAAAGTAAAGGAAAATTGACAGACATGGTATATTTGCGTGCAGAAGGAAGCTTGTTAAATTCAAACGCAACTTGTGGTGGCAAACACCCAGTAATATTGAAGTACGATCAATAAAAATTTGTTCAAGAAGCCCATAAAGTATCCAATAATATTCGGATATTTCAAACTTTAATACACTGCTTTGCCGAAATCAGACGTACCTAAGTATACATATATTTATCTACGTTGTCTCAACTGTTTTACCAGTCTTAAATGTTTACACCATAAGGGTTCCGTTTTTCACAATTTATCTCTTATAACAATTTATTTAAATATACAGTTGGTAACGATCGGTAGCGATCTACAAACTTTATTTCAAATGTTCAAAATTTAGATTTACCACGAAAAATGTAGTCAAGGAGTTTCACTTCAATTTTGGTAACATACCATTCAACAACACACAAGAAGACAATACGCAAAGAAATTTCTAGCAAATTATTCTAAAAAAATTAAAAATCAATCACCCTTGACCATGAAACTATATCTTGCCAAATGTACTGTGAATTTTCACCGGCATAACCTAAAGTTTAAAAAAAAACAGTTGGGAACAGAACATACCATACACAAGCAGGTGATGAGGAAATAAATAATTTAAAACACGCACTCAGGTAGAAAACTAAAATGGGATAGAGAAGAAAACTATAAAAAAAACTAAACAATCAACGGAATTTTTGTGTAGTTTGTCTTGTTTCTATAATTTCTCTCTTTTGTCTCGCAAAGTTGTAGCCCAGGTAAGAATAAACAAAAATGGAGGGAATTTCTAATGTATATTCTGCTTCGATCTTGAAAATTGATTTAACCGCTTAGAATGAGGTCACTTTTAATTAAATGTGAGTGATCGCCAGGCTATTAAAACTAATTCAATACACCATAATTGCAGTAGTGATACGCGATCGCGAATATTACTTTCAGTTCAAAACCCCTGATCAAACTGTAAATCATAATTTATATTATTAATTCTCCTCTCAATTCAATACACAGAATATAGTTTGTATACATGTATACGTATATTCATTGTAGTGTGTTTGTATTTTAAAAATTCTGTCTTTTAAAAAACTGTTCACAGTATCAGATCAGTATTAAACTAATTTTAGTTTAAGAAAGTAGTTTATTTGGTAGTTTGATCAGTTTGGTGAACAGTCGTTTGAATAATTAAACAATAATAGAAATAAAATAAAAAATACCGGGCGTGGTTAGTGTTTTTATTTGGTTTTTAATAAGTTTTTAGTTTTTGTTATTTATAAATTGATTGAATTACAACTCTTATGCATATTGGCACGATCGTATATTTAATTAATTGTAGAGAAGCATTTTGTGTTGATCTTTATTCTTCTTAAATTTGTTTTAATGTATTACACATACGTCCAATTGACCTGCATTACCTACTATGTACATATTTATAATTAAAAATTGATGATCGTATAGATGACGTCATTCAATTGATCGTCTGCTTTTAAAACCGGTTTTTGATTGTTTTTTGTTTTCATTTTGTGATCATTGAATATAAAATGTAATTATTTGCATACACTCATTGACGATATTTTGATTTTCAATTTTATTATTGTGACGATCAAGTGGAAAGATCGTTGGGAACGAAATCGATGATAGCGGTAGCATTATAATATGCAAATATATCATTTACTGATTGACAAGTAGTTGTTGTGAGAAATTTCACTGAATATTTAGATCAATGCAGAACTAGAACATTTCATATATGGGTGTGTTACCGCGCTGTATATGGAGTGTTCATTGTCTCATATGAGTGATGATGTATAAAGTATAAATCTACTGTGTTGAATAATTTGTTTTCGGATTGTACACACAAAGTGTGCGTCGACTGTAAAGTCGTGACAGAATTTAATTAATCGATTAAAATTTGTAGCGCTTGCGTACCTAAAACAATGCAATAATTAATTATCTAAATTCTAAATTACTTATTTAAAAAAAAATATTCTAAATTCTAAATTATCTGTTATTTATTTCAGTTATTTAAATGAATTTGAATTTAATACCGTTCGCCTTAGTGATATGTCTGGTGGCGGCATTATCAAACGGGCAGCAGACCAGTCAAAGTAGTGAATGCTGTGATGATTATTGTCTTTCGAACGACGACAATCCACGCCAATTTAAACGATTCTCCACCAAAACTACGTATGAATTTGTAAAGGGGCAGAATACAAATGCATTTTATTATCCAAGTATGAGTTCGCTAAATTAATAATTTGAATGCAAAATACTTTAGAGAGTTATATTTAATTTTAGATTGTGAAGCAGTAAAATTCTATCTCGTTGCCCGCCATGGCACTCGACTACCACCGGCAAAATCAATGAAATCGCTGAGAAAATTGGTCGCATTTCGCGATGAAATCATCAAGAATTATGAAACGCGTCGCACAAAACCCGATCGCGGACCACTATGTGACCGTGATTTAAGTTTGTTACGTGCATGGCAATGGGAGAGTAATATCACGGAAAGCTACGGTGAATTTCTAGTGCCGCGAGGCGTGAACGACAGTAGCAATTTGGCCACCGAATACAGGCATAATTTTCCAAATCTTATAAAGAGCATTTATACGCCATCGGAATTTTATTTCCGTACGACAGATACGCAACGAACTAAGGCAACGTTTAAGGCGTTTGTCGGCGGACTATTCGGTGACGCGGTTTACGATCATGTAAAATTGGCGGAAATACCTGAAAAGGATTATCTTCTGCGGCCGTACGATCAGTGCCCGTTATGGAACGAACAAAATCGAAATGAGGAAATGAAGAAATTTGAACATTCCGAATTATTCCAAAATTTGGTTAAAGATGTGTCAACCAAATTAGGATTTAAATATACGCTCGAAGCTGATCAAATCGATGACATGTGGGACATGTGTCGATATGAACAAAGCTGGAAGATTTCAGATCTAAGTGCATGGTGTACCGTATTTTCACCATCTCAAGTTGATATACTCGAGTTTAAGGAGGATTTAAAATATTATTACAAATCTGGGTACGGAAAGCCGCTCAACCGTAAAATACCGTGCGAACTGATTAAGGATATGTTGACGCGATTAAGCAGTACGGAGAATCCAAAGGTAGTCGCGTATTTCACACACAGTGCGATGATTCAAACGTTCTTGACTGCGCTAGGCGCATTTGATGATAAGGAACCGCTTATTTCCGATAACTATTGGAAGTCAAAATACCGGAAGTGGCGTGTAAGTCAATTCGGCCCATTTTCCGCAAATGTTGCGGTTGTCCGTTACAAGTAAGATAATTATTTTTATTTACCTGATAACAAATTTACTAACAAATTTGTAATTTTAGCTGCCCAAACGAGCAAATTAGAGACCGTGTGACGTTCTTTATAAATCAAATTGCACTCGATCTGCCCTGGTGTACCGATCCCTTGTGTGAATTAAATAAATTTATGGACCAGTATAAAGACTTTTTGAACGGAGACTGCGTAGATAAGTTCTGTTCGGAGAGTAGCAGTAGTCTACTCAACATATCAGTTGGCATTCTGATCTTAGCGCAATTGGGAATTGTGTTGTTACGAAATTATTAGTTTATTGTGTTTTGTTTTAGTTTAATTTAGGTTTAAAACATGACTTTTTTTTTAATAATATTTAGACAAAATGTATTTGTAGGATCAAATTTAGAAAATAAATGTTTTTTGCACCTTAACACCATCTACATACCTTGTATTTAAACCATATCGTATCGGTTCTACACCATCTCTTGTTAACATGAATTCGTTTTTTTTTTTGGCTTTTAAATGTTGATATCGCGTTTTGCGATATTAACAAGGCATTAACGTTGTTCTTTTAGACTGATAAAAAGTTTTACACAAAAAGGTAAGCGAATGCATGTTTGTAAATAATAAAACTCAAAGTCGTAAGATATATCAAAGCAAAAAAAAAATGTCACGCAAATTTAATTTTAATGTGGAAGAATCGTCTTGTCGAATGAGGTCGTTCTTAAAAATATCTGTGATGCAACTACTCGTATATCGAAAAGGAAGTAGAACATCGTATTATATATTCAGAAATGGATCTCATCGTCTGCGATAGTTATACCTACTTAACCTGTTACCTTTCAAGCTTTCTCTCAATTTATCTCTCTTAATAGATCGTATACAAGTTAGTGTAAACTATCATTATTTCGATCCGGCGTGTACTTACCTTACGGGAGTATCAAACGGTAAATACATATGTATGGTTTGATTTACGTGGTAATCAACGGCAACAATTGCCGACAAAGAAACAAAAGAAGTCACAAAGTTCCGCTGAGCGAACGATAATAATCCGATCAAATCAATTCCGTCAAATGCAATTAAAAGCTTAGCGAATTGGATAACTGTGCATGGAAGTCCGGCAAGTACGACTAAGCTTAAAGTACAGATTGGATAGTTAGTATCACACGACAGATAGTGTGTTGAAAACCACAGCAACAAAAAATAGTTATTAGTGGTAGCAACGAAGGCTTTTAGATTACCGAAACTGGAACCCTCGAAATTTTCCGGCATCTATAGTGCATGTTTATATTTCAAAAACGAGTTTAAATCAATGATTATTGAGGATACTGAGCTATAGGTTTCGATTTTTAAGATCTTGTTTGTCTCGTTCTGTCAAGCCGCAAGCGTACACTCGGATAAGATGGTGGATCAAGTCAGCGCTCATTATCGCGCACTAAGATCTTGGGAATCGAATGTGGAGCTAGCATAAATGTTCATAATCTGCTTGATGTTGGCGAAATTAGGTCCACATACTATCGAGAAATGGGAAGAGATGACCACTAGAGAAATTCCGACTTGAAATGGTTTTTACTCCTTTCTAGAACAGCGTTCTATGACGTTGAAAAAATAAGAATACAACAGAAACCGAAATCCTCCACGATCAGCTCAGACTTATGCTTAAATGACGACTTTAAATTCTAATTAATGTGTCAAGTGCTTAGCTCTTCAGGAGATCAAACGCCTGCATATTAGAATCTACTCCCAGTGGCGCATCAAATACATCATCATCCAGTGCTGGACTCTCACAAGCTATTATAGTCGCCATGGGATTCAGTAACGGGCCAGCTATATTAGCCACAGCAATCGTCAACGTTCTAGATATAAATTGATTGCTTGTTCCATGTCGAGCTGTTTTAGAGAGCAGTGCAACCATTAATTTTGTATCGTGGCGGTTTGTGCAAACCTAAAACCTTCGCAGGCAAACAGTTGACATGTCCATTGTCGCCACAACTACTTCAAAAGCTGATAGTTTCATCACAATATTGTCTCGACAATTTAAAAACTCCAGGAATTCTAATTACAACGAAGGGTTTGATAATCCCAACCAATCTACTACTGGCTGATGCATATTTTGCAGACCTCAGAAAATCTTGAGTAATCTGAACTTGGAAAAGAGATTGGACAAACAGCCCGCAGCAAAGGAAATATATATTGTTTTCATTACCGAGTACAAACAATTGCAACTCTTCGAAATTGTTCAGGATTTTGATTCGACAGTTCAGTATTGTATTTTACCACACTATTGCGTGATGAAATTTTCTAGCTCCAGTACAAAGTTGCGTGTGGTTTTGACAGAACGTGCAAGACTTCTTTCGGTATCGGAAGTCGTATTGCGATTCATGCTGTTTCATTTCGTTGTAACGGCAACCATTCAAAAAATATACCTCTAGCTTTGTCTCGGATTTCCAGACAATAACTTTCAAATGATCCTGTGGCGCGACAATAAAATCGGTGCTCGAGTATTACGAAACAATTTTTACGTAGTCGAGATGATTGTCAAGCAATCAATCGTAATTTTATAGAAGGGTGGTTTCAAATTTGAACAAATTTTGTTATAGAAACGAAAAAATACTGTCGCTAATTGTGCCTCAACGAGGAATATTTAAAAATCGACGAGCAAGATGCGGCTGTCACCAAGAGAATGGTGTTGTCTGAAATGGCAAGTCTTTCCCAGCCACTAGGGTTGAAGGCGGACTGGAAAACGCCACTGTATAAGGAGCTTGCGTCAAAATTGGTCAAATTTTCGAACATAAATAAATTCGAAAAGGGTGATAGAGCCTGCTATATTTACATTCTCTTCAAGAAGACTAGTCAATTTTTGTCGATTGGTTTGTATGAAATCAAGAGTGGCTCCAATGAAAAGAGGCAGTAGTGCTCGACTCGAATTATTTGCGGCTTAATTTGTGAGCGATCTGCGGTTACTCGTCTCTAGCGCTACGTTTTCAACGAGTTGAATGTCAGCAATTACTTTTATTGGATAGACCCGATAATTACGGTGTGTTGCATCAGTACAGAGCCCCACAACTGGAATATTTTTGTCGCGTAACTGAAATTTAGCAAGATACTGAGATGAAAGTTTGGGAGCATGTTCCTGAAAATTATAACCCTACTGACCTAATCAGTCGAGGTACGTTGCCCGCAGAGATTGCCGATTTGGGTTTGCAATTCAAAGTTTCTACAATGTGATGAACCATTTTGGCCTATTATGCAATCACCACCCGTACCGAAGGAAGAGATTGCAGAGAAACGCGCCACTAAATTCGCCATATCTACATAGGTCATCGAAGCAGTATGAATTATTGACTTAACTTTCGAGAAGTTGATCGTTCATTTGCGTATGTGCTTCCGATTCAGAACCGATCCGTCTATCCTGTCGATAAGGAAGTATTCGCAAGTGGTGACTCCGACTATTGCAGATGAAGAGAATGCGGAATAACAGTTCATACGAAATATTCAACAATCGGATGAGCATAATTTCCTGAAGGAAAATCGTGCAGTATCCATGCAACAGTCGTTTGATATCCTCGGCTGCGTTTTTAAATGTGGTACACAGCTAAGGATCGCCTTGTCGAATGAAATTATTGTAAAGTTAAAATCTCTGTGAAGCAACTATATCGAGAAGGAATTGGAACGTCGTAATTATGGTTAGGATATTTTTGATCCTACACAAAATTTGCCTACAGCTTCATATTCATCGCAAAAAAAAAATGTTTAAATGGCAGAAAATCGTACCAATTCAATTTAGATGGTTCCATACTTAAGGATTAAGGAGTGTTTTTGGTGAGTAAAATATATTATAAACAGGATTCTGTCCACTGTATATTCTATATAACAAATGAGTTAGAATACATGATATAAATAACAATAGGCATAATCCTTTTGACAATTGGATAATCCAATGATCCTTTTGTTATCTTAATTTTAAATTTTTTTATTTTTTATTTAACTCAAGAAACACTTGTGGTCATTTTGGTTACTTGAAAATAGAAAATAATATTTTTTTTAAGGGTAGATAAAATAATGAATAGTAAATGTTACGGAAAAAATAGTAAAATGGATTTAGATATACTTAACAATATACCTGTGTAAATTTTGTAAATTTCGGAAAGGATGAAGTGTGTATATATGGAGTAGGTACACAAAAAGGAGTACGTTATCCTTTTTATACATAGATAGATAACAATAGATTTTATTTTTGTGTAAAGATTTATATTTATATTCGGTTATGTGTGCGCCTTGAGTATGAGGAAAATTCTGTCTGCCTGCAAGGCTCGATTTAATCCAAAATAAAATATATATTTATAAACCGCACATGTCTATCCCTCTGTTGATTCATCCGGTCCGAAATCGTACCTGGGTAAAAAGATAAAATTTGGAATTACCCCCAAATTCTAATTCATTTAATCATTAACAATTAAAGTCGGAATTCCATTAACCTTTTTTGTTTGTTTTGTTTTTGTCATATACGAGTATAATTGTTAAGTTAATTTTCAATGATAAATAAATAAAAAACTTAAAAAGCGAGTGTGGAGTACCCTTTCTACACAGCAAATGTACCACCACCGACCATATAAGGAAAACCAATTAACATTTAAAAAAAAAAAAAAATCAAAGTCTATTGGGTAGTCAGTCTATATTATTATAGGAATCATGTATACAGTCCTCCACCCACGACTAACACGAGTAAAAGAAGGCTAAAAGTCATTATGTAAATATAAACAACACAGAAGACAAATTGAATTCTCATTCATTGTTCAAATTTACATTTTCTACTTTAATTTTTTCCGATTATGGCACACACACACACACATTTCTGTTTCCATGGTCTCTGGTTTAGAGATTAGAAACAAAAAAAAAAGAAAATTTATAACAACATAACCTATATTATACATACGTATGTTACGTACATATGCGCGCTGTGGAAATGGGAAATGTTGATGGAAATAAAAAATTAAGGTATCATAGATATACACACACACACACACACAAAAAAATTAAACAATTATGAGAGAGTTTTCCTCTCATTTTTATTTATTTGTATATACCTACCTATACCTATACTACACATTTGGAAGAAAAATCTGGGGAGGAAAGTCTAAGGGGACTTAACCTTTTTCGTATATATTTGGATGTACACCGATAGGAAAATGGTTAAATAAATGGTGAACTTTGTTTTTGTTTTGTTATCTGAGATAAAAAGTAATTTTATGTTTTGTTATTCTATCGCGATTTTATGTTTGGATTTTTTTTTTTACTTTATGGGGTGTCGTGATTATTATGTTAAGCGATCGTTTGATTTGTGTACTTCTTGTGTAATGTTGTGTGTGTGCTAGGATGTGATTTAAATTTTATTGGCTTTAGTTGTGGCTGAAATAATGATTTTCTTTATTTAACCTGCACGCAAAGCTTAGATTCAGATATTTTAAACTAAAAAGTAAAGTATGATAGGGTTTATGACTTCCAATATCCACTCGATTCCACTGGAACTTAAATTGTGAAAATTAATTTTTATAGTAAAAACCATTAATAATGGATTTATAAAATTGGTAAAAGAACCATTTAAAAGATGTTTTTAAAAATCAGTGATGGATTAGTTTTAAAATATCAAAACCAGAATAAAAAAGGATTAATGTTGGGATCGACCGTTTGATACCATTTTTAATCAACTTTGCTACCTCGCGTAGTAATCAAATTGATTTATTAAAATATTACAGTGATCAGGCTCGAGGGTCAAGGTTTAAAAAATACCACCGCCTCGTCTCTCCTTCGCCTTTTTTTGACAGAGAAAACTAGTATGATAAAACATGCATCTGGAAAAAATAAAATAAATTAAACTTTGAAGGTCTAACGCGCTATTAACAAATATGGATCTTAACATTAAAATTAAATACTAACACATACATATACATACATTAGTTAGAGACTATTCAGTTAGTGTATTTATTGCCCTTTGAAAGCTGAACAGTAGGCAAATTTTGTACAAGGCGAAAGGCCCGTCTTTTAATTGGCCATCTAATCCAAAATGCCCTCCAAATCATTACGAGGTGGGCCATCACATGTGGACTGGCCATGACCTCGTCTAAAACTGAACTGGTACTCTCTACCAGGAAATATAAAATCCCGGTAGTACACCCACCTATTTTAAACGGCATCTTGGACAGTAAGTTTAGTTGGAAGCCCAATATCTTGGAAAGAGTAAACAAGGCTAATATAGCCATTTACTCGTGCAGAAACGCCATCGGTAAGAGATGGGGCCTGAAATTGAAGCTGGTACACGGGATATTCACTGCCGAAGAAAGACCTATACTTATGTATGTGGTGAGCGTGTGGTGGCCAGCTCTTGAAAAAATAACATGAAGGAAGGGGATCGAGAACAAAGAACGGCCTGTATGCTTATAAGCGGGGCGCTGAGGACAACACCAACACGCGCTTTATAGGTTATGTTTCACCTTCTCCCTGTCGATATTTATGGTAAGCAGATGGCCGCAAATACGGCCACCCGACCATCAGCCGTAGTTCAGTGGAAATGTTTTCAGACAGTACATTCGACGATAATTAGATCGCTAAAGAAGGAACTGGCGAATCTAGACTTTTGGGCGGGGCGTTATCGGAAAGAGAGTCATTACAGTTCTTTACGGATAGCTCCAAGCTACACGGTAAAGTAGGAGCTGGAGTCTTCTATGATAAATTGACAAAAGATCAATTAGTTCGTCTCCCTGATAGCGATTGAGGAGGTCTTGTCATGGTTGAGACATAATGTGGTATCTTCGATTGATATCGTAATTTATGTGGACAGCCAGGAGGCAATCAAGTCGCTGAAATCAGTTTCTCTGACATGAAGGGTGGCGATGGGTTGTCGCTTGTCTCTAAATGAGATGAGTGAGCATTTCAACAGATAGTCTGGGTCCCCGGCCGCTCGGACGTCATGGAAATCAGGATGGACGAACTGGCTAGGCATGGTACAACTCTCCAACTGCTACCGGAAAGGGCATATTTTGGGAGGTCTATTAAGGCGCTCAAGACAGCGCTCATAATAGAGGCTGTACCCTCAGCGAATCAAAGGTGTTCGAACACCTACGTATGTAGTGTAGCAAGACAAGTCTGGCCAAAGCTGGACTTGAAACATTTGAGGCACTAATCTCTGATCTCGAAAACTGTAAAGTAGCTCCAACTGGTTCAAATAAGAGTTATAGGGAAGAACTTTGATCTATTCAATAAATTAAAAAGTAACAGTGATATAAATATATGAGAGTCAGGACCAACATAAGATATTTATATTTTAAATTCAAAACTGCTCTTCGATCGATTTAGTCTTAAGTCGACTTAAGATGTTATGACTTGTGAGTAGAGATATAGACATTTAAATTTAATTGTTTAGCTTTAAAATATCTGCGATTTATAGGGGTCAAATTAATTGTTGTTATACATTTGTATACTCAAAAGCTTGTTCAGAATAAATACTAAATAGGCCAATTTACTAAATTATGCCAAATTCGCAAATTTATCTTTATATTGCAATAAAATGAATGGCACACAAAAAATGCTATAATAATATTAGGGTAGCTTTACAAAAAGAAAACTTAAACGAAATCAAATAAGCATAATAATATACATAAAAGTTATACGTGATTTTTTATGCAATGCATATCCGTATATTTACTATGCTCTTCTATATATATACAATACTATATAACAATAACAAGTATCTTTGCTTCTGTATATATATACATACATCTACTTGTTATGCGCTGTAAGGATAAAAGAGCATAGAAATTCCATTTCCATTATGAAAGTCTTACTCTACTCGTATATCCCGCATATAAAAATCTCAATATTCCTTTTGTAATAATATATTAAAGCTTTTATTTTTTTTTTGTGTGGTTATGTTGTCAAACGGAATAATAGCAAATTCTATTTTTCAATTGAACCGTTTTTGTTCAATATTAGAATATTCATTGAGACAATAAGAATCATGAATCTTTTATAACTAACGTATATATGGGGCACTTTATTGTCTTAAATTGAACATTAGGACGTGTAATTTTCGGACTATTATATTGGAATCTGTGTCACACATATTATACCACATAATAAAAATATTCTATATATAATCTGACCCTAATTCCATATCATTTAACAATTATACGAAAATTCGTTTAAATCACGGATCAAAGTTTTAACACAAATAAATTATTTTATCTTAATTATTAAAAAAAAAACAACAAACAACAAAAAAAATTTAATCGATATTTTTATGTTACAAAATGATTTTCATGAAATTTAATTAATCGCCCCAAGCCGAACATGAAAAACTTGGTGAATAAAAAATAATTTTATTAAAAATGTTCGCGAATTGAAAATGAAATGAAAGCAACAAAAAAACAAATTTTGTAACTTTTTGATTGGAAAATTAGAAATTTGTATATGTACTCGTGCGTACATAGACATACACTCCACGCTGCACCGCAATCCGCATATATGTACGAAAATATTGATCCACATTTGAAAACAATGAAAACAAAAAAGCTGTACTTATTCAAAAAGCTCTATATATAGATGCACACACTATACGAGTATAACCAAAGCCAACCAAAAAGGATACTATTTATTTATTTATCAGTTAATACTTAATACTTTTTAAAAAGCAAATACAACTAAATCCTATCTAACAAGAATGAAAACTTTAACAGTTTTTCTTCTTATTTTCCGATTTCTGCACACATTTCCAATGGTCTGTATCCTATATATTATGTACGTAACTAGGATAGGATAGCAAAAGATAGAAAGGTTTTTTTATTTTTATTTTTATTATTTCTCAACAACTCAATGTTAGTTGGTGCTGCCTTCTACTATTCAGTCGGTAGCTTTATGTACATATGTATATAGGAACAGCAAAATGTATATATAAATCTTATTACAAAATCCAATAAATCGAATTTCTTAAAATAAATATATATTTTATTTTTCAGTTTTATCATCCAGTTTTTTTTTATCCTTTCGAACACGATAACTTACGATACTGATGATAGATAGATGTACTGTACACACTATATACTAAAATTCCCTTTAATACAAAAAGTTTGTAGCAAACCTAGACAAATTCCATCCATGGTTGGTAGTTGGAAAATTGTTTGAATTTATTTTCCGTAAGCATTTTTATCGTAATAATTTTTGTAATACATATATGTCTATGTATGTGTATAAAGATTTCTGATTAGTCAGATGGATTAAGACGTATACATGTAAGGAAAAAGAAATGAAAATTGTTAAGTCTACATATAACTCTGGAAAAAAAGTTTTTTGCAGATGCTTTAATAATCTATTTTTTATTTTATCTTTAGTTGGAAACAATAAGTAGAAATTTAGTATAAGAATATGTGAAACATCTATATATGTATACCACTCTCTAAACCCGATGAAGTTTCAATAAAATCTATACCAAAAACTTAAATATATTTAGAGGGGCCTATATACAGTATTTAATATTTAAGACTAATACTAATACTCACTTGATCTTCTGTCGGTAAATACCGCTAAATAAATAAACGGCTCCCTCAAGGAATTTACATTCGTTTGTATCTTATTCGATTTTTTTTCAACACGAATTCCCTAATATCAGATACAGACTACCTATATATATATATAACCTTATGTTGACTTATTTCTGTGTTTATGTTTAACATTAAATTATAAATCACGAAATGATTGAAGCGATTTACTTAATTTTACAATATGATTTCGTGTTGAGCTTTTAATGTGAAAATAATTTGTAAACGACCTTCCAGATGTACTGATTTTATTAACTTGCATTAAAGCATTAAATTGTTGATCAAGTGCGACGGTTCTTTTAGACCAACTTGTAGCTTGAACCTGCAGTTAAAATACTTACTCCATTTCTTGGCAATACATGAAGAACCATTTTTGATTTAATCTCAAAAAATATCTAAAATGTAAGGGATTTTGAAACCAGCCCCAAGTGTCAAAAAGAGTTCTAGGTATACAATATATAACACAATCTTAGTGGCCCAAATAGCTTCTGAATCTTTGGAAATGCTATACTAAATTCAGTATTGATTTTACTCTCACGCTTTCTTAAGTGATACTTCCAGATTAAATTATGCTTCATCGAAAAAAAATTATTGTAACAATTAACATCTGTGGATCGATTTGAATAACAAATATATATGTTTTTTTGACTAATAACCAACGTTATAACTTAATTCGTTATTTTTGATGAATTTAGTGATGGCTGGCCAAAAAGCCTCTTTCAAAAAGAAGATGCCCCCTTTTTTATCCCGATTTCTGTACTTCTTGTAATCTATTGTTCTTTTTTAAAATTTTGTATCTTGAGGAACAGGGACCCTAAGTAAAAGGAAAATAACCATTACAAATTTACTATTGTTTACCATTTTTCCCTTTGCTTACTATTGCAAAACGATAGCCATCAAGAGTAGTACTAGGGCTATATAGGGTTATATAGGGCTCCAGAATATGTGAATGAAAAATAATGAACTTTTCAGTAAGCTTCGTGAAGTTCAGATTTTATTTATATACCTGGCAAATTTAAGGCTGCCAGATGTCCCGTTTTAATAAGAACTGTCCTTTTTTGCGATAAATTGTTCTTCTCTTTTAAATCATTTGAACGTGTGTGGATATTTTGAAAAATGTGTCCCCGGAAACCAAATAAAACTTTTACAACAAACGACTCTTAAATGGACTCTAATGAATTTTCTAATTGAAAAATTGGAGAATTATATCAAAACAAAGATAGAAAATGAGTTGCAATATTTGGATATACGAGTATATAAAGGGGCAAACATCTTATGAGAACCATTTAGGATTATATAACCCAGAGGAACTCATCAACAAACCTAATCAATTCCCTCGCAACTGCGGTGCCTCGAGAGAAATCCAGAAAATTTTCCCATTATGAGGTAGTGTTAAAAAGAGAAATTTTGTTATTAGTCCTGAAAAGGGTTGGCATATCCCACGAATTGGGTTAAAACAAAAAAAGAAACTTATTACTTTGATTTAAGCTTTTTAATAAATCTTTGGCACATTTTCCATTTTCAAGTTGGCAGCCCAGCGAGAAATACGTGTTGAAAACCAAAAAAATTGTAATTTTCTGATGACCGATGGACGAAATAGGCTCAAAGTATCTACAATGCGAATTACGGTGTCATACATGGATTACTTAGAAAAAATAAAATCTGACAACGAAGTCTTATAGGCCATTGAAAGATTCTTCGGAACCCTCTTATGAATTATTTTATAAAAGTGCGTGCTAGAGAAACAAAAATGTACCTTCATAAATGCTTTATTCCACCTTTAATTTGCTAGTTTCAATTAGTTTAACAAATATTGTACTGACCTCCTTACAGATTGTGAAATATTAAGCAACTGAGAGCTTAATTTATCTATTCATGCCCGTACTGTGCAATTGACATATAGATAAAATTCGATGTACTAGCTTCTCGTTACAACTTTGAGCCCGTTTGAGCATTCTCCGACATTAATTTGGTAGATTATAAATTTCTAACCACAAAATGTAACTACTCCGGTTTACCGATGGAGTCGTTAATTTTAAAATATAGCAAGATGAAACTAGAAGCGGATATTCTATTTCAAATTTTGAAGCATCCGTCAATCGGCTTCCGTATTACTTTATAAATGTCGTATTTCATGTATAATTGGCACCTATCCTGGTCGAAATATCGTACAGTTGGCAGTGATCCAGTTCACCTCGTATGGTAACTCGACGGGTTGCAGGGCATCGTCGCCAACCACCATAACGTTTATTTATGCTGCCTGTCTTTTCTAATCGTTTAATGGTACGGTTACGATATACAAACTTTTCAGTCAAATTCATGAAATGATTATTTTTTGTTTTTAAGCAGGTACTTTAACCTGAAGGGTTACTCCCTGTCAGTTCGATTTTCACGGTTAAAAATTGAAATCTATAATGTAATTGTGTTGATATGTTGACACAAAGATCAAATTTGAATATATGTCAGATTTTGGGGAGAAAAATATGTTAACATATTGCAAACATAAGAATTCAAATTATATCGCGATGTAAAGCCAATCAGCGATTTAGTCTAAGCACTTCTTAAGTTTCGAAGTAGGTTTGATTAGAAAAATAATAATTTAGCTTTTTTCAGCACGATTTCTTAATTTATTTATTTGACGGAACAGAAATTGACTGCTCGAATCAGCCTTAAAATTATATTTTATAATTTTTTTAATTCATTCGTATGTATATGATTTTTTTAAACGGCCCAGCAGCCTTAATTGTAAACGGCCCACCGTGCACTTTATTGGCATCCACCACTGAATGGTAATATGACTTAAATCTTAATTCTCACCCTACTGTCGTTAATCCTGATGTGGAAGATTTCCTCTCGTACGTTATCTTTCGTTTCACTACCATTTTTGAATTTTACACCACAATGTGAATTCAAATTTAATACTCAATATAACTGTGTACTTTATTTATAATTATTTGGAGTGCCAATAATACAATACTTTCAGAAAATACATCGAGAAAGAAGAACTATTACGACGAGAGCCAACTACAAAATAACGAGGTGAGAGCTGGTAAAATTTCAAAACAATCAATTACTATAGTAAATAATATTCCGAGGTCAACGATTCAATTAAGATTGGGTCCCAAATTTGCGGAGGAGCAAGCAACCGTAGACTGGGTCAAAGTATCCCAACCAAATAGTTTCCGCTGTGAAGCATTTTATAGAGGAAAATAATCGGGATCATCCTTTTGGTGAAGAAAACCTACAAGGACAGGATGGTTTCAGTCATGATTAAAGCGACGCCCCTCTATATCATTAAGAGTACCAGATCCTGTTTCATCCGCTACTGATAATGTCGCAGCTTCCAACATATTCAAATATAGCCGCAGACTGCAATAAGAAAGGTGATCCGGTGATCTAACGTCATTACAAGTCCGTAAAACCCTGTGGTTGACTTGGAACAAATGTGTTACGAATGTGCAAAATTTATCTCGGGGAACATGAACTATGAAGGTTGTAGTACCAGAGATGTACCAGGCAATACAACATAGATAATGTTTGTTTGTGATAGTTATGGTTTGAACTAAATTGTTTTATTGTATATTTGTGATTAAATGAATTATTAAGGTCCTGAGTAGATAATACTTATGTTTCTTAAGTGCCTTGAAGCTGCACCAGCCAAATCAGACCACTACAACGAAACTTAGCTCATAAATAAGAAATGGTAAATTAACAAAAAAGCGGCAACGAAATTGTACAATATACCGAAATCTATACAATTCAGTTTAGATTAGGTTCAAATTTTTGTAAAGTTCGCCGGGGCTCAGCAACTATATTAACCGCTGAAGAAGTAAATCGGATTGTAGAGTGGACAAAAATTTCACAAAAAAGGGATTTCCAAACTGGAAAGAAGATGTCTTTTTTAAATAACACCAATCGACCTCATCCTTTTGGACCCGAAAAAATTCCTGGCAAAGGCTGGTTTCAAGCATTATTAAAACATCACCCAACACTATCATTTAGTTTCGTCGGCAAGTTTTCCAGTTGCGGTGTCTGATATATTCTCGTGGTTTGATGGCATTGAACGATTTTTAATCGATAATTGTCATGAAATAATTAATGACCAAATAGAATTTTTAATGGGGACGAAACTAATTTTCTTTTATGCCCAAAAACAAAAAAAAATGTACTAGCTGAGAAAGGGTCCAAAAATGTGTATGAAGTAGACAAGGGATTGGCAAAATTTAGTCTTGCTGTAATGTTTACATTTTCGGCTTCAAGAGTTGTAACTCCACCTATGGTGATATACCACTATAAACGGGTTTCTGAGGAGATTCTGTTCTGCAAGTCTGTTCTTAATACGAAATGGATACCAACAACAATGGAGGGATGACGAGAAAGATACTCACTTAACATTAACTGTTAGCCAGCTCTGCGTTAAAGTTAAAATGATTTTGAAACAACAGACCAGAATATTTTAGTGTCGCTTTTTTTACTTGCAGGGGGGAAGTCGATTCCTCACGTAAACTG
Source organism: Tipula unca (assembly GCA_951394425.1). NCBI lineage: Eukaryota > Metazoa > Arthropoda > Insecta > Diptera > Tipulidae > Tipula > Tipula unca. The sequence goes on from OX596381.1 coordinate 215,575,643, forward strand.
TAAAAAAAGAAATAACGAAAAAATAAAGAAATTTTTAGGAAAAGGTAGTTATGGGATTTGGAATCGGACTGAGAATACCATGCGCCGGCTTTAGTCTGTCAATGGAAACATATTTATATGTGGTAAAAAGCTGGTTAAAAAATTCTCCTAATAGCTTGAGGACTTGTCCATAACTTAGTTCTGCTGGTGGTGAGCATTTCAATTCGTCTTAGACTGTGGCTCGTATTCCCAACAAGCCGTGGTGCAGCTCACAGCTCCAATGAATTATCTGTGAGTGGTGGGCGGTGGTACGAATCCTAAGTGTGCCTAGTAAACGCGTTAACTCAGAGAAGAATGTTGACTCAATTGGGTCTATTCCAAACCTTGAAACGTATTACTCGACAAAAGTCTTAGAAATAGTGGTACTATTGTTTCTTAGCAATTGTGCGGTACTATCTCGAATGAAGTATGCCTCAGGCCATCGAGTGAATCGATCAACTATCGTTAAAATATAAATATAACATAATTTGCGGGAAAAGAACCCTAACGGTAGCCAACATCCTTCATTCATTGTAATACTGCTCCTATGGTAATGTTTGAATCATCTGTGGTAATACTAAACTTTGAATTAGTAAGCAGATGGGCTAACATTGCTACGTTAGCATTGCTACACATTCAATTTTGACAAACAACACCTTACAGTCGTCCGGCCAAGAGAAATGTTTATTGTAATTTGGCATTTTATTAAAAGTTACTAGGTGTGCATTGATCATTAGGAGGAAATTCTTGTATGGCTTCAACTCGCAGTAGCGAAGGTAATATGCCATCTGCAGTAATGGCTGAGGAACTCTAGAGTGAATATTCCGAATTCGCATTTTGAAACTTGGATGTTTATTCCAAATTTTACTAATCTACAAATAAATCTTTGAGATGAAGTTTGTGTTCCTCTTGTGCATTTTCATAAACTTAAATAACCTAAATGATGTGGTAATAGCCGTTTTAGATACGTCTTCGGGTGCAATGGTGATTAGATGATACGCTCGTACCATTGGATGGTTGTATTTCGGTTCTTCGGTTAAAGAGGGAAACATTTTCAGAATTTCACCATATCCATTTTTAGCGGTTGGTTTAAAAGGCGTGGGTGTTTTGACCTTAGCTGTCATTGCACTTACAGCTAAGTTAGTCGCTGGATCAAGTAAACATCTTCCATGTAGGTCGACGAGAAGACCATATTTTGTCAGAAAGTCAGCACCAATGATTGGCCTCTCTACTGACGCGATATATATGGAAGCCAACTTCTACATTGAATAAGTTGGTCCCGTATGTATTAATTATTGAACCACCGGCGGCGGAAACTACCAAGCATGGATTTCTTTCTCTACAAAAGTGTATCTATTGATCTTTAATAAAGAGGCGGCGATTATAATGTATCCGATTAGCTGCCGCACTCACAATCGGATTTATTGGTTTTTTGGTGGAGGCTGCTCGATTTTCGACTCTAAAATCGCGAGTCTAGCTTCGAGTCTAGTTAAATCTGAGTTAGTACAGATGATCCGCTGGGCCCACCCAAGTAGCAATTTATAGGATCAAATCCATTTCAAAACCTACCAAAAACTAACGTGTCGCAACTAAATTTTTCCAAAAATGGTTACAAAAACTTAACAGATACCTTACAAAACCCTACAAAACCCTACTGTTTGGAATAGTTTTCCGAAACTCATAAATTTTTTTAAACTGGTTTGGGAACAATTTTAAAGAGGATGCAAAACAACCAATAAATAAATATTTAAATTATGGAAACAAATAAAAATGAAATAATTTTTGACTCAGCTGTTTGTTGTATTGTTGTACCAAAAATGACTGACGTCTTCTTCTGCTTAGTTTTTTTAAGGTTCCAGTTTATTGTGGATTGTTTCTCATATTTTCCCGTTCCTTATATTTTGTAAGACGGATTCTTCTTGTGATTTATAGTGCTCAAGAAATAGCAATACATAACTTCAAATGTTTACGATTTTTTTTTGAGTTTGTTATCCTGGATCCAGATCTGCAATAAATTTGTTTATCAATTTAAATTTATTCAACAAGTAGCAAAGATTTAAAAGTGAATTTTGAATTAACATCTCGGGGAAAAAACTATTCATCGAATAACAACAATCAGATACAAATTTTGATTACATTTTTAATAAATGATGTTTAGTTTTTCATATACGAGTATGTACATATGAACCAATTATTGGTAAAACGTTTCTTTGGTCTCCAGGGCACTAATTTAATAGACAAATAGTTTTTAAATTTTTCATATAATGGATGTGATAGCACCAAAAAAAAACCTTATGTCTGAACAGCCATCATAATTTTACACCACAGATTTTGCAAACAAATTAAGAAAATTACTATTCAAGAAGCTAGCTAGCTATATGTATGTACGAGTGCTTGAATATAGATACATATAGATACAGAACCACAGGCTATCCCATTTATTCATAACTCATTTAGTTTATGTATAACAATTTCCATATTATATAGCATAAAAAAATGAATTCTAATAACTAGCATACACTCAAGTGAATAAGACATTATATTATATATATAAGAATTTTGTGTTTCTTTAAACAAAACCCCAAGATAAGAAAATTTTATTTTTATATAGAAAAAAAAAGTTTAAAATTTTATAAACGATTAACACAATATGACGTTGTCTTGCTATAAGATAAAAATCTTTTCGAAAAACTATATACGTATATGTGTGGTATGGAAGACTGAAAACACAATTTCACCATCGCAGACAAAAATGATTTCCAATAGCAACGAAGACGATAAAAAACTGTTTAAATTTTATGCAGTGACGTTCAGTACAGTGTTTTCCTCCGACTTGAAAATTTCTAATGATTTGGCTTTATTGTATATAGATTTATGTATGTTACAGAACAAAAAAAATTGCCAATACCAGAAACACACGAATACCAAATAGATGTATGTATATGTTCGCTTACATCAAATTTTCCACTTGGTATACATTTGTTATGTGTGCGGGAAAAGTGTATTACAGCTTTTCTACTTGTTTGTTGGTTTTTATTTTCGTGCGAACACACGCAATAGGAAACTTCATATTTGTATGATTAAACTTTTCTTTAGATACTGTACATACATACGAAGATGTAAGATATGTACATATGTATGTATATATATATGTATGTAGAAGACAATCAAAATCAGATTTTTCCTCGAGTTTTCCGATTTTGTTGTTTATGATTATGATTATTGTACGATGTATACAAATTTTGGTTGTGTTATTGATGGCAATTTTGATGGATATATTAAGAAAAGTGTATAGAAATTTGATTGAAATATATGTGAAAAGTTTGATGAGATTTTAATTTTGTTTAAAAGATGCGGGAAAAATGATTGAAAAGATTTTTTTTTTTTCATCAATTTTAGAATTAGTTTGCCGGAAGTTTTATAAAACCAATCTGAATTTTTTTTTTTTGTACGCATGATAATTCAAAAATCGGAAAGTTTATTTGAGTGCGTAAAGTACCATCCCATACACACACGTTGTGCACAAAAATTAATTTTAGAATGTACGTGTTTTATATAGAATATTATCTTTTAGTGCCCCCCATTCAGTCGATCATTAACAGCACAATTCAAAAAAAAAAAAAATTGTGATATAATTGTATAAAGCAAAACATAACATTTAATTTTCCAAAATGAAATTTTTTTAATATTTGCGTTCTGTGTTGTAAAAACAACACATCGCTAGAGCGGGAATATATAAACTGGGTATACACATACATATATATGTATATAGAGGAAAATTTTCGTAAAATTACCTTAATGGAATCTCATGAATTTTACTTTACTACTTATCCGTGATTCTCTTGTTTTTAAGTGTCATCATTACGTAAAACGAAATTTACATTATCTTTTAAAATTAAAGTATAAACAGACATTTAACGTTAACAGACAAGCAGCGCAACATTTTGAACAAGTCCTGAAGTATGTGACAGAGAGAAAGAGATAGAGACACCGAATAACTATTATTGTTATTATTTTTATTAAAATGAAATGAAGAATAAAATTAAGAAGAAGTGGTACATTACACAACTGTATTTTATGCTTGTTAAACCAAAACCCTTCAAAAATGTTTGTGTTAAAAAGCTTTTGATAAAGGTTATTTAGATTAAAAGTTGTGTGCACGTGCTGGATGTAATATAATAAAAAATAATCGACACGGGTGACCTTAGTCCTTATACCTTATATATCTAAAGACGAACACAATCACATATATGCGATGTATATACTGTATACAGGATAATGACTTACATTTTAAAATCAAAACCAAACTTCATAACTCATCGTCGAATGAATAAAATCGAATGAATAATCATTTTTATATATGTATACCACCCAAAGAGCTTTTTCCTAATATATATCATCGAACTAATAAAATTTATTGGACAATCTGGTTCAATTTGTTTTATTTATTTTAATATTTTATTTAAACTAAAAAAAAAAAATAAAAAATATTGGTTTTCTCTCCTATTTTATAAATGTATTCTCGATCTATCGTAGTTTTTCCGGCTGTTATGTATCTACACAATATATACCAGTATATAGCATTCATGTCCCATTCTATCCACTAAGCTTTCCCGCCCCCATCATTTTGTTTATTCATATTCCATTTTATGTGTTTGTTGTATTTTACAGCTCGAACGGAATACAAAAAAATTTATTGAGTTACGGAAATGATTTAGTGGAGATCCAAATTAATAATGCGAATAGAGTGAATTATTTATGGGGACGATAGATCGAAAGCACATATTATACAAAAATAAAAATATTATGAAAAACAGCAGTGTAAAAAAATATTTATCATCATAAATAAGCTTTTCTACACATAAAGCTTTTTTTTTTTTTTTTTAAAGTTTATTTTCTATTTTCTTAAAAAGTGTTGAACTTTCTATATTTTTTGTTAGCTTTTCTGCCAGTGTTTAAATTGTATGTTCGATGGCATTTAGCAACCAGTAACAGAGAGCGAAAATAAATACAGAAATTACCAGGGAAAAAAATGGAAAATACTTTTGTTGTTGTATTATAGGAAAAAGGAAAAGTTGGATATATTATTATGGCACATACATATACTCGTATATAGGAAAAATGATGTTGAGAATATTTTTCTATAAAAATTTATGAATATGATAAATTTATTAAATTCCTTTATAAATGCTGTGATACTTTTTTTTGGGGGAGTATCAAAATAATTTATGTTTGATTTTGGTTTCTTTCAAACAAAATATATAGCAAAAAAAAAAATCAAGCGATTATCTTAGAATTTATTAAGTAGAAAATAAAATTTATAGATATTGTTGAATCACTTGTTGGTGTGTGTGTGTGTGTGTGCGCGGCACATTAAAAGATATCGTGCACCCTAAACAACATCCAAGAAATTTATATACTAAGATAATATTATGTACATACATACATATACATTTTCACAGGATGCAGGAAGAAACAAATTTCAATACACACCTTAATTAATAACTCGTGTATGTGATATGTGTAACTAAATATTCGATTTAATTAGAATATCATCATCCATACCCCAGATATACATTTTTGACAAAAATTCAAAATAATTAGAAAGACAATATGTGTATACATATGACAGATATATATTTTGTATATGTACGTACGTACAGAGTACCATTACTTATGAAAATGATATTCCCTTTGAATATATCATAAGACATGATATAAGAAGAATTTATTTTATTATTTATATGTATGTATGTATGTATATGTATATATAAATTATGTTGGGTTGGAAAAATTCTTTAATCCCTTGTCTATATGAAAAATTAAAGAAAATATACAAATTATAATTATGTATCATAAAATAATATTTATTATTAAAAATAAATATTAAATATTAGTACACACACACACATACGTATGTATATATGTATTGGATAAGGTATAATTATTATGAAGAATTTTAATATTAATTGGATTAATTAATTGCATTTTGTGTAAATTATTAGATGAATATTTGGTGGCTTATGTAAATTAATTAATTTTGATACATGCATACAAACATTTCCATTGCACTAACTAAACTTACCTATTTTGCTTGCCTGTCATATTGGGGACAGCAATTATACACATTGAAACGGGTCCACAAGCTGTGAACCGAGGCAATCACCCAGCGCTCCCGTTTCTGGATTGCCGCTTTTATATATCGAATACACTGGTATACTTCATCTGTACCGACGAAAGAAAAAGACAGAAAAAACTACTTTATCCACTAAGAGATAAAGGGATAAGACGACTAATAATTAACTATGCGGATTATGGTTCATCCGAGGAATCAGACTAAAGCTCAATAAAAAAGAGAGAAACTGTTATTTAGCCGGAAGTTGTCTGGTGCGAAGCTGTCTTGGGGGAATCAAAGTTTGTACTTGTTGCCATCTCTGTACCTTTCAGCTTCCACCAGTGTGCGTGTTACCTCCCCGTGGTGAGCTGGGAACTATTCTAAAAATTAGCCCAGTTTCAAACGGTGTATCCGGATACTTGGCGCCCTCCGGATCATGCAGCATTTTAATTGTGTATTGCAGATTTCTGCACAGGTGGACCTCTTTCTCAGCTACTCGTGGGCCTATTATTGATTATTAATGTGAAAATTAAAAAGAGACCGGCACTCTTAGAAACCGGCATCTAGTGCTGCTGAAACCTCGGGTCTTAGACACTAATGCTAACCCACAAGTATCAAACTACCTGATCAGGAAGAGAGCCTGGCTCATGATCTCCAAGATCAACTACATTCTTATTTAGCAGAGATCGAATAGAGGCAAAGAAACGATTACATGGGCAAGACGTATCACTGAGCCTGATCTGCCAAATGCTACTTGGAAGATTGCCAGGTTAGAGAAGAAGGCGGAAGCAGATCACAGATCGGCCGTTATCATCCTTAACAGAGACTCCTTGTGCTCTGGCAAAATGTGTAGGCTTAATCAGCTATGGATTCGGAGCGATTACTCTCAAGGTTTATAAGCGCGATGAAGCCGACAGATCTGGGGCATCTGCAGCAGGTGGGGATACCACTTGTAGAGTTCCGCCTGGTGTTGGTGTTCTCCCAAATACAAAATTTTACACGCAAAAATGAAGGTAGGATACGTTCCTGTATTCTCGCTATAAATAATTTGAATATTTTTATACTATTAGTCAGAGAAATGTGGGCAAAATCTCTAGCTTATATCGCCCTAACTACCATAAGATGAGGAAAGCATACAATCAAATGAATAGTACAAATATCAAAAGGCGAGGTGAGTTACTCCTTGATTTTATTTTAAGTGCTAACCTAAATATATGTAATATCGGGCGTAAGCCAACCGTCATTATGCTAAAAATATAGATAAGAAGTGCCAGACATCACACTTGTCTCAGAATTTATTAAGCAGAGAGTATTGAACTGGAAAGTGCCCGAAAACCATTCCTTTTCTGACCATTGTTATCTCCAGTACGAAGTGGATACAAAACCCACTAGCAAACCATCCTGCAGGAATAGGAAAAAAACTGATTGAGATTGCTTCAGAAACATTCTTGGTAATTCATTACCGGTATTGGTTCCAAACCCACCTCCAGACACAGGAACTTGATGTTCTAGTAACCAAGCGATCTGATGCTTTTAACAAAGCCATATTTGCCTATTATATGTTTAATAAAATATTCATACTCGATATCGTTCGATTTATAATTGGTCCTCCTAGAATTTGTACGGATTGCAATGACAGTAGCATTGTTAACCAATTGAACTTTCAATATTTGGTCTGGAATTGTTTATTGATTCTTTCCTTTGACCACGAAGCCAAAAAATGCTGAAAATCCATCGTTCAATTCTATAACCATATAGATCGTAATGATTTAGCCTTAAATGCTGCCAAGGACCCACTGTTCGAATTTAGCCTGCGAATAAAAAAAATTGACGTTTTATCGTCCCCCAATTAGAATTGGTTTTACACGATTTTAAACCCGTGAGCTACCCCCTCATCGTTAATTTCACAAACTAAGAATTTTTTTTTTTTATTCCAAGTTTTACTGTAATTTTTCACATTCAGTTTGTTTATAAGATTCAAACACTATAGATTCAAGAATTCCATTTACCTGATGCATAATAAAAAAATTAATCTCAGATTTTCGTAGATCTTGCACTAATGCAACGAGTGAACTAAATAATTTTTCCGACGCCAGTGAACTGGCATACAGTGAAGTTATATATTTATTTATTACCTACAGTACAATAAAAAAATACAATCGGTAATCTAAAAACATGAAACTCTAAATTACAAGTTGACGTACGAAGGGCACTGCTGCTATTTCTCGTCGATGATTGTGACAGTAACGAAGGGCAACCAGAACAAATTTGCTTTGAACGAACTCAATCCTCAGCATAATCTAAGCTTTAGAAATAGCAGATACAATGTGCCTTATGTTAGATCGGAACAGAGCGTCAATATAAATTCTACTGAAAAGTTGGTTAGATCGCTTTGCAACATTAAACAGTCTAATATATTGGCAACTGGAACAAATATTTTCATGTCATCAGCGTAGACATCTTGCGAAATCGAAACAGTCCACCATACCTTTTGAAATGCGAGTATAACGATAGTCCCAAGTGGCTGCCTTAAGGTATACCCGGAATGTTAAATGGAAAAAGCGAAAAGGCGAATCGTATAACTTAACAAATTGCCCACGATCTGAAAGGTAAGAGTGCAACGATCTGACTGGAATGAAGTTGGAGTTTAATTTCACTAGCCTGTCGATCAGAATTGAGTGGTCAGTTTTGTCAAAGGGCTTTGAAAAATCAGTAAAGACCACGTCCAGCTGTAGTCTGGAATCAATCGTACTGTGAAGATGCCGCAGAAAAACACTAAGTTTGCAAAAAAAACTTGTTGCTCAGGCGAAATATACTTTTTTGTATGATAAAATAAAAATCGATGAACCATTGAACCAAAGAGCTTTGGAATGATAAAAAGTAAATTTAGCTTCATTTATCCGATATAACAGTAATGTGATCCAATAGCGCTCCGTAAACCATCATGACCTGTTTCCTTATGGATGTCATTGTTGTATAAACAATCGAAGGCCAAACGGAAGGCAGCATAAATTGCACATATATCAACGAAAAGCCGGGCAGAGCAGTTCTGAACAGTCATAGCATACTAAACTCCGACAACCTTCCTTCTTATAGTATCAACGAAATGCCAAAAACCCAGTGGGTTGGAAGAGTTCAATCTGCAGCACGTAATTATTATAAAGAAAACTGTTTAAAATTTTAATTTCCATACGGGCTTTAGTGAAAGCTGGGTAGTGGTGATTGCTGTGTAAAATCTATATCGTGTGGAGCTTATTTCGACAATTCAATTTTATTTTATTCATTATACCATGGCTCTCGAAATAGCGGTTTAGTAGCCTGCGACGGAACGTCGATACGTGTTTTGAGATGTTCGTTGAATTATGAATCGCGAATTGTAGACAAATTTATTAAGAGAAACGTATAGTCAGCATTTCTAAAATCACAAAACCAATTATTAGTACGAAAAGAAATGACGCATTATTCGTGAAATATATTCACCATTATTAGAGTGTGGTAGAGCCGGTAAAATAATTGCATGCCAAAACCTCTGAGAACATAAATATGGTCAATTGAGAATACAAGATCCAGAAATTTCCCTCGACTGTTACACGTGCGGTTAACTTGTGTTGTAAAAATGCTGTCGAAGTAATCCATCGTAGCCAAGGCATTATAATCGGCAGAAAATGTTGTAAATATGCTAGACAAGCAGCTCTATCAGCCTAATTCCAGAAAAAACTAGAGTATATAGGTGAACCGTATTGTGGAGAATCATCGCACCTTAGGAAATGGATTGCTTTTGTGACCAACAGAATATCAGTTACCATTGAAAAATATCCACATGAATATTGGCGTCAAGTGCCATCGAAACAAAATATACCAGACTATACCTCATGGAGAACCGTAATAGGCGAGATTTTAAATTCAAAATTTATGTGGTGGAAGGTTGTTCAATATAACTAACAATTTTATCAGCAATCTTATCAAAAAGTTCAGCTCGTTTGAGAAAATGAATGAAGTGCTACCATATATGTGATGCGAAGAGGAACGAAGGAACAACGAGTTAGTGCTACTAATCGATATAATGTGCAACCCTAAATAAATGATTGCTTGCTGAAAGAACAATTGTAAGGAATGTTCAAGGAATGAGTTAAAATATTTGCAAAATGTTCAAAATAAGAATGCACTAAAAACGTAAAATCTTTTTTTGGAAAAAGGTGGAATTATCCAAGTTGTAGGAGGAATAAGTAATTTTATTGCAATACTCAAGTTGTAATACTCAACACCCTGTAATTTGACCATGTTGTGAAGCTGTTTTCAAGGCAATAATGTTGGATTTGCATTGTACATGGCTGCACGCCGGATGTGGATTGTTAGTGATTTGCGATTCATAAATGTACCAAGTGCATACAATATAAGCCAAAACTAGGACTACAATTGATGGGCGACTTACCAGCGACTCATAAGTGAGATACACGTATCCATTTGTCAACACTGCGGAGTTGATTACTGTGGACCATTTAAGGTTCAAGAAAAAAGACGTTGTTGCCAGTTACCAATGAATATGTATGTATGTATATTTGTTTGCCTCAGTACATTAGCTGTTCACATTGATGAAGAAGGATTCACCGTATCTATACAATGCATCTACAGTGACAATGGAACAAACTTTGTAGGCGTAAACAGCCAGTTAATGCAGCGGTACAAACCTTGTTTCCAGCTCACATATGGGTGGCTCTGGGAATCCTCAGTGAAAGCCTTGAGTAATGTGTAACGTTGTTTTGCCAAATTGAACCACAGTAATGAATTCTAGAGCGATATATAACTTATTATTGTAATTCTCAGTTATTTTTTAATTAGCTGAAGTATGGTAAAATCTCTGACTCTGCGAGTATAGCGTGTACCAAAACTCTGAATTCGGCGTTCCACAAATTTCTAATTGTCATATCGTTTGTTGAGCTTTAAAATAGTACGAGAAATATACATTTCATTCAAATATATTTCAAATTATAAAAACTTAACAATTTATTACAAAATGTAAATCAGACCAATAAAAATTAAACATAACCCTTAGATTACAATGCGTCTGTCTCTGTTATTGCAACAAATGACAATACGGGTTGCGACTTCTTACACAATTCGGTTATCGTTCTCATCATTCTTCATTTCGGGCAGCAATATTATCCATTTTGAGAGATAAAATGACCGACAGTAATTGATGGCAATGTTCGTGTTCAGCAACATCGTACAAAACAGTTTGGAACGATTCATATACTGAATGTATTGATAACTGAAGCTTGGTTCTGTCGTCACTTCAATGGGTTTATCCAATGAGCAATGATACGATTTCTATTGACTCACTATCTTGAATCAGTTTAAATGATTGCGCTTGCTGATATAAATTTGCGTGTTCTTTCGAGATTAATTTAGAATTAGAGGCTTGTTGGTTTTGCTGCAGATCGCTTTCTTCTGTTTTATAGAAGCTTTTTAGACATTGACATAGCTTTAATAGGTTGAACGGTACCTGCCGATCCAAATGTCTCAGCTATTTGCTCGGTGAAGTTAATAGGTACAGGAGCGAAATGACTAATTTTCAGAGTCAGATTTAAGACTATCATTCCTAATATTTTCGGGCTTGTGGTTTAGCAGGATTGATTGAATTAATTTTTTCGAATTTAATATTCAATATCATACTGTTGCCCGCAAAATTTAAGACTTGCGAGCCGCAACTGGTTATGGATTCATTTTCATAACCATCTGTCAAAATTTGGTTAGCTATCTGTAACCAACTGTTCAACCAACTATAGAATACCCAGAATGGAAAGTTTTGGAACAAGTGATGCGATGTGTGGCGTTAAAGGGCGGAATCCTGTTCGTTGAGTTATCTAAACCACTCAACCGCATTTTCAGAAAATAGCCACTATCGAGCTGGTGAATTTTGAAATACAAACGGAACATTCAAATCAACAGAATGACAATCGTAACAAAACATAGATCGAAGAACCTGTATGTGATCACCAATGGGAATACGCCGGGGAAACATTTACACAAGTTAATTCAGAAAAAAACTGCAATCGAAAAATTTGTTGAAAGAATAAACACACATTTTATCATGTAAGTAAAATGATGGTAAGTGATAAAACTTCTATAGTGGAAAATATGTCTCACCTAAGTCTATGTGGAAAAAGTGTTGTTATCGCGCTATCGAAAGAAGAGATATTTGTACGTGGGCTTAGTGGTAGGACAGGACGTGACAAAAATAAATTAATTTGATTGGATCTACAGAGCGGTCCAAAGGTTCTGGAAAAAGCGGAAGGCGACCATAGCAGATGACAAGTTCTTCGGGCCAAGAGAAACCGATTCAAAACGTCTACAAAATTAAAAGCGAAACTTAAACCGAAATCTGCATCTATACTATATGCGCAATAGGTAAATAGAAGCTAATATGAGATGACATCGCTCACTTCAAAAGCCGCTTCAAAGTTTTTGAACACGTTATGTGTTCTAGAGAAATGTAGGACAATATTATGTTTTCGGATGAAAGCAAATGCAAACTGAGAGATTTATATTCCAGTAAGACAAGCAAAAATGGTAAAGGCGATTTTCTTTTTACCTTCAACGGTTCTAGATAAAATCTAGGTCAAAAATATTGGGAAACGATGCTAACTTAGATTTTATTTATCTTTATAGATGACTGAGTACTTAAATAACAACAGCATTTACGCTATGCAAAGGCCCCCGTATAGCCCAGATACGAATCCTATTGAAAATATTTGGGCTATTATGATGAAGGAAGTTAAAAATACTTTATTTTTTTTAATTTAATAAAATCAATATGCTTTAAACTAATAAACCATTTTTGTTTAATTTTTTATAAACCTAAATTTATTCCAAAAAGACTACATTTTAGAGCAAACAATAATTTAAATACACGTAATACACCAATCGAATGACCACCCGCCGCAATAAATTTTCGGCAAGTTGTACAATTGATTTCAGTTGTAGTAATATTTGCGGTTTATGCGTAAAGAATTATCATAAGTAATGTTAAAGCTTTTAAATATTTAAATATTTTACAAGTGTCTATGCCAAGTCCTTTTTTTTAAAATAAAAAATACAATAATGTTAAAGCTTAGATCTATAGCACAGCCAGACTGCGATTTAAATGTTGTTTCATACTTTTTGGTGGGCTTTGTTCGGATTTTAATGTAATCTGCTAGCTTAAGATTTATACTAATCGAGATTTTTACTGCCTTCTAAAATTAGACACGAAAAGCTTCTCAATAAAAATCGGTATGAAAAGAGCTTTTATATAGCAACACCGAATTTACAAGATACTCTACACCACATTTTTATTCTAAGCTTTTTCTCCCGCAGAAATATTTAACTGCATAGTTACCTCCGCATAATATACACGTACAGTACATGCCTGATCTACAACCCCACATATATATATATATAGATAAACTATATATAAGGTACATTTATATACACAATTCATTATTTCTTATTAAAACAAATTAAATTAATTAACTTAATTAAATACCAACATAATTTTCGTAATTTTCATTACAAGAAAACCTAACTATATATATGTATAACTAAGAAGAAGAAGAAGAAATAAAAATTATGAAGAGAAACCACTATTAAAGTGTTTTTCTTTTCTTTTTTAAGAATTTTTTGCTCCGTTTGTGTTTTCGTTAAATCATCATTAAGTTCACACTTTATCTAAATTTATTTTTCTGTTCCTTTACCAGCTTTTTACTACGAGTATATAGTGTTTAGTATTCTTGTGTAAATAGAAAAAAAAAAAAAAAAAATACGAAACCACATTTAATTTTCTATTTTAAAGAATTAAAAATTATCTGTAAGTATATAGATGGTAGGTAAATTAAAATTAAACAAAAAAAAAACTTATATGTGTTGTATAATTAAAATTAAAATTAACCAAAGACGAATATATAAGAAAATTTTCTATTTTAGTTTTTCGTACGTACATATGTATATAGAACACTGTCAATTAGTACAGCAAGAAAAGTAGAAAACCAATAAATTTTTCATGAGGTTTTATATTTGTGTGCTTTGATTTTGTTTATAATATGCGTATATATATACAGACATACATAATTAACCGCATTTAACAATGAGATGTGGTTTTCATGATTTGGGGGAGGGAAAAATCAAAGGTTGGAATTATTTTTAAAATGCACGTATACCAGATTTTCCATATTCCACATCGCTCATTCTGTTTAAATAGCGCAGAAGGCCAATTATCACAAAACGAAATCGTTCAATGATTACCGCATTAACATAACGATAAGAGAGCATGTTAGAATAAAGAACTATATTATAATGAACTAAACCCATCCACATGTTTGAATGGATATTCGTATATAGGCGAACCAACTATATACGATATACGAGAATATACTATGCTCGTATAATTTTACATTAGAGACTCGAAACGTTTTATGATATGGTTGTGATTATATTCATTGCATTTTAATGATGATTTTGTTTATATGTATGTATGTATCTGTATACACAATGATGATGATTCTTGATTAATAGAATCAGATCATGATATGATTACAAATCAGTTCATTAAATTTCAAAACAAGCAAAGGGAGTAAATTCAATTAATTTTCTAATGATTTGTTTATTTGTTTTATCAATTCACTATAACTCAATTGGAAATTATTATAAATTGTGTTATGCTGGTGGTGGGTGATCGGGGTGTGACTGTGTACAGTATATATCTATGTGTGTATATATAGATTATTTTTTACTTTGATTTATCAACCGTTTACAAAAAAAATGAAATGCTTCTTACACAGCACGTGACATCAATAAAATTATATATACGTATATGGATATAAACTTTAACAGTTTGACACAACACATTTTTATTTAAAAAGAAATCAACACGATATAAAAAATAAAAACACGAAACAATATCATATCAGACACTCTAATTACTTAAGTTTATATATATTATTGTTAAAGTTGTTTGTTAAAATAAAATAAAAAAAAAACATGAAACGTCTAATATGAAAGTTCAGATAACTCAAAGTTAGAAATCTACACAGCACAAGTCATATCGCAAAAAGGTCATAACAGAAACCAATTTTTTTTTAAACAGAAAACCATTAAAAATGAAAATTTAATGATTTTGTGTTGTTGGTTTTATTTGTTATGTATTTATTTTTTTTAATTTAAAAATAAAAAAGTTTACTGTACACAAAGTATGATGAAGAACCAAATAGCTAAAACTTAAAAATAACAATAAACATAAGAAGAAGAAATACATAAATAAAAATATATTATATTTTCATTTTGCAAGTTTTTTTTTTGTTTTCTATTTTTATTTTGAAAGACAGAAAATTTAAGATTATTTTCAAATATTTTCTCGTCTTTTTTTATTCGTTTTAATATTCAACAGGTATGCTTGGGAAAATTCATTTTCCAAAAATAACAAATAAAGAAGCTTTTATTCTTGAGAAACATTTTAATCGTTCAAAGTGTAATTTTCCTCGCCAAGGTTATAAAAAATATTTTCATTTTACGAAAAAGATAACTTTTTTCAGGTGTCTGCTGTATATATATATATATATGTACATTGTATTTATATATTAAACGGCGTGTCATGCGGTCAATTAACCCTCCATCGAGTATTTTGTGCTGAATATTCCCAAAATAATTTATTTTTATAAAATTATATAGATTTTCCGTTTAATTATATAAAATAACCCCAAGTCCACCCCAAACAAACACCCTCACTAAAAATTATTTATCATTTTTAACAATAAAAATATTCAATACGATGGCTAAAGGCTTCATATACACAAAAACGCGCTCAACATACATAAATAAAAATGTTCGCTATGCATGAAATTCTATTTTATGTATCCTTGTTCAATAATTAATTTCCAATAAATAATCATAAAAATTTTATATATCCTTTTTAGCGAAAAATATTATTATCTTTTGGTATCCCTTTTGTATGATATATTATCCTGTAGAAAAAAAATCACTTTAAGTTCATTAACCCATTATAAACTGCATTCCTCAAATTTGCATGCAAATCGTAATTTTAGATATTTAAATTAGCTGTGAATCAAAGCACATCGCACATAAATATAAAACGATCAGTGCGCGATTATTTTGGTTTTTTGATTGAAATACTTTCAACTATTACTTAACTACAACCAGGTGAATAATAAAAACTACATTAGCCTGATTGAGCAATAAAATAACGTACACCAACAAAAACCTAATAACTAAATTCGTCCTCTGATAATTTACTGGCATACACACATACATATACATATAAAGCAATTTTCAGAGTCATGCTGCAAAAATGTACGAGTATGTGTTGTGTACATATTTATTCGGAAAATTAGATAAAATAAAAAAAAAATGAAAAGTTTATTAAAAATCTGAATAATTTAATAAAATTGAAACTGTTGATTTTTTTTTATGGTTTGTAATCACGATGAACTTTTTAATTTTTGTGTCATATTAATACGAACACAACGAGTCTACAAAAAAAAATTCTAAACAAAAGAAGATGAAATAAAAGCACTGTGCTGGAGCTTT
This sequence comes from Tipula unca, assembly GCA_951394425.1. Classification (NCBI taxonomy): domain Eukaryota; kingdom Metazoa; phylum Arthropoda; class Insecta; order Diptera; family Tipulidae; genus Tipula; species Tipula unca. Next base: position 215,592,354 of record OX596381.1, read on the forward strand.
TATTGTTGTTGTTATGTTTTATTAGATGCGCATGTTATTACATGAAAAATTAGCATATATTTAAAAGTTGTGAATCAGGCCTGTATAATGTGTTTTTGTTTAGGAACGAGAAGTACTAAAAATTGGTACAACTTTTCCGAATTTGTAATTGTTTCAGATATAATTTTAAATTCTGTTATTTAGTAATATTCAAATCGATTTATTTACCATAAACCCGAATTGAATGACATGAGCTAAGCAAAATTTTTGTGAAGGTTATATCAATTTTCCAAGATTAGTCATAATTTTAGTCAGACGCTCCATCTGTAGTTGCCGTCTGTATACAGACAATATGCTCATTTAACAAATTCCCATGATGGTTTAACTTATTTTGTTAAGCTCGCAACTTTTTGTGCAGGCATGAATCAAAATATTCGAACCAAGCCGAAATTCCAAAACTGGTTTAAATAACGCCTATTTCTAACTGATGTCCATTCGTCTAAAGTTAAACTAAACTTTTCGTCTTTCATTAAAGCTAATTTTTTGTTTTATTAGTTCATAACTTTGAAAATATACAAAGAAAATGGAGCGTTGGAAAATGGAGTAGGTATCCCGGTTTTTCGGTATAAAATATACCGATGCAGCTTTAATTGATTTTATTGAAAGCCATCCGGAGTTAATAAAGAAACAATTAAATAATATTTATCATTTAAAGATGCAGCTAAATTGTGGGAAGTCTAATCCTATTAAGATAAAATTACAAACAAGTTTAGTTATCAATTTTTTATAATGGTGCTGGAAAGATTTGCGAAACGACGGTCGCCCAAAATTAAGCTGAAAGCAAAAGTATGCTATTGAAAAAGGAGGAGCTGGTGAATCAACTATCAACAATAAGATAAAATTAAACCTGGGACGGTCAAATTATTATTATTGTTATTATTGAATCACTTAAAAACAATTCATTGCAAAATTTTAGCAACTCTAAAAAGGATCTTGCAAGTTATGAAAAATCTTGTAAGACACTACACAATTAACTTCATTCATTCCTCCTTTTGTCCCTCTCTCATTATCAAGAATACAAATTTTATAGAGTTCATTAAAAAATGTTGAATTTCGAATGAATTGATGAGAATTTAACTAATTTACAACTCGTATTGAGACTGTAATGGATTGGAAAGATCAAATCTTCAAATAATAATACTGCTGATTTACTATAAAATATTAAAATATATTGGTAAATCAATGAGCATTCCTTGAGCAACGGCGTTATGCACTGTGTCAATGGCTAGACGCACATGAAGCGACATTTGCTCTATAACGAGCAAATGAAAAGAGATACATAATCAGATACAGATGGGTGGAGATAAAAAATGCACGCTTTTCAAAATTTAATTTTTTTATACTTATTTGAGTTTTAGTAAATGTTAAATTTCGAGTGTATTTTAAATGTGAAATTCAAGGTAGAATTGTAATATGGAGTTGAGATAAATGTTAAACGCGTTTAACACACTTTTTAACATATCGATTTCAATAAAATTTGAGGGCAATTTGAATTCTAAATATTTACACATATTTGATTTTGCCTAGACTTCGAATTATATATTTTTAGTGAATTTCCTTAAATGGAATTCGAGGTAGCATGCTAGTATGAATCTCAGCTAAGTCTGTAGTTTTTGCTAGATTAATTATACATAAAAGTGATATTTTCAACTAAATTTGAACAAAACTTTTTAAATTATCATTGTGTTTGAACTCAAATAGTGATTAACAAATAAATTTGTAAGTAAACTTTGAATTATATATTTTGGTTGGAACTCTTTAAATTTAATTCAGAGTACTATTTCTACTATGGAATTGAGTAAAATTGTGAGTGCAATTTAAATTATAAATATTTACTCAAATTTGAGTTTGCATAGACTTTCGATTTGGTTAAGTGAAATTCCAGAATAGAATTTTAGTATGAATTTGAGTCAAAATCTTTTTAATGTTATTTTAGATGAATATCACATTAACTTGAATAAAATTTGAGCGCACTTTAAATTTTAAATTGAGTTAAAAATCAACATTGAGTCGAAAAAAATTATTTTGTCTCATTTGAGCTTGCGAATATATTTTTGGATTATAATTTAAGTTATAAGAATTTGAGTCAAGTTTTAATTCCACTTTAAAGCGAATTAATATTTCAACTGAATATGAACAAAATTTGAGTGCATTTTAGATTATGCTTAATATTAATTGTATTTGAAAAGCTGTTGAACTTTTATGTTTGGTGGATTCTTTTAAGTAAAATTCCAGCTAAAATTCTAGTATTCAAGCCCAACAAATTTTGATTATAATTTAAAGAGTGTCTTAAGTGATTTAAGCAAAATTTGAAAAAATTAGAAATTGTGTTTGAATTTGAGCAATGAGTTGTTTTTGAGTATATACTTTGATTTCTAAGGCATTGTCGTCAATGTATTCCGTATGCCCTTTTATGATATCTATAAATGTTGTTGTTGTGCTTATTTAACTTATATCTATAATGGTAACCGCATGACGAGACCCAAATCTGCATATCTATACAATGCAATAGTTACAGCATCAAAGTGGTTTCTCTTCGATGACCTGTTCACAACCATCATTTGGGATGAAAAAGTTTGAGCACATTTAATGTTGAAATAATTGGTCACAATTTCCAGATTTATCACTTGGATTGATTTAAGTGTTACCTGTAATGGATTTACTATAAACGAATTACGGTGCATTTAGTTTTTAATATTATCCTAGGCAGAGGTGTTGGTCAATACCGTATGGTTGAAACCGCAGTGAGATTGGTTTATTACTTTGTATTACAAGAACGAGAATTTAATGGTATTTTGAAAATGGGCATTATTTATTTGTCAAAACGGCAAATCATGCATTATTGATTAGAAGTAAATTTTTGATAGCTACGACAAGTTAATATTTGGTGTGGGATTATTGATGACAAATTGGTTCGCCTTATTGTATTGCGACGTCGACAATCCCTATAGACAACATAGATAATATCGACAACGTAGACAATGTCGATATTTAATATTTTCCAAATTCAACTGTGAACTGGTTCATTCAAACCTTAAAATATCGAAGGTTGTTGACGTTGTCTAAATTGTCGACTTGGACACAATACATTGCCAAGTAATCTATTCGTAATGTTTTACGTGTCGAGAACCGCGTATTGATTATATGGCGTAATCTCAGCACTCTGGAGGAGAGGATTAATGAAGTTACCGTTCATGGAAACATTGATATATCAAAGAGCGCGGTTATTATGGTATCATACAGTATTTGAAAAGGGTGGCGCATAAGTAACATTACGATTTATTTCATGAATAACTTGTTTCTATCTGGTTTTATTGAACGTTGGCATTTAGTAAAATTTAGATTTCGGTTTTGAAGATTATATCTTTAAAATGGTGCCCATTGTTTACTTCGACCTGACGTGCTCTTTCCAGAGCATTTTCCTGAGTGAGTGCAGCCTTTACACCCAAAGAAAACCATAGTTGTCTTAAAATATCAAATAAAAATCCTTATGCGAGTGTTAGTGTTGCGTATAATGCAAAATTTACTTATATACGAGTAGTTACTTTTGCCTTGCTAATTTTAGTTCATCCAAGCTCCTGTGGAATTTTATAGATTTTCTTCAAAAAATCCACTGACATGAACAGCATTAATAATGATTCGTTGACTCATTGACACATTCAAATTGGATCCGCGCTCCTGTTGGTAGCCTATTAACCTATTAAAATTTAGAAGCGTGTTCAAATTAGGATTGATTTTTCATCTTGACTTTTCTTATTTTAAAGACTTACTGTTTATTCTAAAGTTAAAACGCGTGAGCAATCTGGTGCATGAGGTTCTAATCGATTTATTAACTCAATTAATTTTCTATTTAAATATCATAATTTTACTTAAATTTAATAATAAATAGGGAACTTATTATTGGTTAATTAAAAAAATTAAAAACACGGGTAAAAATATCATTTTTTTGGATTACCACCTAAGATTACCAGGTAATTACAAACTTAATTAATTTTAGATTAATTACTACAGGCATGTACATTAAGCCGCGACAATCACAAGAATGTGCCGTTGTGAAATGATGACGTACAAGGGGAACATCAATAACAAATATATTACATCCCTCCACCTCTGATTAAGAAATGTTCTGAGAAGATGTTGTTGTTTTTGTTCTGGCTAAGAGATAAACTCCATCGATTACAGCGGGTGTCTTTTTTACACGTTTCGTTGATTATGTGGTAGTTTCAGTATGGGGTACAGGTGCTAATGGATCAACGGATGCTTGTTGATCGGGAGAACTGAGTCTGAGCCTATCGGAATTTCATTGTTTAACCTTGCTCAGCTTCCAAAGTGTACGAAACAGGGCCTGTTGTATTGGTAACAAAAGCAGGAATCCACTTTTCACCCGATGCGCATAGTTACGTTCCCTAACTGTGGAACCATCGGATAATTGGCGGGGCTTCGGTTCCATTGGTTTGGTTTTCTAGACGCGTATGTATGGCACAAGAAGCGGATATTGCTGCCTCCTGAATGACATCTAATCATTTAGAGTAAGGCTCCGAGTAAGTTTTACCGTGGTGTGATAAAATGATGTGCATGATTTCGCTGATTTCGCACCAGACGCAACTCCACGTTTTACATTCATCCTGACAATACCTAGATAAGCAGTATGAAGTGTATGCCCAGCGAAGGCATACTTAGTTGCTTACTTCAGCTCGACGATCCAAAATGGGTGACACTCTTTAGCTGCAGGTATGACCGGGCACACAGTGTACATTGAAGGATTTGCGAAAGAACACGGTCTTTGGTTATGGAAGCGACAATATCGTCGAAAGCACGGTCGGCTTGTGAACTATGTCAATAAGTAGCATTTCATACACCTTTTCCTGCTCGGTATAAACTAGTTTGAGTTGTAGGCATTGAGGAAAGGACTCAAACGGATCATTCTCGGCTACAAGATGGGAGTGGAGTTATGGGACATCTGCGGTAAAACGTCTGAGAAACGGTTTATGACCCGTCACAATAATCCACTTTAAGCCCACTATGCTCACAAGAGCCTCACAATCACCATGGCTGTATCGTCGCTTGGTTTCGTTCATCGTTCTTGAGTGATAAACTATGACACTTTCTCTCATTCCCACTCGATGTGACAAAATGATGTCAATTCCGTAGGATGATGCGTTGCATGCAAAGAACAACGGGTAAGATTTCCCATCACCAGACAACATTCTTATAGTGTAATTAGTTGTTTAGATTCTGTCGGGGTTGCCTTATCTTTAACTAAATAATCCTAGAAAATTGAATATGTCAATCAGCTTCTGCAGCAAATCGCTATCACTGCACGACGCGATGTCGATGATATCGTCAAAATATGGTATGACTCTGAACTGGTATAATAGGCATAGCTTACTCGCTGTGGATCAGCTCTAGAATTACTTGTCGAACTAGCTTTTCCAACCCTTCCTCAACCACTGCCTGCATGGCGATAAGAATTTGCCGCCCTGGTAAACGCATCGGAATAACCTTCGGATCTGCTTTAAGAACGATTAGAGGCCTGCTGTATGACCCTAGCTCAGGTGATAATAAGTGGCTGTATTTCATCAACACATCGGAAAAATTCCAATTTGTGATTGAATGGACTCCTTGAATCAACCCCAAGTACACTGGTTGTATTATCTGTGACGTATAATGTTAGGTTGGAAACAGATTCGACATTGTACAATACATCAACGTCCAAACATACCAAAATGTCAATTGGATTCCGTCGGAAATCGACCAAATTCAAATTGGCTTTTCCAAAGTGGTGGTGATATCCGAAAAATCGAAAAAGTGTGTGATTGAATGTGAATGATGATGACTGTCGCGGACGTGTTAATACCAGAAGGATTACATACTATTTTCACTTCTCGGTTACGGTGATTCGAACGCTTCTCGTTGTTCTTCGGTTTGTTGCGGCTGCTGACCGATTCAGGACAAACTCGCTCGGGGTGTCTCATTATGCGACAAAAGGGAACACGTGGTAGTACAATATCGACAGGACCCAGTTGGTTTTCCTGCGATCTAACGATCTCGCAGATTCTCCCGGATGATGGTCAAGTGGTTTGGTAATGTTTTTAGTATTTCTATATCACTAACCTTTTTTGGTGCTATTCGATTTTCTAGTAAAAACATTCGTCCCCATTGAGTTTCAGAAATGTGGCTCACTTCATCTTTGGGTCCGCGATCTTGCTGGCTACACAGAGGAGGTTATTATCTCAGTACAGGGTGAACTTTAAATTAAATTTGTTTGCATATTTAGTACTTAAATAACTTACTTTTAGTTTAAACAGGCCTGTTGCAAATCAAGCGAATTATGTGATTCTCCTGACAAAAATAAAATAATGCAACAACAATCGTAATTAGTTTTATTTGTTTTCATTTAAAAAAAGAAACATTTACTATTTAAACTAAAATAATAAAATAAAATTTAAAATAATTTTTTTTTTTTTGAGTAACTTTTTTTAGTTAAGTTCGTTGTTACAGCTTTTCTCGTCTAAATACGTACAGTACAATAAACCTATTCGTACATACATGTATATTTTATTTAGCTGAAAGGTTTATTTTTTAATGTATGTTTTGAAAAACTTTTCGTTGTTTTTCTTATATATGTAGGTACGTTGTTGTATATTTTGAGTTTGAAATTAGTTTCATTATACATATTATTATTTACATAAATATGTGTGTAAATAAACTATAAATTATGTATATATTTTGTATACATTATTCTAATTACATATGTAAATTGAGGATATAAGCTAGTAAACTAAAATGTGGGATACATTGAAATTGGTTGAAGACGAGATAAGGTCAAAAGTCAAAACTTCTAGAGTAGAAAACGTTTTGCAGATCTAGGATTTCATTTAAACCATAACAAATTAAATCCTCATTGACCAACAATGTAAAGCAATAAACGTTTAAAATGGCAAACTAAATAAAAAAAATAAAACTGAAGCACTTAAAAAACTATAAAAGCGAAATATATAGATAAACCATTATGATTATAATACATTACACATTACATTCTCACGTTTTTCGTCTAACATCAATAACAGAAAAGAAAAATCGAAATGTATACCAGTGCAATAGCTTTGAGTAGTAATAATTGTATTTATTTTCATTTCGAAGCGCACTGCACCAACAAAACACAAAAATCTAATTTCAACTCGCAAACGAGCAACAAATCATAGAAAAATCAAAATCTAACGTTTTCTATTGAAATAGATATTTTACATGATTTTCCCAGATTTTTTTTTTTTTTGTTACGTTTTAGATAAAAGATAAGGAAAAAAATAACTTTTTTCCACACAACAAAAAAATAAAATTAAAAGCTTCAATAGAACTGAAAAATGTTTTGAAAATTGATCGTCTTTCGTATCATCCATTATTTTCCCGAATTCAAGTTATTTTTTGATTCTATATACATATATAGTTATATCCCTTTTAAACAAAACTACATACATACATATATACATATAGTGCATATACATATCTCAAAGATAAATTTTTAAGATATATATAGCAGACAAAAAAGGTAATAAAACGAACAAAAATACTTACAATTTTCTTCTTCTTTTTATTTTCTATATACCATACACATATCACAATACAATTGTAAAACGAATTTTCTTTTAGCATTTTCCTTTTTATTTTTTATTTATATACATTTTAAAGAAGAGATGAGAAAATAAAGAAAACGTTTTCGTTCCGTACACAAAACGTCATAGTACGTGAAAACGTGGTAAAATTAAAATCCAGCAAAAAAAAAAAAAAAAATGCTCTGAATGGAAAATGTACAAAATGAAATTACGTGAGCTTTTGAGTGGGTACTATTATTATTTCTACGAACATCGGTGTAACTTTATACTCGTACATATGTACATACATATATACGCTATCAATTTAATTGGGTTTCGATAAAAATCAGGATTAGTTAAATGGGAAAATTGCATTGTATTTAAATGTGACGTGTGACTTAGGAAAATCCGAACGTATAACTACTTGTATGTACCTTTAATAACCACGGTTTATGTATATAGAAATAAAAATACTGATCAATAAATCTATGTATATTTAGTTCTAGAATGTTGCAGGGTACGGTACATTCATGAGAAACTCCGTATTTTTTTTATTGGGAAATTTCAGATAAATCAAATAAAATAAAAAAATTGATTATTCCCAAATGTAATTTATTTATATGCTTTTGAGTGGAAATCTATATATTTATTTATCTGTGGCGTACGTACTTTCGTTTATATATATTTATGCGGTTTGTTGAATTTATTGGTGAATAAATACAGTTTGAAGATGCAATTTAAAAAATGTAATCCGAAATATTGATCAATACTGTGGACCGATTAAAATCAATTCGTATACAATTTTTTTTTTTAAACTTTCAATGGCTTTATTCTTGAATCTTTCTTTCTACGAAACTACCAAGGAGTGTGCAACGCTTACAATCCTAAAAAATATATTATCTAAGTCCTTAACCTATGTTAAATACTTGAATAATAATTAATTAATTTAATTAAATGCGAATCCGTCTATATTTCGGTTGCCCTGCTATTTCATTGGGGTGAGTTTCCAGCTTCGACAGGTACTTCAAACTGTGTGCTTGTTAAAAGTCCCATAGCTGAATTTCTTTTGTCCATATAGGAATTAGGATCATTTTGTATAGTAGAATCTTGCATTCTAGGGAAGTTTTTGATTTTATTCCAATCAGCCAGTACATTTTTGAAAATTTTATTTTTATTTAGTTGCGCTTTGATTTAATTTGTTTTCTCTATGTCAATCTTCTATCAAGAAGAAGAGCCAACTATTGACAGTTGTCTGTTGAGGGATTGTGACATTGCTTAATTTCACCGCTTGGGACATATAAGCTTATCAACGTACATTTTATGTGTGTTGATTTGTTTTCATTCGCTTTTATCCGCCACGCTCTTTGCCAATTCTTAATTGTTGGTTGATCGGCACTCGGCAGTATACAGCAAATACAATACTGACCCCAGTACGCTGCCTTCTGAAACTCCTTCGTTTATGTCATTAAGTTCAGTAATGGTTGAATACAAACGGAGAAGTTAAATATCAATTTAGAACACTTTATTATTTCAGTCTATTTCATTTGTTCACTGGTCACTGGTTGAATTTAAACTGTTCTTACTCTGCAACCTGGTCAGGTTTATCCTTACAATGCAACCTGGTCGGGTTTATCCTTACTTTTGATGGAGGATCGATCCATTAGTCGTTGCACAGTATGCTCTTTAGCTGCAACCATTAGACTAACCATTAGACTAACGATGATACTGATGTGATTCAATTTTAGAACATTAGAAACGAACAAAATTAAGGTGGGGGTAATGTGACGAATATAAATTACATCCACCTTAATTTTGTTCGTCCCGAACAGATTCTGTACTTCCGGCGTGGTAACTGCCAACCGATCTAGCTGAACCACTTTCATTTTTGTCCTGGGGCTTTATTGAATCCAGTATATTGCTGATCTGTTTGATAACTTTGTACTTCCCAACTTTGTTTGGGGTTGAACGAAAGCCGAACCTCATCTCCCTCCATAAAGGCCTGTCCTTCACTATGTGATCATCCTTTGACTCAAATCTGCGACGTAGTCTTGCGTAGTGAGTGATTCGCTATTCGGTGATCCAAATTTAATGTCACATGGCAAGTTCCTGCCAAATACGACCATAGCTGGTGAACTTCCTGTATAGTGTCATGTATTGCGCTACGAAACGCCATCATAAACAGTGGAGTGCACCGGGCCCAATTGTCCTGGTTGACCTCTTTGTGTAGATGTTCTTCCAGAGTTTTGTTGAATCTCTCGATCATACCATCGGATTGTGGATGCAGCGGTGTAATTTTCTTCAGGTTAAGTATTTGGCACAACTCCTGGAACATAATTCGATTGTTGACCAATACATTCGCAACTGTTCGAGCTTCTTGATTCTTATCCCAATATGCATCTACCATTTACTGAAATAATTGATGCATACGAGTATATGTACTGATTTCCAGAACTCTTATTATGAATTTCCTGCATGACTTCTCTGATCCAGTTTATTCTGGTCATTACTCTGAACCCTAATCAGAATGTTGCACAGCTGATTGAAATTACAAATTCAAGATCTCGATAGGAGTTTTGCCATCAAACGATGGAGATTTCAAAACATCATTAATGTGGTTGTGCTACTTCGTTTCGAAGTATCGTTTTCCTGTTGGACTTCAACCTATTTTATCTTGCCCTCTAATTGTTTTATCATGTTTGTCACGCTTGCTTCTAACTTCTCCAGCGTCTTATTTTGTAGTTACATTTGCTGATCCAACTTGGCATTTTGCTGTATCATTTCAGAGTTTAGCTGATCAAATTGTTGTGTGTGTTGATCAACTTTAGTATTAAGCTAATCAAAATCAAGCCAATGCTCGATTGTTGCGTTGTAATAAAAGGGCGTTTAGATCAGGTCCAATGTTTGTTTATTACTCCGGTTGTGCATTAGCAGCCATTATTATTTCCGCTGGTTCTTTTTTCGCTACTGGCTGTGTTTTGATTTCGTCAGTTAGCCCATCGTTCTCGTTGGATAGGGCTGAATAGTCCTTCATTGAGGCTAACTGTGACACTAGGGTTCTATCTAAAGGTGATGATGATCTTAATACTATCATAGGCAGCGTCTATCCTAGCAGAATGCAGTTATTTTTTAAATTTAAAACGAACTTTTCAAACTATAGACAGGAATTAAAAGAGAAATTGAATAGTTTAATAGCTATCTTCGTAACAAAAGTTGGCAACTTCATATCGAAATTACAAGATAATCTTCGAGTTCCTCAGGATTTATCACATTGTCAAGGAAATGTGTTCGCAGATGACAGACGAGCTGAAGCGTTATGGCTTACGAAATCTGTTGACGTACTCTGAGCTCTCATATCAAATTTATTTTGAAACAAATGTTTTTGTCGGTGGTATGGATTATGCACATAAACGAGGAACATCATGATTGTAATGTTACTCAAACAGCCTGTGTGAATTGGACTACAAATATTTTTTCTAAATTGCCTAACTGGAGATATAATATATTTTTAAGATTAACGTAAATAGGCAAAAGTGCTACTGTCTAAGGGTATACAATTATTGCGATTACTGATACAATTGAATAAAAAATTGCACAAACGTCTATCCTACGTATAATCGTAAAGAAAGAAAATCTACTTTTGAGTATACATTCATACTCATTTTTTACCTTTTAGCAAAAGCTTTTTGATCTTTCCGAATTACAGTACAGTAGTAGCAAAAACAACAAACGAAAAGGTAATTCTTTTGCCTGTACATAATTTTCTGAATACAGAATCTAAACAATTTCAGTTATATTCCAAAAAAAATCCTTTTCCCAATTAAAACAAAACCAAAATAAATGTACATGTACCTAATCTGTTATTTTCACCTGGAAAATTATGTTTTTTTTTTGCTGCTGTATCTACCTCTGTCTATAATGCACAGGTTATTTGTTATTTTAATGATGAATTATAAAATTTATTTGATGTTTGTACTCGTAGTTCTATCCCCGCATCTAGAAGTTTGTACAATTTTTTTTTAGTTTTGCTAAAAAATAAAGGTACTTAATGAAGTAAAAGTATAGTTTACAGATCTGAATGGGACATATTTCAACTACGAGTATATATTCATACATCACAATAGACTATAATGGCTGTATTCCTTTATTATTTTCGACTTTGAAATTTACAAAGTGAATAGCTAAGTTTTTTTTCAACTGTAATTTTCATTAAAATTCTTCATGCATATTTTTGACTGTCTGTCTGTTTAGTTTTAACTTTTATAATTTATTGTTTCACAATATATTTTTAGTTTAGTTTAAATTACAACAATTTTATAATTTTAAAGCTTTTAACGTTGGTTTAAATTTTCTATATAGATTTTTATATATACAAAAGACTAATCAAGTCTATTGAATTCTGTGCTTTTTATAAGACAATGTTGACATTACTCTATTTGAATTTCAATTATACGGCTACATGCATATGTACAAAGTATAAACATCTAATGTTTAATTTTTGTACCTTAAAGCTTTTTTCACATTTAACATTTTATTTTATGTATCGTTCATACGTTTACATAAAACTAACATGAAATTGTTTTTTAATAATTAAAATAAAACGTTAAGCTTTTTATTGTATTTTATAATAAGATTAAGAAAATTCGTGTTTAAGAAAGAAACGAAAGCTTACACGAGAAAGAAATTTCAATGAAAATCAAATTAATTTTTCAATTTTTGATAATTATAAAAGCTAAACTATATAAGAAAAAGAGAACATAAAAGTTTTGTATACATACATACAAAAAAAATCTAGAATACACACACACACACATACACAACAAAATGAAGAAAGCTTTTAATCCTTTTATGTATACAGTCACCATTGTATGTATGAGCAACGAGAACAAATTTATTAAGTTTCGTGTTTTATATATGATTTTAGCTCCGCATCCACGCATGAATGATTTAAAATTCATATCATTATTTTAACCAGCACACACATAAAATAGCAAACCGAAAAAGCTCTGTACGTAAATATATTATACAGATGTTAAATATTTTACCGGCTGTATCTCATACTTGTATACATACATAAAAGCCCAACTATTATTATTATTACTTCCCATTATTTTAGTATTTAGAAAATTATAAAGAATATATGTACGTAGAAATAAAAGTTTCGCCACAAAAAAAATATAAAAGCTCATATATGTATATGTATAGAGAGCTTATATATTATATTTTCATTTTATAATATAATGATAATGATGTTGTTTTTCCTACATGTATCCGCATCTCACTCGCTATAGCTCTCGTTCTTCTAAATATATATTCGAGATAAACATTTTTACTGTTGATGTTGCCACATTGAATAGAAAAGATATGTTTTCTTTTATGGATGAAACTTCTTACGTTGTTGTTGTCTTAAGAAAAATAACACAGATATGTACATGGCTCGGTATTAGACGGAAAAAAATTAACAATAAATGGGAAACGAACATATCTCTATATGTACTCGTATGTATGTATATATATTGTACATCCACAGTAGAAAAAAAAATTGGAAAAGAAAATATTTTATGATGAAAAGAAAATATTGTATTACAAAATAATTTACTTTTTCAATAGTTTTATGATGGTATGTTTTGGTTATAGTCTTTGGTTTATATACGTATTTTTCCTCTTCTTGTATATATACAATATCTGTTGAGTTATTTCCTTTTATTATTATTGTTTTCCATTTACTGTAAATTGTTTTTTTTTTCCTGTTACTATATACCATTGCTGCCTTGTTCTGCTTGTATGTTCATTTACACAAAACACCTTTTATATTATATAGATTAAGAAATGTTATATATACGATGAGAGTGTTAAACCGTTTTTCTTATTTATATTATTTATGGATGTTCATTGCGAGTATTAGCGCTTTTATGAGTCGTTTGGAATTTTTTTTTGAAAACAATCGTATAAGTTTTGTAATAAGTTTTCAAATGAGTTGTAAATCAAATTAAAAGAAAACAACCAATACAATATATCAATTTTTCCAATGTAAGTTTGAACATTTGTTTTTGCACATAAATTCAACACCAAACCTGTCAATATACGAGATTAAATTCTATCTAAACTTAGCCACCCATACATATTAACTATTGTGAAGAAAGTGGATTAGGATAGGCTGACCGTGTTTTTTCGAAACGAAAAAGAGTTTATATTTTATTAAATTTAAATATTTGAAGACGTTCCAGAAAGACGTGGATGTGGCCAGAAAAATTCACATTTTTATATGTTTGGATATGAAATATTCGAGATTAGGTAAGTAATATTCAAGTTTGCTGTGCGGCAATTAATTTAAATCACAATGGCCTAATGCAAAAATATCACTCCATGTGAGGTCACGGCCCATTTCAATAAGAATTATTCCATAAACTGCCCACTTCTTACGAAATTCGTACTTTTTCGGACTTTTTTACATATTCGGATATGCTAAATATACAAGCTAAAAATCTGTTCTGCGGCCAGAAAATAGAGAACACAATGGCTTAACAAAAAAATATTAGCTCAAGTGCGGTCACGGCCATTTTCATTAAAATTTATTCCATAAACTGCCCACTTCTTGCGAAATTCGTACATTTTCGGACTTTTTTACATATTTGGATATGAAATATCCAAGATAAAAATCTGTTCTGCGGCCAGAAAATGGAGAACACAATAGCCTAACAAAAAAATATCAGCCCAGGTGCGGTCACGGCCATTTTCACTAAAAATTATTCCATAACCTGCCTACCGTGGAAAATATCCTTCATACGTCCCATATTCAAATCGGGTAAACGAAGCGAGATCACCAACTATCGTGGGATTGCCATAATTTCTATCATTCCAAAGCTCTTTGAATTAATGGTTCATCGATTTTTATTTTTCCATACAAAAAGGTATATTTCGCCAGTGTAACATGGTTTTTTTGCGGGAAGGTCGAAAATTACAAACCTAGTGTCTTTCAGCGGCCAGCTTTATAGTACGATTGATTCCAGACTACAGCTGGTCGTGGTCTATACTGATTTTTCAAAGGCCTTTGATAAAATTAATCACGCAATTCTGATCGACAAGCTAATGAAATTAAACTCCAACTTCATCCCAATCGCAGATGATTGCACTCTTACCTGTCAGATCGTTCGCAATTTGTCAAGTTATACGATTCCCGTTCTCGTTTTTTCTATGCTACATCCGGGGTTCCTCGAGGCAGCCAATTGGGACCATTGTTGTTTTCACTCTTCGTAAACGATGTGGTGAACTATTTCAAATTTGCAAGATGTCTGCTTTACGCTGATGACATGAAAATGTTTGCTCCAATTTCCAATTTATCTGACTGTATGATGTTGCAAAGTGATTTAAACAACTTTTGTTGTTGGACTATCAGCAACAACTTACGGTTAAGTGTAAGCAAATGTAAGACTCTTTCGTTTTATAGAATCCGTTGTCCATTATTTCATCAGTATTTCATATATGATATGCCAATTGATCGAGTCGAATTTATGACTGATCTTGGAGTGACGTTCTCTTCGGATCTAACATTTACCAGGCACATTGACTCTGCTCTTTCTAAAGCTTACCTAATGTTGACATTAAAATCTTTGTATGTGTTATTTGTTCGTCCGGTTCTGGAATACGCCTCTCAGGTTTGGTCGCCTTCATATCTGTGCCACTCGGCCAGGATCGAGTCCGTTCAAAAGCAGTTGGTCCGGTTTACCCTCCGACGTCTACCATCCACACGTACTAACGTCTACGAACTCCCACCATATCGCCATCGCTACAATTTATTGGGATTGTCACGGCTCAATCAGCGACGAGAAGTGGCTGCTGCGCTCTTCGTACGTGATCTTTTAATGTCGCGTGTTGATTGCTCCGAGTTACTACTCAGTCAATCGGAACCTGTCTTGAACGCGTCGCGTTGTTTCAATTGCGCATTTGATTTTTTTGATTTTAATATATCTAGGAATTCATTCAGGGTCGAGTTTGATAAATTTCTTAGACATACTTGACTTGCGTCTTGATTTCTTTTATATTTTAGATGTTTTTTTATATTTTTTTTATTTCTTCTTTTTTTTTTTTTTAGTTTGGTTATTACCGATTGTAGATACAATTTGTACTGTAGGTAATAATAATAATAATAATAATAATAATAATAATAAATAAATAAATAACCTGCCTACTTCTTACGTAATTCGTACTTATTGGTTTAGTATAGTTTTTTAGGCATATGTTTTCCAAAATTTAATTTGTTTGTCCTATTTAAGGGTGCGTTTAATTTAATAGCTTTTTGTTATATTTATTAATTGTAATTTATTAATTGGCAGCATTACTTATTTAGAACATAAAATAAAATATTTTCGCCTGAATGTATGCAATTTGCTTGATTTTAACACCAATACATTTACCATAAGTTAGGTAATTTAGGACACTTTTAGGACAAAACGCGCGAAATGCATATCCATTTTTGCACATCTACTATAAGTATGTAATCTATATAGTGTCATAGATTTTACTTTTGGATTCTCCATTCCTAATCCGTTCGAACGCGATCAGTTACAAATATGTTAGTACAGCACAGCATAAGTACACTGAGTTTCTAGCATAACTTTCAATGCTATCCGCCCCACACCTAGTACAAATTGGACCCCTCAGGCTAGTTAAAGTTTCTCTTAATTGTTGAAACAACACATGTTTAGATTTGGATATGATAAATTGTTAATGTACGCCTAATAATGATTGGAATTTTGTCTCGCACAATTGTATTCGGTTGTACAAACAAAACAATGTATTCTAAAAAATTCATTTCAGTTTCAGTTCCATCAGAATGTACCTATAGACATTTCTTAATATGATTCGTAATGTTTTTAAAATTCAATAATTTGATTTTTACGTTTGAATCTATTGAAATGATGAATCTCATTACATTTATAGCTCGGAATTTAACGAATATTGAAATAAAAATATTTTTAAATGTAAACCCGAAATTTCCATTCTAAGAATCGATCTATGAAATTTAAAATTTAAGTTCGAATTCAGAATTTTCAAAAAGGTCAATTTAAATTTTTAGAAATTTGTAATTAATTTTTCCATAAATTTTGAAACTTTTAAAAATTCCAATTTCAAAATATTAAAAAAAAATTATGATTCCATATTAATTATGGATTGGGATTAAAATCTAGCAATCGGAAACAAATTGGAAACGATGTGTAACGGACCCTTCGATTAATATCGGTTAGATGCTACTCTATGACGGGTTAGCTGATATTATACTCCAGCCCAGCTACATAGAATTTGTCCTACCTGTTGGCCCACCTGTTTGAGACCGTGCTTCTTTCATTGTTTATAAATGTGAATTGTGATCGGTTAGTAAAATAACTTGCCAATAGTAAGTGATTTATTGTAAATTCCAAGGTTAAATATTAAATAGTTATGCAGAATTAAATCAAAGGCTTTCTGCAGATCAATAAAAAAAATCGAAGCAAATAAATTTTTATCAAGCGATGTACACACCGAATTCTTTACACTACTTGCCGGCTGCCGCTAACTGTGTGCTGTAGAATTTTACAAAGCCAAATTGATTATCATGGATGGTTTTATTATGAATGAAGAAATGTTCTAATTGAATTAGTAAAAATGATTCAAAAATTTTAGAAAAACAACTTAAAACGCACACAAGTCTATAATTAGATGGATTCAATTTATTACCATTTTTAAATAATGGTATAACTTTACCTATCGATTTATTGAGTAGCTTCACAAAGTCCGGAATAATATAATATTTTTGATTATTAATAAAAATTTGAAGGATATATTATCATGTCCTTTGGCTGCTCCCTTATTCAATTTGAGCATGATATTGTTTAGAGAATCAAAATTACTATAACTGAACTGAGGAAGTGTGGTAAGATTTTGTAATTTATTTGAATGGGTTTAATTAAGTTCTTAACAACATTTATAAAAAAAATCATTAAATATTTCGGAAACTTCTTGCGGGTTGTCGGTAATAGAGTTATTATTATTTGTTCTTTACAGAATTATTTCACTGCAAGATTTCATCGGAGTCTCAAATATTAAATATTTTAGCACCTTCCAGCACTTCATAGCGTTATCCTTCGTCTCCGTTAATTGTCCATTATAAAATAATTTTTTTAATTTAAATCTATTGTTGTTTACTAAGTTGTTATACTTTTTAAATGTTTTACATAAAAATAATCCCGAATTTTAATTAGTCGAGTTAAGTCTTTATTAACCCAATTAAATTAATTTGAGGACTTTTTTTTATAATGTAATAAGTATGTTTATTAACAGCTACACTATGTAAATAATGATTAAGCTCCTCAAAACTAATTGGGTTGATGTAGGTATTAAATAAATCCACTAGCAGTAGGTCATAATTAATTATAGTAAATAAATCATCGATTGGTTTAGAATTTATTTTGAAATCTGCGTTTAAATTAAAACACGATGATCTAACTATGGATTAAAATTGATACTCCTCCTCCCCGATCATTATCTCTACAACAATGGAATGCATTATAATTCTCTAAATTGAATAAAAAAATCTCATTACTATAAATACATGTTTCATTAATTACTATAATTTGAGGCAGTCCAGATAGTCTGAGTAAAAAGTCCCGAATATCGTCTATGTACTCTCTTAGAGAACTTGCGTTAATAATCAAATTTTTTATTGTATTTAGGTAGAAGGTTCATCCTGTAAATGGTAAGTAATATTTGTGTATGTTATATGTATTATTGGGCTTCTGAAAAAAATCCATTATATTGAAAAAGAAAACTAAGAAAAAAAAAAACTTGATCACACTTTTCAACAAACCGTCAAATAAATTGTTGGCAAAGAATCCCTCGAAAAAACTGTTATTCTTATAAGTAAACGCCCCAAAAAAGAACTCTTGAATTGTCCACTGGTCCTCACTTGAAGTTAACCAATTAGGTTCGTTCTAACATATAGTTGAAGTTCTGGGAACTCTTTGGCAATCATGCCAAGGCTGGCACGATCTGCTGGATTGTACACTTTTGTTCTGGAGTACAGCATCCAAAAATGACGTCCATTTTTTTAATTGGAAACCATATATTTGGAAATGGTTACAAATACCTTTTATTGAATTCATTCGATGGCAGTATCTACTGGTGATTAGACCATCTACGTAAATGCTTTTCTCGCTTTCTTGACCTGAGACTGGATATAGAAGTTGATTTACTTGTGGTATTTATTCAAAAACAACGTATATCAAGAAATGGTCCGATTGATAATCCGTATGTACATAAATCCATACGATTTTTGGTTCTGTGTATTATAGAGTTCTTGATGAGAATTGCCTCTATCTCATAAATAAATAAATAAATGAATGGAATAACTTTATATAATTATGAATAATTATTATCATAATAAATTTTATTGACTTTGATTTTATTCATATCTTAATATCACATAAATTATTATTGTACAATACTTTATTTAATTATTTTATGTTACAAATGTAACTTTAAATATTCTTATTTATTATTTTATTTTTTATGACAAACATTTAGGTTAACGTGAAATTATATATTAATTTGCATGTTGTCTTGACTGATTATTTTTATGCACTAACTTTGTACGATCAGCTTCGTTACCACTAAGACTAAAACAAAAATGTACTAGATTATACTTTTTTATGTTTAGTCCTTTTTTGTGTTTGCAATATTGAACTTGTTATTTTAGTGCATTGCAAAAACAATCACTACAGTATCACCTCTATATATTTATTAAAAACCTAAAAATCTAACATGGCTTCCTTGTGCTTTCTTAACCGAAAGATGATGGCGTATAGGTTTGACTGGATAGTGGATCCCACAGCTATAGATAACGATTGAGCCAATGATTCGATTTACGCTTTGCTGAATCGTCGACTCGAAAGTGGATGATTGAGCTGGCTTTGCGCTCTACGTCGTGATGAGGCAGATAAAATGTCCATCGCTGATGATTTCATTGGTTGGTATATATTTCATGTGTTGTCCATATCAAACCGCCGGTGTATTACGATGTTCAATGTGCTGCTTAGATCATCTGGGTACCGCTTAAATGGTAAGCTTACGATTAATATGCCTTTGAGGCTTTGCATTATTCTGTTTCAAGTGTTTCTCGCATAACTGTTTTTCTGTAGATTCCCAAAATCTTTTCGCGGTGATATCCAAATTATATTCCGATTCAGGAAATGTGTAGCTAAAAACCATTAATACATTATTTCCGTCGAGCAAAATTGAAAAAAATGTTCCGCTCCAATTAATAAGCCAATTGATCCTGGTTGACGACAAGTTTTATTGGTAATCGCAACGTTATTTCTGGTAATACTAATGCGATGACTTCGAAAGCGTATTTTCGTTGATGCGTACAGTTATTGAAGCTTTCCTTTTTGTGGGACCTGCTTTATCTACACCGAGACCGCTTCCTACTATTCGCACATTACTTCGGTTGACTTGAAGTCGTTGTACGCAGGATTCCATTATGAAACTGGCTAGGAAATCAGAGGCTCGGCAAATTTGTAGAATTTCGGCTGAGTACAGCGTAATGGATACTACGTTAATTTTTGATAATTGATTTTCATTGAAACTGCTATATCTGCGATGTCGATGTGGAAGGACGGCTATAAATCGATGTCTCAGTTTTTGCCATATTGACGTAAAGTATTATGTGCGGCGATTATGGGAACACGTTCGATATCGTCGTCGTGATTGACAATTAAATATTGCGTGTAGTTGGCTTAAACAATTAAAACCCCTTTTATCACGTTTGATCCATTCTTGCCGTTGGTTGACATTTAACTCATTGTATTTTTAGCAAAATAATATAAAATTTTCTCCATTCTGACAGAATAGTCAATGCATAAAATGCCGATTCACTAATATAGCCATACGACTCCTTACAGCATTAGGCTTTCACGATTTAAGAGAACAATTTAACAATTGATAGCATTTGCGTTGTGGAGTGGAGGGTGATTAACAAATGCGAGTATGAATGAGTTGCTTCAGTTACACTTCTTAGACGATGAAGCAAAGCGGCTGCTCTACCTTTAAAATGTCTCTTAAAGATACCGGAATTTTTGAACAGCACTCAGTATTATAGAATCATGGATTGTGGTTGAGAAGAGGTCATTTAAAGGAAATCAAAATGTTTCAAAGTTATAACTGAATTTTAGTAAATTTTTAATAATTTAAACAATTTTACGAAAATGTTGCTAAGAGCATAAAAAAATTCAACTGCTTTGTTCAATTATAGATAATTTGCATAAAGTTTGGCTTCTTATATTCTTTGAAAGAAAAGAAACAGTATCTTACCGAAATCAAAAACTATATACCTATAATTCTATGTTCAGTAATTTATATTTTAAATTGCCTGATTTACATTTTGCAGTAACCAAGAAGTTTATTATAGATAGAGGCAGATTTTAAGCTTATACGAATTGAACGTACTGAGAATTTCAAAAATATTAAATTAATGATTTAGGCTCTTCTATACCATTATGCGGTTATCAGATGCAGACTATGTATAACCTTAAATTGATTTATTTATGTGTTGATGATCTCGCAATAGAAAATTTTAATATAAATCACGTCACGTTTGATTTAATTATGTACAAGAAAATTTCGTGTTGAGCTTTTAACAAAAAAAAATTATATGTAAACAATAAAATGCTTGTTGCGACTTAAGATTGAATACGTTTATGGTATAATGCGCATAAGTTTGTTTAAGAGTAAATCACGAAATTTAAAGCAAAAACATAATCGATTTCGCTTATGTGTATGTATGTATTTTATAGTTTAGTTTATGTAACCTCCAGAAATACTACAGCATGATGAATATAAAAAAAAAATATCTAGATTTTAATATTTTTCGATTCCGTTCAACGATAAAACCAAACTAAAAAATAATTCTTAAACGAGAATGTATGTTTTCAAATACATACAACTGCACATATGTACACAAGTGTTACATTTATTTGAAAGATTTTAACATTTTGGTTACGTGAGATTATAAAAATTAAGATTTTTTTTTTATATTTTGTCTAACTTCCAAAAGTTTGTGCATATTTTGCGGTTCTGATAATTTAGGAGAAAAAAAAACTAAATTAAATTTTACATAAAAAAAAATTATGATTATGAATCTTTCTACCATCTCACCAAAAAATGTTGATCTGTGTGGTTGCATCATATACTACAAACCATTCACTCATCGTAATAATGATGAAAAACTTTATACGTTTTCAATCTCGTAACTCTATACGTAACTAACAATTTGTAAAATTTTCCAAATTTGTCGGTTAAAATTGGTCCGTTAAAAATAGCAGAGTCTATTTTAAGCTTTTCACTGGAAAATTTAACAAAAATATTTTTTATTCATTTAAAGGCACTTGTAGTTGTTCTGGAAAAGAAAAAGCACATAGAAGCTTTTACACTATAAATAAAAACAAATTATAGCAGATCTAATAAAATAGTATACGAGTAATCGTTACTTTTTTTTGCCCTTTAACACTAGTACCCGCACTTGATAATAGGGTCACACAGTAATTAATTTATTAGACTGGTTGGTTATTGTTAACATAAAAATGATTGAATATTGATCGCTTTGCTATGTTACATTTCTTATTCACAACTAGAAATATTCATTATCTTTCTCTATATATAAAACGCACTTCCAGGTCTACTCGGTATTTGCTGCGGAGAGACCTAAAATAGGGCTGTATGCATCGCAAGGAAGAAAATTCTGTGGGCAATAAATAGTATTAAGCCACATAAATCGGCAGAATTTTCTATTTACTTAACACTACCCCGGCTTGATGTTATGTTCAAAGGTAGCCTATAAGCTCACATTAAAGGTTCAATGAAGCCAGATCCTCTTGAATACAAGAAATACTCTATGCTAACCTTTTTAGAGGGAACCCTTAGCAACGTCAGACCCGAGGCAAACATTCAGGAACTAAGACGTCTGAAAGTAGACGGGTCACCCAGAGACTGAATAGATCGAATGCTTAAGGACAGGATTAAAACACCTTATCTGGGTGGGGCGTTTGCCAGTAGATTTGTGAACGGAGGCACACCGGAAAGTCAAGTTTTCCACCCCTTCTTTGGAATTTGGTCATTCATGACCTGTTACTAAACCTATAGAAGAAGTGCAAATCCATAGAATACGGAGCTGCTATATCGCTCTACTCCTGTAAATATGTCATATTTAAGAGATGGGGTTTGGAGCTCTATGAAATGTTGCTTGAATAGTAAAATTAACACAAATACATCACTTTAAATTTTTACTTTATTTAATTTAAATTTTATAAAATATAATTTTAGTAACCAGATGATGATCTTCGAACGTGATACCTTTTATGACCTATTCTAGTACTGATTTTTTATAAATCTACAGTAGCCCCCACGCAGTAAAGTTATCACTCGTTCAAACTATATGATGATTTCAGGCGATCAATTGAGATGGATTGCTGTTAACGTCAACTGTGAAGAAGTTTCGAAGCTTATACGAATAACTTGCAGGTGTTCTGTCGACACAAACAATAAAGAACCCACATTCGTTTAATTTTTTAGTAATAAAAATGATGGACTTAGTCGATTTGCGAGTACTGAGTGTAATTAAATGCAGCATTTTTGTGCGAACCTGTTGTATAAAATTGTCACTGTCGAGGTGGAAGGGGTTGAGATGGGCCTGAAAATATTTCGCCAGGTAGTTTGAGACTCTGTATGATGGAATCGCGTTTCGGGAATTTAGGGCATGATGTGATTTTGTATGTCTCATTTTTTTTTGTTTTTGGCATGAAACAACCGTTCGTTTAAGACCGTCCATTGAATCGAAAACACACGTTGTATTAGTTGGCAGGACAAAAATTCGCTGTATAGTAGCGAACGAATCGATCAAGTTTATACTTGCGATACTTATAGGACGAGTTTTGATTGTTTTGAGTTTTCAATTGGTGTTTCCGTACTTTGTAACTCTGATATTTTGTGTATGTTTGGGATTTCACCATTTGAGTCAGCTTGTGGGTCACATGTTCGTGGAAAGGTGTCTGCGGCTACATTGTATTTGTCTGAAATATGTCGGCTATCAATAGTCAATTGGGATATAAAATTCAAAAGGCGGGTTTTCCGTGGAGTGCGTTTCATCTTTGAGTGTTGATTGCATTGATTAAAGGTTTATGATTAGTGTAAACTGAATTTGGGAATTTGGCGAACATAGGAAATACTTTTAGTAATGTACCGTACCCATTTTCAGCCACTAAGTGTTTTGGAGTGGCAGTATTGACTAAAACACTATTGATTGATTGATTTACTGAGATAAACATGAAAGGATGAGTAAAGGACATGAAATTAATTTAATCCCAAAAGTATTGATAGTTGTACCATTTGCTGCAGAAAGGCACAACACTAGAACATTAGGTCAATTTCCTTGGCATTAGTTCATTGGAATCACAGAAAGATCGGCCCCAAGAAAGATATTCGAATTTAATCGTTTAAATAGCTTGATTTGGATGCATCTTTATGAGGTATAAACTCGCATGATTTTGTATATTTTTGAGCTCTGCTACTGTACTTGTATATAATGATACCAGAAACATTTGTAGTAAAATCGTTGCGATCTTAAAAGTTGCGGGCTTCTATAGCAATTATGACTGCCTGAAGTGAGAGCTGAGAATGATATCTGGAGCTGGAGCTTTACAATCTAAATATTGGAAAATTGCATTGCTTCGAACATCATAGATCCGCTTTGTTCCAATAGTACACTGGCTCCATATCTCTGTGGTCAAACCCACAATAATATATGGGGCTATCGTGTGGTGGTCAGATTCAAAAATATGTCTAACCTGAAACGTATGATGAAAGTTCAAAGAACGGACTGCTTGTGTATAAGTGGTCACTCAGGAGTGCACCTTCTCAAGATTGAATATTTTATTTCATCTCACCCTCTTGGATCTTCCGGTCAAACAACTGGCAACGCGCACAACCATACGGTTTGAATCCATATCTATATGTGGACCGTTATAAATGGTAAAAATTTCGTTTGTAATATGTGGAGAGAAATAATTATATGTAAAGAAGGGCTCAAACGGTAGAATTCCACATGTATGGTGTTTCAAAAATTCGTAAGGAACCACCGATCCCGGAATAAGTATATTTTCTCTTTCTATCATACTACTAAAATTACCGATAATTTACCGCAGATATATGTCGATAAAGAAGATCTATAATTCTTGAATATATTTATATTTTCCAAAATCATGTGTAAATAATTGAAAATTTATAAAAATTCAGCCTCTAGAGTGTTAAGTCTAGAGAAGGCTTGATTTGAGGTATTTTTCCAATAGATATGACATAATAATTACCTGATATAATAAATTATTTTCATTTAATTCATGGGGTTGTAGTGAGGAATATTGCGGAATTTATTGAAAGATACTGGTTTGGTATCAAGGAATTTTAGTATTTGTATTTTTATATATCGTTTTGGCTACTGTATTCCATCTACTCAGAAGAATAATAAAGTCAGATTATTGGATTTTTATATATGATTTGATTAAAAAAATCTTGAAGTTAATTTCTGTGATTTAAAAACTTACATTTCTTAATTGATCATAAAATATTTAAAAATTTCGAAATATTGGCAAAACTTAGAACACAACACTCGGAAGTTTTACTGTTCTGAAATTAGAGTGTTGCGCAACAAAACTCGTTGATTCGTAATCTTTTATTTTTTTAACTTTACACTTGCCATATAACTATGAACTAGCGGCAATTGTTTAAACAAAATCATAAACAACACTTTAAACAACGATAGTGAAACTTTTATTACTACAATATTGGTGTTCAAGGTATGCAATGTATATACCTTTGGGTATTTGTCGTCCGCAAATCTATAAATATACAGACGATTAAATTTTAATGCATATTTAAAAATTCAGCAGAATATAAACCTTCTAACAATATCGCAAACTAACTAACATTTTTGTGCTACAAATGCAAAAATCTAATTTAAAATTCAGTATTTTTGTGTGGTTACGTGAATTATGCATTAATTCAATGGGTTTTCCGATTTTTTTTATTTTGCTGTATAAACACAAGTTTAGTTTAACCGCTAACACTGTACTAACACATATGTACATATATACTGTGTGTAGTTGTGTAATATACTTTTACTTTAAATATTATTGTTTTGGTGTATGTATAGAGTAGAGCTTTTATTATTATTATTATTGTTTAGTTTTAAGCAGAAACTAACAACTATATACACCCTACACAATATACTAGTCTGTTTGTGTGTGTGTGTATATGTACTCTTGTAAATTTAATTGGTTTTTAAATAATTTTTTGTGCTTTCTTGCTCGTTTTATTAAAAAATATAAACTAAAAGCTAAAAATAAAAAATAGTTTCCACTCCCCCAACAATTTTTCCTCCATATTTTTATAGTGAGCTTTTTACCATTTTTATTTTTGTTTTAACTCTCTACTACAGTTAGATTTTTCTACGGTTCATGGTTTGGTTTAGTAAACAAATAAAATACAAAATAAAAAAAAATTACGAAAAAGCTTACACACACAGAAACAACAGAAAAAAGCACACATAAAACAACAACAAAACAAAATATGGAAAATAACATAATCTAAATGCAAATTTGGAAAATTATTTTTCTCATTTTTTTTTTTGTTTCGGTAAAGTTTTTGGTATTTAGACATTAAATATTATTAACCCTCAAAAAACACACAGCGCACACAAAAAACATGAAATAATAATAATTCTGTTTATTTTCTACTTTGTGTGTTTGTGTGAGTGAGAGCGAGTGGTGGAAAAACAAGAAATGTAGAAAAAAAATAAAATTCCTTTAGTTTTTCTTTTTAAAAAGGAAAATTATGGGAAAATATGTATAAACAGAGCTTTTCGTTTCGTTCAGTCAGTATATGTATGTATGTATGTATGTTTAAAATTAAAAAGTAAAATTAAGTTAAAGTGTATACGTAACACACCAGCAACGACGAACCAAAATAATGCTGTATGTTTAATTTGTTATATTGTGATTACAGTGAAGTAACATGGAAATTATAAATATTTAGTTTTAGTCAAATAATTATACAAAATTAATTGTTGTTGAGATTTTTGTATTTTTTGTATTTTTAATTTTTGGGCTGACTCAAATTTTGTATATTTAATAGAAATAGTTTTTATAATGATGGGTCTACCAGCTATGTACATATATTATATTGATGAACCCTAACTCAACTTTTAAAAAATATAAGAGAGATTAATTTTTGAATCTATGCAAATGCTTATGTAGAAGCTTTTTTAATTGTATTGGATTAGAATGGATACGAAGGATTATTTAAATTAAATTCTTGGGTTAGTGTATTATGTTTATCTCGTTGATGTACATTTATATATAAATAGTGGGGTCAAGGCAAATCCCATCCAGATAGGTTTGCCATATTTCTCGGAGTACAAGTTTTGGTATTAAGTAGTAAACATTTAGTGACAGCTTATGTTTATCTGAAATATAATTATTTAATTATTCTCAAGTATTCTATTCATTCAGGCGAACTGTAAAAATTCATTTTTAAACTGCAAGAAATTTGAGAAATTTTTTAAAGCATCTCAACACCAATAGGGGCTCTAGTTATAAAATATTACACTTGTTATACTCCGTGCTTTTACATCCTAAAATTTGAATTAAATTGTAATAATTTCAAAGTCGCCTGACTTATATGTTTGTATTCATCTTAGGTTAGGTTAGGTGGCCGTTCCAAAGGTTAGATAAGGATGGCCGTCCGGCGTGTACTTGCCGATCGCCTTTTTATAGAGGGTCACAGACCTTTCGTTGGCACAAGCAGTCAGTTTAACGTGACCCCGGTGCCACCCTCCGTCTCTTCAAAGCCTTCTCTCATCTTCTTGAGCCCAGTCACCGACTGCCATGATCAGGTGCTCCTTTAGCACCTCGTTGAAGAGCCTAGTGACATGGTCCGGAACCCTTTTCTTTTTTGCCTCCGTTGGCGGTTCACCCTCAGATCTCTGCCTTTTCGGCTGTGACATCTCAGCGAAACTATCCTGCTTCAGCTCAGTGATACGTCTTGCCCATGCAAGCGTATCCTTGTCTCTAGCCGTTCTCTGCTCCAACGGAATCTTTCTTCCTGGTCTGATAGTTTGATACTGGAGGGTGAGCATTCGTGTCTTTGGACTTTGGTTTCGAGGGGCCAGCCTGTTTTTTTAAGTGCCGGTTTCCGTTTGTTTTTTATTTTCACTATCCATAATAGGTCAAGCAGGTTCACCTGGGCAGAGATCCGCAATACACAAGTAAGGCTGCATAATCCGGAGGGCGCCAAGAATCCGGAGACACCGTTTGAGACTGGGCTAGTTTTTAGACTGGGCCCCCAGCCTGGCCGGTTATCAGCACAGTACGGTTAACACCTTAACCCAGCCCAGTTGTTTTAGCGCCGTAGTTTCGCCACAATTTTCATATTAACTATTCAGTCACGTTTAATATATTAAAACATGATCTGCAGTGGAAGTACAAAGCATAAGCTTGAAAACTTAGTTTTCTGGTACAATCGAGTTCTAAAGAATATAATTAAAGTCTCGTTTACGTATACGTTGATCAGCTTTATAAATAATTTACGTCATTAAAAATAGTTGCTGAAAGAGAATTGCTCATACTTCTTTACAAGATGGTAAATGGTTTAATGATTCCTAGCTTTAAGCTAGTCAAGGTACAAGACCAACATCATTACTGAACGAGACGTCCGTGACAGAGTGATCTGGGACGTTTATCTCAAAGTATGTTTTTGAAACATAAAGAAGTCCCACCGGCCGAGTACGAAAGGTCAATAGGCCAAATTATTAAGTCGATTCAAGACAGTTTTAAAAATTTTACAAACGTAAAGTGCATAATAGGCTTATTTCAGTATCGATAGAACAATCGTCCTCAAATATGGTTAGCACCAATAAATATTTAAAGCCGTGGTTTACTTCAAGCGCAATTTAAACTGGATAATTTATAAAAAATTGGATGTACAAATGTGTAGCAGCTCGAATATTCGACTCACCGATATTCGATACTGCCACAAACAAAACAATTAGTGAAATTCAAATATAAATCAACTTATTAGAATTAAGCGTTCACTAACCCCATCACACATCCAATAGCCGAACCACTACTATAAAACATTTATAGTAAAGCATGTCGCCATCTAACAACATCACCACGCAATAATAATTCGATGATGCAACACTTAACAAAAGTGCAATGTCGACCGCCGCCGGCGCATCTGTTCCCTCTCCAAAATACGACACGTATTTTGGAAGACGAAGACATCATCACGACACAATACAAGCAATCAAACAAGCAAAAAGACGACACGTCTTTACAAAATATTTTTCGTATGCTCCGCGTGCAACACGGCAGACATTGCTATATTTTAAGTTTGGTAAAATAAATCAAAGTGGTGGTGAACTATTATAAATGAAAATCAATATAACTAAGTTAATGTGAATGAATCATAAATAAATAAAATTAATTAAATAAATATATATACAAATAAAAACAAATTATAAATATTTTCAACTGAATATGTGCATGTGTGTAAATTATTTTTGAGAAAAACCCGGGCCGGATGAAGTTGGAGCCGAAACTAACAATTGGTGACCTACGACGAACAAAAAAAATAACCACCTAAAATCACGCGGGCAGTGAATAAAAAAACGTGTGTAGGGATACAACCCCTCCCACGCAACGCGGGACACAACAATAAAAGAAGAACGTGGGTAGGGCAAACCCACTCACCAACGAGGGACGACGCGGGAGAACAAAAAAAAACGGTGAAGCGACCGACCCTCACCGCAACGCAGCAGCAGAAGTAACAACAACAACAGCATCGAGGACCATCAGCAGCAGCAGAAACAACAGCGGCAATACAACAAAAAATAAACCGGTACAAAGTTTTTTTTTTATACACATTTTTTTTCTTTAAAAAATTTAAATTTCAAATTTTTAATTTTATTTTTTTTATTAACGTAAACTCAATTTTTATTCATTTTCCAAATTAACGTAAAATCACTTTTTCTTTAATTAACGTAAACTCAATTTTTATTCAGTTTTCAAATTAACGTAAAATCATTTTCAATTGTAAGATTTTTATTCATATACATTTTTCACCACATCGTTACCCATTCAAAAGCTTCACACACGGGTCGTTTCTCGCAGCACGTCCTCCCGCCATCACCGCTGTGGTTAAATAAAAAAAAAAAGAATAATAAACCGGTTTTTATCAAAACCAGAACCACAACGGTGACACAAAACCCGCTGTTCCAATTTCACCTTGCATTTCTAAATTGTTTGCTACAAATTTAAACGAGCCCCCCCCCCCCCCCCCAATATAAGGTAGGACGCAAGGCACCCCCATATTCGGTGGTTTCTCAAAGTATTGTATTGTTATAAGTTTATTGTATTACAAGGGCTACAAGGTATTACAGCTGACAAAACCAAATACATGCAAATTTTGTCAGCCCTACAGCCAGAAACGTGCGATGTGATCTCCGATTTTTTGCTCAATCCACCAACCACAAACCAGTACAATAAACTGAAAGAGACACTGCTAGAACGCCTAGCACCATCGAGCGAACGCCAACTGGAACAATTACTTTCAGGCCAACAATTGGGCGACCGCACACCATCTGACGCTTTACGGCACATACACACACTGGCTAACAACAACTTTTCCGAAACAATAATCAGATCGCTATGGATCCGGAAAATGCCGGAGTTGATTCGCATAGCGCTGGTGGCACAGCCCGAATCCTCCACGACACAAATGTTAGCCAGAATTGCCGACAAAATGCATGATGTCTTACACATCAACCAACCAAGCGTCAGTCAAGTCAATGTACCATACCGGCAATCAAGGGAACGCAGTGGAGACAGAACTCCCCGTTCCACAACAACAACAACAAACTCACTCGAATCAAGGTTGTCGAGAATTGAGTCCAGACTCGACGGGCTTCTCCGAGGTCGAAGCCGTTCGCGTGGGCGACGAGCTCCCTCACAAACTAGAACCCGCAGTCCCAGCAACAACACACACCGACATGGTAAATGCTGGTTTCATAACAAGTTTGGTAGAGCCGCAACTTCGTAGAGTGCAACTTCAACCCGTCGCAACAATCGACGTCCGCGGCCGCCGTAAAAATGGACATTGACCACCAAAAAAACTATTAGAGTCACGGGTTGAGAGCAACATGCCTCCCCTGACCACAAACACACCCTATACGTCACGTTTGTTTGTGTACGATAGACACAACAAACTCACCTACCTAGTCGACACTGGCGCTGACCTTTCGGTTATTCCAGCAATGAATTTCAAAATGAATTATACATTATCAAATCGAAATTCAAATCTAGTCTTATCGGCTGCCAATGGGTCAATCATCCACACGTACGGCACAAAATTGCTTAACGTGGATATCGGACTCAAAAGAAACCTTCACGCACGCTTTCATACTAGCTGCAGTGAACCGTCCGATCATTGGCGCCGATTTTCTAAGCAAATTCGGACTTCTTGTGATGTTAAGAACAAACGGCTGATTGATCCAGCTACAAAGCTGTCAATAAACGCCACAATGGTTCGTGTTAACACACCAACACCGATCCATTTTAACATCGACAACGGCTACGGCACTCTGCTCAAAAAGTACCCACTACTTACAGCAGAGCCGAACTACAAAATGCCAGTCCGACACAACGTGGTTCATCACATCGTCACAGAAGGCCATCTTCCCGTGTCGAGACCACGCAGACTAGATCAGGTGCGTCACAAAGCTGCACAAGCAGAATTTCAGCACATGGTGGAATTAGGAATTTGTCGAACATCGACATCTTCCGTTTCTTGTCCACTTCACATGGTCAAGAAGAAAGATCAAGACTGGAGGCCATGTGGGGACTATCGGCGATTAAACACGGTTACGATACCGGATCGCTACCCGATACCCCACATTCAAAACTTCACCATGCACTTACATGGCTGCAAAGTTTTCTCCAAACTTGATCTCATCAGAGGTTATCACCACATTCCCGTGGCACCTGAAGACGTTTTCAAAACGGCAATCACAACTCCATTTGGCCTCTTCGAATACACCCGAATGCCATTTGGATTACGCAATGCCGCACAAACGTTTCAGCGCTTCATGAACGAAGTCGTTCGAGCTCTCGACTTTGCTTTCGTCTACATAGACGACATTCTTGTGGCATCTCAAACTGAGGAACAACACAAACTCCATCTGGAAACACTTTTCCAACGACTTGTCGAGTTTGATGTTCACATCAAGAGCTCAAAATGCGTCTTCGGCGCATCCACTCTTGATTTCCTCAGCCACAAGATTACCGCTAATGGCTCCTTCCTTCACAAGAACGAATCAATGCCATTAAAGAATTCCCAGCTCCAACATCAATCAAGAGTATTCAGCGATTCATCGGCATGGTAAACTACTACCACCGATTCATACCAAAGCTCGCTGAAATACTCAACCCAATTCACAGCCACCTGGCAGTACTACTACGTAAGCCCAAAACCGCCAAGAACTTCTCTTGGCCTGACGAATGTCAACACGCATTCACGTCACTCAAGGCTGAATTGGAACGCACAACACTCTTGTCTCATCCACTGAGCGACTCAAAACTCAGCATTACTACTGATGCATCAAACACTGCTGTCGGAGCAGTCATGCAACAGTACAAAGACAAGTGTTGGGAGCCCCTGGGATTCTTCTCAAAGAAGCTCTCGGATGCCGAAAAGAAATACTCTGCATTCGATCGGGAATTACTCGCAATATATCTAGCAATAAAACACTTCAGATATTTTGTCGAGGGTCGGGACTTCACAATTTACACCGACCACAAACCTCTCACTCGAGCAATTCAGTCTAAAACTGAACCCAATCCGAGGCAAGCACGCCACTTGGATTATATTAGTCAATTTACCACGGACATCCAGCATGTTCAAGGTACCGAAAACGTTGTCGCGGATACACTTTCGCGCACAACAGCAAACGAAACGGCCACAGTCGAGACTCACTTCGACTGCAACAAAATCGCACAAGCGCAAAAAGCAGACTTAGAACTTCAGAATTTACTTTCTGGTTCTGCTTGTCACGCCAGTTCATCACTGAACCTGGAGCTTTTCACACTACCTGGCCTCGAAATCTACTGCGAAACATCTACGGGTGCAAATCGCCCGTACATCGCAGAGCAACTACGTCGAACCATCTTCGACACACTACACGGTATCTCACATCCTGGTGTCCGCGCAACTCGTAAATTGATTACTGCTCGATACTTTTGGCCAAGCATCAACAAAGACGTGACCCATTGGGCACAAACATGCTTATCTTGCCAAAAATCGAAAGTCCGCGACACACAAAATCGCCTCTTGGACAATTCGCAATTCCACCTGGTCGATTCGAGCACATTCATTTGGATGTCGTAGGACCACTTCCTCCATCCAATGGATACTCATATCTACTCACCTGTGTCGATCGTTTCACTCGATGGCCAGAAGCGTACTGCATGAGCGACATGTCTGCAGCAACCATTGCCACCACATTCGTGCAAAACTACGTATCACGATTTGGCGTTCCACTTGACATCACCACTGATCAAGGAACCCAATTCGAGTCGAAGCTTTTCTCGGAGTTAACGAAACTCCTCGGCTCGCATCGTATACGTACAACGGCTTACCACCCACAAGCCAATGGCATGGTCGAACGTTTCCACCGCCAGCTCAAAGCTGCTCTCAAGGCCCGAGGCAAAACAATTCACTGGAGCTCCGAAGTACCAATCGTTCTACTTGGTATTCGAGCAACGGTTAAAGAAGATTTGAAGTGCTCACCAGCTGAAATGGTTTACGGTCAAACCATCAAGCTACCCGGTGAGTTCTTCATCGAACATCCTCTACCGTCTCCATCCACAACCGACACAGTCATCGACCAACTCCGCACCACCATGCAAAATCTTATCCCCACGGCAACAAGACCAACGAATGAAAGCAACATATTCGTTCCTAAATCGCTCAACAATTGCGATTACGTCTTTGTCCGGGTTGATAAGGTTCGTACTGGATTACAATCTCCATACGATGGGCCATACAAAGTTATACGCCGCTTACGCAAGCAATTCATTGTCTCAATCAAAGACAAACACCACTCAATCTCCATCGACAGATTGAAACTGGCCTATACGGTATTCTCAACACGGCTGATCAGATATCAGCCAGCAAACGATATAAAACCGTCCGGTTCAACGTATATAACGTCTCAAAACCGATGGTTTCTCATCTGGAGAGGGGGTACTGTAGCAGCTCGAATATTCGACTCACCGATATTCGATACTGCCACAAACAAAACAATTAGTGAAATTCAAATATAAATCAACTTATTTGAATTAAGCGTTCACTAACCCCATCACACATCCAATAGCCGAACCACTACTATAAAACATTTATAGTAAAGCTTGTCGCCATCTAACAACATCACCACGCAATAACAATTCGGCGATGCAACACTTAACAAAATTGCAATGTCGACCGCCGCCGGCGCATCTGTTCCCTCTCCAAAATACGACACGTATTTTGGAAGACGAAGACGTCATCACGACACAATACAAGCAATCAAACAAGCAAAAAGACGACACGTCTTTACAAAATATTTTTCGTATGCTCCGCGTGCAACACGGCAGACATTGCTATATTTTAAGTTTGGTAAAATAAATCAAAGTGGAACTATTATAAATGAAAATCAATATAACTAAGTTAATGTGAATGAATCATAAATAAATAAAATTAATTAAATAAATATATATACAAATAAAAACAAATTATAAATATTTTCAACTGAATATGTGCATGTGTGTAAATTATTTTTGAGAAAAACCCGGGCCGGATGAAAATATTTAGTTGGAGCCGAAACTAACAAATGTATTAAAACATGATACGTACTGTCGAAATATTTAGAAAAATGCTCTAACCTTCACTAACTATAATATGTTCAGTAGCACCTATATTTGTTAGCAATATTTCTCGATTAAGAACAGTAATGAGATCTAATACAATCAAATATTCAATTACAACCTTTACGTTAACCATTATCTTGAAGATCCCAGTTCAGAGATAAATTCGCATTACATACCTATATTTATGCTTTTTTTTAGAACATTTATTTTATTTTGTTCCACCACAAAAACTTGGCCTGCGCACAACAAAACGTTGTCGTCAAGGCAACTCAGTTTTAATAGTTCCTAATACTGTTTATAAAATTTAGAAGTAACAGTAAGTGTTAAAATTAGGTACCAATCATAGAGACCTCCATATAACCATGTGGTCAAGGGGACTAAATTGTGATTTTGAACGATTTTTATGTACTGCCAATATGAGGGTGGTCCTGCTTCACATAAAAACGTCTGAGAGAATCACCCAAGTTTCAACTATCCAACGGTAAGTAAGGAATTAAAAATAAAAAATTAGGGCGTTATTTTTATTTCATAATAATCAATTTTTATTTGCATTAAACAATGAAAACAACCCGTAAAATCTATTCTTATGACATGCTTAAGTCAAATTGAAATACTAAATTATAAGAAAATGCTGAAAAACCCTTTGGTTGGCGGGAATAAAACACATTGAGCATGAGCATTATCTCTTCGAGTATAAAGTAAAGTTCGAATGAATAACTAAATCTAAGGTTATACTTGTTGTTATAACCTCAAACAATGCATTTTAATTGATTCAACAATCACGTTCATACTTTTTTCTAATGTGGTTGCGTAATGCCATTCATTCATATTTTATCGATATAATCACCTTTAACGGGATATTTTAACATCACAACATGTGCAATCTACAACTTCCATTGCTTTTTAATAACAAATTTGTTTTCTGTTGAATTTTGCCAATAACATCAGTAACGATTTATGATACAGTGGACTGATCTATTCATATGGTTCAAAGCATAGTCTCTAAATTTCCGGAGCATGAGCTTTTAATCAGTTTTATTCATAAAATCCATATGTACATACAAACATGTAGTGAATATTTTTTGGATTAATTTCTGTGTGTAATGCATCTCCAGAAAATGATGGATGAAGTTACCGAGCACATAGCGCAGTAGTTAAAGTTGTTATGACGTTTGGATCGGGAGGTACCGGGTTCGAATCCCAACGGGATGGCGGGAGAGGCGGGATGCAAAAGGGATTTTTCATCTTCCGATTACGATCGGTGATTAAATTGAAAACAACTATGACCCTCTGTTGGAATGTAGAACTCATGAGCCGACCCATCGTTCATGTTAGTACAGGCTGGCATGGAGTTATGCAGTGTGCAGATGGCCAATTAAAAGACGGAACTGTAGCCGTATACAAATAGGGATACTGTTCACCTTTCAAAGGACATTAAATAGCCGAACAGTCTCTAAAATAATGTATGTATTGTGTTGGTATTTATTTAAAAAAAAAAAAAAAAAAAAAAAAAGTAACGTCTAAGGAGGAAGGTTTAATTTTCACAGACCCCTCCTTCCCTACGCCACTAGTTCAGCAATCAATATTAATGATAGTATAATCTTGAACACATTTATGGTTCCAGAAATGCCCACCCAAAATAAATTAGTATTAAGTTCTAACTAAGTAAACTTAAGTAAAACGCAAACTTCTGTCTTAATAAGACAAACTATATAAATAGTTTATACATATATACTGTTAATGCTTTATAATTTTAATTTAACTTAAAAGTCAAACTTTCTTGTGTATAATGGAAAATTAATTCAAACAACACAACACGACAGATATACATACAAACAAAAAATTCAGGGGAAATTATATGTTGTCATTTATGATGGAAAAATTATGTTCGTGACAAAAATAGATTTTTCTTCTTTATATTGTACATACATAAATACACATAATTTTGCCTTACAAAATATAAAATAAAATAAAAAAAAATTATCAATTTTCATTTTCCAGGCGTGTAACGTCGAATAAAAAAAAAAATAACAAATTTTTTCCATGAATTTTTATTCGATTTGCATGTTTTTTGTTGTTGTGCATTCTAACAAAAACTTTTTTTTATCAATAACATTTTAAAATTAGATTTGTTAAAATTTATTTCTTGTTGTTCACTATATATACAGTACATAATCATATTTATGATTTTTATTTTGAATACATAATTCATTAGAACTTTAGTCGGGGAATAAAAAGCTTATCGAACATCATTTTGACTGCGATGTGAATGAACTGTTTAATGAAAAATTGGTTAATCTCTCCTAAGAGCGAAAAAAATGCACGTCTTCGGAAATGAAATATACATATATCACCGCCGGTAACATTATAAAATATAATATTATGGTGCATCTTCATTGCATAAAAAAACAAAAATATCTTTTCTTGTATACGAGTCTTGCATATACAAAAATGCAACAGAGAAATGCACAAAATTCCCTTTCGACAGGTAATTTGTTCAATTTTGTAGCTACTCTCTCTCCATTCGTCTTCTTGTTGTAACTCTATATACACAATGTATATGCATGCATATTATGCTTGTTTTTCTTATTATTTTCTTTTCGATAAACATCAATTTTCCACCTCGTTAGACATGCAAAAAAAAAAAAACAAAAAAAAAAAGCTTGGTATAGAGAAAACCAAAAAGCTTTAACTCGAGGAAATACACAAAACTTATTATGATTTATTTGGGTCCCATAATTTTGTGCTGTACTTTGTTGTGTTTTTTATTATACGTGGAGTGTACTACACAAAGGAAGACTCGCCGTCTATTGTTATTGCGGTGGTGTGTTTGCGTGAAAATTATTATTTCGTTTTTCCAGTCTTTCCTTTCTACTTTTGTTTTTTTATATATACGAGTATATATATATATATATATATATATATATATATATATATATATATATATATATATATATATATATATATATATATATATATATATATATATATATATATATATATATATATATATATATATATATATATATATATATATATATATATATATATATATATATATATGTATATATATATATATATATATATATATATATATATATATATATATATATATATATATATATATATATATATATAGGATTAAGTTGAAGAACTTTATGTCATTGAACAAAATTTATAATGAATAATAGGGAAAATGTATTGTTTGAATAAGTGCTTATTTGCCGGTTCACGTTTACCGGTGTCGCATTGTTTTCTTCAGTATTTATTATTAAGCAATAGAAAATATCCATTGAAGACAATACAAGCTTATCTCTTTGATATACCGGGTGTTTCTTTTAAACTGAGACGATCAAATATCTCGAAAAATAGCCACTCTACGGAAAAATGTCCATAATCAAAATTTAATCATACCGCGGGGGAAATTCATTAGTGCAAAAAAAACAGTCCCCCATCCCCGCTTTGTAGGTGGGGCGGGGGTAACTTTTAAACTAAGATAGGAAGCCATATTTTTTATTGCAGATACGGATTCTACGACTAAAAGTACGTATGATTTGAATAAAATATTTTGTTCGGTTCATGATAGATGGCGTTGCAATCGACGAAATTCAATTTTTTCAATTTCTCCTTCTTAGAACACACGCATTCGATTCTGCAATACGTTTGAAATAAAAAACATCACGTTTTCATTGGAAATACTCGAAATTCGTCATCAAAACAATTTATTCAGTTTTGTAAATCACATTTAACGTTTGTGTTATTTCTTATCTTCATGTTTTTCGTAATTGCAAAATAAACGACAAAATACTTTAGAATGGAGCGTTTAACTGTGCCAGAGAAAATTGAAATGGTTCTGGTTTATGGAGAAGCTGGCAGAAATCTTGAAAATGCTGTTGCTATTTACGCTCAACGTTTTCCGGATAGGATTCGTTCACGTGTTTCATTTGGCCGTACTATCAAACAATTTATTACTGATGGAAATGTTCAACCGAAAAAGAGGACCCGTAGAGCAACAGTCACTGGAGAAAATAATTAAATTGCTGTATTGGCAGCAGTGGCTCATAATCATCATATTAGTACACGAGAAATAGTTCGCGATTCCGGATTGCCCTTCACCCGTGTTTGGAAAATTTTAAAACGGCACAAGTATCAATATCATGTGTCTTTACACCAAGATCTTCATGGCGTTGATTTCCAAAATCGTGTAACTTTTTGTCAATGGGCACGTGAACAAATACAACAAAACCCCAATTTTTTTCGTTGCGTAATGTTCTCCGACGAATCGTCTTTTACAAACCATAGAACGGTTAATCGACACACCATGCATTATTGGAGTATTACAAATCCGCACTGGCTTCGTCAAGTTGAACATCAGCGTCTTTGGACTGTCAACGTGTGGTGTGGAATAATTGGCAACAAACTCATAGGCCCCCACATTATTGAAAGCAACTTGAATGGTCAAATGTACCGAAACATTTTGGAAAATGAACTGCCAATATTACTTGAAAATTTGAGCTTAGAAGTGAGACCGAACATGTGGTTTCAACATGATGGTTGTCCTGCACACTATTCGTTGATGGCACGTGAAATACTTGATCGTGATATCAATGGTCGCTGGATCGGTAGAGCTGGTCCGATAAATTGGCCCGCCAGATCACCAGATCTTACTGCGCCAGATTTTTTTTTGTGGGCTACCTCAAAAACAAAGTTTACACACAAAAACCAACAACACGTGAGAACATGATTGAGCGAATCAGAAATGCGTGTGCTGAAATTTAACCAGGCACACTTCTCAGTTGTGTACAAACATTTGAAATGAGGATTAATAAGTGCATTGAAGTCGCAGGCCATCATTTTGAACACTTATTTTAAATTTACAAAACTGAATAAATTGCTTTGATGACGAATTTCGAGTATTTCCAATGAAAACGTGATGTTTTTTTATTTCAAACGTATTGCAGAATCGAATGCGTGTGTTCTAAGAAGGAGAAATTGAAAAAATTCAATTTTGTCGATTACAACGCCATCTATCATGAACCGAACAAAATATTTCATTCAAATCATACGTACTTTTAGTCGTAGAATCCGTATCTGCAATAAAAAATATGGCTTCGTATCTTAGTTTAAAAGTTACCCCCGCCCCACCTACAAAGCGGGGGTGGGGGCTGTTTTTTTTGCACTAATGTATTTCCCCCGCGGTATAATTAAATTTTGATTATGGACATTTTTTCCGTAGAGTGGCTATTTTTCGATATATTTGATCGTCTCAGCTTAAAAGAAACACCCGGTATACATATATATGTACAGTCGAACTTGCCTATAACGGACCTAAAGGGTCCAACTATTTTGTTTGTTTGGCTATATCGAGATCTTAAAATAAGAAGTTCATTACTTTGAAATAAGAAAAAAAATGACGTGCGTATGGATAACATAATGGTACTTTTCCTGTTTTATATACGGAATAGGTTACTTTTTTTTCAAACTGCTGTTTTTGTTTTCGAAGAAGCGAGCCTAAGATAAGTATTGTCATAATATGCGAAGTAGAGCTGTCAACATTTGGATTTCGTCTACACAATCATGTAAAAGTAGTGATTAGAGTGCAATTAAAAATAACTTATTACTTCTTAGCATATAAGGTTTTGCGGATGTACGTATGAACCCGTGGCTCGTTGTAAAATTGATGTCACGTTGTTTAGAGTCAGCGTTGTTATAATTAAAGATTGTTAGCTTTTCCCGCTTTAAAGATACGGCCCGTGGGTTATAATTCCAAATTAAATGGTTGAATTCCAAGTTGGCAGCTGATAATCTCTGGATGATGATGTCAGAAGTCCTTATTTTATAACGATGGTTGATCTTTTTAATAGAAATCATAAAAACAACTAATAGCTATACAGATCACAGCTATGACTCCAATGTCCCACGTTCCATCACAGCTATGACTCCAATGCTTTATGTGTTTCAAATATTTTTTGTACGAGCTTGACATTTTAGGAATAAATCATGAAGTTATTCTGGGTCGATCTTCATACTTTTTTCCGTTATATTGGGCTGGAGTACAGACGTTGTCAACTCTTTTTCGTTGGTATACTGTATTAAGAAGTTGCCTTCCAGATGTTTACTAGTGTGGTTGTTACTAATGGATCCTTTAAAGTTGCTTAGATAGATTGTGCTGTCGTTCAAAGCCTCGATTATTTGGTTTTTGTTAAATTGATAGTCACATTTAGCGTGTACTCCTTTTATGAGTTGACTGATGTAGTGGTCGCTCTTTATTTCCTCTATAGGTAGTTCATCTCGCAAATGGTGGTTTCACGAAAAGAATTGCATGTTCCAGTGATTTCAAATAATTTGTGCTGATTAAGGAGCAGTTCCTTGTACTTTAGGTATATTTGTTTGTTTTGTTTGATCCTTGATCTAGGTATCGATATTACATATAGGATGGTAGAATCTTTGACAATCATAATAGGTTCCGCTTATTCTTTTGCCTCCACTTCATTTGCGTATGGAAATGATTCAATTTCCGCAACCAACGGTCCGATTTTTACTTTACCTAGTAAATTCGTGTTGATTATTTTACCATTTGCAAGTTATGCAGCTCTAATTATTTCCTTGATATCTTCTTTGATAATATCAGTCTGTCTATCAATTAAGTTGATGATATATCATATATCATTTCATATATGAATCAGCTGGAATTTCCCATATTGATAATCCTTCCCGTTCCCTGCTTGAACGTTACCAGCGACTGTTTCGTATATGTTCAGGGACGTTATTGTCGTCCAAAGACAGCAACTAAAATGAAAGAAATAGGTTTCATTCAGTTATATTTTTTATATGAGTTTTATGTGAATGAGCTATATCGTGAATTGGTTATAACGTAGCCAAGGAATTCTGTTTCATGCTTTTTTCATGGCTTTTGGGAATATTTTGTCGATGTTAGCCAAATGTTCTTCCTGATATTTCCTCGGAATATGATAATACCGTCTATATGTAAACGTAATAAATTTTTCCATCCTGTATTTCTTAATGCCTGATGGATCTAGCATTTTTTTCACTACCCTTATTGGAGAGTTGTATGTACTTTTGGAGGCCCTTATAATTCCATCCCTATTGACCAGTTACAATTTTCTTTTCCACTTCACTCCTCATGTTAACTGGGTAAAGATACAATTTGGCGAAAATAGGCTCTTCGGTAGCTTTTTATCTCCGCCCTCATCTCGTGCCTTGAGTTTATTTACTTGCGATGAATGTTTCTCTATTAGTGGTAGTTTTATATTTGCTGTTAAGAATAGAACATTGTTTTTACGATCGATGATGGCTCTTAATTCTTTTAGGGTGTCGTCTCCGAATATTCCGTCGAACGGTTTAAAGTCCGGGGAGTACGAAAAATTCCATTATTTTGTTGATTCGAATACTTTTAAAAAATGGTCCCAAACCATTTTATTTTATTAAAATGAATCCACCAGCGGTTCTGATGTTAAATTGGGCCTTCGTGGTAATCGGGTTTATGGCAAGGTCTGCATTGTAAAAATTCCATTTGATCCCAAATTCGGGAGATATTTTTTTCCACTCTGATTCGAATTGAGAAATCTGCAAAATGAAATTATATCACATTCATTTATGAACAATAATGCAACATAAGTAAAAACATAAATTTTATGTTTTTTGGACGACGAATATAACGACTACGAAGTGATATCTGCAGGAGAGATTATTCCGATATCATCCACTGGAAAAAAGCATCTCAAAAGAGCCAAAAACAGCGTCAATTAAACAGACCGCTAATACACCCGAATTGTGAAATATCTTGAGAATATTTCAAAATTAATGATGAGGAAGAAGAAGCAATCGGAAAAAGTTGGAGCTTGAAAATGAAAAAAATTAAAAGCGATCAAAGGATTTGGGCCGCAAAATGTAATAATGAAATTTTAACGGAAGGAGAAGTGGGATTAATGTTCTTTTGGTATTCTTTATCAATTAACGAGTATCGAACCGAATATTTGGATACAAATTTATCACCCACACAGGTCTTAAGTAGTGGCAGCAGTAGAGTATGTATTTAACATATGTTGGAATGGAATAACTACGACTCAATTTTATTTCTTTTACTTACCCTTAAATAATCATTTAAAGTGGATATAATCGCCTCACATGTGTCCATAACTATTTCACTTATTGTGTTTGGAGCTACAATAGCAGAATAATTGAGGCATTCAAACGACCTTCCAGTAGCTTAAAACCTGAGGGTTAATGATACTCGTTCTTCAATCGAAATAGCTTGTCGCTTTACGGTGTATCTTTTAAAAATGGTTGGGCCTACTAAACTTGGCAGCTCTTCGTAGCAAGCATTACTCATCCTAAAATAGTTCGCAGTTCTTTTGGTGTAGATAACCGTGAAATACGTAATAAAATTTATATGTGAAAACTTGTTTCTTTTTAATATCCACTCCTTAGACAAAGCCAAAATAATTGCTACACAAGTTTTACTCTTGTCTAACATGGTTTAAAATGAAAGATCCATCGGAAACATTTTTTTGTTAATTGTTTGAGATGTACATAGTGTATTGACCAAGAGTATTGAGACAATTGCTGTTTGGCAATGTACTTGATCATCTGAGGCCCGCATAAGATTGCCGAAGTTTAAAGTCGTTCGTTATAGGTAATCACGAGGTTCGCTAAAAAGAGATCATTTCACCTAGATTTTTAATTCTTGGGACTCGGGACTTTAATTTTATAACAAGACTTTTTTCGTTATATCCCGATTTTTTATATCCAAGTTCGATTGAATATATTTTACATGTGTCAATGTCTAAATTATTCCAGGTCATTGTTATAATTTAATTAAGTGTCTGACATGCATTTTGTGTATATACTATGAATTGAGCAGCAAATTTAAAAATTCAAATAAATTAATAATAAAAGCAATAAACGTTAGCACTTTAATTAAAGGTGAAAATTATTTTCTTACTA
Source organism: Tipula unca (assembly GCA_951394425.1). Lineage (NCBI taxonomy): Eukaryota > Metazoa > Arthropoda > Insecta > Diptera > Tipulidae > Tipula > Tipula unca. The sequence goes on from OX596381.1 coordinate 215,635,990, forward strand.
AATAATTCAATAAAAAAAAAATTCCATTGCATGTTGTCAGACCATTTCTATGACTTCAACATTTTATTTTTTATGTTTTTGTATTGTCGAGTCGAGAAACGATATAAAAACAAATTCTAATTAATTTTGATCAAATTAAAATTATTTATTTATAGTTATGTTCATGTACATAGTACATGTAGGTAATACATACATAGGTCAAGTCATGTAATTCGTACACTAAATTGGGGAAAATCATATTTTCTTGCTCCAATATTAGACATTTCTATATATATACACTTATAGGTATACGTACACATTTCGTAAATAGTTTATGTTGAAAGGTGAAAATTAATGAAGTAAAAATTGAATTCAAGAAGCATATAAAAAAAAGGATTGATTTTTTAACTCTCTCGAGTGATTTAAAAGAAAAAAAATCATTTTCATTTCGCAAATCATTAATCATTCTGGTTTTGGGAGATTTTACATTTTGTTCTGTGCTAAGCTATTTACTCTACATATCTGGACGTAAAAATCTTTACTACTCTCTAGTATATGAATTACATAATTTGATGACTATAATTTTATATACTGACCAATAGTAAATCAGGTCATTTTTCTTCGTATATTTTGTTGTATGCTAGAATATGTACAAGAACTAAAGCCTAACTAACTACTATTATATTACGGCACAGATAATTTTACGAGATGAAAATTTTTTTATGATCAAATCCCTCGAGAATTTTTATTTTATTTTATTACGATTTTGTCTTTATTTTTATTATACATACGAGTAGATTATGTTTATACATAGATGTATGTTTTATAAATTTGACATAAATTTATATTTTTGGTGGCTCTGCAAATCTGATTTTAAACTATGGTGTTTTATTATGTAACTTGCTTTTTCTGGACATTTATGGATGTTCATTAAAATCGAACCCGACAACCTGGGATGGGCGAGGTAGATTAATGTGTACTTTACTGTGTAATATGCTTATTGTGATTGTGACCAATAAGTTTATTGGTCAACGTCGACAATTAAGGCAATGTCGACAACCTACGATATTTTAGCGACTTGAAATAAAAAACACCAGTTTGCGATCCAGTTTTTAGACATTTTAATTATTTATTGAATTAAATAACTTTATTTTTTAATTTAGCAACTCACACTATCAAATAACAAAAACACAAAAATATTTTAGGTGCTGTCATATAAATTAGCGTTCCATTGAACATCTACTCACGAGTACTTGTGAGTAGTTTACTCATGCCATTGGAACACAGTAATTATACCATGTAGAACGCATATTTTCAGCAACCTTATCCGATCCACCATTCTTCTTCAGCATTTACAATTTTGAAATAGTTTTGGATATAGCTCGAACACCGGGGGGCTCAGCTCCTTTGAGATAACATTAATTGATTAGTTGTATGGAAAACATGTATACCAATTAAAAATTGCGAACAAATTATACGAGGTGGATGAAGATGAAGACGAAGATGGTAATTCCGACCTTAGACAAGTTTTCCGACAATAGAAAGGAAGGGCTATGCAGAATAATTTACATTCAAAAGTAAAGGATTTTCAATGCGTGGCTCATACTTGTCAGTTGGCAGTATCGAATACTCTTAGTTCAGTTCCATTAATAAAAAGTCAATAGATAAATGCAGAATGGTATCAAAAAAATGACGAGTCTTTATCAGAGTTATAGCACGAAATCTTGGGTTAAAAAAGCTATATGCTTGATTGTCCAACTTGGTAGAGCCAGTCAAAATATTAATACTTTTGATGAATTTTAAATTAGAAATGGAAACCTTTAGTATAAGTGTACAAAATTAGCTGCAGACTTTTATGCAAATATTATTAAACGAGAAAATAATTTTATTAATAATACTTGTAAATGCCGCAATATATCTAGATGCCAGATTTCGCTTAATATTAAGCAACGGCAATCCAATCAACGCTCAGAATTTGTTCCCTATTGTAAACAATATTTTGGAGTGGTGGGAAAACCATAAAATCGAATTCCTATATCTATATGAAACTGCCCAAATTTTATTAGTGGTGCTTCCGACACAAGTAGTGTTGAACAAGTATTTCAAAATTTATGTTGATATCTCAAAATGTGCACCTAAACTTTTAATTAAATAAAACAAAAATAAGCTTTGTTTGTAATGATTTTATTTCTTTGAACCTGAACCCGAAAATTAACCAACTGGTTAATTTTTCTGAAGACAAATTATGGAAATATAATAGTTTAAAACTTTTCTAACCTAATTTTATTTTCTGAGAGGGTAAGTTATATTAAATTTATTGAAGGAGATTTTAAAATTGTCGCCACCCGTATCGCATTGAACCTAACCAAATTTGGTCACCGTAGTTTAGAACTAATTAACAATTCATGGACAGAATTAAAACCCAGAATCCGTCTTACAATTCACTGACAGTCGTCCTATTGATCAATTGTAAGTTGTATTGGTACAACACTGCAACTTCGCTTTCTGATTTAAATAGTGCATGCATTGGTAGAGACCGCGAGGCAGATGTAAGATAAATTCGCAATCTAAATTCGATAACAGCCCTTAATACATTTCAAAATGGTTTGATTTTCGGTTCATATCAAGGCATGTAAATTCAGTAATATCAAAGATGTATTATCTAATATTCGTAACTTCATGTTCATCTTCGGGCATGAGACATACCGAATATCGGACATAATATCAATGATTGTAGAAATCGTCAATTCAACAATCGTTCAAACAATAACTTGAATTTTGAACCTGAAATTGTAAACCAACTTCCATCATCTAGTTTGGTAAACTATAAGCAGTCCAACTAATTTTTATACTCAAACGTGTATGCATTAAGGATGACGTGCTTTGTTATTTGAATGAAACATGTTATATCTTCAGAACGCATTTTAACTTTAACGTTATGCCACTTCAGTGATTAATCTTCCTGATAACGTATCAGTTTCGCAGACTTTCAGATTGTTCCAAATAATTTTCCTAGGAAAATTAGGTCAACATTAGGAAATACTAGGTCAACATTTTCTGAAAAGACAGTCTATAGATTCTATCTGTAAATAATTCCTATATTTCAATTCCATTTCGTTTTATTCCCACTGCGGCAAAGAATTGATCAATTCCATTTGCATCTTTAATCGACTTTGATGTTTTTAGTTTAAACAATTTTTCAAATTCAATTCAAAATTATCGACATCGCCAGAAGCCGTCAAAAACGAAATGAAAAATCATTTAAAAGAAATGGTAAAATCATCGAACCCTGTCCACGTCTCTATATAACTCACCTCTTATAGCCCTTCCGAATTTATTTCGTATAGCCCTTCCGAATTTAGCAACTCGAACTCGTTTTACCATAGTTGTACAATTAGTTTTTGATTATTTAATGCCATCTTTAAAATCTTTTTACTAATGTAGAATAAAAAGACAAAATGGCCTCTCTGCAAAAGCCTCTCTCGTATCGCCTTAATCCTAAAACATATGGTCTCCGTGGTTTAGAAATAATTTATAAAATCATTCTAGAAGTTGTCTACATTATCGACGTTGTCGAAGTTGTCTACAGGTTTACGACAAGTCAATTTAGAAAATAATAGATGACGCGTAAACGCCTTTCGCTGTTTCCAAGTGACAAAACTAAAACTGCATTTGTTCCAATTGGGGAACCTTATGTTGGAACACGATGCTTTTTGGCCCAAACAGCGCTTCCGCAACGTTTTAGCTTTTAATGAATCAAATTCGAAGTGGGTATTATATGTTTTACTTATCTCAACGACATTGTAATATATGGATATATGACCATAATCAAAAGTTACAGAGCGTTTTGCAATATTTCATAACCAACAATTTTGAACTGCAATGAAAATGTAGTTTTTGCTATCTATCTCAAATACTGAAATCTTAAACAGATCTTTCCATAGCTTTTGTAAGTCGTTCGAATAGAATTATCGTGAGAATAGAATTACTTGCTATTTTGTGGGTTGGTAAACAGTTTCATCCTTATTTTGAAAGAAAAAAAATCATTGTAAGGATTGACCATCGTCCATTGATTTGGCTTTCTAAAAAGCTTTTCATTTCACCTTTTGAGATGGCGAATCGACTTAGATGAATATGATTACGAAATAGTATACAAACCTGGGAAATCAAATCAAAACGCAGATACTTTCAGTATAATGGTTCATCAAAATTTAAAAATTTTCAATGATATACGTTACCATGGAAAGTCGATTGGACTACACTTGAAAACAGACGTGAATTGCTAAATATTACATTTATTGGGAACATTTTACTTCATCACATCGATGCACCATCTATATTGGAATCAATCAAATTAAAGGTGCCTAGTAGAAATCTACGGGATCATCAATTATTACATTTAGATGTACATAGGACAAACTATGGTGACAATGAGCCTATCAACAAGATATTCCAAAGTTTTAGTAAAATCGACCATCATTCCAAATTTATTGAAAAATGATCCCGATCCGAGAAGTCGTCTGCAACGTGGCACAGGATAAGATTGTTATTCCTTGCAAGTGGCACAAGATAAGATTATTAAAAGTATACAGAAATCTGAAATTTATTATGATCAAACTTGTAACTCAACAACGTTCAATGTATAGGTGATAAAGTTGTTCAGACCAACGAACTGAAATCAAATAGTAAATTCCATCCTTTATTTGGTTTGGACCATACAAGGGTTGGGCTTAAAATTAATATCATTCTATCAAAATTCTTTACTTTGTGTTGCATATTATATTTCACGATTGTGACAAACATTTGAAAACTGTTTACGGACCCTTTGAAAGTAGAAGCCATCAAAAAAATCCCTCCACCGAAGTCGGTTAAACAGACTAGTCGTCTACTGGAGATGGCACGCTAGTATTGACGGATTTTACCGATTTTTCAGACGTAACTGCTCCGATCAGTAATCTTTTACGTAAGGCAAAATGTTCGAATGGATCGACGATAATGTATTATTCCAAAATAATGGAAATGATTCAGAAAAGCTTATCGCTTTTATGTCTCAGAAACTGAGTTCCGTACAGAACAATTACACACTATCACAGAATTTGAATGATTGGCTGCAGTCAATGAAGTTTTAGGCGACAATCAATGAAAGATGAAGTATTTAACTTCAGGCGAATGATATTTGCATAGTACACCGAAAAGGAAAATAAACGAGGTGGCTAACACTTTATCCAGAATTTACTGTGAAAATTGAATCGGACTTAAAATTTCACGAATTAAATATTTTCGACCCAGAAGCGGTTACCGATATTGTGTTAATTGTAATACGTATGAAAATTAGAGGTGCTTTAATTTTGTACCCCAATATGCGCGTCTATTCTGTAAGAATATTCATCAGGGTTGAACCATCAGAAACCTCGTTATCAAACGTTCCCTCGTGGAAATTGTGAATTCCAGAAGTTAATTGAGCGAGAACACGACAATCCAAATGGAGCTCACGGTGGTACAAAAAAGCCTTGAAAGATTATGTCGTTTATATTATTGGTCTAAAATGACGTCTCAAGTACACAAGTACATACAAGTAACTCCCACAAATACACAAGTAACAGCCAGATGTGTAAACAAAGTAAGTCTATAAATCAATGGTTGCGTTCACCGATAGGGAACCCATCCGTATCAGACAGGCTTTGGCAAAAGATATTCGTCAATTTAATAGGTTCGTATCTGATGTCAGCGTCTGGTAAAATGAAAAACAATGAAAGAACTCAGTATAATGCATATTAAAACCGTGCTATATTCGCCCCAGAGTAATGATCAGTCAGTGCATGACTCAACTGGATTGCGCTCGATGTTCGGATATCATAAAATACACCAGCTGCTGACTACAAACACCTTTGAGAAATCCAATTGGTAGAACTAAATACGTTAGACTGGATAAAACCTAGTAAGGAATATTAAGATCAGTAAGCAAGTGTTTGTAAAACGGCATCTCCTTAGTGATGCCGCCAAGAAGTTGACTGCAAAATTATCCATCCCTTTTCGCAAAGCTTTCGTTAAAACAAAGATAGGTGAAATGTGTATTATTTGCTCGAAGATGAAAATAAATAGGAAATTTATATCCGCATTGAGTAATGAATTAAACCGTTTTCGCTTTAATTCCAGATCAGCGATCGGGTTATTTTTCTCAGTTTGAAATATCTCGTTGTGAGTTTAAACTCACATATTTGAACCTGTCCTGTAACGATCGACGGTGCTGCGCAAATCGACTACTATCTGTTAATTATACGAGCTAAAATATATTCAAATTACAAAGTTACACACAAGATAATTATCGAATTTCGCAATAATATCATTATTGATCATATTTGGATATATAGAGAAAGATAATTGTGTTTAGGTAAAAACCATTTTAGGTCATTCTGCTCTTAGCTACAAATATTTTTATCATAGTTCATAAATCCGTATCCACGCAATTTTATTTTTTCGAAAGATTTAATTGTAGAAAATGCTTTCATATTTTTGAGTGTGTGTGCATAACCGTGTGTACATAATCGGTACCAATTTGCAATAAAAAGAGTTAAGAGAAGTGGATAGAAAAATGGATGATACCGCAAGTTTTTCTTTTTGTATTTTCTGCTAAAACTTTTGAGAAACCACTCAAATAAGCTTTCAATTTATGTGTAAATAAAAATCGTTTTGTTGTACTTCAGTTGGTATAATTTAGTCAAGTGGCGTTACTTTATTATTATTATTATGTGAGAATGCAAAATTTTTTATAACTTTGAAGAAGGATATATGTGTATGTACATACATACCGAGTGTACAGTGAAAAAGAAGGATGTTAATTAATGTATATAGCTTTATAAACAAAAAGAAAATTCTAAATTATTTCTTTAAATTTCCTGTCCAATTTTTCTTAATTTCATTTTGTAGAACAAATCTCTTATTCCTTCAGCAAATAAAACTTAATTTTTTTTTTCGTTTTTTTTTGCTCTACTGATACATCATCATGTATTTCCTTCAACATACATACATATATACGATATACATATATATTATGTTCTTTTGTTTGGGAAAAAATCAAATTTAAGTTTTTCCTTTTATATATATAAACGTACCATTTTTTTCATTACATCTCCTAACTATAATTGAACATATACAGACGAAAAAAAATAAATATCATCGACCAAAAAGTAAGCTAAGGGATGAACAGGCAGCAATAGCAGCACCAGTACAAAAAAGTAAGCAAACACTGTGTACGACCAAATGAAAATAGAAAATATTATAAAACAACGGAAACAAACCAAGAAAGTATAAAAAGTTTTTCCTTGTTTGCTACAATTTTTTTTACTTCTTTTGTAATAATTAGATTATCGAACCAGAAGGAGCAAAAAAAAATTTTGTATATAAAAGAAACAATAAGAAGAAATAATATAAAAATAAAAATAATAAACAGAAAGTATATAGTAAAAAATGGATAAGAAACCTAACACTGTCTGGTTAGGATAGCATTTGATAGCTTAAGCCACAACACGATTTAAATATGGTAGTAGGCTTCCAAAATACCATTTCGCTTCTAAGAATTTGCTAAATTTGAATGTGTATGTTGCTTTATCCGGACGTCCTAAGTGTTTGGTTGACGCCAATGAAAGAGAAAGAAACGTCAAAACTATCGAGCAAAATTATTTGAAAATTTTTTTTTTTTTAAAACTGCACAAAACAGGGTTATATGTATGTATGTCACAAAAATAAAATAATATTCTATATTATAAAATAAAACCGATAAAATAAATTAAATTTATAGGACTTTTCTTTAATACACATTTTATTGTTACACAACTATACGAATCCGATAAGGAAAACTGAGCGCAACGACAGAAATAAAAAGAAAATGATAATTTTGTGTGCAATGATAAATTTTCATTTGTATTGTTATACTGTGTACATCGTATTCCGAATATTTGGAAAAAATATCGTTAAAACTGCAAACGGAAAAACTAATAAAATTATGAATTAAAATATTATATTCAGATGAAACAAATTGGGAAATACTTTAAACCATAATTAAATAAAAATGAAAATGTCATAAACAACTATAGTCAAGTATTAAAAATGCATTATACAGTGAAATATTTATATAGAGCTGGGTGATGTAAATAACGAAGGAGATTCGTTACTATGACTGGCACAGTGGAAATCTAATTATCGTAGCGCTTTTAACAAATTTAGTGGTTTGAGTTGTTTTCATCTATCTTGTGGTATAGTCGGATTTTAGTCGGAGTTAAATTTATGATTAAAACTTAAGTAAGTAAACTGAATCGTTCAATTGACTTAAAAATATAAAAGTGTTCAATAAACTTCCAGTGTGTGATGCATAAAAATACATATTTAATTTAAATTAAATGTAAATAAAGCTAAGTGGTTTTTGTGCTGATCAGGTGAGCGTAATATAGGAGATCAAGTGTCAAACAATTTCGCTGTAGGTTCCGTTTCCTATTACGGCACTAATAATCTATCGTTTTCTGGTCATGTTTTGGGAAACGTGTAGACTATTAGTACTACCTGCAATTTTAATTAGTCTTCTAATTACTAGGCTACTTCGAATTTTAATTAGCCTTCCCCTGGTAATGCGGAGCTCTGCAGTGGGTGATTTTCATTTCTCGTGCTACTTGTGGGAATTAAAAATTAAAACAATACTGGAGCTACTGGATTAAGGATTATAGAAAGTCGCGGAAACAATTTGGAATCACTCAAAGGTATATGAAAGTACTCAAACCATATTCAGCAGGCTTCAAAAAATTTTTGAGAATGGATGAGGATTGTTTCTACTTTATATTAGCAGCGATCAAAAGTGATATAGAGAAACAAGACACGGGTATGAGGCAAGCTATAAATCCAGAAGAAAAGTTTAGGAACTGGATTACAACTCGATCCTATAAAAGTTTTTCCTGTCCCCAGCGGTGCTAGATGTGCAGCCATATATAAGTTTGTTAAATTGCTACCAAATGCTGTAAACGTAAATGTTTTTAGCGGAGTAAAATTTGAGGATGTTGGTTCCCAATAATCGAAATCTTGCTGTATTTAATCTTGCTGGTTTGATGGAAGTGAGGATTAGTAATAAGAATTAGGGCAAAAGTCTTCCTGACTAAAGTGGTTACGATTGGTAAAAATCTTTTGTGTGGTATAGGTTGTGGAATTGGATTTCTTTTATTGTATAAAGTCTTGGTCAAACGATTCTGTATTTAAACTCCATTTTAATTTTATTTGCGACTAGTTGCAGGATTTCCAGCTTAACGTCCTTATTATCCCCAAACTTTATTTTTTTCAATTCACCGCAGAGGAACTAGCAAAAAATTTCCTCTCGTATTAATTCTTCCTGTACTGGCGGGTGCTCGGCAAATCGTTTTATTCCAGTACATCCAATGCTCGGCTTTACAACTGTTCTGACAGTGTGGTATTTCCCTTCTGAAAATATAAACAAAAATTAATTATTTCTAATTTTTCATTCATTAAAGGAAAATGAATTCTTTAACTAATTATTTCATTCTCAATTCCTAGACTGTTTAGGTGCCCCTGATGGCAAACATATAGAATTCCGGCCGGCAAAGTTGCGCCGTTATTTTATAATTATAAAGGCCATCATAGTGTTATACAACCAGCCACGTTGGGTGCAATGGTAAGATTAGTGACGCAGCTGTCAAATTTAATGTAAACATTAAATCAACCTTGTACTGGAAATTATCTGAAAGGGCTCGTATGTGAAATTTGTCCTAAATATGTCCTAAAAAACTACAAAAAAAATTTCAGTTTATATAGGTTAGTGTACAAAGCAGAAAGTCTCGATTTAACGAGTTTTCCGAAATTTCTTTGGGAAACCCAAGGAAGATACCAACATAACAAAGAAACCACAAAGATGAATTTGGGTCTGAGCAATCCGAAAAATATTTCAATTTTGGTTTAGGACAACCATGCTTGGTATGATCTAATGTATGTCGATTGTATCCGAATTTTCTTGGGAAAATCCTAGGAACCTAACCCCATAATGACATATATTCCAAGATGTCATTAGGTCTAAGCAAATCGAAAAATATTTGAATTTTGGAAAAAAATATGGGTTTAGGGGGATTAGGACAACCATGGTTGGTATGACCTCATGAATGTCAATTGTATTATTCTTCCGAATTTTCTTGTGAAATACCTAGGAACCTAACACCATAATGACATATAATTCAAGATGTCATTGAGTCTTAACTATTCGAGAATTATTTCAATTTTGGAAAAAGTAGGGGGTTAGGGAGTTTAAGACGACCATGTTTGGTATGGCCTCACACAAATGGAGAATGTTCGCGACGTAACGATGAAAAAGCCGAACTGTTTGCACAACATCTGGCATCTATATTTAAACCACACGATTAACACACTAGAATTGATCCTAAACCAGTCTATAGATCTCCATTAAACATCAATAGTGTCACCCCCACTAGAAGGAATAAATATGAATTTGAATCCCAAAAAGTCACCTGGAATTGAAGAAATTTCGCCATGGTTGTTTAAGGAGTTATCAAAGAGAGCAGCCACTATGTTTACATATGTATATATATATATATATATATATATATATAATGTTTGCTTCCGACTTACCTACATATGTTCCTGAGTGTTTGCAAAGCTGCACAAATAGTCATGATAAAAAAGAGACAAACCTCGTGAGATTTGCTCACTTCATACATTGTTACCAACTATCTCAAAGTTGTTTGAGAAAATGTTTTTGAAACGACTAAAACCAATGATCATTTCACCTGATTTCCAGTTTGTATTCAGGGATAAACATTCAACCATTAATCAATAGAACCAGCATTTGAAGAGAAGAAATATTGCCCTGCCGTATTTCTAGATGTATCACAGGCTTTCAATAGAGTATGGCATGATGGGCTTATGAACAAGATGAGTAAATTAGTGCCACAAAATTCGAATGAAGATATATACTCTAGCATCAAGCGAATCGCAGAACCAAGTAATTAAATACTTACAATAGGCACTCGATAAAATCAGCCAATGGACCAGGGCAATTAAAGCTGAACGAGCTGAAATCAGTCTATTTAACATATGCGTTGCATCACAAAAATAGCAACTTCCATACATTTCTCAATGGGGTACAAATTCCACAAGTTAAATCTATTAAATATCTTAGATTTTAACTTGCTTCAAGAATAAACTGGAAACACTACATTAGTCAAAAAGCTGAACAAATTAAAATAAAACAACGTGAAATGTACTGGCTGATAGGAAAACATTCTAAGCTTATAGCCTGTATACTGTAAACGCGTTATATACGAATCGACTATTAAACTAAAGACGTATGGTATCCAACTATGGGGCTGTACTAAACAATCAAATCGTTTAATCATTCAACGTTGTCAAAACTAATTTCTATGTAACCAACGAGGACATGATGACATAAATGTTTATTGGATTGATGAAGTGATCCAGGAACTTACCATCAAAGATGAAAGAAAATTACTGCAACATACCAATACTGAATCAATACAACTTCTTGACCTAATACAAGATCTAAGACGCCTTAAAAGAATTAAACCGCATCCGCTATCTATTAATTGAAGATTCGTTGTTGGGGAAAAATCAACCGGGGAATTCAAGGTTACTGCCTCATGGGTTTATTACTGACAACGCCTTCGCCTTATCGGAACATTTTTTAACAAATGTTTTTAGAGATCAAAACATAAAATAAAATAAAAATGTTTTAATAACCAGAAGCCGTTTGTTATGCTGAAGAAATCAATATTAATTTATGGACAGACTGACACATTTCAAGGAGGCAACCAATTAAATCAAAAAAATTCAACTGGCGAATCTGTCCGAAAACAATTGAGTTCAGCTAGCTTTGGAGGATTATAATTTTGCTTTCTACGAATTTTATGGTTACAACCCTTCTATTTTTCTTTTAATTCATTCCAGTGACATGGATATTTCTGGAGTTGTTTGATTAACAACAATGTCTGTTGTTTATTTTAATTCTCCGACGGTAGTTCTATTGATGACTCCGTCATTATAATTTAAAATAGATTTTATTAATTTAACACTTAGTTTTGCTTTATTCGTCTAGACTAGATGAATTATTAATGATTCAAATTCAAAACATAAGAAATTCAGCAGATTCAAAAAAAAACTCGACATTATAAATTTTTGGTTTCAATTTATTCTTTAAAAGACTCATTATAAATGATCCCGAACCTAAAAATTTTTGTTTTGCATTTTTGTTTGTATTGATGCGTAACAATTCGTGCATCACAAGTGGGTTGAAAGCGTTGCAACACAAATATCTCCAGTCCAACATACTTTATAGGCAAAGTTTAAAAAACGATGCAAATACATCATGCACTGCGTACTCGTGTGGACAAACTGGTTGAAGCTGCTATCATTTGAATGATCCTAAGGTTTTCTAGATCCGAACTCCTGACGAAGACAATATGACAAAAATTAATTATTGAAATATTTCATAGTGTGATGGAAATAATTTAGCTTTGTTATGTTATCTTCTATTGTAAGAATACCGATAAACTGGATTCAAAATGAATGCAGAATATTTAGACTGCGATGAACTAGCCGTTGAATGCTCGGTAGGGAGTATAATTGGAATCATTCAAGAAGTAAAATGGCGAAACTAATTATTTTAATGTCTGCTAGATGTTATTAACTTATTTGCAAGATATTCGTACGGCGCAAATAGCGAAATTGTAGATGATCCACGCAGAGTATAAAAAATCAGTCTCATAATGATGCAATGGATATCAACAAAGAGGAAAAAGAGACTGTGTAACCTCAAAATAATATTTGATCCCTACCACCATCGGCTCACCCATGATTAGTCTCGCTTAACAATACTCGGGCCGCTCGAGTATTGTTAAATATATATTACAGACGATCTTACGTCGATTATAAATTGCGCTAATTTTTTCAGTTACGTTACAAGTGTGTAGATCTTTTATACAATCGATTAAAATGGTTTACTAAGATAAGCATTTGTAACACACCAGCAACTTGTGTGTTTCTCATTCGTCCTTTAACGCTAAGCAAATAATTTGGATTTGATTTTATTTTCAAATTGCATATTTTTGTTTCGATTTGTTCGCGAAAGTTTAAAAATATTCAGGTAATATCCTTTTTCGTATTTCAATTAAATATAAATTGTTTTTTTTATCGGTTAACATGTATCTAGGAATTAATTATAAGTGGTAGAAAGCGAACAAAAATTGTATCATCTGGCCCAGTTAAAAAGGGAAAAACTAATACGTTGAAGTTGAAAATAAATATTTTAGACAGATTTGTCGCTGGTGAGAAAGCTATCGATATTTCCAGACATTTAAATCTCCCACCAATAACTGTGAGAACAATTGTTGTTTTTTATTTTTGCGGGAACTTTAAAAATCCACCAACAATAGAGGAAATGGAAAATTTTTAATAGATTGGATTAAAAACGCAAATCAAAAACATATTCCACTCTTAGTACGTCAATCATCCAAACCAAATCGGAGAGTATTTTCGGAACTCTTGCCGAATTAAGCAAGGAGGAAACAAATACTTTCCAGGGTAGACGAGATTGGCTCGAAGAACATCGTTGCAGATGGAGAATATTCAAGCCGTCAAATATTTAACGTTGAAGAAACGTCTATGTACTGGAAAAAATGCTCTCTCGTACATATTTGGCCACATCAGAAAAACATGCATCCGTTTTTTTTTTTTTTTTTTTAAAAAGGACTTGGCATATACACTTCTACGGTCCATAGCCTTACCTTACATTCACACAACATTCCTTCATCCCATTCACACAAGTACAGTATACCACCTGTGCATTGCATAGCTCCATGGCACCCTGTACAGTGACATGGAAGATGGGTCAGCCCATGAGTTCTACATTCCAACAGAGGGTCATAGATGTTTTCAATTTAATCACCGATCGTAATCGGGAGATGAAAAATCCCTTTTGCATCCCGCCTCTGTTGGGATTCGAACCCGGTACCTCCCGATCCAAATGTCGCAGCTTTAACCACTGCGCTATTTGCTCGGTTAAAGCAGCGAAAGACCGTTTGGCGCTTCATCTTAGCGGTATTGCAGCCGGCAGCCTCAAGTTGAAACCATTGCTGATTTACCACTCAGAGAACCCGAGAGCTTTAAAGGGTATATCAAAACTAGTTAACCGGTTGTTTGGAGAAGTGGTTTAGGTTACCGCTAGTTTATTTACTGATTGGTATAAGGTGTATTTTTGTCCTGCAGCAAAGGATTATTGTATAAAAAATAAGGATAATGCAACGAAAATATAAAAGTTTTTTTTCTTCCACCGAATACAACGTTCATTTGGCAACCGATGGACGCAGGTGTTATTGCGACGTTCAATCCATATTATTTAAGAATTACTCTTCAAGAAATTGACCAAAACATTACTGAAAAACTTCAGGACCGAAGTTAGCAGTAGCACGATGTCTGGTACGTGGAAAAAGTATTTGTCAGAAAATCGTTCCGCCAGTCCTAGTGAAGATGCAGTTGAACCACAAATTGAAATTGCCAATATGGCCAAAGCAATTGGTAGATTTGTCAGACAAAGAACATTTATTAACGGAGCAGGATGCTCCACTATCAAACGACTAATTAATCGAATTGTGCGAACATCATGAAGACAGTAAACCTGAGGGTAATGATAATCCACAGCCAATACTTTCTCTAAAAAAATTGGCAACCTTTATATAAGCTCTCCTGATGAATTAAAAAATTTGATAGAAGAGAATGATCCAGACTCGGAAAGATGATATCTCGCAATAGAAACGATAACTAAGAACGTTACATGTTATAAGGACTTGTACCTGGGAACTAACAAGGCTGGTTGGAGTCAACCTACCCCAACTGGTCACGGGACGATCGCCTCAATCGTCTAATTTATCATTCGATGAAACTATTTCATCATCTGATGAATTCTAAGTGCGAGTAAGCATATGGGTATTTAAAAATTTTTATAATAATAATATAATAAATTAGATGGCGCTGTTTACATGGGCAATACAATTTCTTTGGTACTAAAATACTTTCTTCAGTGTTCACTATGAACTCGATAAATGTAATAAAATTATAATTTCTTTTATGATAATAAATTAATTAAGAAAAACCGGAAATCGTGGCCCTTGTTTAAGATATCGATTCTATTTAACACGGAAAATTTATACGCTATATGCATGAAACAAGTTCACATCATAATTAAATTTATAATTTTGATTATTAGACTAAATGTGTCACCACTCTTTGAAAGAAATTTGGACACAAGTTCTGATAGCTCACTAGGTATGAGTTTGTAATCCACTATGCGTATAAACTATCCCCTACCCCTAGGAATAAATTAATCTTGGATCTTTTATTATAAAATTATTATTGAACTATTAACACTTATTCCCAGAGATTTGGACGAAGGTTTGGATAGTACAAAAGGTAGATGACTATATTCCTAATCCACCAAGACGAAGAACTACTCCCTACTCTCAGGAACAAATTATTCGTGAAGCTTATATTTCGATTTCGAATATAGTTATTAATGGGCCACTACCACCTTTCGCCAGATATTTGTATTCTAGTTCTCATAATTAATAAATTATCTGGTTTTTACCTTAACTTTTGAATTGAAATAGCTTTATCTATCCTCAGAATTAATTTTTATTCGATTGATTTTATGTTAACACTAACACTTATATAAAATCTGTGGAGTTGTGGAAATTTACATTCCTTTAGTTAATTTTTAGTAGAAGCATTGTATATTTGTTAACCACCCTTGGCGTCAAATAGGGTATAAAAGCACAACTATCTGTATTTTATATTTTCAATTATATTTAGCATCTCGCATATCGCCGATGTATTATGGAATTAATAAAAAAAAAAATTTAAAATCGGAGGGCATTTTTAAAAACATTAATACGTGCGACAATTAATTAAATTACATTCAGTGTAAAAGCCATAAAAATCAATTATGTACATATATACCAGTTCAAATTTTACAAATTTTAAATGTGAAACACTAAAAATTATTCAATTATATATTAAATTATTTTTAACTGAAATATAAATAATTTATATTAAATTTTTATTTATATATCCGTGTAATTTTTTATTTTACATTAAATTTTTAATTATGAAATTTTATATTATTTTAATTCATCGGTGTTGTTGTAATTTTTTTGTGGGGGTGTTGCATATTGAAAACCACTGACGCTAAAAAAAAACATAACCCGGTGTTTTTTTTGTAAATTTTATTTTACGTACAATATATATAAATTATTTTGTGTGCGATTCAATTGGAAAATTGTTTTAACACAAGGGTAGTTTTATAAAGTCGACTTTATATCATAGTGAATTAAACAAAAAAATGTTGTACATCCAGTACATTGTTGTACATGGATACACATGATAAAGAACCACATACATACACACATTCCCCAATTAATTTTTTAAATATCCCATTTCCTATTATAACAACAACAAAATTGTTTGCCTCCACCTACACGTACAGCATAAGGTAGCTTTAGTTAAAAAAAAAAAAAAAAAAACTGAACACGAAAAAAAAAAAAATAGAAAATTTACAATAATTTATCCAAGTTAATGTCCATTCATTTTAACCTGGTTTAAATTTATGGTTTAATAATATCTGTAAACGAAAGATTTATGATTTTATTAAAAAATAAAAACGAAATTATAATAATATTTTTAAAATAATTTTCCATATTTTCATGTGGAATTTTCTTTATACTCTATCCATACATGAACATGAGTATATGTATGTGTTATGCATATGTAGTCAAGAGAATTTATAAAAGGTTAACAGATTTAAATTAATCGCAAATATGTATGTATACGAGCGTGTAAAATTTGGCTTTACAAATCGATTTAAATACAATAATAACCCAAAAGCACAGTCAAAATTTGTAAACAGAATAGATCTGATGGTCAAATTAAAACCAAAAACATGTAAATTCTAATTAAACATTTTCTTTGATATAAAACCAAAATTATAATTTTCCAATACAATAAACAAACATAATTCATTTTCATTTCGAATTTAGATAAAATAAAACAAAAAATTGTTTCAAAACAGAACAATCAGATGTGGACACACTAATATACGATACGATGATGGCAATCCTTTCTAATATTTGTATTGCTAGAGATTCCTAAATTATACGCAAGTTACTTAGGCTACGGGCCAATTCACGGGTAAAAGTCGACTATTACTTTAATTTTTGGTAAATTCATTTACCCTGTCAAAAACTAGGGTAACGCGAGTACACTAAAGTAAATATTTAACGTTTAGATTGTTCATTTCAAAATGTAATAATCTACGGATTGAGTAAGCTGAAAAGGAACAAAATCACGTATTCCAATTTCAATAAATACTAAAAAGCGACTTTTACCTTAGTAATTGATTTACCCGTGAATTAGTCCGCAGCCTTAATTGTTAAATTTCTTAATTTACGTTCTCTATATTACGGAGCTTAAAATTTCTCAGACACTATCTTTTGATTCCGCTTTAAGCGAAATTCGTCCTTAATCTATTTGAAATATTAAAATCAATTTAACTAATAAAATACTGAATTGAAATTCTGAAAATCAAATATCATTATACAAATTGTTTGAAGCCACTTATAAAAGACTAAACTTATTGCCAAGTTAAATAGCGAAATCACATTCCAAGGATCAATATAGTTCAACGCATACGGCATTACCGGCTATATAGTACTATCGAATGGAGATGACCCTTGAAACGGCCTTGGCCTGTAAAAATCGATACTAGTATTCTTAAGTTATCCTTTTTTAATGGAAGAGCGTACTTAGTCAGCTTCGAATTGAGCTTACTAATAAATTATTTCGTCTTACGGCAGGTGGAGGTGGATAACCACGCTTGCTTTAACTGAAGTAAAACAGCATTTTTGATTATTTTTTTACCATTTAAAGGGGCAACGGAACAGAAGGTTCAGGTCCAATGTAACATGAACTTCAGCTTATGTTTGCCAAATTGTCTGCGATTTCATTACCTTCAATGTCACAATGAGCAAGTACTCACAAAACGGTCACATTGTTATTACGGCAGAGAAGATTTAAAAAATTCTTACAATCCTTCACCAGTTTTAAGATGGTCAACGGATTATTACAAAAAAAAAAAAAGGAAGTACCCAAGCTGCCGGAAGTTCTCAGACTCAGCGATGAGCAGCTGGTACCGAAGCCAGCACTCTGTTCAGAAAACGAGCCATCTTGAAAAAATGCTTGCGATTCAGATATCCGCTTGAGCAAGTTTGGCGAGAACCACATACCTCTCGACGGGTAAACCACCTCGATTGATTTGTAAAAGTTAAATTCAGGCCTGTCATTAAACGTGTCAATTTCTGGCACATCTGGATTAAATACACTAAGAATTAACCTATGTCCCGATATAGTATACCGAATGCATTCCACGCCCCAACACATTTTAAGCGAAACGCCGCTGAGCAAGCTGTGCTAAGAACGAATGACTGTAGCTGGAGCAGAGATAGAATAGACTCCATAGCTAGAAACGGTTTAGCACGTGATGATTTTAAATTGACTACTGGCCACCAAAGCACAGATGCATATGTTAGCATTGGTAGAACCAGTGATATATAAAACAAAGCATTTTGGGTGACAAGCCCCAAGAGTTCCCAAAAGCTCTTCTGCATTGCCAAAAAATCACTGTGAATTTTTGTAGTTTGTAATCCAGATGATACTTCCAAGAGAGTTCATTATCTAAAATAATACCAAGGTGTTTGACGTAGGCTGAGCTATTAATCTTAAACCCAAAAAGAGATGGCACTGAAAATGCATCAGTATTCCTACGTCTAGTGAATATAACTAAGTTAGTTTTAGAGGGGTTCACATGTAAACGATTATTAAGGCACCACTGTTCTACAATGAGAAAAACGCGTTGCGTTAAATCAGAAAAAACATTCAAATGCTTACCAGAAACTGTCAGAACCATGTCATTAAGGGGTGAAAGCACCTTTCTTTGTTGACAACCCCTGGCAACTTTGACTGAAACCGAACTATCATATAGCTCGGAGATAACGGTGTGGGATTTAAGCATAAATTCAATCCATTTGACAATGGTAGGTTCGATACCAAATTTAGTACAGACATTAGTTATCATATTAAACGATGTGAGTACTCACAGGATTTGCCAACTCTGTAAGCATGTTGTATGTTACTGAGCGGAGCGATAATTAAATGGTGTTCTCTGATGAAGCTATCAATAATCATTTCTTAAGATTTGAGAAAGGTAGCTGACAGGCAAATAGGCCGAAAAGACTTGGGTTCGGTATAGTCCAACTTACCAATTTTCGGAATAAAAATAACTCTGCCATTGCTCCAAGATTGTGGAACAAAGCTAAAAGCAATGCAAGCCTGGAATAAATGCAGTAGATGTTCCCTTATAAGGGGAAATCCATGCTGTAATTCAGCAGGACAAATAGAGAGTATACTCCAAAGCAAGACCTCATGATTTATTAATCTGCAGGCTACATCCCAATCGGGAGTTTCACCAATAACGTAAGTGGTTTCAACAATATTGTCGGTATTTAGAGTGCTACAACCCGAAAAATAAGTAGAAAGAAGTAGTTCACCTACTTCTTAAAGGAAGTAAGCTCGCCATTGGGTAGTCGAAGTGAATCGAGTCTACAAGTATTATTTCTACTCAAGGTTTTGCTTAATCTAGCTACAGTAACTAAGCTATTAATTTCCTCACAGAAATTAATTCAGGATGACCTCTGTGCAGATCTTAACGCTTTTTAAACACCATTTGTGCATCTAGGAAGCTGTTCCAGTCAGCCTGAAGATTAGTTCTCCTGGTTTTCTTCTTCAGCCTCCTATTGGTTTTCCTTAACCTTTTACGATCAGAACACCAAAAAGGTGTGTTCCTAGTTATATGATTAATGATAAAGGGACACGAAATCTCGAATGCTGTTGAAATTGCTTTCGACAGAAGCCTGCAACTCGAATTATGGATAGTCCGAGCCAGTATTTAATAATGGGTTTCACAAGTTTCTACAACAAAATAGTAAACTATATCCATTGTTTTTTTCTACTTGGCCTACTCAAGGACTCTCCCAATTGTCTCTCGCCGTTTGCCTCGATTATAGGTTCTATTTAATTCGAATCCTAGCTTTAACCACTGTGCTGAATTTTGAAAAATCATCATAATTTCTATTGAAAATTCAATTTTATTATTTATTTTTTCGAATTTTAAAACTTTTAGGTTTTCAAAACCGAGTTAAAATTCAAAATTGTAAGTTGTCAAAGTTAATTTCGTATTTGGATTATCAAAATTTCAAAAATTTTGAATAAAATTTTCAAAAA
The DNA here is from genome assembly GCA_951394425.1 of Tipula unca. Taxonomy (NCBI): domain Eukaryota; kingdom Metazoa; phylum Arthropoda; class Insecta; order Diptera; family Tipulidae; genus Tipula; species Tipula unca. The sequence goes on from OX596381.1 coordinate 215,656,375, forward strand.
TGTTGATTGCCAAATTCAAAATCGAATTTTGGAAAATTCTAGGTTTTAAGTAATTTTTTCGAATCTTGGAAAAATTTTAAATGTTTAATATGAATTCAATGTCGTGGATTGATTATCAACTCATTTCAGATTTAATGCTGTAATTTTGATAAATTCAGTCTTGTAAGTCCTTTTAAAAGCTTACTACTTGCGCATTGTATTGACTGCTTGTTACATCATTGTCAATCATAATGAAATTGTGGAATAAGATAATTTAATTTCAGCCTTAAGATTTTTCTCGCATAACAAACTGTGCAAGCCATTGAGATTTTTGTAGCAATTTTTCACCTTGACCATTTTTGTTTTGTGAATGGAAAGAAATTTTGAAAATTTTATCTCAAAATGTATCAAATTTTAGAATTATTTTCATTTATAACTGAATTTAGTTTCTCAAAAAACCACAGAGCTAATGATATGCTGCACCTACAGTAAAATGGGTCCTGAGGACCCTTCGGGATACTACCCGTTTGTAGATCAACATTAGCAACTTCAACTGTTGATACCGTTTTAAGTTCATTCACCAGAACCGTCTTCTTAATTTGAAAGGATCTAGCAAAGGAGTTAGCTGCAAATAAAACCACAAGAGCTTTTACTTTAGCAAATTTTAAAAATAGTAATCAAGTAAGAAAGACTTACAGACAGTATATAGTTCATGTAGCTGCAGTGTGTCTAATATCCAAAAATCGCCGAATTAAAAATTCTGAAGGTTATGTGTTCAAAATGTTAATAAACAAGTTGGTAATGCTCATGAAAGAAGAGGGGGGAACAGAAAATCAGAAAAATACAGTGATAAGCTACAAGCCGTAAAGGATTTCATAAATAGCTTACACTTCGTAGAGTCGCATAACGAAGTACACTAAAAAAATTATGGACTTCTTATAATGATACAGTAGAGGAAAATTTAAAAGTTCGGTACAACTACTTCCGGAACATTTTCAATTATAATTTTAATATAAATTTTAAAAGTCCTGCCACTAATGAATATTCATGCCATGTTCAGAATACATCAGATTAAGACACGAAATTCAAGAAAAAGTAGGAGCAGAAAAGGTGCAGTTCCTGGCTGAAGAGGAATCCATTAGTAATAAAACTCTCCTCCCATAGTGAAAGAAATCTGGTATTGCCCAAAGTAGCAGATCAAGAAGCTTATTATAGCCGATACTGCATAATCCAGCCAGAGGAATACGAAGAGAATTTTGTTCTCAAAAATACGGAACAGTGAGGAAGCTGCCAGTTGTGCAGATTTTGAATTGGAAAAATGCCCTAATTCCAATTATAAAGCAGCCTGATACTCTACACTTTAAGTTTAACCCAGTTAAAAGAATGATATTGAGAAAATCTGGAACAAAATCTGTAATCGTTAAAGGGAAGGTTCATTACAGATCTGATATTGGGGCTTATAAATCTATAATGAAAAAAGGAAAACAGTTTTCTAACATTAATTTAGAGCTCCTTTCGATTGGTGTCCCGGAAAAACGAGAAAAACTAAGTGACGTTGATGCCCTTCTCAAAAATCATTTTGGAGAGAATTGGCGAGATCGTGATGACTTGAAATCCAGCGATATTCCGTTTCTTGTGTGGCATATCAAGAATTGAAATATTATCGATGTAAACACTTGTTCAATTGTCTTTGTAACAAAAAGTTTTGCAAATCACGCCCTAATTTGGAGCTGAAATTGTTACTTGGGGAAAGAATAAAAAATGTACCTATTTTGTTAAAAACTTTTGTTCAACTTGGACCTCATAAAAGATTATAGGTAAATCAAACTTCAATTTTCGTCGCGTTCACAATTTCAGGCTCTTCGTGTATGGCACACAAACTACAATCTTCGTCACCCTCCCAATTTTACTTTCTTCTTGAACTTTTAGGCAGATCAATATTTTTAGAAAGTTTTCCTTAAGATTTATTTCTCTGTAGAGTTCGTACCATTAGTAGGGTTTACCATAATACTTTTTTTCCGATCCCCCGGACTAATCAACCACAACTCTACATAAACAATACCAAAAATATGTATCCACGTTATTTAAAATAAAATATATTTTTATTAAATAGGCCGCCATCTATTGAGCAATAGATTAACAATATAAATAGCAAAACAAAAATTATAAAATTCACGCCGTGTTTGAATCCATAAACATAATTTTATATTTGTTTAAATTATTATTAATGAGACCGACATCCATTTTATCCAGAACTGCAAAATAGAATTTTATTTGAATTACAAATAGCAACACAAAAGTTACATTAAAAAAAAAAGGTTTTATACTAATTTTGATTGTTTCAAATTATAGTGATCATCTCCCAAAAACCAAATAAAAGATGAATGCTAATGAAAATTCCAAAAACAGTAAAAAAAAGCTTAAATTACACACAAAAATTAAAACAGTGCAGTAAACCTTTCATCAGCAGAAACCACATGGTCGTGTATAAAGCTTACCTTACACATTTTTCATGTATTTACTGTGTAATACATGGTGCGTGTGTGTGTATGTAGGGATGATGTGGTGGTGAAAATTTGAAAAACAAAATATTAAATAATGTTTCCCGTTCAATAAACGAAAGTGTTGAGCATTATGATTTATTGAAGTTTATGTGTGTACATACGTATATATGTATTTCCTTATATGTACTTAAAAGAAAATATGTGTATGGGAGGAAGACAATTAAATAACAAAAACAAAGTTGAATTATTACCAAAAATTTTCCGTTTTATTTTTATTGAAAACCGATCGATACCGCTCGCTTTTATTTGGGGTTCGGTGTACATATTTTTATTGAAAGTTGAATCAAAGCTTTTGTTATTTTTTTTTTTCGAAACGAAAATATACTCGACGTGAAAGGGTCAAGGTTGCGATTTTTCGGGCTGTTCTTCTTTACTTTTATTATGATTATTATACATTTGTTTGTGCTTTTTTTATCCTTAAATATTATGTATCCCATTTTTTTTTTGGCAGATAAAAAAAAATCCTTTTATTTTTACTGTTGTTATCTGCAATAAACCAGCAAAAAAAAAATTCAAACAATACTTTTTAGAACAGCAAGAGAAAACCTCAAATCTTTCAACCAAATAACAAAAAGCTTGTATGTGTAGTTTAAAAAAGCAACAAAGAATTGACTTTTTGGGAGATCGATAAAAAAAATATTTTCTCTTGGTTTAAGGGTATATTTCCTGATTGTTTGAAGTGAAATGTTTTTGAGCTTTCATTTTTTTTTTACTGGGGGTGGTTTTATTTATATTGATGTAATAATTTTTTGATATTCATTGATGCTCTGTATATAGGGCGATATAGATAAATATTTTTACTTGAAGGGTTAAAATAGTATCATAAAAATTTGATTTTCTGTTGTTGGATAAAAAAAAGCAATTGAAATTTTGTCCTAAAATTGTTTTATAGTTTAAAGTGACAACTTTCACATTTATTATAGAAGGTGGGCACAGCATATATTCCCTCTCCAATATTTTGTTTTTTGTTTCATAATTTATTTTCTAGGATTATAAAATTAAATCATTAATGACCTGATTTTTATAATTGATACAACACAACAAAAAATTCTCAAAAATGAAATATGTATTAAGAAATCAAATGACAAATTACAAGACACAAAAAATAAAAATAAATTTAATTAATTAAATAAAATTAATATTTTTATTTATTTTATTTAATCTTAGCAAATTTATTTATATATATTTCAAGCTTATTTTTGTGACAAATTTACATAATACATAAATTTTTGATGTATTACATTAGTATATAGACACAGTATAATTATGGCAAAGGTATTCATCATTGTTATCAAGATTTGTGTGATGATGGAATAATGGATATGTAAAGTTTTAATTCCCAACGGCTTAGAGATAGCTCATTTCGTAATCTGATGGTCAGGTAATTATACTTAAAATTTTCGACCAAATTTCGCAGAATCAATTTGTCCGCAGACAAATACTCATTTTGTTTATAACAAAAATCACTTTGTACAATATCTGAATTCTTATGAATTTAGACTATTTTTTTTTTGTTAAATGTACATTATGTACCTATTTATGTATTTGTTACACAGCACTATTCAAAATATTAAAGCACATCTTAAACCTCTTTCACAAGAAAAGTTCTATTTACTTAAAATCTTAATTTATTATTCACTTTCATGTTCCCCGCTATGTGCATGGATATTATACAAAAAGTGTGAATCGTATATATTTGCCTTAAATTGTGTGGTTTTTGTTTAAAAAGCACACATAACACGAAAGCCCAACAACACCAACCAAATATCAACTTAATTTATTTTCATTTTCCAAAAAGAAATTTAAAATAAAAAATCTACTTTGAATTTTATATTATATTTTATGTTTGTGTCGTCTGTACATACATTTTTCTCTCCCCCTAGCTGGAAATCGAAAAATTGTCACACCAATCTTGAAATGGAAAACTGCATTAAAATTATATGTACGTATGTACATACATATATACATACAGTGAAGACAAACTATATGAAAATAAAATAAATAAATAAGCAAAGTATTTTGTAATCTCTAGAAAAACATAAAAAATATAAAAGTTTTTGTCGAGTAAAGAAACTTAAAGAACAACAACAACAGCGGCAAGACCGAAAGCATAAATTCATCTTATGTTTGTGTTTGCTTTGTGGAAGCTTATTTGAATTTTTGTTTTATACTCGTGGCGGAATGAGACTTAATATTACGGAAAATGGAAGGGAACACCATAAAAGTGTTAATATTTTCCTTTTCCGTTTTAAATTATCATCACACCTATCAGAATCATAAATTTTAAATATGTTCTTCCTTTTTAAATAATTAAATAATTAAAATTGAGGATAAAACGTCTTATATACAATGTACATAGGTACAATAAGACCATTTACATGGTACCGTGTCATTTGCATTTTGTATGTTGATTTAAGACTTTAAAAGGAAATATTATTTTTGAATGAAAGCCAACATTTTGCAATGAACAAATTTTAAATGACTTGTTGGGTCATTTATGTTGAATCGACTATACATTTACGAAGAGATATAATTCCGTAGGTCTATTATTTATATTTATTTTTATTAAGTTAAGTTAAAACTTAAATTTTAAAAAATGAAGTTGATCCTGTTCAATTGGTTTTTTAACCAATTTCCCAAATCTTCACGTCGAAATGAGTCTGGAAGAAAAAAATCTAAATAACATTTTATAAATTTTATTTCTAAAAAAAAATATAAGCTTATAAAGCTTTCGTTTTAAACCGCTCATAATTTACTATTTTGAATACCTGGAATGTTGATTATAATTTCGGCAAACCGCTGAAATATTGTACTTGATTGCCGATGGTCCAATATTTGGTTGTTTAAATAATATGATTCAAGCAAGTTTTGGGTGATTTAATCAAATTATCAATTCAGCCACAAATAGCCTAACATAATAAACTGCTAACACAATGGAATGCAAATATATTGGCTCAATTATATTAGAAAACAGTGCGCTTTGAAGCCCTAGCACATTCCATCGATACATTTTATCCAAACATGACATATTCTATAGTCGTTGTCATGGTAAGATACCATCCCGTTTGAATATCATCACTACATTTTGCCGGAGTGGTACATTTCAAGTTGAGAATATAAGTAATCTATTAAACATTTGCGCGATACAGTTTCTGCGTATTAATCATTCATTACACCATCTGATTTACTTAAGCGTGTTCACCGTTAACACATTTTGTGCCAGTAGTCACAGGTATCACTTCGGGATTATTTATTCCCTATAGTCATGATTCAATTTCTACTATAAATAGCTTGAGTGAAGCCAAAGAAAGTTTCGGCCACATTCCCAGTCCATTTACGCTGTTTATAAACTACTTCCGTAATTTGAAACAATCGCTAACAAATTTGTATTAAATAATTTGTTCGAATAGATGATCAACTGAACTATTTTTCATCTACACTAAAATAATTGAAAAGTTTTAATAATTCTGGAGTCAACAATGATTTCAACAATAAGTTTCCGCAAGTTGGCCAACTCTCTAATTTTATCAAATTTTAAATCGGCTGCCTGAACATGAGGTATTGGTAATTGGGTTCGAATCCCAATAGGCATTGATTGAATAAGTCGCATAGCAAATTAAAATAAAATTACATTTGGAAATTTTGGCATTTCCAGACACTGAAAATTCTAAAACTCTAATTACGAATATGTGCGAGGTTACACGAGATTAACTATTATCTATAATCGAGATTAGGAATCAAATTTGACGTTTAAAATTGTTAATTTTAACTCTGTTTTAACAGAGTAAATTTTTTAAAACTTTTAAATTTCGTATTTAAATTTTAAAATATAAAACATTTTGAACGTTTTCAAACGCTTATGATACTCTCCAAGTAAACTAGAATTTTGGGACATTATACTCAAATTTTGAAATATCATCCGAATTAAAAATTTTCAAATTTTCTTAAACCTTTAAAAGTGATCAATAATGTTTAGAAAATTCCCATACCAAAACATTCACGTGGTAAAACTTTGATGAATCCAGCATATAAGAGGATTTTGAAAAATTTATAAAACTATTTGAATTTTAAATTGAATAAATTTCCATCTTAAATATTAGAAAACTCCTCAAATTCCCAAAAATAAAAATAAAATTGTTTCTTTTTAAATTAGTTTTAAATTAATCAAAATAAGAAATTAATTTTGACGTTAATAATTTTAATTTTAATTCGGTTTTGAAAAACAAAGAAAATCTTTAAACCATTCCTCCAATTTTTCCACTGTACAAAATTAACAAATTAAGAGAAAGTTTAAGTAGGGGTATTTTGGGCAATTTTCCATCGAAACTAAGATTCAGCATATCAGTCGAATTAGAAAACAGCACAGCGATTAAAAAACTATAGAAGTCGGATGCGAAAGAGATTCAATCAAACCAAGTACAAAAATAACAATCAAAAACCAATTCAACATGTCGGATGAACAAGGTATACTAGATGATTTTTGGTAGAAATTTGTTGGGGAACCCTTTATTTAATACAGGCTGGTCCCAGGGCCCAGAATGCGCATAGTGCGGAGCTGCCCACAGAGCTTCAGGATATTGATATTTTGGTGCTTAAAACTGGGTTTCAAGAAAAAATCTGGTTCATAGAAATATGAAAATGTCATCAGTTCCCGTTAAAAGTTTAAAGGATAATTATTGATTAGAAATAGTAAGATTATCAGCACAATTGTAGAAAATGATATTTTATGCTGGGATTTTTTTTTTTATTTCATACAGGTCCGTCTTTAAATTGGCCATCTGCACACTGCATAGCTCCATGTTAGTCTGTACATCGTTAATTTTATGAAATGTGGGATTCGAACCCAGTAGCTTCTGATCCAAACGCCGCAGCTTTCGCTATTTGCTCGGTAATTTGCAAGGTAATGCAACTGTTCTATTTATTTATTAATTTTTTAATTTATTTATCAATTTCAACAGGATGAAAAAATCCTTTTTTGATTACAATTTTACAATACAATATTAAAATTTTGGTTTGATTTTCTTTTTAAAAAAACATGTAGATAAATTAATATCAAACACATCAAAATTATCATTAAATTGTCGACAATAGCCAGGACTGGTGCGTAATTAGATTTAAACGGCGACAAATAAATAAAATGTCTGGCCCGAGCAGGATTACAGGGTGACATGAATATCAGCAATACATCTGTTTAGCATATCAGCGATGAATATTGAAGCAGATAATCAAAACATATTCCAAATAAAACCGAACAATACAAAGTTTTAATTGAGTGTGAATTACGAAAATCCATAGTGATACGACGAATGAAGCGAAGTAGACAACTCCCTTTAAATGTCATAGCTCGTTTCAGCTGGTGATTGCCAATAAGAATGATATAAGTGAAGAATAACTTATTTTTCCTGAAGAAACTTATAATCATAATGCACTCTGCATTTCATTACACTGTTACGCGCTACATACATTTTTAAATATTTTCAAATCATCTGATGGATTCAATCCAATTCAAATATAATTTACTCATTCCAAATTTATCTAGTTTGGCAAGGAAGCAGCTCAAACGGAGGTGAATCAATTGCCTTCGCAAAATATTTGGAATCTACTTCAAGCTGACTTGTTGAATGGAAAGCATTAGACAATTCAGATGTTGAACTTAGGAGGTTTGCAGTGATCTGCAATGTAACTTGTCGTTTTTCCGATTGGAGAATGCGCATTATAATTGACTTCTTCCATAACATGGAAATTTCAATGATATCATCATTGTATTCTTTGTAGACTGACTGGAAAAATTCATTAAATAATTTACATAAGTCCTTAATATTACAAGTATCATTTAGTGACATCATTTGGATATAATCTGAACTTATATCAGTAATGATAAGTGAGTATTGTCATCATAAATCCAATTCGACAGCTAAAGTAAAGTGAAAGGGGATTATAATAGGGATTTAAGCTGTTTGTTTTGTGTACTTCGTCTGGGTTTCCGGCGAATTTAAGGGCAAGTGGTAACGTAATAATTTGCATCCTAAGAAATGTTCTATCTAAAAAGAACTACAAGTGTTCTTATGACAATTATTTCGGTTCCGTTAATTCTGGAGCTGAAAGATATTTTAAGTATATGTCCAGTTCGCCGAAACCGTATTCCTATTTATTGATGACCGACGACAAAAGCTGGAAAAAAAAGTATCGGGGATTTTCACAAGAACTTGTCGGTGAAATAGATGTATCTTTAAATGAGTGCGCCGTATTCGTTTTAATTCTTAAATTGACCAAAATTGCTGTCAAATCATGGTGGACGGTACATATTTATCGAAAGCCTCAAGTTAAACCGAATAAATTGAATCAACTAAAGCAGTAACGCCACTCAATTTAGAATTACAAATTTTATCCCAAGCCAAAATAAAATTAGATTAAAATTGTAATTTACGTTTGGTTGAGTATTGTCGATGAATTTATAAAAAGTTCTTGGCAGTCAATGTTGTAACTAATCCACAATTAGGAAATTAATTAATTTATAAACAATCAGTTCACCAACATAAACCCAGAACATTGAAATCACCTTTACACATATGATGTTTGGTATACGTTACAATGGGATACAAAATAATAAATATAGCTTAGAGGTTTATGAATCATATTACATTACAGTCCAATATGTCATAATTATAATACTTACAGTCATGATCATGAATACGTTTAAGTGTATCAATCTCAAATTTATTATTTATGTACAGCATCATACCATCATCACATCACTAACGCCTTTGCACATACGAGAAACAAAATCCATTTTAAATGTTCAACAATGCGCAGAGTAGAATCAAGACCACCGCTACCAATAATAATTTTTTGGGAATTATTATTGTCGATGATTGAGTAGATGCAATAGACTCAGCCAATGTAGGTTTATTTTTGGATTTCAATGTAGATGCATATTATGCAATCTATGTTTTGGTTCTAGGATAATTTCAATGTTGTACATACGAGTATCTAAAACTATCCCAGTCGTGTATCTAAAAATTCGAACTTATGATTAAAATCGCACACAACTTGTGATCATGGCAATGCTTTAGAAAGGATTTAACAGATTATAATTTATTCAGCTTGTGAAACTCGATAAAAATCCTGTGTAATGCATTTGTGAATTTATAGGGAATGCTTTAATATATATGTGTACAAAAAACCATGTGGATCCCAATAAATCATTCAAAAAAGTTATGGTATAGTAAAGTTAATTTTTACCGAAAAATTTATAAATGTGAACACTATGGATTAGCCAAGATCTGTCAATCAAGTAACGCTTTTATTCCTGATGCAGCTGTTTTGAGGTTGTCGATAAATTTGCCTCAATACTACAAAAATACAAACAAGTGTTAAAAATTCTGAAGTGTGCATCACATGACTTTATCACAGAAACGTGTCTAGACGGTGGTTAATTTGTCGTGCTCAGCAAATATCTCAGGATTTTCAGGAAACAATTACTCTCCGTTAAATTCTAATTTATTAGAGCTGTTAAAATTAGTAATTAACAATAATTTAAATTTCATAAAAAACCATCTGAATGTGATTTTAAAAAAATCCTTTAATAGTATATCGTTATGATTGCCACCAGCATCCCTGGTCCAAGTGATGTTTTACATAATTTTCTAACCTCTAATCCATATCTACAAAAAGACTACGAATACTTGTCAATAAAAGCCCAATTTAAAATTTTTATTATGGAGTTTTTTTTCAAATCACCTGGACCGATGCTGGATGGTGGATGAAAAAAATTTTAATTGGGGTTATGTCATATGATATATCAAATGAAACGGATTTTTATAATCAAACTCGTGGTATACATTTATTGATCAATTATGAAAATTATTAATTAAATATTAATTTGCAAAGCGTTTTAAAAAATTAAATTCAGATTAAGATTTTAACGAGATGATATAAGAGGGTTTTTTCAAAATTACGTCAGATTTTTAGAAATTTAAATTATTTTCAATTGCTAGTTTAAACGGCTCAAATAAATTCACAATTGACAGATAGTATTCTCTCCTGATTGTCCTATTGATGAGATATTTGGTGAGCAATGAAAAATTAATCTCCTTGTGGACACGTTTATTATTAAACACAAAAACTTAGGCGTTGGATTCGAAAATGCTAAAAATATTCTAAGTCATTGAAATTGTCTACATTACGCTGACATTGTCTACATGACGATAAATATTACCAGGTCACCTACGTAACATTTTACGTTGACAACTGCGTGGATGACTTCGTGTAGTCCACCTCGCCCATCCCTGGTAGTTTCATTTAAAGCATCCAAAGTGATCGAAATAGAGTTCATAGTTACCTTTTAAAAAGCAAATACACTCACTACAATGCCATACGAAATTAGGAATTACAGATATCAATTTCAATTTTACATTACAAATCCGACTGAATACCAATTTCGGTATGACAAGGTAATGTATATCTTGCGTTTTCGTCAGTAAATCTCTTTACCACAAAGATTGTTGTTTAACAGAATCAAAGGCACTGGAAATGCTTTGAGTATTGTGTTTTTAATGTACTCGTATATCATCTTGGCATTAAGTATCTTTTGACTGTCACACATAATTACAACCGTCTCTGTTTCAATAGAAATAGGTTGCAGATTAGTTAGAAAATTAGATATGATGGAAGAACCATCATTAACATATGTTTTTAGATAGATCGTGCTCGGTGTTTGTATACCTTACAGTCTGATTTGGATGAACGTTTAGGCAGCGGTGTATTCAGAATATGTATAGGAATATAATAATGTCGCCTATACCATTTGATGATACATTTCGCAATAATTTTATATATAATGGTCGAACCGAAAATATGTTGGAAAAGGCGCCATTCAACTTAATGAGATAAAAATGGTAAATAAAATTAGCATTTCGATATTTTGTGTCTCTCATCGAACTATACACCGTATCAGTATTAAAACTATGTATAATGTATAAGAACAGATTTTTGTTTTTTGTTCAATTGGTATAGTCCAGTGGAAAAAAAAAATTATAGTGACAGTTGGAAAGTTATTTTATTTTCCACTTTCTTGTCTCCACTCTTGTTTAAAGACTTCTTATCTCGCAGAATGTTGAAAAATCATTTCACAAAGTTTAATTTTTTCCCCGTTTCATATTTTCTAAATTAAATTAAATTATTTTTTTTCGTTACGAAATGAAAACTTTCGAAACTTTATTTTTTGTTTTTCAATTTTTTTTTTTTACGTCTTTGTTTGAATTTAGTTTTTTATCATGTCTTTTAAAAATTGTTGCTGATATATTTGTTATTGTTGTTGTTGTTATGTTATTTTTACTTTTCAATTTCATTCCTTAAACGTCGACATAAAAATTATTTTGCTATGTATATATACTTATGTGTCTTATATTTATTTATATTTTATCTTTATGACACTTAAATAATTTATTATAAAAATTATGTAGTTGACAAATCAAATAGCAGAAGAAAAAAAAAGCTTTCGGTTTATTTGCTGTGGTTGTTGTTGTGTGAATAGAGCAACAACAGAGTTGTGTCTATAAATATGTATATATTATGTATGTATACGTAAATAGAGAGTGGAAAAAAAAACAAGAAAATGGGAAAAACTGTTAGAAAACTTACAGCATAATTTTGATATTTCCTAAGGGTCTATAAAATTTTTATGTCGTGAAAATAATTTTCCAAAAATGGAAAATAATAAAAAAAAAAACTTCTTCAATGTCTGTTTATGTTAGATTATTTGTTTTTGGAAAAGTATGTCATTTCTTAGATGTATATAGATGGAGGCGAGAAATTTATAGAAACAAAGTTTTTATGCGGAAGATTAGATTCAATATCGGGATTTGGTGCGGTACTGCTTCGTAACGATCAAATTATACATAATTTTTTTTTGTTCATGTATACAATATATTTTAATTAGATAACGATCGCATTTACTGCACAATAACTGTATAGCGGAAGATGAACGCAAAAACCTACTATATACATTCTAACTCTTAAAAATAACAAGAATCTACCCCAAACAAAAAAACGAGAAAAGCTCATCATTTTCAATTTTTCATTCAAACAACAAACAAAAACAGAACAAAAAAAGCATCTGCAGTATAATAAAGTACGGAAACAACAACAAGTTTTAAAAAAGCTCTTACATAGTACAGAGTAAGCAGCAACAAAAAACCAATTGAAATAATTTAAAGTTTTTTGATATTGCTTTTGAAATTTCATTTTTGAATAATATATTTCATATACTCGTACATATGTTAATGAATACGTTGCGGAAGGGCTTCAAATATGTATACATGTTTGGTATAGTATACGTATATATATATATATATATATATATATATATATATATATATATATATATATATATATATATATATATATATATATATATATATATATATATATATAGTGTACATAATTATAGATCAAATCTAAATTGTATTTAATTTTAAAGTTATCTAATTATTTTCAAGTTATATACATATGTATACATACTTATATAATTTTATCTATTCCATCGCAAACGGTAACGAGAAAAAACAAGCAAAGCAATTACTGTGCTTGACTGACAAAAAACAGAATAATAATTACAAAGATAAGAACACAATTTTTTTCTTGTTGTTGTTGTTGCTGAGCTTTAAAGGAAAGGTCAACAATTATTCCAACACTTATACATATTCTAAAGAATGAAAACCTTTTTTTTTTATTCTCGTTTGGTTTGTACGATAAAGACAATGGTTTATATATACAAAAAAAAAATAAAAGCTTTTCTTTTGAATTCGCCTTCTCAAGGGGTCTTTGTTTCGAGGCGATCATCATCGAAATAATGTGAAATTACTGTGAAATAACACCTCGGTCTTATAAGCTTCTTAATTTTTTGTTCATTTTCTTCGTTTTTATATAATTCTGTACGAAAAAAAGTTGATACAAGTTTCATTAACACTTGGGATTTTGTACATATATACGTATATCTGAAATACCCTTTTTTTATTGAACTGTAAACATATTTCTCCGTATAGATCCGGTAAAAGCTTTGCTCGTCTATATCGATAATAATTGAAGATATCGCATGTCAGTTTCAGTATCATACAATAACTCAATTAAAAAAATAAAATAAAATCAATTTAATAAATTTTTTTTTTAAGAATAGAGTAGAAAAAAGCTTTTACAATTTTTCTGTAAAAGAAACGAGGAAAATTGATGTGAAAATTAAATGAAAATTATAGTTTCTATTATCTTAAATTTATTACTATATATAGAAAATAATTCTGTTGCTATATTATGTACATACATATAAAGTGCAACCCAGACTCAAATTGAATTGTTGTCGAATCGATTAGTCTAATAAAAATCTTTAGAGAGGGGAGCTACTAAATTTCAGGTGATAATTTTCCCATAGCACCAACCACACGCACACATTCACACCATCGATGTTCGATGATTTTGTTTTTACGTTAGAATGAAATTTTCTTCATCATCTCATCATCATTTTTCATTGCTTGATTAATTTAATAAAATAAAAAATTAACGTTCAATGTGGTTTAATTTAATGTTGTTGCGTCATTGACAATAAGACATCCAAGTTAAAATAATTAATATTTTGAGTATACACACTCAAAGAAAAATATCGGTCAAAATGATAAAATCCAAGGTAATCTTTACAAAATTTTCATTAATATACAACAAATTTAATAAAATATTTGTACATTTTATAACAAATAACTGCAAACTGCAAAACCAGTAGCTAAAGTCCAGTAAGTGCATCCATAACCAGAAAACCACCACAAGAGTTTCGTCAAAAACAAGAACAAATTGGAGGCAAAATAATCACCCTTCAAATAAACTACAACAAAGATGGGGAGAGCCGAAAAACCAAAAAACATTTGGAAGCTAAATTCGAAACTCTATAAGAGCACTTTACGTTGAATACGTAAAAAAAGATGAGGAAATTCAAAACAGTATGCCACCACTCGATCAAAGTCATTCATATATAGCATCGCAAGAACAACGATTTCAAATACTTACAAAAAATATATCGATTATATGTGACACCGGCTTCACGACGGTCCACAATATACGGCAACACCGCAATCCGCTCTTGAGTTTATCCTTCCACCATGAAAAAATTGATGTTCATCAGACAAGCGAAGTTTTAGATGCACCATAAAAGGGAACCGGGCAAACTAACAACAACAGATCAATGAAGCAAATGCTTAGAAGACAAAACATCAAAATGCGGGAATTGTACAGAGAAATTGACAATGCCAAAGAAATTCTGAAAACTCAACAAGGGAAACAAGCAATGCAATTCTCTCTACGATACATGAAACGTGCCATGGAACAGATCATCGACAAGCACGACGAAATATGTGTCGAAGCATCAAATAATGATCAAGACGAGTTGGAATTGTTCATAAAAAAGTAAAGGGTGTCCCAAAACTAACGCAAGATTTGAATTTGCCGCCATTGGTGCAGTAAAGTGTTGGCCACCCCAAAAAAAAAATAATTTGACAGCTGAGAGGTTAGGGTTATTAAAAATGTAGCGTTACACGATAGAACAACGTATTTTCATTATTGAAGAATATCTTAAAAATAATGAAAGTATGGTAGCCGCAGGTCGAAAATTGCATACAAAATATGGTCGGAATAGTGTTTTAACTTCGTCAACTGTTAAGAGATTAATTGAAAAATTCAAGGAGACTGGATCAGTTGGAGACGCTAAACACACTGGTCGTCCAAAAACAAGCCGTTCAAATGTCAATATCGAACCAGTGCGTGAGATTGTTGGTGAAAATCCAGGAACATTAATTCGGCGTCGTGGACAAGAATTGCAAATTTCAAGAAGCTCTCTGCAGCGTATACTCACTAAAGATCTGTGTTTCGTGCCACAATCAACATTTTAACACACTTCTTTCTACCTCAGATTCAACAGGATGGTGTCACATGCCATACAGCCCGCGAAACAATTCAATTAATGCATGAGACATTTCCTAGTCGTGTACTCTCTCGTTTCGGTGATCAAAATTGGCCCCCTAAATTTTGTGATTTAACACCATTAGATTTCTTTTGATGGGGTTATTTGAAGTCAAAAGTCTATGTGAATAAGCCCACAACCACCCGTGCAATACACGGGGAAATTAAACGCGGGAGCGAGGAAGTTAAACAGGAAGTTAAACAAAAATCTAGGAATGAAGAATGAATATATATAAATTTCATTGAAGAATACATCATGTTAGGTCATATGGAAGTAGTAATGTTATTTTTTGCCACACCATGCAGTGATGAAACAAGACAGATCAACAACCAAGTTAAGAGTGTTTTTTGATCCTACTGAGATGGATAAAAAATAAATTCGTATTTAAAGCCGACATCAAGAAGATGTTTAGATATAGGTGAGACCGCACCTCAGAGATCAAATTTACCAATTAATACTATGGGGAGTCCAACAAGGCACAATCAGTACTTATAACATGAAAACGGTGACATATGGATCGGCAGCATGTACATTTTTGGCCACTAGAGTTCTTCATCATTTAGCACAAGATGACGGTAAACAATATCCAGCAGCACAAAAGGCACTCACTGAAGATTTTTATGTTGCGAACACAATAGAACAAGCGGTATCAGTGCAATAACAATTAATAATGAAATTAAGGCAAGGCGATTTTAACCTAAGAAATGAAGTAGCAACAACCAAGAGATACTCAAAACCATATAAAAGGAACATATAGGCGAATGCAGCCATACGATAGAAATTGGCGAAACGATTAAAACCTTAGGTATCATTTGGAATCCTAGAGAGGACATATTTTAAAATCAAATCATTGGATACTAAAGCACATGTTACTAAGAGGAATGTGTTCTCTGAAACATCCAAATTGTTTGATATAATAGCCCGCGTTATCGTAAAAGCAAAGATTACCATGCAGCACCTATGGACATTAGGTTTAGACTGGGATATACAATGACAATTAGATGAACACTCAATGACATTTTTGAAGCTATTGCATCCTCGTAAATGGTTAAATGTAAGTAGCACAGTGCTACAGCAGCCCCTTTGGAAATCCCAAATCTATCGGCAATATCTCTGTAGCTATTTTGGTTTCCTAATGTCCATATTGTCATTGACAATGCCAATTCAGGGCCAATCTTTGGTCTTCTCCGTGTCGAAGGAATTGCGCTACACAGTTACACCAAAAACTTCTAAAATGATTAATACAAATAAACTTTTATTTATTCCTGAACTGAAAGCTCATTTTCGACATGCAAAAATGTGATTGAAATTGGAATTTCCACAATATTTTTTGAGTTGAATAATAATCTTTGTGCTAAAATTAGTATTAACTTTCTTCTGAGGTTTTTTCTATTTATTTTAATAACACTCGAGCGCAAAAATTTTTGCCGCGATTCAATTAATAATTCGAACACATTATTTCTTCTATCTATTTGCGCTTCTAAGTTTTACAATAAAATAACAATAAATTTACATAATTAGAAAAAAGAAATGTCAATATTCCCTACAGGTAGGCATCCGAACGCGGTTTTACGCTTACCGGCTTACTTTATGCAATATTAGCTGCGCAATGACTGAATTCTGGACCGCACCCATACATATATGATAATATGTAAATTAACGAGTTCGTTATTCTTCAAAAACCAAACTAAAACTAACTTTTCTAAATATATGATTTTCTGAATTATCATGGAAAAATCTTAGGAAGCTAACAACATAACGACGTTAACACCAACATGATTTTGGGTCCGAGCTATTTGAAATATTGTCCAATATTGGAAAAAGTAGGGGATTAAGGGGTTTAGGACAACCATGGTTCGTTTGACTTTATGTAGGTCGATTATATGTTTATTCTGAATTTTCTTGGGAAAAGCCTAGGAAGGTAACATCATAATAACGTATATACCAAGATGTCATTGGATTTAAACTAACCGAAAAATATTTCATTCAAAAATTATTTTATGCAATTTGTACTCAATCTCGAAACATGTTAAAAATCGAATTTAAGGATGAACTATCCAATTTGCATTTCGTCCCTATCAGTATCAATCAGATTAAAATGGCATTTTTGGATAAAAGCTACTAAATTTTTGTTTAGATTTAAGTGTAATACTTACAAATACAAATCATAGCTTTTGTAAATGGATTTAAGTAGTTATTAAATATCGCTGGTAATGTTTGATAGCATAAATGCTTTGAATATAAAATTACCAATCGAACTATCAAAGTTATTAAGTGTCTATTCAACATCAGACACACACAAAAATTAGTCGATAAAAAAAAAATTCCAATCATTTCCAACATTATGTTTATATTGTGTTGATTTTCTTATATTCAAGTGATAAGTCAACATAAAAGCACAAAAAAAAAGAAAATCCGTATAGTATAAAGGAACAACATTATATATACTTCGGTATCACTCAATATCTCGAACGGATATATTGATTCAAATTAAATTGCTTTTAATTTGAATAGACACAAATTGTCAAAATAGAATGATATTTTACATGTTTACTTTGCTATTAGAGCCATTTTTCAAATACCACATAAAAAAACAAGCTTAAAGTGCCCTCATTTATATGCTAACACTTTTGGGTCAAATTTAATCGTTTTGTTATCGGAATAACAAAATTATGAATTGGATACTGATTTTGACCCGAAAAACTCGTATGCAAATATTTTAAAGTATATATTTTTTTTAAAAGCTTTTGTAAAGTAAACAAAATTTTCGTGTCCGATTTTTCTAAAAAATGGAATGCAAAATATTTCTTTGAAAACAGCTATAGAGTGCCTGTTAAAAACAGATATATGTATGTATATGGATCTACTGTACATAATATATATTTACTTACATTTCAATTCCCTTCTCAAAGGACCGAGCTTTTGGCTTAATTACACAAGAAACAAAAAAAAAATGGGAAAATTCATGACATGCAAAATATAAATCTTAATAAAAAAAAACTAAGAAACAAAAGTAATTTATACTACCAGATACTAATCTTATTTTCATTAGCAATACATAATACATTTTTTTATTTTATTTTTAACAAAAACTAAAAATAAAATAAAAAAAAACTTTTTAAATAAATCAAAATTTATTTCTTTAGTGCTTTTTTCGTTAAGTTGCATCGTTTTTTAAACTTTAAAAGCTCGGGAAATTAAATTTCATTTCGCGGAATGAAAAGTTTAACACCACTTTGGTGCTTCATGTTGTTGCGTTTTTTTTTACTGATTTGCCCTTTTTATTTGTGGATCTGTTTTCGCTAAATTAGAAATGGAATCGAAATGGAAATAAAATGAAAATACGTACACAAAAAGCTCAAGAGATAGTTATATGCAATTGTTTTTAGATTTTATACATTTGAAAAGTTTTTTTTTCTCGGTTTTGTTGATTTTGAAATTTTCCGAAAAAATAAACTTTTTAATAAAATAAAAAAGAGTTCAGTATTCTTCATTGTTTGTTGTAAGTGAAAGTTTAATTTAAAGCCCAGAGGTTTTCTTTAGCATTTTCTTAGTTTCTATATACATGCATACATAAATACGAAAAACATTTTCCGAAAATAGCAACTCAACCCACCAAAGTTTAATTATGACCGCGTTTTGATAATAAAATAAAAAGCATTAAAAAAAACATTTTGGTCCGCCAACACAACACACGATACAGTCTCATTCCTATGTCAAACAGGGCGCACCACAAAATAAAAAAACTATGTGGAATCTCAAAATAACAAAAACACCGTCCTTCTTCTGATCCTAGAATCATGTCTATGAAAATTTAATGAATTTTTGTGCTATGGAAAATCGCTTTTTTGTGTACGCTTTTCAGCCAATAAACATTTTCCTTATCAATTCTATTCCAGTATTCTGCCAAGGAAAATATCGAAAAACACACAAAGCAGATTATATTTGGGAATGTTTTGGAATCTAATAATATCGAGAAGATATATAAGTCGCTTTATATATACGAGTATATAGTGTATGCGTCGTGTGTTTGTGTATACATGTGTAGTGTTCATATATCTTGCCAGTTTTTTCCCCCAAAAGCAACAGGAGAATTATTATTTAATCGACTAGAAAATACAGGAGATGAAAAAAAAAAACGGAAATGAATTGTTAAGGAATCAATGAATTCTCTAGTGTTTTGTCGCAGTCGTATAGTCGTCATTGTTATAGTTATACATATGTACATATATAAGTATATATATTTATGTATATACAATGTCCAGTTAACTGGATAATCTGTTATCATCCAAAACATAATGAAGAATCAACATACATGTGTGTGTGTATATAGAAAATTATTATCTAGATTTTGCGATGTTTTATGGTTTTGTTGTGCAGCTGTATGTGAAATTCGTGATTTTTGGTAAATTTTCCAATTTCCGTAAACCAGCTAATAATTTCCTATATACCTATATACAATATATAAAAGCTACAATTACATAATTTTCTGCGATTGACACCGCATGTCAAAGACAATAGACAAACGAGGAAAAACTTTCAAAGTCAAAAGGTTAATCTTTCATATTCTTGTCTCAATTAAAAAATCTCTTAACATCACTTTAATTTATTGTTCCACGAAAATAAACGCTTTTCATTTAATTTTCTTTTATATATATACATATATACGAGTATAACAATAATAAAATTTTAATTTTTCATATATGAACGTTTTTGTCTGTTATGTACACCGAGTATACGTTTAATTTTCTTTTCGCGTTCTTATTGTATGTATATACTCGTGTATATAAGACGATGACTATAAGGCGACGACGACGACGACGGGAGGAAAAAAAATGTTACGTTGGCAGGATAAATGACAGCTCTGGGAGAAGAAATATGAATGTTAAAACGGTTTTGTTGTATAAATTTTCATACTCATAAACCAAAGAAAAATTAAAAAATTTCGGTGAAAAATTGGTGGCGGTTTAGATGAAGAATTACAACGTAAAATTGGATGACATGTATATACAAATGTATACAATAGGATGGTGTACGCAACATTGTTGTCACAAACCAAATGCAGTGTGAAATTATTTACTATAATGTAGCAGCAGCAGTCATTCTCTCTCTCGTGCTCTGTATAGGAGACCAAACTATATAGTTGAAGATAAAATATAAACTGACCACACCACACTATAAATAGGACACAAATTAAATGTAGTGGAAAACAAATTAAAACCGCGACAAATTTTGCTCAGTCTCGTTCCACAGCGCTTTGGCAAAAAACTCACTTTAGTTTGGAGAACATAAAATAAATTCGGAAAATGTATGGGACGTGTACACTACTATACTCAGTATAACCAAATATGTGAGGATTTTTGAACGAGATTTTTAGTTTGGTTGGTGAATAGAAACGTATATAGATGTTGAAATATAAATGTTTGTGTGAATAAATTACTAACATATAAAATAAAACCAGGGCCGGCTAGATCACTCTCGATCTAATTTAGTAAGTTACAAGCACCTATTGGCTCAGTAAATTTTTAGCCAGACAAATTACAATGAATATTATTGTCAAAACATCAGTGAAAATGTCAATGTAGGTCAAAACAATGGTGAAATTTTAATGCAAACAGGAGTTGAAACTTACATTACTGTAACTTCAAAAAGGAAACGAAATTTAAAGTCCCAGAGGAATTAGCTGCTAGGCTGAAAACAGCAAACGTAAATGCAACAGGAATAATAAGAGGAAGGATCTAAAACCTAACCCCTTTCAATAAACTTAAGGGAGGCACCGTGTAAGCTAATCGTACTCGTACCAGTGCATTCTGAACAATCGAATGGTGATTTTTTCATTGTCCAACCTAAACGGGGAAATATTTGCGAAAATAGGATACAAGCCAAAAGCATTGAGACCTATAGAAAAATTGTAGAAGTTATAGAAAGAATTAATAAAAATTATTATACATTCAGGATAAAATAAATCGAAATTTGACCAAAAGAGCTTCCGAGTAAAAATGAAATTTATAATTTAAGGTATTTTATCACATCGAAAAGCTGTAGCGGAAATCAGTTCTCCAATGCACAAACTCTCAAGAATTTGAGCATCACAACTTTATAAAAACTCAAAATAATCTAAGTCAAAAATTGCAGCAATTACAAGAATATCGAGCATTTGAGGAAAGGGTCCGCTCAGTGCTAAGATGCGTGCTCGAATTTACCTTAATACTAAAGAACCTAGAAGACTCTCAATAAGGCTTACCACACGTAGTTTATTATGCGCATTATGACATCCTACACCCATCTATACTTTCGCCAACTCAGTAAGAAAGAGAGTTGCAATTAATTCAAGAGCAAGTACTAGCATAGGTCACGGTTCCAGGTGTTACAATATTCAGAATAACATGTGTAGTCCCGCACAGTTACATATTATTACTTCAACTGGATATTTTGGGTGTTCACCACCACCTCGAGCACTTTGCATTATTAATGGAAGACGTAAACCATTGTGAAGCTTTTCATCCGACACAATTTTAATTTCAAATATCACCATGAACAATCTAGGTCAATAGTAGGAAGTAGCCCCCTATTGCAGGGGGGAAACACCACTTCATACCATGTGTAGTAAGTAACCATTGGATTAAGCTACAACATCTACAACAGTCGAGTTGGAGGAACAAATCGAAACATTGAAGAAGTACGAAACACTGCTCTCTGCATTCACCTCGTTACACAATGATTCACCAAATATTTTGGCCCTAGCGTAAAGTTTAAAGGGGGGAACAACTATCATAATAAGAGAGAGAGAATAACACTATGGAATCGAACAGCATATAGTGAAATACCTATTCAAGCTGAAAATTAAACTAATCTGCTGTTCATTACCCACCAAATCACTCAATCTAAAGTGAACAAGGTTCAATTTTTACCAAAATCTTGGTAGATAAATTTTTTGCTTAGAAGGTGACTACTACCCTAAACATACTCAATGGAGATCAAGGTAAGTAACACTAAAAGAAAAACAATTGCGGAAATGTATACAAATCAAAAAATTGGACCACATACCTACTGGCCCACCAAACTGCCTAACAGAAAGGATTCATCAATATATCATTTAACAAATATACATACAAACTGGGCACAATTTAAACAAATATACTCGTAGTAACAAGGGAATGATCATTAGTCATTCCATTTAAAACAGGAGATGAAATTGAAGAAGCGTTACAAAACCTTACATAATTGTACAACGAATACCGAGACTTAAATCAAAACTATCAACAATTTGAAAAACGCATTAATAAAGGATCATGATGATGATGTTCAGAGGTATCCCACCAGCCTCACGTCAACTGAAGCGACAGACGACTCTTTGTGGAAAGCTTTAAAAAATCAAAAAGGCCTTCTGTTTCATGCGCTCTCTTTTGCCTCCCTAAAGGAAATTGGGTAATAACCGATTTAGATAATGCAGTAATATTACCTCAACACCTCAGCAATTTATTTACACCCAACGAACAAATTGAAAACCCAGAAATACTTCATGATGAAGATACTTCCAAAATCGAACAAATTAAATACAAATCGCGTAACATATAAACAAGCACCTGAGCATGATTTGAAAGGTGGTAAAACTATATATTTGTTATGATATATCTGGAAATTTGAATATTAATTATACTGTGGCTGAGAAGGGCGAGCAAACTTTGGAATTTCAGTTTTCTAAGTTATAATTGACAATCCGGAAAATGATTCCTTTGTTTAGGGACACCAGATACAAAACTATGTCAATATAGACAGTATATCAACAATAGTAATACCGAACCAATTGTCGAATACATATCAATCGGCAGTTGGCATTAAGCATCGCTTTTGTGTTGGAACTAACAATTATTTCACTGGTAAATAACACAATAATTGATTCCAAATCAGGTCAACAGCTATCGAATTCCGATAATGAAGCCGATTCGATTTAACCGAAAACGAGGTGCTAAGTGAAACTAAAATAGTATGAAAGATGAAGACGCAGAATCATAAATGAGTTACATTTAATACAGCAGTACCCAACCAGAAAATGATAACGCAAGCCACAAACGTGGAAAGTAACCGACCGGAATAGAAAATATCAAGCCGGTTTAGAATTTGTCAACTACCAAATGAGGCCTAAAAAACAAATTAAAACTTTTAAAAATTGTATATGTCGAATTGTAAACTGCGTTGTTCTGCACAAATGTCTGAGCTGGAACGCAAAATCATTCAGCCAAATATGAAAATATAGTTTTATATCTAAGGCAAATGAGCATAAAAGCTCGGAAGCAATCGGAAAAGAAAGGCAGGACATCATTATAAACCATATCAAAAGTTTTCCATGCGTTGAATTGCACTACTGTATGGACAAAACACAAAATAAATATTTGGACGAGAATTTGAATATGTGCAAGATGTACGATTTATATGAAAAAATGTAATAAGTTCAACGTACACGCAGTAAAAAGCAGGTACTACCGATACATTTCCAGCACACGGTTTAATTAGGATTTTTTTTAAAACCAAATCCAAATAAATGTGGCCTATGTGAATTAAACAAAATCAATCCAGTTGAAAGAAACCGACAAACAGAATGATGTA
Source organism: Tipula unca (assembly GCA_951394425.1). Taxonomy (NCBI): domain Eukaryota; kingdom Metazoa; phylum Arthropoda; class Insecta; order Diptera; family Tipulidae; genus Tipula; species Tipula unca. Next base: position 215,680,525 of record OX596381.1, read on the forward strand.
CTTATTCTTTGCTTTGACATGCAAAACACCTTAGCACGACCAAGACATACTACTTAACGTGTACAATCAATCTTACTGCACATTTATCTACTATACAAAAACCGTGTACTGTGCCATATGAAACGAGGTCATAATGGGGCGAACTATATAAAATCCTAGAAAGAGTGTTAACGAGAATGTAATCACAAAACTTATTGCATGGAATGATTCATGTATGCTCCAGTATATTCACATATGGCCTATGCCGAACAACATTTTATTTCTCAACTTTGAAAACATTGAAAATTAAGCCTAGACAATAAAATTTTGTTGTATAAAAACGTACATAAACCAATCTGGCCGTTTGGTATTCAAAAGTGGGGCTCTGCTTGCGCTTCCAGCATAATATTACTTAGTATATACGCAGCATGACAATTCATCGCGACCTACACACCGAAACAGTAGCAGATACGATAAACAGTCAAAATTACAAGAACATCGCAATACGTTGGCCATAGGTCCAGACTTCAGCGACTCCAAAAAAACATCCATTAGATTTAGCTGTTTAATTAGAGTAACACTACCAACACTAATCCAATGGTGCGTGATATCGTTAAGATGTTAGTTGTAAAATTAGAAAACTGATTGTTAATTTGAAAAAAATAAATAAATGAATAAATGTTCTGAAACTTAAAAATTGTTTATACATATTTCTATTAAAGAAGTTGACCTTGCAATAACCTTCAAGAAACCCTTCAATTAAAAAACAACCAGAATCGTTCTTTCCCTTGCTCAAATAAAGGCCACTTTGGTCCTTCAACAATAATTATTTATGATGTTTATAAAATATATCACAAACAAACAGTAACAACATTAAAGAAAGTAGTGTGGGCCAGACATTTTTATAAACGGAAGCACTGATCCAGACTATATATGTGCTAGCATTCTAATTTCCAAACATTTTATTCAATCATAAAATTTAATTGAATGGATAACACCATTGTACGTAATGATATCGTAAATAGAGGAGACAAGATGGCAAAAAATAGAAAAACAAAATCAATCAAATTCGATATTCCAAAAGCTCAAGAAAAACTATAAAATAATAAAACCAAAATATATAAAAAAAAATAAATAACTAAAGTTTATTATTATTATTTTTTTTTTTTTGTAGACTAAAAATTAATAATTTTTTTTATTAGTTTTTAAACTTAAAGTTTTATTCCATGTTCATAATAAAAGTTTCATTTTTTTCTAGATAATAAACTTTTTTTTTGTGTATGGTAAATTTACATAAGTAAAGTTTGCTTTTTTAATTTTTTCCTTTTTTTTTCTATTTAATGTAATTTGATTATCAGAGATAATCGAAGTTTTTATCAAAACTCTTTCGTTTGGAAAAAAGCACAACAAAAAATTATACATTCTGAGATGTGTGTATGTGTGTGTGTTGAATAGATTGAATGCCAAATGAAATTTAGTTTTGGAAAGTGATGATACTTAGTTTTGTTTAAAATATTTACATATATTGCATAACTTATGCAGTTTATGACAGAATACTGTGTCAAATGTATTAAAAACTTTATTGGAAGGGTGTGCACGTGGCGCAGGAACATCATCCATAATATTTCTAAAACTATAAAACAAAGACGCCAAATTAAAATTCATTATTCAAACGTCTCCATCGGTATTCTATAAACATATATAGACTTACCTACTCATACAGTTTAAGAACGTTATCATTATAATATATTATGTGTATAAGACAATGACATTTAGGCGTACCATAAATATGATGATAATGCAATTCTATTAAGACAAATTTTTCTAAATCCATCCCTTAATAACATACACATACAACACAAAAATCATATTAACAATATAAATACGACATGAGTAAGTAATTTATATTAAAACACCAAAAAAAAAAAAAAAAAACATTTTCCGACCAAAAAAAAAACTGAAAGTCAAAAGAAAAGCTCAAAATAAATGAAGACAAATTATTATAAATTTTTATTCTCAAATCATTACCCACATACATATATACATTTATGCTGTTGTTGTTGTTATGTCGTTTTTGTTGTTGTAAGTTTAAGTTATTGTTATTTTGCACAACACACATACATAAAAAAAATGATTCTAACATGGATAAATTTAGGATAACAGAATGAAAATACGAAAAATCCCATGGAAAATCTAAAATGATGAAATAATCTAATAAAATAACACAAAATAACACCCACAATCACTTTATTTTATCGCTTTTTATTGGTTTCAATTTTTCGGTGTGTTTTTCTGTTTCTGTTGATGCTCTGTATGTATGTTGGTGTCACTGTTACCATATTCAGTTTGTGCGAGATATAAAGTTTTCGACCGGGTGATAAGAAAGTTGCAGAGTAATGACGTAACATTTGATCCAAGCGCCTGGTTGGTTTTCAAGGTACAAATATTTATAAATAATTTGTGAAAAGCTGACATATTTAATCAATTTAATCTTTTGTTTTCTTTTTTTTTAATTTTCTTTATTTTCTAACTTAGGGAGAATTTAGGAAGAAATTAGAAGAGGAAAATAATATTTCAAATTTACTATTGTTTACCTTTTCTTTCCTTTGCTTACTTTTTAAAACGGTAGCCGTTGAAAATAGTGTGCGAATTCCTTAGTAAGGCCCCAGAATATCTGAGATTATTATCGAGTGATATTTTTTTCAGTACTTGGCTAAAATTAAGGCTGTTAACGGATGTCTCGTTTTGAAGAGAACTGTCCTTCTTTGGAGCAATTAGTTCTTCCCGTAAATGATATTATTTTCGGTTAATTTTTAAATCATTTGAAAACTATATAAAACTACTATAGTTAAAAAACTATGTACTACTTTAGAAAAATATGTTCCCAAAAATCATGAAACAAAAACTAACTTCTACAACAAACCACAAAATTGGATACATAGCAAAAAGATGTAAAAAGGAGCACATTTGTCATGTGAACCATTCCAGGTTACTAAACCCGGTAGAAAGCAGAATCCCCTTGCAACTGCAGGAGCTCGAACTCCAGAGAATTTTGACTTTTGAAGCAGTGTTCCTGTACCCATAATCGTTGAGAATATTGAAAATTGAAATTTTCTGAATTCAGTCGATTTTTTAATTAACTCCTTCGTAATTTTGGGAGCCTCGAAATTATGTTTTTTTTTATAATAACATTATTGGAAACCCAGAAAATACAGTTTTCTGGATTTCGTTGAAATTTAATATTTCAAGGATCTTTATGATTGTAAAGGATTAAGTATTTTTTCTAATTAAGATTCTTGTAAACAGTTTTTTTCTTAATGCAAAAAATACCAGAAACGACCTTTTTACTCGCATGAATGTCTGGCAGCCGTACCAAAATGACAATGTGAAAAGGTTGCATTCATTTATGTGGAATAACGGACCGATGAGCGAAATAGGTTCAAAGTACTTACAGTAAGAGCTATACTGCAGCTTGTCGCCATTGTCTACGTTGTTGACTTTCTCTAAAACGTTACGTTATCATAACCTGTAAGCCGTATGGAGCTGTTAACTGAAAAGAACCTCACGAGAGGCTCTGGTGCGGTCAGCTTGGCTGGCTAAAGTTCAGGATATGGGGATGGGGGTTACCAAGCCATATGCGAGTCTTATATAAGACCGCTAAAGAATAATAAAAATCAGATCAGAACAAGCTAGTAGTAACATACCTTTTTCATTTGCCTTCACCCGCTAATTTGGTCCGTTCTATATAATAAAAAATTAAGATGAAGCGAATGAGAGGTTGGGACAATCCTTTTGATCCTGTTTAAAATGCGAAACTACTTCATGGGATTGTACTTGGTACGTGCATACCAACTGGGACAACTCAACATTCCTCGCACATTATTTCCAATTGGGTTGAGCTGTTAACTGTGATTTTAATGAGGGCCGGACCACCGAAACAACCATTGAGTCTGTCCTCGCGAAATCTTGAAACTGATACAGTATCTTGCCAATGATTAAGGATTTCCTTCATAATGCCTTAATTTAGATCGGCTAGATCCAGTTATTATAGTTGAACGAAGGTTGAATTATCATGATATACACCATGGACTGATAATAATCAAGGCAGAATATAATGAAAGAGATTCAATTTATTTGACAAATTCGTGACGACACGTCGATGCGAACTAGACCTCTGGTCGTTGCTGCAAATGCAAAATCCAGGCCATGTACAGCGATTGATAATTAATGTGAACGTCCAAGTCGCAGACGCTGGATTAATGATTCGGATATTGTGCATTGTCTATCGCACTTATTCAAGATAATTTTTCTTGTGTTTTCAATATGAATGCTCAAAAAGTCGATTAAAATCTGATATCGAAATTTTTTTTTAAATTTTTACCTTGCCACGCAAATACATATACTAAAACACACTGAAAATTGTTTAGCACTGATACAACACAATTTTTCGTGTGGTTTACTATGTGAGTGTTTTAAAAAGTCGGGAAACATGACACTATATAGTTAAAAATTTCTCCTAGGCTTATTTGTATTTACTATATCGATTGTATTTCATTTTTCGATTTTACCATCTGCAATTTTAAAGTGTTGTCCACGCTATTGGGTATAAATAAATGTAAGCAGTTCTGCGAGGCCCAACCAACTATACTATAAAACCAAACAAAAAATGAAAGAGGAACGTTCAATATATTTAATTTAGCAATGCCTCTTGGGTGCCTATGCTAAAAATCGCCACTGTTAACACTGTCAAATGTAGATAGTTTCTGTCTATATAAGTTTGCAAAAAGTTCCATAGAAAATAAGTTCGAATGCGAACCAATAACGTTAACAAAGTTATGAAAGCCTGTCTTTTAGCCTAATATATTCATATTTAATTGTTGCTGTTTCATAGAATTGGTGCAATATATGTAATTAACACTGTCGCGGAGAGTCCACAATACACACAATTGCTTGGAAATTCACAAATTTCAGTTGAAATGGACGGTTTTGATGCTAAATGTAAATAAGCCACACCACATCATCAGTTAATAAAGTCTATAAACTGTGACTATGTTTCGACGGTGGCTACTAAAAATGATAAACACTCCAGAAAAATATCACAGATGATTTCGAGATAGAATAGTATTTGTTTTAGATTATGATGCCAAGTGGAGCAGCCTATAAGAGCAATACTGGAAAAAGAGTATTTGCTTAGAGCAGAGCTGGATCACAGTATACCCTAAAAGTTAAAATATGAAAAACTACATTTGTAAATTTCGAAATTTTCACATTCAGAAAAATTTTTGAATTTTAACTCAATTTTGAAAAACTAAAACTTTTACAAACTTTTAAATTTCCTAATTAAATTTTAAAAAATTCTAAAGGTAAAATTTAAAATCCGAATTATTAAATATTTAAAATTTGAGTGTTAAACGCTCATGGTGATCCCAATTCATGGTGGAAATTTCTGAATTTTAGAGCACTACTCCAATTTTCAAAATTTACAGTTTAGGGAACGTTAACTAGAAACTTGAAATAATTTTCAAATTTTGAATATTTTAATTCGAATTTCAGATTATTTTTCAATTTTTCAATTATCACTCGAATTTTAAAAAAATTCAACAAAATTTTTTGAAAGAGTTTTTCATATTGCCGTTTTTAATCGAATTTGCAAAATTTATAATTAAAATTAATTTTAGAAAAAAATTTGAGTTTCCATTTTAAATATTTAAGAACTTTTCAAATTCTCCAAAAGACTCAAAATTGAATTTTGAGTGAATTTTAGTTAAGTGATTTTGCTTTTCTGGCGTTTTAGAGGGGCCATTTTTTTGAGGTTGCTATATGCCAAACCCAATCCGTTGACTAGTTTATTAGGTGAGAAAGAACCATAATGATCCATAGAAAGGTCATAGGACTTAAATTAAATATATTATTCCACATCTCCATTATGATTGACAATGAATGCTACAAGCATTTGATACACTAGAAAACAATACCCAATACTGGCCCCAGGACCCGGAGTACCAAAAATACGGCAACATATATATATATAAATATATATATATATATATATATATATATATATATATATATATATATATATATATATATATATATATATATATATATATATATATATATATATATATATATATATATATATATATATATATATATATATATATATATATATATATATATATATATATATATATATATATATATATATATATATTAGACAACTTATAAAGATAATTTGTATAGAAAAGGAAATAGGCAGTTTTTTAAATACGATATGCGCATTCCTGCTGGTGAATCTAGCTGTGGAAGCTCAGAGGATTTATCCAAAGCTTTAACAGGATATTATTGAGTGCTATTATTGCACTAACTTATGCGGCTGTCCTTTGGTTATAACAATTTACACTAGCTGAACTAAGACCATGAATAAGAAATAATGAAAGACCCAGTCTTTCGCCAGTAAATATACCGGCGTGTATACCAGCATCGTATAACGACTAAAGCAACAAGAGTGTAAAATTCGAAACTGCTGTATACGACGTTTGATCACCAAAGTTGCCATGAAATTGTCGATATATCAGAAGCTTTTACGACTCAACAAAATAATTTTATTTGATTATGTTACCAACAGTTGTCAATTCAGTTGGGTCTATGCATGAATTCATGATGATTAAATAATTTCTTTAACTACATACGTCTTTTTTGGATTTATTTCCAATTAATTAATCCAACACGGACTTTTCAATTAAGTAACGACACAATTACACCAAATAAATATTTTTATAATCGTTTATATTTTATTTAATTATTTATTTATTATTTATATAAACTATATTATATATTTTATAATCCACAAATTTATTTATTATTTATTCAATTTACAATTTAATTATTAATTAAATTAGTTTAAATATTTTTATTTTGTTTGCACCACCACAATGGCTACGGGACAGAACGCGTGTTTTCTTTTTTTGCTTGTTTTTTTGTTTGACTGTGTTGTTGTAGACGTGTTGTCTATTTGGTTGTTGTATGAATTGTGTGTGACGTCGCCTTCGTCTTCGTTTTGTGATGAAGGAACACATGCGCCGGCGACGGTGAATATTGCACTTACGCATAAGTGTTGCATCACCGAACATTGTTGTTCGTGGTGATGTTGTTAGATGGCGATGGTTTTACTATAAATGTTTTATAGTAATGGTTCGGTTATTAGATAGTGGTGGTTGTATAGATGGATATGTGATGGGGTTAGTGAACGCTTAATTCAAATAAGTTGGTTTATATTTGAATTTCACTAATTGTTTTGTATGTGGCAGAATCGAATATCGGTGAGTCGTATATTCGAGCTGCTACATCTTTTTAATTCAGAAAGCCGTTTATTGGTAAATGAAATTTTCGATAAATTTGCGATCTCTAGTTGCGTTTATATTGGATGGAGCTTTTCGAACTGTACATACAGTTGAGTATACAAACATCATAATTGGTTTCACTTATTTTCAAATCCACTTTGAGTTATCAACATAGTGGCCCATTGCAGTTATAATGGCCAGATCATCGAACGGATATTGGGATTCAGTTCCAAAATATTTTTTGTTACGGTTTTCTGTTCCGGTTTTGGAAAGTACTTTTCTTCCCGAATTAACTCCAAACCTGAACCGGTTTGAAATCGGTTAGAAACTAATACAACTGATAAAATAGTAAAACAAAATTTTATGTTACAAGAAAAATTATCGTTCAACCAAAAAATGAACTCATCCTTTAAAGTAGTATATTTTTTTCGTGTATCACAAATCCCAAAAATCCAAAAAAAATGTTTTAATGCGGATTAAAATCCTGATAATATTTTGGTTAGTTACGGTTTAATATTACGGTGCAAAGCCCTGGTTATAGCTAATGAATGTAGATTATGGATGGCTACCTTGTAAATAGCAATTAGTTTTTTATTTCATGTTTTGTATCGCCAGTACTTTAACCACGACTGTGTAGGTGTCACCAATTTTCAATAAAACCTTAACCTGGCTCAACACGTAAGTAAAATCTGAAGTATCAAGCTTTTCACTTATTACTGCTTCCAAATAGAGCAACTGATTTAGCCCTCAAACCAAAAGCTCATGAGGTACACTTTAATTACGCTTGTTCAAATTACAAAGATTGTTGAGCTTAAGACTTAGTGAGATTGTTAACAAATACAATACGATATTGCCTGTACCCAAAAAATCAAAGTGACAAATGAAATCCCTTAAACTACACTTCATCATCTATATAACCATATTTAATTCACCGCCACCCTATATGTATCATACTCTCGTAACGTACGAGTATCTATACATACACTGATATGTTTAAATGACGAGCACAAAAAACAAAAATTGGAAAAGTTTGGACCAAAAAAATAAAAAATTCAGACGAAACTGGGAAATTTATGGATATAGTTTGTTTTAGTATTTTTTATATTTGTGTCACCATAACTTTCAATATTTTCAGCTTGAGGCTATTTGATAATGTAATGAAGAATAAGAAATTTTTTATTTTCATTTTTCCATTTTTTTTTTTTGCCATAAGAAATTTTGACATTTACTGTTTTTGACTTAACACAGGATACGTTATATGTATGTATATGGAGGAGAGGAAAATTGATGTACTGTAAATAGATTAATATAGTGTGACAAAGTCGTAAAAAGCTTAGAACATAAACAGCGCTTTTTTATGTTTACATATATGTATATGGGGGTCAAATAGTTTAATGTGAAGTGTTATGCACCTCGTACTGTTGAATTATTATGGTATGTGGGCAACCATATAATGGAATCATGTTTCATTTTGATTCTGAACATACATCAAAAATAGAATTAATAATGAAAAAAATGTATGTATACATATATAGAAGAAAGATGATCATAATCCCCGGCATAAACACATAAAACACACATCAACTTCTTAAATCGTATTAGAGGTTTTGTATATATGTTATACGTTTGTACGTAGGTAGGTGTTGTTGTCGGGAAAACCAAAAATGAAATACGATGAAAAATTTAATTCTGAAGTTATTTTTTTCTATACTTTTATTCATCTTTCAATCTGATCCATATATACTCAATTCTATATACATATATGTATATGGCATACGTACGAATCTGCTGTACATTGAGAGATTGTAGTTAAGTCAAGAAAAAATATATATATATTTTTTTTTTTTGTTCGACGAACAATGAAATGTAATACGAGATGATTTTTCATCCCTTAAATACGAGAAAAACTTGTGTATGTTCTTTTGTTAAGAAATCAAAACACGAAAAGGGTTTGTTATGTATTATAATATATATACATATATACATACATCGGTTGTTGTTGTAATTTTTCCATTTATATTTTGAAAATTGTATTTTTATTTTTCCCTTGAATTTTCGTTCGATTTTCTGATCATCCTAGAGGGGTTTTTTTTATTTACTTATTTTGAGATTAAATTTTGATTTGTATTTCGATTCAATTTTTTTTGTATATTTTAAATTCGTATGCATGTATGTATGTACATATAAGTCAGGAGTCAGGTGACCATAAATATACGTACTGTGTTTATAAAAAAAAGGCATTCTCTTTGTCACAACCGACGAAAACGGCGACGACGACCATGGCACAAAAATCAATCACAATCAAATGTACTTAATTTATTTAATGTGATTGTCATTTAAAATAAAATGTGACCCACTTCAATGTCATCGTTGTTCATGCTCTCTATGGTGGAGAAAAGAAAATTCGTTTGTTTGTTAACCTTATACAAGAAAATTTTTATTAGGTATCGTTTTTCAATTTGAACCTTTCACCAAGTTATCTTTAAGGGATTAAATTAATGGTTCGGTGTTGCTATGTATGTGTGTGTGTGTGTGTGTGTGTGTGTGTGTGTGTGTGTGTGTGTGTGTGTGTGTGTGTGTGTGTGTGTGTGTGTGTGTGTGTGTGTGTATAATACATAAAATTCGGTTATTTCGGGAAAAATCGAATTGTATTTAAAGGTATATATAGGTTTTCGATGCCAATGGATTTTTATTCTAATAAGTGATGAAGGACGATTTCAATGTGAATGTAACCTATATATTCAATACGTATATACCTGTTTTCAGACAATATTATTCCTAAATTCCTTTTCTTAAGGGATTGGGAAAAATATTCAGTTCGATACAAACAAATTTCAATATCACGTGTTATTTGAAACATAATAAGTGAGTTTTGGTATTCGGAAGTCTTGAGTGACCCAATTGAGAGTTGCTTCCAATTAAGTTTTTCCATTTGGTGGTCTGGTGTGAAGCTGTTTATAAGATTTGTTTCCTAATTAATGTTGCTTGTCCAATTCGGACTTCTCAAGTTAAAACACCAAAACACAATAATATTCAATTAATTAATTTTGGTTTGATTTGTATACCATTTATTTTTTATGTACACGTATTTTATTTATTTATAATTTATTTATTTATTTATTTAATTTAATTTATTTTAATATTTAATTTATATATTTATATATATATGTATATACCACCACTCGCATATGTGACATTTGCAAAAACTAAAAACGCAATATGGATGACAATATTTGTGTTGTCTTGTTTTTGTTGTATGACGTCACCTTCGTGTTCGTTTTGTGTTGAAGGAACACATGCGCCGGCGACGGTGAACATTGCACTTTTTGTTAAGTGTTGCATCACCGAACATTGTTGTTCGTGGTGATGTTGTTAGATGGCGGACTTGTTTTACTATAAATGTTTTATAGTAATGGTTCGGTTATTAGATAGTGGTGGTTGGATAGATGGATATGTGATGGGGTTAGTGAACGCTTAATTCAAATAAGTTGGATTATATTTGAATTTCACTAATTGTTTTGTTTGTGGCAGAATCGAATATCGGTGAGTCGAATATTCGAGCTGCTACAGTACCCCCTCTCCAGATGAGAAACCATGGGTTTTGAGACGTTATACGGTGAACCGGACGGTTTTATATCGTTTGCTGGCTGATATTTGATCAGCCGTGTTGAGAATACCGTACGCCGGTTTCAATCTGTCGATGGAGATTGAGTGGTGTTTGTCTTTGATTGAGACAATGAATTGCTTGCGTAAGCGGCGTATAACTTTGTATGGCCCATCGTATGGAGATTGTAATCCAGTACGAACCTTATCAACCCGGACAAAGACGTAATCGCAATTGTTGAGCGATTTTGGAACGAATATGTTGCTTTCATTCGTTGGTCTTGTTGCCGTGGGGATAAGATTTTGCATGGTGGTGCGGAGTTGGTCGATGACTGTGTCGGTTGTGGATGGAGACGGTAGAGGATGTTCGACGAAGAACTCACCGGGTAGCTTGATGGTTTGTCCGTAAACCATTTCAGCTGGTGAGCACTTCAAATCTTCTTTGACCGTTGCTCGAATACCAAGTAGAACGATTGGTATTTCGGAGCTCCAGTGAATTGTGTTGCCTCGGGCCTTGAGAGCAGCTTTGAGCTGGCGGTGGAAGCGTTCGACCATGCCATTGGCTTGTGGGTGGTAAGCCGTTGTACGTATCCGATGCGAGCCGAGGAGTTTCGTTAACTCCGTGAAAAGCTTCGACTCAAATTGGGTTCCTTGATCAGTGGTGATGTCAAGTGGAACGCCAAATCGTGATACGTAGTTTTGAACGAATGTGGTGGCAATGGTTGCTGCAGACATGTCGCTCATGCAGTACGCTTCTGGCCATCGAGTGAAACGATCGACACAGGTGAGTAAGTATGAGTATCCATTGGATGGAGGAAGTGGTCCTACGACATCCAAATGAATATGCTCGAATCGACCAGTTGGAATGGCGAATTGTCCAAGAGGCGATTTTGTGTGTCGCTGGACTTTTGATTTTTGGCAGGATAAACAGGATTGTGCCCAATGGGTCACGTCTTTGTTTATGCTGGGCCAAAAGTATCGAGCAGTAATCAATTTACGAGTTGCGCGGACACCAGGATGTGAGATACCGTGTAGTGTGTCGAAGATGGTTCGACGTAGTTGCTCTGCGATGTACGGGCGATTTGCACCCGTAGATGTTTCGCAGTAGAGTTCGAGGCCAGGTAGTTTGAAAAGCTCCAGTTGCAGTGATGAACTGGCGTGACGTGTGGAACCAGAAAGTATATTCTGAAGTTCCAAGTCTGCTTTTTGTGCTTGTGCGATTTTGTTGCAGTCGAAGTGAGTCTCGACTGTGGCCGTTTCGTTTGATGTTGTGCGCGAAAGTGTATCCGCGACAACGTTGTCGGTACCTTGAACATGCTGGATGTCCGTGGTAAATTGACTAATATAATCCAAGTGGCGTGCTTGCCTTGGATTGCGTTCAGTTTTAGACTGAATTGCTCGAGTGAGAGGCTTGTGGTCGGTGTAAATTGTGAAGTCCCGACCCTCGACAAAATATCTGAAGTGTTTGATTGCTAGATATATTGCGAGTAATTCCCGATCGAATGCAGAGTATTTCTTTTCGGCATCCGAGAGCTTCTTTGAGAAGAATCCCAGGGGCTCCCAACACTTGTCGTTGTACTGTTGCATGACTGCTCCGACAGCAGTGTTTGATGCATCAGTAGTAATGCTGAGCTTTGAGTCGCTCAGTGGATGAGACAAGAGTGTTGTGCGTGCCAATTCAGCCTTGAGTGACGTGAATGCGTGTTGACATTCGTCAGGCCAAGAGAAGTTCTTGGCGGTTTTGGGCTTACGTAGTAGTACTGCCAGGTGGCTGTGAATTGGGTTGAGTATTTCAGCGAGCTTTGGTATGAATCGGTGGTAGTAGTTGACCATGCCGATGAATCGCTGAATACTTTTGATTGAGGTTGGAGCTGGGAATTCTTTAATGGCATTGATTCGGTCTTGTGACGGAAGGATGCCATTAGCGGTGATCTTGTGGCTGAGGAAATCAAGAGTGGATGCGCCGAAGACGCATTTTGAGCTCTTGATGTGAACATCAAACTCGACAAGTCGTTGGAAAAGTGTTTCCAGATGGAGTTTGTGTTGTTCCTCAGTTTGAGATGCCACAAGAATGTCGTCTATGTAGACGAAAACGAAGTCGAGATCTCGAACGACTTCGTTCATGAAGCGCTGAAACGTTTGTGCAGCATTGCGTAATCCAAATGGCATTCGGGTGTATTCGAAGAGGCCAAATGGTGTTGTGATTGCCGTTTTGAAAACGTCTTCAGGTGCCACGGGAATGTGGTGATAACCTCTGATGAGATCAAGTTTGGAGAAAACTTTGCAGCCATGCAAGTGCATGGTGAAGTTTTGAATGTGGGGTATCGGGTAGCGATCCGGTATCGTAACCGTGTTTAAACGCCGATAGTCCCCACATGGCCTCCAGTCTTGATCTTTCTTCTTGACCATGTGAAGTGGACAAGAAACGGAAGATGTCGATGTTCGACAAATTCCTAATTCCACCATATGTTGAAATTCTGCTTGTGCAGCTTTGTGACGCACCGGATCTAGTCTGCGTGGTCTCGACACGGGCAGATGGCCTTCCGTGACGATGTGATGTACCACGTTGTGTCGGACTGGCATTTTGTAGTTCGGCTCTGCTGTAAGTAGTGGGCACTTTTTGAGCAGAGTGCCGTAGCCGTTGTCGATGTTGAAATGGATCGGTGTTGGTGTGTTAACACGAGCCATTGTGGCGTTTATTGACAGCTTTGTAGCTGGGTTAATGAGCCGTTTGTTTTTGACATCGACAAGAAGTCCGAATTTGCTTAGAAAATCGGCGCCAATGATCGGACGATTCACTGCAGCTAGTATGAAAGCGTGCGTGAAGGTTCGTTTGAGTCCGATATCCACGTTAAGCAATTTTGTGCCGTACGTGTGGATGATTGAACCATTGGCAGCCGATAAGACTAGATTTGAATTTCGATTTGATAATGAATATTTCAATTTGTAATTCATTGCTGGAATAACCGAAAGGTCAGCGCCAGTGTCGACTAAGTAGGTGAGTTTGTTGTGTCTATCGTACACAAACAAACGTGACGTATAGGGTGTGTTTGTGGTCAGGGGAGGCATGTTGCTCTCAACCCGTGACTCTAATAGTTTTTTTGTTGGTCAATGTCCAGTTTTACGGCGGCCGCTGACGTCGATGGTTGCGACGTGGTGAAATTACACGGTGGCGTGCATTTTCTGGCGGCTCTACCAAACTTTGTGTGGAACCAGCATTTACCATGTTGGTATATGTTGTTGCTGGGACTGCGGGTTCGATTGCGTGAGGGAGCTCGTCGTCCACGCGAACGGCTTCGACCTCTGAGTAACCCGTCGAGTCTGGACTCGATTCTCGACAGTCTTTGTTCGAGTGTGTTTGGTGCTGTTGCTGAACGGGGAGTTCTGTCTCCACTGCGTTCTCTTGATTGCCGGTATGGACTATTGACTTGGCTGACGCTTTGAGATGTGATGTTTATGACATCATACATCTTGTCCGCTATTTTGGCTAACGTTTGTGTCGTGGAGGATTCGGGCTGTGCTACCAGCGCTATGCGAATCAACTCCGGCATTTTACGTACCCACAAAGATTTAATGATATTTTCATTAAAGTTGTTGTTAGCCAGTGTTTGTATGTGGCGTAAAGCGTCAGATGGTTTTTGGTCGCCTAATTGCTGGCCTGAAAGCAATTGTTCTAGCTGACGTTCGCCCGATGGTGCTAGTCGTTCTAGCAGCGTTTGCTTTAATGTGTTGTATTGGTTGGTTGTCGGCGGATTGAGGAGGAGATCCGAGATTACATCGCACGTTTCTGGTTGCAAGGCTGATAATGTTTGCAGGTACTTTGTTTTATCAGCTGTTATACCTTGCAGTCCGAATTGTATTTCGGCGAGCTGAAACCATGTGTTTGCTCTTTGTGGCCAGAAAGGTTGTATTGTTATTCGCTGATGTGATGCCGCGATCTCTATTTGTGGACTAGCGCCTTGAGGCGTGGTGTCCATTTTTTGTGGTTGATCTTTTTCATCGTCCGACATTTTTTTTTTGCACAAACCAATAAAACAATAAAAATACAACAATACAACACTTTTAAAGCGGAATGGTTACCGTGTGATTACGTTTGAAGGCCGGGATGTTCCTTCGGCTTAACTCCCTTGTGACGAGATACCCCCGAATATGGAGTTCCTTGCGTCCTACCTTATATTGGGGGGGCTCGTTGAAATGTGTGGCAAAAAAAATTCAGAAAATGCAAGGTGAAATTGGAACAGCGGATTTTATGTGCAGCGAGAAACCGACCAGTGTGTGTGAAAAATGGATGGGTGCGCACGTGGTGGTGAAAAATATATATATGAATATGAAAATTTTACAGTAAGAAAATGATTCTACGTTAAGAAAAACAAAATGAATTTACGTTAAAAATAATAACAAAAAAAATGATTCTACGTTAATAATTAAAATTTTGCAATGAAAGTACAAGAAAAAAATTTTGTATATATATAAAAAAAAACTTTGTACCGGTTTAATTGTTGTTATTCCTGCTGCTGCTGATGATCCTGCTGCGTTGCGGTGAGGGTTGGTCGCGTCACCGTTGTTATTTGTCCCACGGTGTCCCTCGTTGTTGCGTGGGATGGCCCTACGCACGTCTCCGCTTAAACTTTTTGTATCCCTCGGTGCGTGGGTGGGACGTCCCCTACTCCACGTTTTTTTTTTTACTGTCTTCCCACGCGGTTATTATTTTTTTAGATGCACTTGTCACGGAATATTATAGGAATTGTATATTGCGTGTTTTATTTATTTAATGCGGTAAAAACCGCCGTCGATTGGTCACCACTTATAAGATTTGTTTCCTAATTAATGTTGCTTGTCCAATTCGGACTTCTCAAGTTAAAACACCAAAACACAATAATATTCAATTAATTAATTTTGGTTTGATTTGTATACCATTTATTTTTTATGTACACGTATTTTATTTATTTATAATTTATTTATTTATTTATTTAATTTAATTTATTTTAATATTTAATTTATATATTTATATATATATGTATATACCACCACTCGCATATGTGACATTTGCAAAAACTAAAAACGCAATATGGATGACAATATTTGTGTTGTCTTGTTTTTGTTGTATGACGTCACCTTCGTGTTCGTTTTGTGTTGAAGGAACACATGCGCCGGCGACGGTGAACATTGCACTTTTTGTTAAGTGTTGCATCACCGAACATTGTTGTTCGTGGTGATGTTGTTAGATGGCGGACTTGTTTTACTATAAATGTTTTATAGTAATGGTTCGGTTATTAGATAGTGGTGGTTGGATAGATGGATATGTGATGGGGTTAGTGAACGCTTAATTCAAATAAGTTGGATTATATTTGAATTTCACTAATTGTTTTGTTTGTGGCAGAATCGAATATCGGTGAGTCGAATATTCGAGCTGCTACACTGTCTTGGGGGAATCAAGTTGGTACTTGTTGCCAGCTCCGTATCTTGCAGCTTCCACAAGTGTGCGTGTTACCTCCCCGTCCAACATTCCGTTGAAGCAGAGAACGGATAGGGACAGGGATACGCTTGCGTGGGCAAGGCGTATCGCTGAGCCACAGCAGGAGGGTTCCGAGATCTCACAGTCGAAAAGGCAGAGATCTGATGATGAACCACCTACGGAGGCTAAAAAGAAGCGGGTTCCAGGAAATGTTACCAGGCCCTTCAACGAAGTGCTAAAGGAGCATCTCCAACTGGAGGAAGGTGGAGAAGAAGGCCTTAGCCGCCATCTTCCTAAACATAATGAGGGAAAACCCAGGACCTGCTCCGTCCTGCCGAGACGGAGGGTGGCACCGGGGTCACGTCAAACTGACTGCCTGTGCCGATGAAATGTCGGTGACCCTCTATAAAAAGGCGATCGGCAGCCTGGGCGAAGTCTGGCCGAGGGCCAAATTAGAAGTGGTGACTAGGGAAGAAATTCCCTGCAGGCCAAGGGCGCGAGCCTGGATACCTGCTGAGCCTAGTGATCCAAGGGAGATCTTGGAAATGTTGAAAATCAGCAATCCAGATCTGCCAACGGCCACTTGGAAGGTTGCCAGGTTAGATGAGGTAAAGGCGGAAGCAGATCACAGATCGGCCGTCATTATCATCTACAGAGAATCCGTGGGTGCTTTGGCAATATCTGGAGGCCTGATCAGCTATGGATTTGGATTTTACGCTCAAAATTTATAAGCGCGATGAGGCTGACAGATCTGGGGCGCCTGCAGCAGAGGGGGAAACCACGTGTGGTGTCCCGCCTGGTGTTGGTGACCCAGAAATCCGCAGCATCCCGGAGGATGCACAGGAGACACTATCCCTGGACTTGGAGATTTCGAGATCATTGGGACTAAGCTGTGCGCTCCTAACGGACGAATCGATGTCAGAGGAGTCTGACTCAACAGTGGTGGAGGGAAGCAATAACTAATGCTTAAGATCCTTCAGATCAACCTCCATCACTGTAAAGCCGCCTCGGCGACCCTTCTTCTAAAAATGGAATCTGAATCCATTGATGTGGTTCTGGTCCAGGACCCTTGGGTCAATGGTGACCGGGTGCTGGGCCTCAGAACTCCCAAATATAAAATACTACATGCGAAAAATTAAGGTAAGATACGTTCCTGCATTCTCGCTAGAAATAATCTAAATATTTTTATACTACTAAATTACAGCAACGCTGATGTAGTGGTGGCTAGCATCGAGATGGATGGGCAAAATCTCAGGCTAATATCGGCCTACCTACCATACGAGGAGGAAAATATACCACCAGGTAGGTTGGGCGGTGCAATAATGGAGGCTCGAAAACGAAAGGTAGGAGTCATCATGGGTAGCGATGCTAATGCGCATCACTCAATCTGGGGAAGTACAGATATAAACAGGCGAGGTGAGTTACTCCTTGATTTTATTTTAAGTACTTTTACGTAAGCCAACTTTTATTACTAAAAATCGACAGGAAGTGTTGGACATCACACTTGTCTCGGATTTTATTAAGGAGAGGGTATTGAACTGGAAAGTGTCCGAAGACCATTCCTTTTCTGACCATTGTTATCTCCAGTACGAAGTGGATACTAAACCCACTAGGAAACCACCCTTCAGAAATAGGAGGAAAACTGATTGGGATTGTTTCAGGACCATTCTGGGTAACTTATTACCGGTATCGGTTCCAAACCCTCCTGTATCTACACAGGAGCTTGATGCTCTAGTAACCAAGCTATCTGATGCTTTTAGCAAGGCCATGTTAGGTGCATGTCCTATCAGTAGGCCCTTGGGTAAATCTCGGCCACCCTGGTGGTCGAGAGAACTCCAAGGTACTCGTATGAAATGCAGGAGACTGTTCAAGAAAGCGAGGAACACAAATGCTGCTGCAGATTGGGACTGTTATAAGGAAGTCCTCAAAACCTACAAGTATGAGCTGAGAGCAGCCAAAATGAGGGCCTGGAAGCTCTACTGTGGCAATATACAGGAATCCTCGGATGCGGCCAGGCTACGCAAAGTACTAAGTTCTAGTCCTTCCATCTCGGGTTATTTACAACGACCGGATGGTTCATGGACTACATGTAGTGAGGAATCCCTGGAGCTATTACTAGAAACGCATTTCCCGGAGTGCTCGGTACTAGCTCCGGAGAGACCCATGATAAATAGGAGCATAGACTCCGTAAGTCATATAGTAAAAAGGCGGAATATCCTATGGGCAATAAACAGCTTTAAGCCATACAAGTCGGCAGGACCTGATGGCATTATCCCTGCGGATATCCAGCGAACTATTGACTTAACCCTACCATGGCTGGAAGTTATCTTCAAAGACAGCCTAGAACTTTGTCACATTCCTAGAAAATGGGCTGAAGTAAAAGTAATATTTATACCTAAGGCGGGAAAAAGCTCTCACTGCTATCCCAAAGACTTTAGGTCTATAAGCTTATCTTCATTCCTGTTGAAAATACTAGAAAGACTAATAGAGGCTAACATTAGAGGCTCAATCAAGCCGGGCGAGCTGTCGGGATCTCAACACGCTTACTGTAAGGGACGATCGGTGGAAACAGCTCTCCACTCCCTTATAGGCCCGATAGAGAAATCACTTGAATATAAGGAATATTCAATAGTGACCTTATTGGATATAGAGGGTGCCTTTAGCAACGTCAGACCGGGGGCAATCACTCGGGCCCTTGCGTGTCTGGGGGTAGACGCGTCACTCAGAGGCTGGATAGATCTTATGCTTAGAAGCAGGATCGTGACAGCTTATCTGGGTGGGACGTCTGCCGGCAGATACGTGAGCAGAGGGACACCTCAAGGTGGGGTTCTATCTCCCCTTCTTTGGAACTTGGTCATAAATGACCTGTTACTAAACCTGGAAGGGCAAGGCTTCAAGGTGGTTGCTTACGCGGATGACGTTGCTATTGCGGTGTTGGGTAAATATCCTAGTACGCTGAGTGAGCGCATGCAGTGCGCGCTTGGCTACCTCTCTGAGTGGGCACGCGGCTGCGGACTGAACGCAAACCCACAGAAAACGGAGCTGGTCCTCTTTACCAGGAAGCATAAACTTCCTCAGTGTGACCCGCCGACATTAAATGGTACTCGCTTGATCTTTACGGATAGAGCAAAATACCTCGGACTACTTTTGGACAGCAAGCTAAGCTGGAAACCAAACATCGTAGAGAGAGTATAGAAAGCTACTATAGCGCTCTATTCCTGCAAAAATGCCATTGGAAAGAGATGGGGTATGGAGCCCCACATAGTACACTGGCTCTACGTCTCAGTGGTCAAACCTATACTGCTGTATGGGGTTGTCGTCTGGTGGCCAGCGTTAAAAGTTATGGCCAACCTTAAACTATTGATGAAAGTCCAAAGAACGGCCTGCTTGTGTATAAGTGGGGCTCTCAGGAGCACACCTACTCAAGCTCTGGAGATTCTCTTTCATCTTACTCCCTTGGATATTGCGGCCGAGCAATACCGACTACGCTATCCCTTTGCCATCTGTTGAGATTAAATTCCAAACTGAGTTTCCCACCAGAGAGGACTGGGTGAACGAAACGGTTATGGACAATGAGGCCCTAAGCTTCTTCACGGATGGCTAAAAAAGGGATGGTGGGGTTGGCTGCGGGGTATTCTGTGAGGCACTAGGGGTTAACCTCTCTTTTCGTCTTCCCGACTTTTGCAGCGTTTTTCAAGCTGAACTGACCGCGATAATGGAAGTCATGGACTGGTTGAAGTATAATGTAATATCTACGAGGGATATTCGCATTTTTACGGACAGCCTGGCTGCTATTAAAACGCTACAATCATACTCCCTGACGTCGAAGGTAGCCCAGAACTGTCTGGCATCTTTAAATTAGATGGCTGATCAGTTCAACATCCGCTTGACGTGGGTGCCAGGGCATTTCAATATCGCAGGGAATGAAATGGCAGATGAGTTGGCCCGCAAGGGTACAGTACGCCTAATAACCCAAAGCAGGCGGGATATAAAGATACCGCTTGCTTCATGTAAACTGTTGCTTCATGAAGAAGCCATAAAAGAAACGAACGTCAGATGGTCTAAAGCCAGTTCGTGTGTAACAACCAGGCAGATCTGGCCTGGACTTGACCGGTCCAGATCAGGCCAACTGATATGGCTTCGACGGCACCATATTGGTATGGTCGTGGGAGCTATAACGGGACATTGTCTCATTGGGATACATGCGAGCAGACTGGGTGTCCCAGCCCACGATTTCTGCCGCAGCTGTGGTGATGAGGAGGAGGAGGAAAATGTGCTCCATTTGCTCTGCACCTGCCCTAGTCTAGCGTACAGCAGAACAAAATTTATGGGAACTTCCCCTTTGAACGACCTCACGGATCTTAGTAAGATCGGGATCCGTGACTTTAAACGCTTCTTGGTAAGCTCCGGATGGTTTAGCGAGTGAAGAGGAGGAAACTCGAATGTGGTACAGCTACGGACCAATTTCAATCGGCAATCAAATGGCAGTCGGTTCCCAACTTAATAAGCGATCCGTATTTAGCAGATCATTCTAAATATTCGTTTAGATGAATTATTTTACGTGTTTTTCACTCTAGTTTAATTCTACCATAGGACACGGTCCGGAAGAATGTAGTAATGTCCAACAATCCGAAAAAAAATTTGATCCCTGGTATGTTGCTCAATTTTCTGAAGTACTTCGGCCGTAGTCGCTGATTTAACAGAAAAGAGACAACTGAACGTCGAAAAGCTATCTACAATAGAGGGAATATGATTATACATATTGCTTTTTAGTGCTTACGAGTGGTCTCAAGAGATGAATGTGAATGGCTAGAAATGGTCCAGGTAGATTAAGAAAACCCTCTTGTTTGTCTACTTTTCTTTTGATTAAATACACTTTATACAGCTATTCCTGCACGCTTCGCAACCTGCACGAGCTTTAACTCACTGTGAATAGATTCTAGTACGCGAAATAGTTATCTCCCATCCGATTGTTGTTTGAATATTACACCTCATTATTGGTATAGTCCTCAAAGGGTCCTTGCTCCCATAGTTGTGCCATTATTGTATAGTTTTATCTTTATTTTGTGCCTGTTTTTCCATGAAATTCACTTCAATTACCACACAATTGGATTACGACTGGCGCTATAATGAATACTGAAATTCCTGTAGCTAGAGAGCACCCTCCAAGACTTACTGAATTTATTTTTTTTTGACCAACGTATAACCAAACAAGTTAACGATATCCCCGTTCTTAATGATGTTTTGGTAGCACTTTTTAAACATTGTCGAGTATAAATAAGTCTTTGAAGCAAATTCCAATTATATATTACGATATTTCGAGAATTCTCGAAACCATCCAACCTATTCTCAAACTCCTTTACACATCCGTCCAAATATGGTATCGAAAGTTTGTTGAAACGTGGCTATTGCTCTTGACTCATCAATGACCATGGCTCCTGGATTAGTCGCTTCATTTTGAACCTTATTTTCAATACTTTGTAGGAATTCCGATTCGTTGATAATATATGAAGATTTAAGTTTAGTAAAAAATAATTAGGGCGTTATTTTTATTTCATAATAATGACGTATACAAATAACAATAAATATAGATTTAGAAAAATGAAATATTTTGAAATAATAAATTGAATAACAAAAAAAAAAAATGAAATAAACCAACGCCCTAATTTTTATACTAAAAAAGCAGAACTTGTTCTTTCTGTTTTCATACTTTCCAAACCTTATTGAATATCGGTGCAGCTAACTAGATTAGCGCGATTTTGATAACTAGTTTAGCACGAATTTGAAATGGTTTTGATTACAGTAAAACGAAACTTCGTGCAAAACAGTTTGATCGACATTTATGATTGCACGATTGAACATCGATACGCGTTGATGAATGCATTCGAAAATCCATTTCTCCCAATTAAATTTGTCAACAAAACGAAACGCGGAATTTTGGCGTTGTTGATGAATGGTAATTAACTTCGATAGCTGAATTGACTTCGAAACGTATTCATGTACGAAATTTCTGTATTGATATTCAAGATTTAAACTGTCTGATTTGAAGTGATTGAAACGATTCGCATAGTACTCGAACATGACAGAATAAGAATATGTACTTGATGTTCCACTTGCGTGTTGATGTCTTGTATTCCGCTGACCGAGACGTTCGCTTTGCATCTTGTTACACGCAACAATTTTGCCAAACATTCGTTGATGAAAGCCAGTTGAGATGCTGAATCCACTAACATATGACACTTGCCCAGCATAATTTTGAACTACCATAACAGCCATTGCTTTCAGTTTGTAATTCATTATTACAAGAGTAGAGTGTAGTTAAGCTGGAGCCAGCTGCATTTTAATTGCGTTTGGGTGGATTGATGTCAGCGGTTGGCTATGGATTCAGCGAAAGTGATGACGCGATGTGTTAGACGGCTGGCGATTAATGATAATCTCTTTCGATATGTAACAAAGTATGATGTGGCTAAACTCAATGGCTCTAATTGATGTTGTTATACAACGCTATAACCAGCTTAACGTGATAGATAAAATATATAGTCAGGTTAATCACAAACAACACAATGCAACTTATTTTGGTTATTGATGGTTATATGGTTAACGAAGGACACACTCGTTCCAGGTCGGAACATCAGTTATAAGGGTGCATCTTATTCCCGTTTGGTTTGTCCATAATATCCTAACGCAAGTAAGGGGATGTTTCAGTAGACTTAATGTCTGGGCATAATTTCCGTCGGTCAACTTCAGTCCCGTTAACGTCCAATATTTGTACTATCCAGAGAACTCAGGTTATTCAACTTTTGGAATCTTGTCCAGATCGGCATGACTTCCAAACGACTAACTTCTGCATTCCATGATTTTTGATAAAAGACTTAGCAAAATTATCCAACGTGATTCAGTTAATTGAAGCGATTCGAAACTCGAAACGAGGTCATTCATTCGTCAACTTTTAAACTGCTCGGACGTGTGTGCTAAAAATAAAAGAAAAAAAAATAATTAAAATAAAATATATTTATCCAAAATTGGTAGTTGAAGTAAAATTTAATTGGATTAATTAAATAACTTAGTAGTTATTTAAACATATTAGTTATAAATTATTAGTCGTGCTATTATAGTATAATTGTGATAAGTCAAGTGACGCCCTGGTTTCGCGCTAATTTTTTGTGATTTTTCAAACAAAATGCCATTCTATGAAAATGCAGAGTGCTACCCAAATTACCAGCCAAATTTGATATGTTCTGCGCCATCATGTGCTAAGGGTATAACGCAAAAGCAATCTGTTGTTGCATGCGGTTTTTGTCAAAAGATGTACCACCCACCATGCAAAGGTGTAATTGGAGGAGCTAAAATTAAAAAAGCGATGGAGAGAAATTGGGTGTGCTCACCTGATTGTGGTATAGCAGCTAGCTCCAACACTGTGCCTTCACCCTCACAGTCACCAGTAACGGGGCGTACAACTGATAATTTAACTGCAATAAACAGCCTGATGTCACGCATGGATGCTCAATTCGCTGAAATTAAATCGATGATTTTTGATATCCAGAAATCCCAAGAGTTTATCTGCAAAGAATTTGATAAAATAATAATCGAAACCAAGAAAATTGCTTTAGATAACTTAGCTCTATCAAAGCAATATGAAGCATTAAAACAAAGTTACCTGAAACAAGATGAACGTATTAACACCATGGAGGCATTACTGGATATTCCACTCCAGAAGGAAATTTCGAGGAACATTGTAATTTGTGGTGTACCAGCTGACGTACAGGACTCATCGAACTTCATTGCGGAAACAATTATTAGAGTGAATGGAGAAGCTATCATAACTGAAATTAAAAAAATGTATCAACATCCGAAATCATCATTAAAAAATAGCTTCATTGTCACCTTAAATTCTGTAGAGATGAAAAATGATGTTTTGGCCAAATTAAAAAAGCATCATCGGAAGTCGTCCCCATCTGCAAACCCAGCTGGATGCTATTTCATGCATCATTTTACAAAATTCCAGTCAAGGCTGTACAATGAAGCTAAAAAACTACAAAGCGCCCAAAGATACAAATATCTGTGGATTAAGGATGGTAAAATATTCCTACGCAAGTCAGCTGATTCGGTAGTACATCATATTTTCTGCATGACCGATATTTTTCGTTTGGACCAATGTCCCACACCTCAACAAGCTCATGATAGTGAAATTGTTGATACATCCGATGATTTATTTTAGTAATATGGACGTACTAGTCCTAACCACATCTAAATTCACTAAATTTACACTACAAAAAATACGACAACAAAAGACAACAATAACTACACTACATAAAAAATTAACAATATTTATTAATAATTCATCACAACATATATGGTCAACAATTATTGCTCAACATCAGAAACTTCCGATTTCATTAAAATCACAGCACTTTACTTTGTATACCACATCCAAATTCACTAAATTTACACAACACAAAATACAACAACAAAAGACAACAATAACTACACTACATAAAAAATTTACAACATTTATTAATAATACATCACAACATATATGGTCAACAATAATTGCTCACCATCAGGAACTTCCGAATTCATCAAAATCACAGGTACACAACACACTAATGACGAATGTTAGTTTTTACATTAATTTTTTAAAGCACTTCACTATTTTTGTTATTATTTTTAAGTTATTAATTTTGTTCACCACTATGTTTATATACACAAACAAATATTTGTCCTTGTCGTTTTTTCAACGAAACCGTTTCTCAGAATTTCAATATTGAGATCCAAAATTTGCAGCTATTTGTTACTGATCATAATACCATCCACTTATGTATTAAAATTAGAAGAGATTCAAAACAAGGGAGTAAATACGAACCAGTGTATCTGACTAAATTTAATTTCTCGGATCTATCAGAGGCACTCAGTTTATGTAGTTGGAGTGAAGTATTTTCTTCGGATAATTCTAATTTAGCCTATACAAGTTTTATTAATAAACTAAGTAAAATTATTCGTAAACATAAATCTATTGTTAAGGTTAAACGACGTAATTTTAGGCTAAAGCCCTGGATGTCCGACTCCCTACTTAAATTGATAAATCGCAGAAACAGTTTTTTGAAAAAACTATCTAATGATCCCAATAATAATGTTTTTAAAGAGAGTCTTAACAAGCTGAATTCCCAAATTAAAATTCTGATACCGGTCACAAAAAAACAGTATTTTAAAATCAAGTTAAGTGAAGCTATTGATTTGAAATCTAGGTGGAAAATTGTAAATAAAGTTTTGAATAATAGTTGCACCCCAAATAATGTTACATCGATTGTTATTGGTGACAATTTGGTTAGTTCTGACTCGTTTGAAATTGCAAATGCGTTTAATGACCATTTCTGTCGAATACCTCACGCAATCATTACTGAGAATTATGAAAATGTGATTTTGGATGATACTGTTAGATGTGATTTGGTACTGTCGAGGTATTCTAGTTCAAATTTATTCTTTTTCCCAGTTAGTGAAGCGGAAATAATGGCTGCTGTTAATGCCTTAAAATCTAGCAACTCCTGTGGTATTGATGGGATATCAAGCAAATTGGTTAAACATATTATTTCTAATATTTGCCATATTCTGGTATTTATTTTTAATATGTGTTTTTCAGAGGGGGTTTTCCCTGATAAATTAAAATTCGGCATTGTCAAGCCTCTCTTTAAGAAAGATTCACGAAATGACCCGAATAATTATCGTCCGATCACATTACTAAACACATTTTCGAAGATCTTTGAGAAAATTATCAAATATAGATTGTTGAATTACCTTGATAAAATACATTTCCTTGACAAGAGGCAGTTTGGTTTTGTAGAAAATTCGTCAACTGAGAAAGCCCTAACATCTTTTTTAACACCGCTGCTGAAAGGCCTTAATAATAACTGCAAAGTTTCTGCTGTTTTCATTGACTTCACTAAAGCTTTTGATACAGTAAATCATGAGGTATTATTGGCTAAGTTATCGTATGTCGGTGTCAGAGGCGTTGCACTTTCTCTTTTTAGATCATATCTTCAAAATCGGGTACAAAGTGTAATTATTAATAATACATATAGTGATGAAAAAATTGTGAACGTCGGGGTTCCACAAGGGTCTGTTTTGGGCCCGCTGTTGTTTATTATCTACTGTAACTCGATTTTTGATCTTAGAGTAAATGGTGATATCATCGCGTTTGCGGATGATATGGCGTTTCTGTACACTACGAATAATGATGTGGCTACGTTGGAAGAGAAAATTAATGAGGATATGTGCTTGCTGAAAAAATGGTGTTATATGCATGAGATGATTCTCAGCGCTAAGTCCAAATTGATGTCTTTCAGTGTTGGAGGTACTATCCGAGATTCTCAACCATTGGTTTATCATTCTCTGGTTTGTAATCGGTCTGGGTGTAATGATCTTTGCGTGCGTATTGAAACTGTGGAGTCCTTTAAATACTTAGGAGTGATGCTTGATGCACAACTAAATTTTAAAGAACATGTGAGCATTTTAAAAAAGAAACTGTGCCATGTATTAAGATCCTTTTATTTTTTGCGTAAAATATGTAGCCGGGATCTTTTGAAATGTCTTTATTTTGCAATATTTAATTCCCACCTCCAATATGGTTTAATATGTTGGGGTGGAATTTTTTTGACCAATATCAAACCTTTGATGATCATCCAAAAAGCTGTTTTGAGGTCCATAAATTATTTACCCAGGACTTCACCATCGTTTCCCATTTTTGTAAATAATAAGATTTTGCCTCTGCGTCATCTGTATGTGTACAAAGTACTTAAAATGCATTATATTAGGAGCGGAAATCGTTTTCGTGGTGTGGATATTAGTGGACCATATATGTTACGGAACAAATCTAGGATCTGGGTGCCTCGTCCCAACAAAGAACATTTCAAAAGAAATTTTTTGTACATCACACCGAAGCTAGTTAATCAATTACCAATGGGCATTTTAAACGCAGTTACGCTGACTGAATTTTGTAGGCTGTTAAAAGAATGGCTCTTTACAGTCATTGATGTTGAGAGTCTGTTTAAAACGATTATGTAGTTTGTCAAAATTTTTTTAGTATTTTCTTTTTTTATTTTTATTTTAGTAATTATATGCTTAATTGAGCTTTTTACTCAATTTCTATCATGTTTATATGATTTTTATTTTTATAGTTATTTTTTATTTTATTTTATTTTTTATTTTATTTAATGTGGTTATATTTTGATTTTTGATTTTATTTTTATTTTGTCTAATTCTATTTTTATTTTTATTTTTAGTCTTATTTCTATTTTTGTAACTTTATATGTATGAATCGTGGCTCCGTGACATTTTTTTTTTAAAGATTAGGAGTTCACTAATAAAAAAAAAAAAAAAAAAAAAAAAAAAAAAAAAAGGTAACAATTTGACACAACAAAAACCGCACTGTCAATTTTAGAACAATATAATTTATTTTAATTATATTTCTGTTATTACAATTGGTTGTGCGCGATCAAATAGAATCTACCTTTTCCTAATAGTATAATTTTTATTTAGTTAAGAAACAAACCCATTTTTGAAAAGCCTTATTACGTGATTAATTTTTGGGAGAACTTCACATCCGTCTTAAATACTGTGTATAAATAAGAATTATGTCGTATAATAATTTACGAAGATTTAAATTTAGTAAAAAAAAAAAAATGGGGCGTTATTTTCAATTCACAAAATTTAGAAAAACAACGCCCTAATTTTTATACTAAAAATATTTAATTTTATAGCGTGCTCAGTTGACGTTTCCAGACTTTTATTGCGTATGCCAAAATAAACTAATATTTATAATTAAGAGAACTTCTAACTAATTACTGTACTAATTATAAATTCAAATAGCTATTACTATATCAGCACAAGATTCTCCGAAAATACCATTAAAATATACAGCATCCACTGAATGGGAAACAATAAGCAATATTTTTAGTAAATAGGAAATAAAATATTTAAATTAGCATGGAGCGTTATTAATTCTAAAACAACATAAATTTAAAATTTATAATTGGAATAATTAATAATTAGGATTATTATTGATTAAAAAAGTATTTTCACAAACGCTTATTTAATTTTTAATCGTAAATTAAACATTTTTCTTCGAATTTTCATTTAAAAATAAATTTGCAGAATGATGATTATGAAGAATGTCGGTTATATGTATATAAACATTAAAAATGAGCTTTCAGTAGTTCGCCTAAATCGTTTAGACGTAATTACAAAAAGCTTTTGTGTATTTTAATTATATGTTCTGGGAAATCAAATTATGTTTGTGTGTACGCGTAGGCGATTACTTATGGTCAAATAAATAGCATGCGATATGGAATTCGGTTAAAATTTACGGAAAAATCGTATCACAATCAAGATATTATCGCTACATGTATGTATACGAACCCATTCAAATAAAGCATATCGCAATGCTATAAATTTTCTTTTGGAATTACATATGAAAAATTCAAAGTGTTTTATACATCATGGTTCATGTGCGATATGCGTATATTATGTACATACATATATATATATAGATACGAACCCCAACAATTCCATTACATTGATTACGATCATTTTCAATAAATCAATTCGAAGTAATAACAGTAATAATAATAACACTTTGGAGCTCCCCACTCCACCCATCTCCCATCTAAATGTGTACCCACATTCCAATCTACTCGAACAGAATTTTTTTTTTTTTTTTTCATTCCACTTGCCACTGTAATAAAAATTTGTTGGCCTTAAAAAACATTCCATTAGTTTATTTAGCTTTTGGCAAATCATTTTCAAATTTTTAAGGAAAATCGTAATAATAGCAACAACAACAACAAAGGAATATATAAAATTGCCTTTTTTCTCGACTTGTATGTATATATGTGTGTGTACGTTCGTAAGGATGTATTCCCTTATAGTCCTTCGCCGTATATACTCGATTTAAACTATTTTTGGTACGAGAGGCCAAGGATGGCTATTACAACAACAATAGAAAAGATGTTTTATAATCGTAATAAAAAAAATTATTTTGGATGCTGGGACTCTCTCTTTATATGGTATATGTACGTATTCATACATATACATATGCATGTGTGTATTGTATCGGTATTATACATATTATACTCTTGTACTCTATCTATCATCAATTGGAAAATATAAATCGGAAAAACTTGTCCTTTTTGTGTTCGTTTGGTTTGGTTTGGTCTTATGTATGTACATCATACATACATATATACATATATGTACATACATATAGAGATGATAATAATAGAGTGTTTTTGAGGAAGTTTATTTTTGGTTAAATCCATTGTTGTAATTCCTTGTGAAAACATACATCAATTGAAAATGGATTTTTTATTTTCTTGTTGGTTGTTGTTGGTTTTTTGTTTTGGGATATGTATTTTGGGTTTTCTTTCATTATCATCGTATCGTATATATGTATGTATACAACACTTAAAAATTAGTACACGTTTTCGGGGCAAAAATTGGGTATAAAGAATTAAATTGCGTACATATATATACATACATACATAAATTGAAAGTGAAAGGTCGTTGGTTTTAAAGTATATAAATATATTTTCCGAGATATGATCGAATGGACGGAAAACTGTTTTCTTTTTTTTTTAATATTCGGTTCACATAAAATTTATTTTATTGAAGGTCAATCTATTAGCCTACATACAAATACTATATATAGAACCGATGATAAAATTTAAAGATAAAATAAATAAGAATTTGATAATGATCGGGTGAAAATTGTCTCCCGTGAGTATATAAGTAAATTGGATTGTTCTAATTCTGATTCAATCTTCGCACTCGTGATCAAACTGCAGTATGGTCAAATATAAATTTGGCAAAAGATTTGTCACTATTCAGATGTTATTACATTATCCAAATTTGGCTCTTTTTTGAAGTATTTATCATGGACTTCCATTTAGCTTATCCCTAAGAAGAATTCAATCAGCAGCTGGCATACAACCTAGTTTTAAGCAAATTTAGCAAGTTGTGAGAAAATTAAGTTTGAAAATTCGTTGTTTAATAGCCTTTTTTCATTTATGGAGAATTTTACTGTAATTTCAGGTAACAGTTATTAATTTAATTGGCTATCAGCTTAACTAATTATTTTTTAAAGTTTTCTTTCCGGTTTTGAAATGGATAAAGAGCAAAATGCAGATACCCCTTCGTTACTTAACTCTGGTCGTTTTAATCCAAGTGTAACAAAAACTTCTTGGTACCTCTTGGTGATAGAGTTGATGTTTAGATTAGTTTTTATAACGTGTAGAATGGCAGTGGACATGAAAAAAATTTATTTTGGGGCACACACGAATCACTCCAAGTTATTAGATCACACATGTCGTTGTCGCCCTTAATTATCACCAGTGCTGAAGCCAAATCGTTCCTAAATAGGCCGGTAAATTGTAAATATTTAATTTCGAGAAGTAAAATATTAGGCCTATTACTGCTTTCGGGCAGTTTATGACATTTTGGAGGTCGAAACACAGGACTGTATCGGCTTTTTGTTGCCTCATTTCTATATTAATGCCGAGTGATTTTAGCCCTACAATGCATCATACAAAGGCGGCGCCGGCCGCTTTACTCCTCAGACTGACTGGCTCAGGAGAAGCCGTGATCCTTATTCAAGAATCTTGGATAAAGAGTAAAGGGAATAACCTAATATACTCAAGTAATTCTGGGAAAATTAGATCCTGCGTTCTTGGGAAAAATAATTTAAATATGTTTTTACTCTTTCAATACAGCAATGGTGACATAACTGCTGTCAGCCTAGAGGTTGGTGGCAACCAAATTTGGCTGGTTTCAGCCTACATGAACCGGGACAAGCAGGTTCTGTCGGATAACCGATGCGAATGGGCATCACACAATCTGGGGAAGCACATACATCAACGAAAGGGGTGAGTTATTTTTTGAGCACTTATTAAATACTAAACTTTTGGTTTGTAATATTTGGCTAGAACCCACATTTATTACCAAAAATCGGCAGGAGGTTCTAGACGTAACCCTAAGAGAATGGAGAGTGGCGGTAGAACATTCCTTCTCTAGTCATCGATATGTTACATTCAACCTTAAACTTTTCAGGAATCATAGAAGGACAAACTGGAGGAAGTGTAGGGAAATGGTAAAAGAGTTATTAACGCCGGGGGCCCCTGAGCTGCTAGTGACAGTGGAGGAACTGAATTGCATAGTGAACACTATCACTAGTGCCTGCAACCGGTCCTTTAATACTGCATGCCCAATGGTTAAGCCCAGGGGCAAGTAAAAGCCAACATGGAGGTCCTGAGAACTGGGGACCTACCGAAAGGCTCGTAGGAAGGCCTCAAAATTGGGACTCCTATAAGGAAAACTTAAAGGTACACAAAAAATAATTAAGGAAAGCACAAAGGAGGTCGTGGGGACTTTTCTGTGATAAAATGGAAGAAGTCTCTGAGACCTCTCGTCTTAGAAAGGTATTGTCTATTAATCCGAACAGCCCCACTTACCTAATTAAACCGGACGGATCTTGGACTGCTTCTAGTGAAGAATCTTTGTGACTGGGTAAAGTCTCAAAACCTAGTGACTGGGTAAAGTCTTAACATGCGTACTGTAAAGGCAAATGGGTGGACACAGCTCTGCATGCCCTGGTACGTATGATTGAGAAATCAATATTATCGCAAGAGTTTTGTATGGTGACGTTTCTTGATATTGAAGGCGCCTTTAACAATGTAAAGACGGAGGCAATTCTGGAGATTGTCGCTCCTTGGGGTGGACTATACCCTGTAAGTGGGTTGATCAATCATACGTGGGGAGCAGGATGATTAATTCAGATCTGGGGAAATTCACCGGCGGGTGGTTAAGATAACCCCGCAAGATGTTGTCCTGCCGCCTCTTCTCTGGAATATAGCAATTAATGGGTTGCTGTTAGACCTGGAGAGAGAAGGGATTGGAGTGATTGCTTATGTAGATGAAGTAACGATAACTGTCTCTGGCAAATATTTAAACACGGTTAAGGAGGTGATCCAAAATGCCCTCCTAATCACTACGAGGTGGGCCATCAGATGTTTACTGGCAATCAGCTCGTCCAAAACTGAACTAGTACTCTTTACCAGGAAATACATATAAGAAATATAGTAAAACCTTTACTTATGTATGGGGTGAGCGTGTGGTGGCCAGCTCTTGAAAAAGTAACATACAAAAAGGCGATCGAGAAGGTGCAAAGAACGGCCTGTATGCTTATTAGGTGGGCGCTGAGGACAACACCGACACGCGCTTTATAGGTTATGTTTCACCTTCTCCCTGTCGATATTTATGGTAAGCAGATGGCGGCGAATTTGCGGTCACTCAGCTTTCAGCCGTATCTCAGTGGGAATGTCACCAGACAGAACACTCGACGATAATTATATCGCTAAAGAAGGAACTGGCAAATTTAGACTACGTTACACCAACATTATGCATCGAGAAGGGGTTCCGAACTACGTGTCCTTCAAGAGGATCTTGGAAGATTGGGTTGTTATCGGAAACAGATGCATGAGCCCCTTTAAGAAAAAAATGCCTTTTAACAAATTATCATTTATTAAACTATATTTTTCAAACTAAATAAAATTATTAACAATTTTTTTTTTTATTTCAGCAACTTTTAATCAATTGAGGCTGATAAACCCACAACATTTATTTCACCAGAAAAACTGAATTTACATCGACATCAAGCAAATCTTAGTCTTGACACATCATGGTAAATAGAAATTTAAATAAAATTAATTTTCGATACTAAGTCCACTTTCCCAAGCACTCACATAGCAAAACACACGAAAAATAGTTCAGCTCGGGTGCAGACACGTTTTCGTGTGTTTTTATATGAGTGCATGAATAGGTCGATTAAAATTTGGTATCGAGAAATTGAAAAAATTTTGTTTATTATTATTGTGATGATTGTTGTTTATCATTTTGGCTACTGTATGTTGCTTACTCTGGTTTAAGTACCACAGGTCGCTACTGCATTTAATCACTTCTATATTGCATCATATTGGTCATCCCTCACGATCGACAACAAAGGGAAGAAACCAACCAGATCAACTTGGGTGTACGATCCATTGCGGTATGCCTTGTTCATTAATTAATGTTAATGTCCTAGTTCATTTCCGCGTCTAACACAACCGTTCTTTGGATCTTAGTGCTTCCCCGATTGTTCCCCCAGCCCGACCACGCTTAGTTGAACTCGTGCGCGCAGGCTGGCACCCATTTTGTGAATCAGGAATTTTGACCGGTAATTGTGAGGAAGCCAAGATGATCTAGTAAAACGAAGGTTGATATGAATTTTATAATTGCATTCTACAAGCAACTATAAGAAGAGCACCTGAGGAGCACGTAATATCTGATTCAATTTGTAAGTTTTCGCTAAATATTTGTAATGTTGCTCATGGCCTCGCTCTTAGGATGAAATCCAAATCGCCACTGCTTTAGTTTTTTCTAATATATTTTTGATTACTAGACTGCTGATTAGTTTTTCTCATGGAACATCAGCTTAATTCCCACAATACTGTACAATTTTAGATTTTAATAAAAATGGACGGTCAGTATAAATTTACCCAAAGCTAATTTTAATGGAACTAATATTAACTTCTACGCATAGATAACGTTAATGAACGAAATTCATGATCTCTGGTTATAGGAACAATGGCACATCAGATGTTAGTAGTGGCCACTACACGTTTACAAGGGAGTGAGGAGGTTCAAATATATGGCTCTATTATCATTCACGATATATGTAAGTGTGGGTGGGGATGTTGAAGTGCGGCTGGCAGCTGGACGTCGTGCTTTGTATCCTGTAAGATCACTGCTAAAATCTAACCACTTATCAAGTGCCGTGAACATGAAGCTTTTACAATGCATATGAAAGTTGGGCGCAGACACAGGAGAGCCACCATATGGTAGGTGCAGAGGTCGTTGCAGGTGACGATGCTCTGGACCAAAACCGCTGGAGCCAAATCGTTGACACAATAAGGCACCAGTAATCGCCTTTAAAAACTTTGTTTATTATTAATGTACATATAAAGTGCCCCAAACAAAATCCATTCAATAAAATATAAATTGTACAAGACGTTATAACCTAATTCTACGGTAAACATTAAACGTAAACCCATTTATTCTAATATACATTTTTGCCATTATTAAAAAATAATTTTGAATCAACAACAAACAGCAATGAATTATTATGTTTTAATCATTCAAACAAAACAAAAAAAAAAGCTCTCGCCCAAAATAAATAAAAGCGAACCTTCATTAAAAATTCACTGTGTAATTCCATTTTCATATATTTTTTTATTGAGCTTTTATGCTTTTGTTTCTTATTTCGTTTCGATGCTAATTTTTTTTATCAATTTAAAGGATTTTTTTGTTTTGTTGTTCCAAACGTACAAACACACCACTGAATAGCAGAAGTACCCAAAAGTGTATAAGTATCAACAATATATGTGTAATACAGGCAACACAACAAAAATATAAGAAGCACATAGATGAGATGAGATGTTATAACATTTTATTGGTATCATATGAATGTGTGTGCACTGGATACGAACGAAGGTTTATTATGCTGTACATATATACACATACACACACACGGGGTACACATATCGTGATGTGCGCGCAATTTAAAATATTCAAGTGCATTGAATATTTTAAATAATTCTATGTGATTTTCGGTGAGAGCTTTTCTTTTTTTTTGCGATTCTGTATATTTATTTTCTGTGATTATGAATAATTTAATGGAATTTTTGTTTTAGATTTTCATTTGGAAAATAAAATTTTCATATTTTTTGTGTGTTTATTTGTTTGTTTGTATTTATGTACAAATATTGTTAGTGCGGAAAAATACTGGAAAAAAAAATGTACATAAACGAATATAAAATGTAACGTTCAAGTAGGAATGAAGATGAAAATCATTTATACAGAATTTTTCGTGTATTTTATATTCTCAAGATGAAAAACAAAAACAAACTGAGGAGGAGGTTGGAGCTTTTAAAAAAAAATTTTTTTTTTGTGTTTTTTAACAGTAAGCTTTATGTTCTTTATTTGTTTGTTTATGCGTACAGAGAAATATATGTATGTATGTATATTTTATGCGAACGCAGAAAATATTTCGCTCTTCTGTTGATCCTGATAATTGGAAAATAATTTATTGTGGATTTTTTTATGTTCATTTTTGGAAAATTTGGAATTATTTGTTGTTGAATTAATGTGCGGAGATTAGTCTTCTTCTACTATTATACATTTTTAATTTTTTTTTTTCCATTTTAAACGATTTTTATTTATTTATTTAATTGGTGGTCCATATAGCATAATCTCTTCGTTTAATTTTTTTCTTTTTCTTTTTTTGTGTAACAACATAAATTTGTTTGTACATTTGCGTTAGCATGAACTCTGCCATTGCGCACGCGAGTATTAATAATTCACCTGCGGACGCCCATCCAATTCATTCAAATTATTAATTTGCTTAAATCGCGTGCACGTATATCAATAGAATTTTGGCATTGACTAAAATAATCTACGCGTATATTATGAGTCACATAAAATAAACATAATAATTACATCATCACCAATATGTTATATAGGCAAACTGCATAATGCAGAAATGCACGCACGTGAGAATAATTAATTCACTTTTCAAAAAAGGGTTCATGAATCACTTTCATAGGAAATCATGATTGTAATCAATTTTTGAATAAATATTACGCGCCCTAGGTTGACTCACTCATATCACCGTTTTGAACTAAACTTTGTAGTACATATTATAGGGAGACAAGATATTTAAATGTCTTCGAGGGATTAGCCGTAATTTTTAATTTTACGTAGATTCAGAAATAATTTCAATCACGTTGAATCCGATTTGAATATAAGTTTTATGTATGTGGTTTGAACGATTAATTTTCAGTTTACTATACATCTTTGCACATCCTCACACGATGGATATTAAACCATGCCGACCAAGCAAATTTGGTTAGAAGATGAGATTATTGGACATTATCCCTGTGGAACTCATCCGTGCTAGTTGGTCTACAAACATTTTGGAGTTTAGAATGGCTTATGATATATGTATTGTCATTATAAATACACACAACAATAAAATGAGGTTTCAGCTATATTGGAGTATCTCGTATAGATTATGCATTTATTTCAGATGATTTATAAAAATCTCTCTGATATTCGTGAACCACTTACAACTCTCACTTTTTTGGGATTTGGTCATTATTGACCTGTTACAAATCCTGGAGGTAGAGATGTTACTTCAGGATGATGTTGCTGTTGCGGTTTCCGATAAATATACTTGTACGCTGATTGATCACATATGCAGTGAGCACTTTGGTGGGCCAGCAGCTGTGGATTGAGCGTCAATCCTCAGAAAACACAGCTGGTCCGGTTTACCAGGAAGTACAATTTTCCTAAGTGTGACCCGCCAATACTAAATGGGACTCGCTTGATCTTTACGGATAGACCGAAATACTTTGAGCTACTTTTGAACAAAATGCTAAGCTGGAAACCAAACATCTAAGAAAAGATAAAGAAAGCTACTATAGCATTCGACTCCGCTATGTCTCACTAATCTAACCCATACTACTATATGGGGTTGCTGTATAGTGGCCAGCGTTAAAAATTATGGCCAACCTAAAACTTTTGATGAAAGTCCAAAGAACTACCTGCTTCTGTATAAGTGAGACACTCAGTAACAATGAGACGTTGAGTTTCTTCACGGATGGCTCAAAAAGAGAGAAAGGGGTCGACTGTGGGGTATTCCGTGGGGCTCTGAAAGTCAACCTCTCTTTTCGTCTTCCCGATTTTTGAACTTTCTTTCAGTCTGAGCTTATCGCGATAATGGAAGTCATGGACTGGTTGAGGTGTAATGTAATATCTTCAAAGGATATTCCTGACGTCGGAGGTAGCCCAGAATTGTCTGGCATGATTAAATTAGATGGCTGAACAGTTCAACATCCGCTTGCCGTGGGTGCCAGGGCACTTTAATATTAAAGAGAATGTAAAGGCAGATGAGCATGCACATCAGGGCACAGCATACCCTATCTCACAAAGCAAGCTGGGTATTAAGATATCAAACAGTGTTCAATCTGCTCTGCACCTGTCTACGCCTAGCGTACGGCAGAATTAAATTTATCTGAATTTCCCAACTGAACGACCTGACGGATCTTATAGTAGGATCGACATCAGGGATTTTCAACGCTGCTTAGTAAGCTCAGGATGGTTCGACGAGTGAGGAGAAGGAAATTGAAATGTGGTATATGTGTCTATGCTAGTCCATTAGGACGGCCGCCCTAGCCTAACCGACAACACTTTTGAAACACATTTTAATATACATATATAGACAAATATAGACAAATATGCTATACAAATTTTATAATAATCATCTTTCCTACCGATGATTTTGGGGTTCCGCACTCTATGCCACAATGGTTCATGCTACAAACCTAGAAGATATATCCTAAATCGCAGAAGCGCACTGCAACCTTACGGCATAATAATTAATCGATGTTCAAAGATTCAGATAATAATATTTGGGATCTAAAGAGTTGGTCCTTTTTTAACGATAACACATATTTAGTGAACATCAAGTTGGGTTTAATAAAGAATCTTTTCGTCTTTCGATAGCTGGAAGTAGCACGACCTATCCGTCCCAGGTCAAGTAAAGTAAAATACTTAATAGCTTCCTACAGGCATCCACATGATCCCTACTCTAGTATTGGAGCAAAGGAGATTAATGTAGTCCTTGCAATCTTTGACCAGATTGTACACACAGAATTATTAATAACACTAAGTACAGCTTTATAATCCGTGCGGAGAACATTATCTTTCCCTACATCACTATAAACTTAAACGAAACTGGCAAAACTATATCATCCACGTACTTTTGCACGATAAACCCAGATCGTCGCAATTTCACGAGTAATTTATCAATAACTAAGTGGGCACCGCCTTGTACCCCTCATTGTAGGCAGTCCTTAGCCAGTTTCAACTATGCGAGACTTGAGCAAAGAATCGATCAAATTGACAATGGTTTGATAAATCTATCCCTATAGTGCAAATGAAACAACAATTCAACGTAAAACGTCAGTAGTGATCAGCCTACGAGCTAAATTTCAATCCGGAGTACCTCAAAATATGTCAGGAAGTCCGGAGGCAACCACTTCCGAGTCAACAATGTCACATCCAAGAAAGTGGACAGGCAATACAAGCTCACCGATATCTCACCGGCAGGAGATAAGTTTGGCGGAAGGGGGGCGAAGATTATAGATTCGACGAGTGGCATTCTTAGCCAGAGTCTTGTTATGTCTGGCAAGAACCGATAAGCTATCAATTTCCACACAGAAGATTTTCCATATAGTTCTGTGAGCTACCAAAAATCGGTCCCGATCGGAAATGAGATTCGTATTTTTGGCTTTAGTTTTAATTTTACACCCTCTATTCTGAATCTGTTTAAGTTCGGAACATCATAAGGGTTTGTTACGCTTCCTCTAGTTGTTAATTAGAGGGCATGCCTTTTCAAAAGTAGTCGAGATTGTTTTGTGAGACGTTTTGTAAGTTGAGGTTCCTTTGTGTTTGGAGTACACACGCTCTAGTTACGATAAATATTTTTCATAAATTTAATTAATTTTAGAGAGGCCGACCACACATCCTTGAAATAATTTCTCTGCACTGTTGATTAGGATTTTTTTACAACGCGGTATTTAGATATGAATGATATGGTGCTATAGGGTTCAATGAGCTTCTCGGGAGTGGAATTGAAAGACACGTTCCGCGGGTTAACAAAAAAAAACAAAACCCAGCTTTCGGGAGCCATGGTATAATACTGAGTTGATGGTTAGTTACATTTCCTGTAATGGCTGTACGAAATAGAATATTATCCCGATTTTGTTAGAACTCGCTATGAATTCAAAACCCTTGACTGGTTCCTCGACAACAACTATGTAGTGTGAAACTGTGAATCGAGCAATAGTTGACATCTAGTCCCACGGAGTTCTGGAACTTCGTTAACAGCAAGGAAAAGACAGCTATTTTTCGGTCGAATATGTCTTTCCAGGCCTCCATCGCTAATCAGCGATCTGACAACTGCAATCAGTTTGCCAATTTTTTTGCATCGGATTATAAACCGTTTCGGTCAACAGCTATCCAGTTTCCTATACTTCGTCCAGTTCCGTTATGTAGTTCATTATTTCAAATTTACCGCACAAGAGGTTCTGAACCGCTTGCTCTTCTTTCCCTTAATCTTTAATGAAAGTGTTTGTCGTGGTTTTTTCCTGATCCCTGGAAAATTTCATGTAGTCATCCAATCTTCAAATCGGGTAGAAGAAGTGAGGTAAATAATTATCGTGGGATCACCACTTTAGCCGTCCCTACTCAAACTTTGACTCTATGATTCACAACGTGTTGCACTTCCATACCAAGAGACTCATTTCTCCTGCTCAACATGGATTTTATCCCAGTAGGTCCACAGCGACTAACTTGGATTCGTTCCGTGGAGTTTTGTTTTGTAGTCTTAACTCCAAGCAGCAGCTCGTCGTTGATTGATCACTCTATTCTTATTAGCAAGTATTGATTGTAATTTTGTTTCCATCGACTGGTTGCGTTATGTGCCACGGGCTAGTCATATTGAACCGTTCTTTTTTTTTTATTTATTTATTAACGACGTTGTAAAATGCCTTAAGTTCTCCTAGTGCATCCTCTTCGCTGTTGATTTGAAAATTTTCGACTAGTTCTCTGGCTCGTCAGACTGCGTAAACATACAGAAGGACTTATATCGATTTTGCAACTGGTCAATTAGTAACAGGTTGGCTCTAAACGTAAACAAATGCAAGATTCTTTCTTTTACGGTATCCGCTCATGGGTTCATTAAGCGAAACTGTAATTTTGACATCACTATACGTCTGCTTTTTTCAGTCTATTTTGAAGTGTATGCATCTCCGGTTTGGTCACCCTCCTACCACTGTCATTCTGAGAGGATCGAGAGTGTCCAGAAACAGTTTGTTTTGTTTGCGCTACGACGTTTGCCGTATACGCACGATATCCTAAATTCCCGAGTCGATTGTTTCGAGTTACTAGCACACCTCAATTTGAGCTTTATTCATCGAAGTGGCAACATACTATGGCCTTTCTGAACCAATTCCTGCCAAACTTAAAGTTGGAACCGTGCATAAACTTATATACTTAGTTCTCAGTCCAGCAATTCCAGATTTTTTATCTGTTCGTTCAATTTCAGTTTATAAATTTCAGTAACCTCCGACATCCAATTAATTTTCAATATTATTGTACTTCAAGAGGAAATTATGTTTTGGGGCCGCTAATGACTTTAACATACTATATGTAGAGATGACCGATTAGTTCATTAAATTAATTATTTTTTACGATATTGTTAAATAAATCAATTGAATTTTAAATTGCAGAACGTACATAAGTATATACATATTCGATTAATATAGATGTAATTGAAAACTAATTAAATTTATTGTCAACCGATGGGATTAACTTATCTAACATGTATGTATGTATATAACAGCTATTTCCTATAATTAGTCAATTAATATTCATATTTTAATTGATAATCAATATGATGTGACGTAATCACATATCTATGCATTATAGACTGCTGATACAGTCATAGAAGCATCACAAATCAATATTTCATGTTTTCCGAGAGTTCGACAAACAACACGTGGTAACGAGATATATTTTTATTTTTATTATTTTTTTAGTATTTTTTCGAATTGAAGTGAAAATATCCTCCTGATTTTCTTTTTGTTATTGAAGACTTGTGTTTTCATATCGTTAGCCTGAAGGAAATGAAAATATTTTATTTCAAAAAGTTTTTTCATTGTAATACGGTGGTCTCCCATCCATAATACATAATACAATATTTTATATACCTTCCATGGATGTGATTTATTGGTAAAACGGACAGTGGATATTTTATTCCATGTATATGGGATCGATTTTCATTTTTGCAACAGGGAACAGGTTGAACAAAAAATATCAACACGACTTGAATTAAACTGGAGGCAATTTATTTATACGATGGACAGATTACGACTTAATTTTTATAACACACCAATTCAGTCAAGAATGTAATGTGATTTTGTACAAAATCCGATATGATTCAATGAGTGCCTTTAGTTTTACGTTTATATATGTGTCAGTGTGTGTGTGTGTCATTTTTTCGCATCATGTCATTTTCCAACTAAAATATTGTGATTTATTGATTTTTCCGTCAACCGAACAATATTTCGAATGTATACCCGCATCGACCCGTACATTTAATATAAAATAGAATGTGAGTCGTAGAATATACCGTACTCGTCCTCCAATGCAATTTTTTTTGGGTTTTAACTTTGTATAACATAAAAAAGCTGAACAAAACTTTTTAAAAGCTTTTCAAAAGATATTTCCCATTAATAGCAAACTTATGTTTTGTTGATCAATTCAATCCAAAATATGTATATATATATCGCCAGTGTCTATTAATATTCAATTTTATGCCCCAAACCAAAATCGAATCGCAGCTAAATTTGAGCCAAGAAAACAGTATCGTTGTGTAAACAAACATTAAGAGCGTAATAACAATCTATGTATGTATGTACATATATATAGAATCCTAGAGTGTTGTACAGAACAAGGAAACGAACAAAAAAAAAATTGAATTTTTTTTATTTATTTGTAGGAAGAACTACTTGAAAATTTATTGGAAAACTTTTTCATAATTTTTCTCAAAGCTTTTATTTATTTATTTTTGTGTTGCTGTTGTTGTTGTGTAACCAAACCAAACTGAACTCGAACCAAAAAATAATAATAATTTTTCTTGTATTTTATTATTTATTTTTTTACAAACAAGATTTGTAATTATTAAAAGTCATTTTTATTTATTTTATGGTTTTAGCTTAAGTTTTAAGCAACAATAAAAAAAATTGAGAGCTTTTTAACAAAATTTTTGAATAAATTAAAAAGTTTATGGTTTTTTAATAAAATCCAGTTTTGTTGTTATTCCTTGTGAACATATATATATATGTACACGTAAATGACATTGGTTTAGATAATTTGAATTCTAGGAATTATTTTGTTTTTAAAAGTTTAACCTGGATGTTGTGGACAAAGCTTTAATTTTTATTATATACATAATTATATGTATGTATGTGTTTGTGTATTTAAAGTTTGGCTATTCGTTACTTTTATTTATTGTGCCAAAGTTTCTGTTATATCTGCCACTGATATTAGGTTAAACATTTCGGTTCGATGCACATTAACTTAATTATTTTTGACCGGTACTTGAGACAGTGTAGCAGTGAACTGACAGTGGTCCCAAAAACATACTAGTTGAGCAGATCGCTTGACATATTTTAATAATCTGAAAATAATGCCCACTAAAATTTGAACTAAAGAAAACAGAAGTTTGAGAACATCAGAAATACAAATATTAAAATTTGGAATTAGAGAAATATTTGAACAATTCAACAATTTCTTTCAAAAAGTAACTTTTCAACGGGAAATCCAAAAATGTAAGTGAACTTTGAAAAAGAAACCAATTTATCACTTCTAAATCAATCAGTGATTCTGAAACTATTTGTTATTGCGACCCAATATTTATAGTGACTATATTTGGTATCCCAAATATTGTTAAATCAATTCTTGATTTAGATTATTCCCGATATTCGGAACGGGAGTATTTATTGCACTTCCATTGAATGCTCTGAGCGAGACAACCATAAGGATTTGTATATAACTGAAAACTACGTAAAATTCAAAATCGTTTGAAGTTCGTAAAAACTTGTTAAGTTTTAAAATTTCAGAATGAGAAACTTGTACAATTTGCACAAATTTTAAAATTTAACATATACAGGTTCCACAAGTCTTTCGCAATTTGCTTCGAATACTTCGCTAATTTTGACAAATTGAAAGCTAACAACTAAATTTTTATAATTATAGTTATTGTTATTCGAAGTTTCGCAATTATTTTACCAATGTAGTGTTGAACTTTATTCATCCCTATATGATTAGATCGTTAGAAAAATAATTTAAAATAGTTTTTGTATAAGCATACCTGCTTGTGCATACCTAGCATACCTAAACCAGTCATTGAAAAATCAAAATCAATTAAAAATCAAAGAAATTTTTCAAAATTTTAAAATTTAACTAAAACCACTTAATTTTAAGTATTTTGAGAAGTTTGAGAAGCTTTCTAGAATTTAAAATGAGAGTTCAAACATTTTTTAAAATCTTGGAATTTTATAAATTTTAATAAAATTTTGATCGGAATTTTGTAAAGTTTCCAAAAAATGTTATAATTCGAGTGATTTTTCAAAAAATCAAAAATGAAAACTGCCGCCAATTTCTAGTCAACTTTATCTAAATTAGTGAATATTGAATTTTGTAAAAATTCGTCTCAATCATAAGCAGACGTAAATGATATTTTCGTATACAAAATATATTTAAAAGTACTCAAAAGAAGAGGACTTATTACATTCTGTATTTTGTAAATAAATCTGTGATTTTTTTTAGAACTTAACTAACTCTAGAACTTTAGAAGTTAACTGCATCATTTTTGGAAAATGTATTTAAAACAGAAATAACTGCAATTCAAATAATTTAAAAATATTTATTGGTTTATTCGTGTTCTAGAAATTATTACACAAGGATAGTTTTATTAAGCTGTTACTTCAAAATATGTCAGATATCCTGTTTTGGTATACCAATTCAACATTAATGAATTAGAAGATTTGTAAAAAAATATTTCCAACCACAGAATTATTGCAACAAATTTTTTATTAATTCTGAGGAAAAAATCAATAAATTGTCTTGATATCCACACCCTACAGTAAAACGGGCAGTGGGACCCAGGTCCCTTCAGGTCATACTATATTCCAGCTCTAGATACTATTCGAATGTTACAAGGTTTACCAAGGAAAACACAAATTTTGAGAAATTTGCTTAAAACTCCAAATATATAACTACATAGTTCTTAAAAGTAGATACACAACATCTGCCTAAAACAATTCTCAAATTAGAGGAAGATTATGATTCACCGATAACTTATCAAATAGACCTTCTGTAAAATTCGTATCGA
The DNA here is from genome assembly GCA_951394425.1 of Tipula unca. Lineage (NCBI taxonomy): Eukaryota > Metazoa > Arthropoda > Insecta > Diptera > Tipulidae > Tipula > Tipula unca. Next base: position 215,725,007 of record OX596381.1, read on the forward strand.
ATAGTTTTCAAAACGCATAAATAAAAGTTCTGTGAAGTCGAAGATTTCCAAATCCTTAATTTAAGTTATTCAAAACATCTGAATGCGTTTATTTTAAAGTTCGTCTAATTTGGCAGATTTTCTAAATCCTAGATTTTAAACGGAAACTTAAAGAAAGGAGGCTAGGTCCTAATTATAGAACTTTTGATACAATTAAATTAGTAATTTAACGCTACCCAAATATCAAATCTTCTTCAATCATCATCTGACAGCTGAAACGATAAACTTACATAATAATGTGAAATCAAATTATAAATTGTGCAACATCGTATAACAGAAGATTTCATGTCAAGAATCAGATTATAGGATCAATCGTTATTTACAAAGCTTAAACAAAAAATGTATTAAATCTTTTGATAACACCAGGATCAGGTTCGAATTTTGTTCTGTCTTGAACCAGAACGAGCAGAAGATTGTCGGGTATAGAAGACGTATCCGGTATAGAAGTAAAGCAGGAGTTGGAGTTTTAGAAGGAATAATATGAGAGCGATAAAGGTGTTGAAGTATTATCTTCAACATCGAACTTTTCATTCACAGTAGAATTTACGTTCACAGTAAAAACGGCCTAAATTAGTGTTAATAAGTGTGTTGAAGAATCTGCGTCAACATATCCATGAATCACAGGATCCCTGTGTGAAAAAAACCGTTTTCGTGTTCGGACTGCTCATATAGACAAACACATTCATGTTGTAAATGGAACAAATGGCGATGCTGGCATTATACGTTGAATTTCAGTGATTCAGTGATTCTGAATTTAAAAAAATTAAAAAAAACTTAAAAATTAAAAACGTAGTGGACATGCCCGATGACCAAAAATTTCTTGATAATCGCTGGGTATTCAAAATCAAGTACAAATCTGATGGTTTGATCGAACGCTATAAGGCCCGTTTGGTGGCACATGAATTTATGCATGAGTTTGAAGTGGATTATCACGAAAACGTTTAGTTCAGTGGGAAAATTTACATTAACGATTCCTTTTAGCACAATAGTGGCAGCTAAGAAATTAAAATTTGTACGGCAACCTTGAAGAAAGAATTTTTTTTTTATGAAACAGCCAGTAGGATATGACGATGGAAGTGGAAGGGTTTGCAGTTTAATGGAAAGCTTGTATGGCTTAAAATAGGGTTCTCGCTGTTGGAATAAAAAGTTTATCGAAAACATTTTGCGGTAAAATTTAAAATGTGTGAATCAGATTTGTGAGTTTTCGTGCGAATGTGCAACGACAGTTTGATTGCAGCTGAGAGTCAACATGGTCATGTCAAGTTTGCAACAGGATTTTAATGTTAAAGTTATGCGAATATCGATTTTATGTATTGTATCAAGTAAATTATAATTTAGATGTACTCCTTGTGAAGCACCGAACAGCAACAGTCAGTGAGTTTATTAATAACTGAAAGCGAGTTAATTCATTGAAATTGTATGCAGTTTGGAGACAGTTTAATAGCCAAATTCTACAGGATTACACAGTATTGGTTATATATCGAGCATAAGGTTGGAACAAAGCGCTTTATGGTGAGAATTGCTTTTGTATATTACAGTGCATTTGAAGCTTGAGTACATCAATTTCGTTCAAGAGACATAATCGATCACCAAATTTACTGATTTAGCTGACAAAATATGGTAATTTGATAGACTTATAGTCCCTCTAGTCCAACGGAAAGCTTGTTGACCGTACGTCGTCTAAATACCGTACGTCGTCTAAATTTGCTACTACTACTAGGTTCTTCATTTATCAGACACAATTTCTGTTTCCGATTGAGAGCCGCGGTCAAAAATTGTGCGGGCAGTTTACTGATGTGTACGTTTACTGATCAGTATAGTAAGAAATTAAACGTCAAACCGGAAAACTAAACGGTCCCAAAGTGATTGCGACAAATATTGGGACAACTCGCCTACTTATTAAATGTTCTAAAATCAATTTAAATTTATTATTGGTACACGAGCGACATTTCAGTTGTGCCTTTCAAACTATTAATCATAAAAATAAACAAAACGAATAAACCGATTACTACCAAACAAACAATTTATAAATTTAGTACAGAAAAATCCAGATGTAAGACTTAGAGACCGATTGGTTGTTTAACAGACTTTGATTTCTTCAAGTATCACCAAATAACCGAATTATGTAATACTTTGGGCAGTCCTTCTCAATATGCCGAATAAACATAGTTTTATATTGCCTTGAGCGACCTTACGTCTTTCGATATATAAAATTTTGATAAACAGGAAACGTCTGGTGACAGGTGTCTTACGAACAACGCTGCAATCTTAAGCAGTTTTGCTCGTGAATTATATCGTAATCAAAACCTTGTTCTTTTTAGAAAAAACTGTTTACCTCTGTCAGAGCAGTTTAAAAAATACTCGTAATTTTATTCGGCCTCAGGGACTGACAAATAGCTTTGTACAGGATTGTTAATTAGTAGGTATTGGACGGATAAAATAACTGCTAAATAACCGGTTCCTGTGCGGTCAAAAATCATGGCTTATTGTCTTAATCAAGGTTACATCCACACTGTCTAAGGCCAATCCTAATTTTGTTTAAAAAGTCAGGTTTTCGTTGTACAATTGGGCTAGTAATTGTCAGACAAAGGAACGAATAAATAACCGACCAGACTTTTTATGGTCAACAAGCCCGCCCAATTTGTGATTATTTTATTATACTTAAAGACATGATTGCCCGACTAAAAACTAGTAGGTACTCGAACTCTCATCGGTTATTTTATAATATTAAAAATGTAAATTGTGTTTCGAGAAGTGTACCTCATTTTTGCAACCCGCGGTTATTCTCAATGGTTTATAAGTCTCTACCAGTTCCTTAATGCCCATATCGCTGTAACTTCTATGGTCTCTATAATTCTGAAACTTGTACCTCTCAAAGTTCTGTAATCTTCAGGTTTGTTAGCCCCAATTGTAAAGTCAATTTGGTAATTTGTGAATTTGAAATATCCTAATCATTATCATCTAACAAAATTTATAATTTAAAAGACCAAATTTTGTTTTTGAAAATTCTAGATTCAATATTTAGAACTTTTAATTTACTGTCGATATCAATGTTAAGGGCTTAAGAATCTTAAACGAAAAACAGGAGAATAAACAATCTATTTGTAAAAAAATTTTAAGCAAAATATAGTTTTATAATTAAAAATAATAATTTAAAATTCTAAATAATGAAATCTGATATTTCCAGAATGAAAATTTTAGCTTTTAAATTATAAAGTTAAAGACTATAGAAATTCGAATACTTTAAATTTAATTATTCCCAAATCAAAATTTAATTTGTAAAAAGTAACTAATAAGAATTTTAAATCTATAAAATTACGAATCCATTATCTAGGATTCGTAATTTTATAGATTTAAAATTCTTATAATTTTTAATTTTAATAAAAATCTGTTTTAAATTTTTAGAATAAAAATAGAACTTTTAAAATATAAATAATAAGACCTTCGTAACAAAATTTGACATCTTAATGTTTAAAATAGTAAACACTATAATACTGTTCTAAAAGAAGAGGTCATGTGATTCAAATTGAGGAAATTAAATTTTAAAAAACCAAAATTTTTTATTTTTAAATTTTAAATGATTAAAATGTTAAAATTGTACAATTTCAGTTCCACAATATTAATAAAAAGTTGCTATTTAAAAATTCTCACTTTTAAATTATAACCTTCAAATACGTAAATTCTAAATTAAAATTCCAATTGTTAAATTTGGATTTCTAAAATTTTATTGATTATCGATGCATGTTAGTAAATCTAAAAAGTGTTGAGTAATATTTTTAATACTACATACAAACTAAATTATTCCAGCTAAAATTATAACCATATTACAATAATTAACTTATTAATTTATTTTTTCTTGCTATAAATCTTTTAATCTTTTCATAACTAATTCCACAACTCAGTAGCATCATGAAACTAAAATTACAGTTTTGAATTACAATATAGCAGATTTAAAATGTAAACAATTGATGCGAAACAGTTCCTTGGACTTTTTGTAATGTTTACAAATTAAAAATAAAATCTTTTGATTTAAAATTATTCAGGAGAGTTTATTTGCGGTATTTATTTATTAAAATTTTATTTTTAACCCCCAAAGGACCGAAAAGTTCAACATTTCGTTTAATGTCACTGAATAATCCGTATAAGAATTACGCCATACACCATATACATAAATGCTAACGTTTAGTTTCAAATAAAATATGCGTATACTTACTGTATTTCAAATTACTTACCAATGTATTTCATATTATTTGCCTCTAGCGCATATTCACAACAGACTTCTGGTGGAAATACTGAAGTATCAGCGGTATATAATAAATTTCATTTCAAATTCTCAAAATCCTAGTAATTCGTGCCTTAATCTAAAAGCTACTCCCACTCATACAAACGAACAAATTTAATCCAATTTTTATACAATATAAAACGTATACACATAAATATTATCATTGTGACGGCAGAGCAATAAAAAAAACGCTAAAGATTCATCCCATTAGGATTTAGCAGCTACCAACAACAACAACAACAAACAAACAAAATCCAAATCTCATTATTCGCGAAAAAATTAAAACCCGATTTAATTTTAATCCATATACAAAAAAATAAAATAAAAAATAAAATAAAATTTATTTAAATAAATAATAAAACAAAAGCCGCATGGATCAGTATGAAAATATAAAATATAAAAAATAAAATAAAAATAAATAAATCTTTTTTAATTTTTTAGTCAAAATTTTTTTTATTTTTTTATTTTTTTGTTCAGCAATTATTTATTAATAATTATATTTCATTTTTTGTTTATTTCTTTTTAATTACAATTTATAATTATATTTAAATATTTACACAATAATTATTTAATTTTTTTTATATATGTATGTTATTTTTTAAACTTATTTCATTATTTTAAATTTAGTTGCAAATTATAAAATAAAACAAAAAACTATCTTGTTATTTTTATTGTATATGTTGTTAATTGTACAAGTTTTTAATTATGTATATTGTGTAATTGTAATTATGTTATTTACAAAATTATATTATCGTTATTTAATTTTGATATTCTTCTGCCGTTTATAAATTATTAAATTGAAATAAGCAATTATTATGTTTTTATTTATATATAAATGAGTGGGTGTGTGTGTGTGTGCTACATTTTGTATTGGTTATGCAGTGATGTGGACAAGTCAGCGCACTCTATCAACAAGTAGCAAAATACAGTAAAAACTCAAAATACAGTCTTATTTCGGTATTTTATTTAAATATATATATATATATATTTAGTTAATAATTTTTTAATTATTACATTTAATTATAATTATAGAAATAATGATTTATGATACACTGAGCATTTATGGTAAATTTATTTATAAATTTATATATAGAAATTTGAAAAAACACTTTTGAGATTAAAAAGGAAAAATTATTCGAATAATTATAAAATATAATTGTTTAACAGTGGTTAATATAATTAATTGTATAATCGTCCCGTCATGTCAGCGCTATTCTTTTATTTTATAAAAGATTCATTATAGATTTAACTCAACATCACATTGTTAATTAATAATTTTATTTTTTTTTTTTTAATTTTTGTATTTGGTTTGTATATAAATATATTTCTCTGTCTTTTGTTTTTTTTAAATTAATTTATCTAAATTTTGTTTATTTAATTACAATTTTTATTTATTATTTACTATCTGCTTTGGTGGCCGTGTTTACATTCAATTTATAGAATCAATTAAGAGATGGTTTGTAAATTTGTGTAGATCCGCATTATTGTATGCAATAATAACAGAAAAATTACACTGTTAAATTTGTCAATTTTTCCAATTGGAATTTTATTTATACGATAATTTGAATTTGAGGTGTTTTGAAAATTGTATGCTGCCGATTGTAGAGATAAGATTGGGCGGTTAGATTTGCACAGAATTTTGAAGTTTCCGGATTTTAAACAAATTGTATTAATTTTTACTGCCTATTCTAGAGATGTCCACTGATACTTGCCTATATTTTCAGATAGTTTAGGCCATTAAAAATGTTTGTGATCAAGGAAATTAAATTATGATGAATTTTACAATTTATTTTATTTTAGAATAAAAATTGTTGCTAAATGTTGTAAAATAAATAGTAAAGTCCATCAGAATTCAATTTTCTTGATCACAAATTCTAAATGGCCTAAACCTTCTGTAAATATAGGCGAGTACTGGAGGACATCTCTAGGAACATCAGAATTAAATTTTAAAAACCGTTCAAAATCGCGAAAGTTTCATTTACTATGAAAAATAGTAAAGCACATCAGCATTAAGTCGCCTTGACCACAATGAGATTCTAGTTGGTCTAAGCAGCTATTCAAAAATGTAAACGAAAGCCTGTGGACATCTCTACTGTTTTGGTTATTTAATTATTTTAATTTACAGATTTTGTCGCCTATTTAAGCATTTCAATTGGAAAAAATACTTAAAATTATTTATAACACTGATAATCTAAATGATGTAAAATAAATAGTAAAGTTCATGAGAATAATTTAATAAAACAATCAAAAATTCAAATTTTCCTATAAATAAAATTCCAATTGGAAAATTTGCCAAATTTAACAGTGTATAATGATTTGATATACTTTTTAGTATTAACTTCACTGTCATCAAACAACTAGTTTTTAATTTTAATTCGAATCTAAGAATTAATTAGTTAATCAATTTCAGTGGGCGAAACTTACGCAAAAAATTAAGACGAGTTTAACTTCGCTTAAATTATTTCCAAATTTATTTATAAATTTTTTTTAAAGAATTTAACAACTCAAGAACCAATTTTAAATTTCTAAAATTAATTAATTTAGAATTTTAATAAATCCGCACGTTTTGCGAAATATTTTGTTTGTTATCACAAATATAGCAAACCATTCTCATAATTATTCCAGGGGGGGTTAAACCGTATTTACACAAACAATAATTAATAAACATATTTAAAACCAAAAAAAAATTAATTTATTTTCTAAAAATTCACTTAATTCTTCCATTTTATATTAATTTATAGTTATGTACGTCCTTAGAAATTTAGAGTTTTGTTTACAAAATATTTTCCAATATAACATAAAAATAAATAATTTAATTTATATAATATATGATTTTTAAAATTTCTTATCAATTGTTTTGTTATTTTCTTTCCTTTTAATTAAATTTTAAATCTTAGGTATTATTTTGGCAATAAATGGCGATATGTTTCGTCGTTTCAATTTTTTTTTCACTTAAAATGTACGTTTTCTTTTGTTTTTTTTGAAAAATAAAATTATAATTATACATAATTAATTTATTATACGTAAGTACTTATGATTAAATTTTTTTTGCGATTTTTTATTTTAATTTTTATTAAAAAAATATTATAAAATAAAATAAGATTATATTTATATGTTTTAATTATTTTTAATTTATTTTAGGTTAAAACTATACTTAGTACTTACTATCTACTATACAATATACTTAGTATTGATGTACACGCGAGCGATGTTATTAGACTATTGATAAAATTAAATTTGACTACTGGGTACGAGTTGTGCGGTGCTGAATTTGATGCTGGAAATATATGCAAAAAAAAAAACATGGCAAATTAATTATTGATTCGCTTCAACTAGCTGACTAACTCAAAATAAAGTTAAAAATGTTAAACAGACAACATGCAATCATAACAATTTAATAGCTATACCTTGTACTCGATCAGCCCTCGAATTACTCGCGTACGCTGTATCCTTAACTTCTAACGATGAAACTTTTTGCTGTCGATCACCTTCGACGCTTTCTTCATTACTGCGCCAGTATAATGAAGCTATTGTTGCTAAACACTGTAATTATACAAATTTGTAAAAGCTCGAATTAGAAATGTTCATCTCATACACGATATATTTTTAACATACCTTTAATTTCATGTCACCATTCCGAAAATGTTTTGGTTTAACTTTAAATTCTAGTCCGAGTGTTGTAGTTTCAAGGCCCTCTCGTCCCGTGATTTTATTTTCGTAGCGTCGTAAAAACGATTGATTCACCGGTTCGGCATTAATAAACCAGCTTAAATGTGTTGCCGGTTTTGATCGTCCGGACGTGCAATTAACGCGCACCATATCACCGATTTGATAACGAGGCCGTCCACCTGTGATACGTGGTCCTTCATCTGGTACAGCTATATATATATATACATACAGTAAAGTTAAATCTTTAATTCCAACTAATTAAAAAACTTTTTGTGTTTATTGATAAAAACCAAATATAATTTCCATTCATACGATACACTATTTACATTATAACTGATGATGATGATGATACAGCGGGAAAATAATTACCGGGATGATAAAAGAAGTGACAAAAAAAATGAAAATCGTCGTTATATAAACAGTTCAGTTTATACAGTAAAAAGCACTTAAAAGTTTCCTTTATTTTTAATTTTCTTAATTATTTATTTTTTGTATATATATATATAAGTTTTCTGTTTTGGCTCGCAAACGATTATATATACAATACGATAGATATGTATGTATATTAAGATCTTCTTACTACTAATACTGCTATGAACGGTAAATATATGTATAGTTAAGCAAAGTATTTTTAATTAAAAATAATTCAACCGTTATAAAGCACTCAATTAGAAAATTTAAATATCGTTGTTAATCGTGTGGTCATTTCATCAGTGGTTTCGTAAATTTAGACGATATAGTCGAATGGATTCCGCACTCAAAACCAAAACGGCCGTATGGAGGACAATCAGATAGATCATGTAATGATCAACAAGAAATTCCTAACAATATTACAAGATATCAGAGTAATGAGGAGCGCAGACGTCCACGGCAACTATCAACTGGCCATAGCACAGTTATAAATCAAGCCAGTCGCTGTCACATTCACCAAGACAAAGTAGTGGTAATTCAATATAGACGGATTGAAAAATATGAAAACAAGAAACAACTTCAATGAAACGCTACAACTCAATCTCCAAAAAAATGAAGCTCCCATTATGGATCAGCGATGGAATGCTAAGAGCGTACTCAGCTATCAAGAGCACAATCAGAATTCTCAATTGGTTTTCTTTAATAGATATATAAGAGAAATTTTTCTGGACACGTACAATTATTTTGTTATGAATTGAATAGTAGGGACTTCAGACGGTTGCCCCATACTCTTCTTGGGATCTTACGTAGGTGAAATACAGCGTCAATAATGTTGATTTGTTCACTGGTCCATCGTTTGATAAACCCAATCATTGAGTTCATTTTGGCTCCGATGTTATCTATATGCCTGTTAAACGTCATATTTTGGATAAATGTGACACTCAAATCTTTAGTCTCACAAACCCGTTGCAATTCGGCGCCCTTGGTTTTGTATTTATTGATATTATTATTTATACCAGCTCAAATAATTTTGGAATGGATGTGGTATACCCGGTTTAAAGATTGATATGATTTTTGATATTTTCCATTTCTCTGGAAATACGCCGGTTAACAAATTGAACAAATTCCGCAATGGAAAAACACCAAAAAATTAGGAACAAATTGAAGATGTAAACGAGTTCGAAACGAGTTCGAAACCCTTGGTTGCACAGTAGCAAAAACAGATAGAACAGAAGTAGACATAAGCAAACGCATAAACAAAGCCAGATATATGTACATTCAACATGCTACTTAAATTCTGGAATACTTATGTCTTATCACACAAGACCATACGAATGTTCAACTCGTGTGCCAAATCGATACTACTGTATGGATGGTGTGAGACGTGGAAACACGCTGAGCGAATCATAGAATTTTAATCTACAAACAACCACGTGATTAGCTCTGATTAGCTTAAGAACATAGCAGATTCCACTGAGGCTATAGACCGAAAGCCATCGAAAAAAAAGACTATAGACTCGTTTAATTTTTGGAGACAATCTTCCGAAAACCTCAAATCGCTTGACGGATAAACAACCGAGAATAAATTGGAGAAGTTGAATTCGGTTAGTGGTCATACCAATTTTTGGTAAAAATTAATAAAAAATAATAAAAACTTGTCTAAAACTTGTGGCATTGGAAGAATGGACTCCAAAAGAAGAAGTGGGGTCGAGGATATAGCTCTAGTGACAACCCTATACAAGCAGTATTTTGTAGACTATTAAGTTTGGCAATAGAAGTCTTTAGATTAACTACTGCCCACCACACAGTGAGTTATACATGAAAAACAACATCCTGGGTGTTACACCTCGGAATTTCCCAAAAAAATTCTACATTGCCAAAATATGGCTTTTTGAAGCTTGTATGTAGTCCAGACAACACCAAGGTGCTTGGCGTGGTTTCATTTAGTGTATGTCTTCTCAAAAAGAGAGGAGGCAGCTTAAGAATTTCTATAGTACCTCAATTATGTGAGAAGGTTGTTGCATGAACTTAGAATGGTTAGTGAAGTTGTTCTATTGCTATTCTGAGGAACGCATGAATCAGACCAACAAATATTGTTCTTCACTGATGGAAAACAGGAACAAGAGATTACAAAATTTTCACAATACATGAATTTATTAGCTCGTGTTTCTTTGAAGTAAATATTTAATTTAACAGGATCCGCTGAGTTGCTCGGTGTACATTCGACTAATAGTTAAATTACCTACAAGCTTTTGTCGTTCGCTCTACAATAATGGGGTTCGATTGTTGGAAAACTTTTGATACGATCTCGTATCTTGATAAGTTTTTCTTCACACACTTTAAATTTAAGCACCAGTTGATTTCGTTTTGAAAATGTTAAATCCTGTTTCGACTCCAGTCTTCAAGAAGAACACCTTGCATATTAAATTGTATAAGAATGTAACTTGTCTTCTAGATCTTTCAGTATTGGTTCGTTTGCGTTCCTTCAATACTCGCTTTTTTTTATTGGTTTACAATTGGAAATACACTAATTCAGAACAACACTTTTAGGCAGTATAAAAATGTTCTAATGCATACAGATGGTATTTAATATTGAAGATATAGGCTAAATGAACGTTTGATATATGAAGTTGTGTGGACTTAAACTGTTTAATTTATAAATTAAACCACTTCAAAAAATTGCATATGGGACCGTTGAAAACTTTAAAAAAAATGATTTTGAACTTTAGCCAAGATAGAACTACGTCGACGATATGTACATAATTATGTGTATTCTGTTCAACTTATAAACCTAGTAAACAACAAAAGCTATTAAATGGCTATTATGTCCTTTTCCACCTACTTTTGACTTTCTTGGAACAAAATAAAATTTCATAAAAATGTTTTTATGGTTTTACTACCACCAACACATAAGGTGGATAAACCGTTATCTGCCGCACATCTTCTCAATAAAACATATATACACGCAATGTGAATTGCTAATTCATATTAACAAACGCAAAACACAAAATGGAATAAAATCTACATATAATTTACTGCCCACTTTCAAGATATGATGAATAATTTTATTATGTATATGTATTCCATTTTATTCACACACACACACACACACACACACACACACACACACACACACACACACACACATGAATAATTTTAAAAAACAATAAAAAATAATTTATTTTTCCGCATTTGATTTCCCCGGAACCAAACCACCAAAAGAGAAACGGAACCGAAAAACTATATACGACAGCATAATAGAAACGTTGAGCGGCACATCGAGTTATACATATATGAAAAATAATAACCATAATTTTCCAAGAAAATGTAGAGATAACATTATCATAAAACATCAAATGAAAAACACCCCCACGCCGACTGATAGGAAAAATAGCAAAAAAAAAACAGATGATAACACATAACATCAAAAATAAACATCATCATCATCATCGCATCAACCATCATGAGCGCAACATCAGAAATAGAAACGAAATTTGAACACAACAAAACATCTATCGAAGCTTTTATCACACATTAGAGCTCATTATTTTCAATGACATGAATAAGAGATCTGTTTTTGTTTGTTTATTTCATTTTCATATATGTATGTATGTACGAACAGATATATGTACATACATATCCAACTAACACATTTTCTATCGAAACCACTTATAGAAACATACATATACATTTATTTCCAAAACCATGATTTTGATTTTCATTCCTTCGTGTTTTTCTAACAACAACCATCCCCGAACCCACAACACCAACCGAACAACAACAAAAAAACCGGGAAATACGAGGGAAACTCAACGATATGTGTTTTCCAAAGTAAACAAATAAATAAAAGCAAATTCCAAATGTTATTTTTCACATTTAACGCGCGCACACACACACACACATGTACATACACAAATTATTATTATTATTATTATTATTATTGTTGTTGTAATTGTTAGTATTATTACTATTGTTATTGTTTTTCTTTTTAGTTCAATGAAACTTACCAACAACAATCATATCGCCATGATCGGATACCGTTTGAAATGATGGTGCTTCACCTGATACCTCGCATCTATAACGTCCACTCGTTTGTAATGTTATCGATTGCAGTACAACGACTTTATCTGTGGAATTATGGAGCTGGAAAACGGAATAACAGTAAATTTATAGTAATTAGCATAAATAAAAACTAAAAAAAATTTTGTGAACTAATTTTGAAAAGTTTATGTTTACGGTTGAATACCGTTAGTTATACGGCATTTTTGTTTGCAGCACAAGCTGTGTAAGCGTTTTTCTGCTTTGAGTATAAAATGCTTTTCGGGCGGAAAATTTTAATTACTCATCAACGTATATTTGTATATGTTTATCTTTTATAAATATACGTGTATAGTGGGATAGTGTAGCAACGCAACAGTATTTATCGTACAAAAGCTCGAAAAATGTATATTGGATAACCAGATAATTAGAAAATAGTATGCCGGGTTAATTATTTTCTTTTAATAGTTTGTATGAATCTGAACTTAACAACCGGATATAGTTAGGTCGTTGTAGGTAGGTCCGTAGACACAAGAGGCTTACAATTATTTAATTGGTGGTCAGTAGTGAAACAAATTTATTCAAAAAACAAAGTATAAGTTTTATTGAATCCAGTCAGTATAGAAGCACAAATTTAACAGTTTTGAATAAAAAAAATTGTAAACAGTACAGCGTTGAGAAAAATGACACGCAATAGAAGCAGCCTAACTGCGACTCGAATAAGATTAATTATGAGTAGTATGGAGAACCGTTAACGAAGCTATGCTAAATACCTTAAACCATTATTGTTTAATTTGACCTATAAGTTTAAAACCATACCACGATCGAGTATTTAACCAGACAAATCACTCCACGAACGGCCATGCACCACCAAAAATAAATTCGAGAAAAGCTATTAATCTGTCTTACTCTTTTTCAATTCCTTTAATTTACAACTTTGCAACCATTTTTCCCCCGAAGCCCTCTGGTTTCCCGGAAAGCGACTGAAACAACTATATACTCATGTATGTAGCTCCGTCAAATTTCCAGCTGGCATCGTTTATGTTTAGAACTAGGGTGCTTTCATCTGATACTGGGTTCTTGCCTTCAACAGATACTATACTGGGTTCTTGCCTGGTTTGGAGATAATTTTGAAATTTCTAAAGTAGTTGATTTATTCCTTTTTTGGAATCCAAACGAGTTTTTTTCTGGATGTAAAGAAACGATTACAAAGACCAGATTTTCGTTTATCAATGAAAGCTTGGACATTTTGTACGGACTGTAAATGCACATGCATGTGTTGGTTTATCGAATAACAATCCACTTTCACGAACTTGCTTTACAAATTACCTTGTAGGCATTTCATTTTTTTTTAATTTTCCAAGTAAATTTCTTACAGTTTGGATAGAAGACTCACCATTTTGAAAGTAAATTTTAAATATTTCCCAATTTTGTTCAAACGTAATTTCGTAAATATCAAACATTAAAGTAATTTTCTGTCATAACACTGTGCCGAGTTGCGAGGGCGACCAATAATTCCAACAAGACTTTCGTATTTTTATCTGTATGCTGTGTTAAAATCTTAAAAACATTGTACCACTAATGAAATTGGAATACTTAACTCAAAATAAAATTTATTTATAAACACCTCGAATTAAAAAGTTTCCCAGAAATACTTAAGATTTAGAACGATGTTGTTGTCGTTGCACTTAAAGATAAAACGAGAAAATGTATTGATTGTACCGATTTTGAGAAACGATCAAAAGGCGTGTTCCACACTATACACTCTAAGTGGAAAATGTTTTTCAAGTCAAGCGGTATTTTAAGATCTAATTTTACTTTTCAATGTCTCTTGAATTCACAAAACTTACATAAGATATGTATACTTACATCAACGTTAACACCAATTTGTGGAAACACCTGGGCGGGCGGCATATCACGCGGCACATATCGATAAAATTCATTACCATCCTTATACCATTTAACCGAATACAAATCCTCCGAATCTAATTCGTAATGACATTCCAGCCGTGTTGTACTACCTCGTACTGTATGTGTTGGAATTATCACTTCATTTAATCGCAAACATAATGAAAATCCTGGAAATAGAAAAGCAAACAAAAAATATATTTTATTACTCCTATATATACTCGTATGTACAAACATTTTAGAGTCCCTGGATATTTTTTTTTTTATTATTTTGGGTGTTGAAAGTTTAGCAAAAACATTTTTTTTACTGTCAATTTATAATACAAAAATAAAATAAAATCCCAAAATTGACTTGAGACATTCAATCAAAAAACGTACATATAAAAAAAATAAAAATAAAAATTTCCCCAAAAAAAAAATTATTGACAGTAGAATGTCATTTTGTGGTATATGTATGTGTATAAAAAAAATGTTGCCTTTTTCTGTATTTAAAAAGTAAAAAATAAAATTATCCAATGTAATCCAACCAAAAAAAAAAAAAAAAAACAAAACAAACGAACAAAAATTTTCTTTTATCAATTTTCCACTTCTATGAAAATTACATGTCAAATAAAATCTAAAATGTCATTCATTTCACATATTATATGTATGTGTACGTATATATATTTAAAAAATATTAGGAGTGTTATATCACATAACTGTAAGCTTTAAGTTATGCATGTACGGTATGACTTACGAACCACCGTAATATACATCTCGGAACATAAATAAGAAAAAAAAACAAATTTTCCTCCTGTTTTGGTTTGTGTTTGATGATGAGAAAATTTTTTGTTGACATTAAATAATAAATCTTAAGGTTATAAATTTTGTTGGCTCGGAGTGCGGTTTGTTACTGTCAAGCGATAAAATGATGTTGTATAGATAAAGACACAACAACTGTACAGTGTACAACCACCCACCCACCCACATAAAAACACACATACAATACCATTTTCTTTTCCGAATCCATATAGTTTATATAATTTTGATTGATTGAGGGAAATTTATTTATGATGATAAATAAAGAAATTTTCTCCCATCTTAAGTCATACACATAGCACCGTGCTATACTTATATGTAGGCAGCAGAATTTGGTTTCTGAATATTTAACCTTATGTTTGAAGATATCTGAAAATGACCGAATTATGGAAAACAATATGAACAACATTGAAGCTATTACAAAGCGTCTAGATGACCAAAGTAATCTACAACATGATACTTCAGCAACTGAAGAAAATGCTACTCTTACAACGCAATCCGATAAAAAATGTAAGGTAAGAACACAATTTTCAGAATAGTAATCTGGATTGCGAATGGGACTATATGGGCTGCATATTTCAGAAATACAAGCATTTTTAAATACAGAAGAAATCGACATTTTTCCAATATCTGAATGCCATTTTGTTGAATTTTCGTTTGTTAAAATCCGGGATTATAGGTTATATCATTCCATTCTTCCAGCGGAAACAGCAAGAAGTCGTTCTTATTTATAAAAGAAAATATAAAACACAATGTAAAAAGAAAAATCCAAGGAGAAACAATGCAAGTCACTACTATAAAGATCCACAATAAACACAGACAGATTACTGTCTCTGCAATATACTATCTCCTCGGCATTTGAAAAGGGAGAACTATGTGATTTTATTATTGGAGGTGACTTTAATGCGAAAAACACCTATTGAAGATCTAGAATGACGACGTCAAAGGGTAAAGAATTGTTTCAAACAGGGCAGACATCACAATGTGAACTTTATTCTGGTGGTTGGCGAAGCTAAGATTCCGGACTGAACTACATCCACATTGAAAACAGCAATATACCGATCATGACAGGCAGTGAAACGGTAATTCGAAGAGCAAGTGAACTAAGATTAACCAATTCAAAAACAAACTATGAGAACTCTTTCGTGAACTAATGGGGAAAAAAATCTATCCCCAGGTACCGCTAAGAAATTTGGAAATGGAAAAATTCACTATGCTGATTTGGTATAAGCACCACCCACCATTATACAAAATAAGAAGACGCTTAAAATACCCTACCCAATGGAAGTTACAGAGCTGGTAAAAGAAAAACAACGGCCACGTAAATCCTTGTAAATTAATCGTTCACCGGAAAACAAATCAATTCTTAGCAATTTATGTAACAATCTCAAATCCTTTCTTAAAGAAGTTCAAAATGGATCAATCAACAGATATCTATAGTTAGCCTAACTGATAAAAAGAATTCTGATTACTCTAGATCTGCCGAGGCAATTCTAAGCCAAACTAAGATCTTATTTATCCAATAGAAATTTTCGTGTGAAATATCAGGATGAATACTCCGAACTAAAGAAAATCTCTGCCGATGTCCCGCAGGGGAGTATCTTAGAACCAATCCTGCATTTACTATATACAATGGATGTACCAACCACAAATGAAGGAATCATAGTCACCTTTGCAGATGACACATCAATTATGGCGATTGGAGGCAATGTCGCCGATGCAACGAGCAAACTCCAGAAGATTACCAATGCGATTTTTAACTGGACAAAACGTTGGCGAATCAAGCTTAATGAGACAAAATCCACGCATATTATCTTTACATATCAAAAGGCTTACCATCTACCGATAGAAATTAACTCATGACAGGTGCCATATGTAAACACAGCTAAATAACTTGGACCAAAAAGAAAAAAAAGAACTTAACATAAGTTCAGAAAAATGTATTGGCTCATGTATAGAGAGAGGTTCAGAGCTTTCAATTCATAACAAGCTGCTGCTATATCGGCAAATAGTGAAAAGACAGAATAATTGAATTAAATTTGAGTTATTGAATTTTAACTTCCAATTTTTTTGAACATTCCCTATGACCCGGTATTGTGGCATAGGTGGCAAGGTATTGTGCGTATATGAATTAACAAAACATAAAGCATTTGACCGCGACTATTAGAAATAAACCTCAGAATACGTCCTTTGTGATTTTTTCATTTAGAAAGAGACAGAACTAGTGGGCTTTTGAGACATTAAGAATAAGGGCATAAAGCGGTTCGGAAGCGCGAGGTATTTTGGCAAAAGCACCAAAAAACGTGCGACAGTCAATACTTCAATATGCGAAGATATAAATGTTAACAGAAATTGTCGCCAAATTAGTAGCTATATAGATGGGTTTTCTGTAAACGTTTTATCGAATAGCTCATTTATTAGGCTATCTATATGCTAACTAACCATTATGTTCAGAATGCATACTGCAAAAATATGTAATTGAGTTGAGCTGAACCCGCTCAGCATTAAATCTAATTCTAAATAGCCGCATCCGGTGGAAATCATTAGAAAGTATGTTGGGCCTAAAGCACTAAAATAGTTAAAATTATCTGAAATATGGTTTGACCAATAAATAACATTGTTGAGCTTCAAAGGGTTTTAAATCCATTGAAAGTAGCTTCAGAAGCATTAAGAAAAAACAATATGGATTTTCTCAAAATTGAAGCAGTTTTGGAATTTTTATGTAAAATCTGAAAGCTCAGACAACTTATGAAATGCTAAATATACTAAAAGCATCCTTATAAAACTCCTCCAGAATCCAGATAGAGTACAAAAGAAATTATGGAAGACGAATTGTTTAGAATGCAGTTGGATTTCTGACGAAACTTCGATCATCATTAAGAGTACATGAACTGGAGTACTTTTAAATATTGATCTGGTTGAGTCATGTCTGTCTAAAATCTAGAAGCTTTTCAGTTTGATTTATCCCTAGTATTGCCTCCAGAAAATTTAAGATTTCACCGGCATTTGTATACAAAACGTGATTAGCTTGGTATTGTTGCCAGTACGTGGATTGAATGATGGTGGTAGATCGCCTTCAAATTTAATCCAATTTGTGACTTTTTTTATTCTAATGCTCACGGATATACAATTTTTTTCGTTTTTCCATCCGGTGCGTAAGTGAATAGATCACTTGGTTTTCTTATTCTGGAGCACGCAATATTCAACTGTCCATGTGAAAATCACAAATTCGCAAAGTGTATACCGCAGACTTGAAGTGTTTAGCCTTGTGCTTTATTAATTGTCAGTATTTGGCAGTGTGAAGCATTCTGTTGTGTCGACAGTGGCACATTTTCCATTGCACATTGGGTGCTCTGTTGTGTTCAAATTTAGCGGTAATTTCAGTGCTGAATGCCGCGTTCATCCTTCATCTAACAATATCGGATGATGCAATTGCTAAAGTTATTTGGTTTGGCGAACAAAGTTTTGCCAAAATAAATGAAATGGAAAATGTTTTACCAGTTCCTCCTGATCGTTGTTGCAGTTGTAGTTGTGCCAATTTTTCATCAATGCCAGATCGATTTGATGCAATTCCGACAACTTGATTGAGTGCCTTATTTACAATAACTAAGCATCTTTTCGTTTTCTGTATCTTTTAAGGTATCCTCCGAAAGCTTGAAAAGATTCTCGTGCACTAATCACCAGCATTCTGAAATAGAAGCATTCATCGTTTTGTGGATGAACAGTATATACACTCTGCCAAGTTCTATATTGGCTGGGCTCGGTGTTTGGTTTGTTATTGCCAAGCGTAAACCCAGATTTGGTATAGATGAAGACACAACTGTACACACAGTAGTTTACATAAAATTTTGATTGATTGCGGAAAAATTTATTTATGATGATAAGAAAATAAAAATTTTCTTCTTCTCATCTCATGTAGTCATTTCGAAAATTTCTAACGACATTTAATTGATTATGAATGTATGTATACAAGAAATACATGTATGATCCTTGGTGAATTATATTTCGATCAATCATGCTAGGATTAGTGTACATAAATACATATATGTATCATGTATGTATATATAGGAATGTTAATTAAAAAAATCGATGTTGTCATTTTATTTAACATTTTCCATATTGTTTCATTGTTACAATGAATATATTTTTCCACTCTAGTTGTTCTTTATATATACTCACGCTATATACAGACAAACAATACGCTATGCCTTCGGGTTACGTTTGCTTAAATCAAAGAAGTAACTATTATGTTTATTCAAAGAATGCATTTTCCGCAGAAATAAATTCATGTAAGTAGCCATACAAGTAATTAAAAATAATCTTTTATGTAGATACAAATTGGCTAAATTATAATTAACAATTTGACACAGTAATTCCACACATTTTTGGAATAGGTTCGTATAGAAAGGGGATGGTTAATAAAATAATCATATCGCTGTATAACACATTTGTGTCGAACAAAACTTTTAAGCATTTAAAATAAATCTTGTTCGATTTCGTATTTTTTTCTTCTTCCGAAAAACAACAGATGAAAACAGCAAATAACAATAAAATTAATAAAAAAGCTTTTAAAAATTGATTTTAAATTAAACAATAAAAAATGTTGTCCCAAAAGCTTTTATAAAACATCTAAAATTCTCGATTTTATATACATTTTCGGGATATAATAGAGAGAAGATATTCACATTATATCTAAATAAACGGCAAAACAGTAGCACAACGATAACAACGAAAAAGACTTTGGATCCTTATAAATTATTATTATGATTATTTTTATTATTATTTCATTGTCTTGAACGACAACAAACTACGAGAGCTCTTTGTATAAGCAGAAATCCAAAAATCAATTTTCGCAATAAAAGACACAATTGGATATATGTATGTACATACATATATACACAGACATACATGGGGTTGGATTAATATTTATCGAAATAACGACATTTTGTAGTATTAAAGTGATAAATAAATTATCGGCGAAGAAATAGGAGGATTTGGCACATGTACAACCATTCAGAGGGGGCTCTTTAATTTACCGTTTAAATAGTTGATTTAAAAATAAAAAACAAAAGATTTATTTTTAATGGCATGAGATGAGTTGTAAAATTAAGATTTAATGAGGAACAAAATTTATTTTTATTGGGTTTATATATGAAACGAGCTTTTAATATTTATTGGGGTCAGCACATGTGTAATTGGTTTATTGGCTTTAGAAATGTTTCATTCGATTTGTTTTGCGATAGATAGACTTTATTGGATTCTAATTTTTTGTATACTATATATCCTTCAAAAATTTATAATTTATAACCACATATCAAAAATATTAGGATTATCAGTCAAAATACCTTCATTATCACTCACTTAACATAAAAAAAAAACACTTCTCTTCATCCTCTTTTACACAACATAAATTAATTAACAACACAACTTTATTTTCATACCGTACACATGGCATGTCGAGTAAAAAATGTCCTTTTTTTTTGTTTTATTAATTTCCCTGATTCGTAAAGATTTGTAAATATGTAATTACACATTTCATTCCGCCAAAAAAAAAAAAAAAACTCGACTAATACATTTTTAATAATAACTTAAATTTAAATTTTTTCCCCAAAATCATTACGAAAACCTTTATCAAAAAACATAACGAAAAACAAAAGAAAACCAGAAAAGCTCACACCATTCATTACATGTATATGACGACGACGACGGTGTACATGTGTAATTTATATACTTACATAAAAATATAAAAATTCGATAAAAATCTCTAGTATTTGAAATAACTAAATTTATTTTGGACGACGGGGCGGGTGGGTGAAAAACAGGAAATTTCGAATAGCAAAATACAAAAAGCTCAACTTAATACATAATTTTTTTTTGTTTTGTTTTGTTTGTTGCAAAGTAAATTTATTGTATTTTATTCGGCGGTGTACAGCGACCAAATTTTTAATGGAATAAATTTCAAAACTATCCCATTGTGTGATGTGCTTTAAGTTTGAACTTATATACATAAACACAATAGAGGCTGGGAGCTTTTTTTTTTGTTTTTTTTGGCAAACAAATCTACATTTTGCGTGTGAACGATATTTTCCGGTTAAATATATGGTAAAAAATTAATTTTCTAAATTTGTGTGTTAACCTTGACACAGCGCGCGATGGTAGTTTTTTTTAATTTTTTTTTTTGTTGTAAGAAATTAAATTTTGAGAAATGTGTTTAATACATGGATATAGTCTAGTTATTAGAAGACTAATTAAAATCATGCTTTTCCCACTGGAAACTATATAATATAATGCAAAGTATATACGTATGTATGTACGAACGTACATAGTAAGGAATGGTTTTAGTCACGCTAAAATAAATTCCCATTGAAAACTATAAAAGTCATGTTTAGTTTGATTGATGTGGAAATAGATAATAAAATAATAAAATAGCAGCACAACATAATAGCAGAGCCACCTATATATACAGAGCCCTAAGGTTAAAAATTGAGCTTTTTCTAGAGGAACTAAAATTGACGAAAAAAACGTTTTTTCCATACAAAACATATGAAAAATTAAATTTTTTTTGGTGCGATATTTTTCAATGAAAATGTCGATGGATTAAGTATTTTAACATTGAAATAGAATCTACAATTATCATTTTATAATTGATTCTAAGCTTGATCAAAGAAGTTGTTTAATTTTTGATATATTTATTAATAAAATTTATAGAAAAAAAAGCATTTCTCCATTGAATTGATATAAATACACACAAATACCAACGCAATAAAATTAAACTGCAAGACGAAAAGAGAAAATAGTAAAAGTGTGGTTATGTTTCCTTTTGAATTATATTTTTGTGAATAAAATAAAATACTTAAAGGGTATTTCAATAAAAGCTGCATGATTTTGTTTGAATAAATATCAAACTAATTTCACTTCAATTTAAACGAAAATTTTGGATTTTAGATTATAAATGGAACACCATGACTATCACAGTTCTTCTGGCACGGTTCTATTTTATTTTGGTAAAGTTTTGTTACGCATTTGTGCATAATTATGGTTCTAAATAAATTGTGCAGCTGTTATTGGAACTCCCTATGACATGTTGTAAGTTGTCAATATCACAATTTTTTTTCTATCGATCGATGTTTATGTTCTCTTTTTAAATTTTACGCTATTTCGTGAATCCAATTTTGATTTTTTTCTATTGCGATCTCAGCCTATTGGAATAATTTTGCACTCTATCCCTTTTCCGATTTTGCTACAATGTAATGAAATAGAAATATGTGGTGATACTTTTTCAAATGTATAAAAGGAAATAGAATAATGCTTTATACGAGCATGGTGCGATCGCAATAGAAAAAGCGAAATTAAAAAAAAAATGTGAGATTTAATTCTTAAAAAAGAGACAATATCATCGATCGAAAGGATGACAATATATGTTTTATTTATTTATTTTACCTACACATTCAAATAAATTCATGTTTACATAAATATGATAAATTCATATTTAATTTTGATTTAATGTTTATTAAATTAATAAAAGGTTTAAGGTTTTGACTTTCAGATATGTGCTACTTCAATATAGAATCAATTCCACAAAGTGTTTATCGAAATGAAAGATTTAACTTTTCATTGATGAAAAGTAATTCGGAAATGGTCATTTTTACATTGATTCTTATGGGATAATGCAAAAAGTAGTTCCTCTAGAAAAAGCTCGACAAAAAACATGGCTGATCCTTACGGCTCTGTATATATAGGTGGCTCTGCATAATAGTAGAGTTAAAGCTTTCGCTATATACAACTAAAAAAAAAAAGTTTTGTTTGATTTTTTATTTTTATCTGTTAGACAAACGAAATGGTTTTACATTTTTGTTGTTGTTGCTATTGTTGCGTTCGCGATAAAAACAGTATTGTTTGAATAGTGATGGCTATCTGTTCGATTGTGTGGTTAATAATTTTATTCAGTTATTCATTATTATGTATTTTTAATTATGAAAAGATCTATATAGGCAAAATCGGTACTAGATCCTTGCCGAAAGCCATACCGGATAAGAATAGAAAAAATTTGATTTGAGCAGGAATTCCATCATTCTTTCTTTTTTGGGTCAGATTTGACCTTTTTATTAAGGTGATGAATTTTGGTTTTCAAATCGATGCGGTTAAGGTTTTCCTATTGAAGTGAAATTTTTCTGTTTAATAAGTTTCCAAAGATCCAAGGACAAATACTGGAAGATTTTATGTTAACAACAATTTGATTGTAATGAGAAAATTTATCAACCAGTTCATTATATTCAAAAATCATGTTTAAAGCCAAATCAGGATTATAAATATTAAATAATGTGTAATACAAAATCTCACTAAAAAGCTCATTAACTTTGGCATAATTTACAAATTACAACTTTTACAAATAGTTTTTTTCTAACATTCTGATATTGAATTTTAGTTTGAATATAATTTTTTAAAATACAAAACTGTGATCACTAATACTGGGATCAATAGTGGATTCAGTGTGATCTAAAATGTTTTGACTCAACGGCCTGGTGTATATCACCATCAATAGCACAAAGCTGTGACGTTTGGATTAGAGGCAGGATGCAAGAGCGATTCATCATCCATGATTTCGATCAGGATGATTAAGAACACATATATATTACCTTCTGATTTGGTACAGTACAATTCACGGGCCGAACCATCGTTATGTAGACTTTTCTCAATAAAATAAAATAAATAAAAATATATTATGTATTTGTAACAATCAAGCCATTGCTCAGTAACATCAAATTGTAATCTGAAATTAAAGCAAGGGTCTTATTAATGGGTATGCTTAGGTCACCTACAATAATAAAATCAGAAGTAACTGTATTATTACAGCGAGTAATTGTTAAAGAAATTCGAAGAATTGAACAGTATATTCCACAATAGTGTAACGAATATCATTCCTAACGTACATAGCAAATCCACCACCTCCACTATCACCTCTACAAGTGAAGATGCTTGAATATTTTCCAATAATAAATGCAATTTTATTTGAACATTGAATATAAGTTTCTTAGGTTAAGGAAAAATGTCAAACTGTCAAAGAACAAGTTTAAAATGGTAATTTAATTTTTGTGAACCGTTATTTATACTTGATATTTTAAAATCGTAAAATATTAGTTGCTGTTTCAGATATCCATTCGTGGTTTGATCCAATTAAACAATTTTTAAAAGATCAAAAACATTTTGATATTTTAAGCGATCCAACGAGAATTTTTAACGGACATGAGACGATTCTTGTTTTATGTCCTAAGAGTAAAAACCTATTATCAGTGAAAGGATCTAGAGATGTATATGCGATAGATAAAGGATACATACGCTGACACTCCCAATGGTAATCATAGATTCTTTAACTAAAGAAAAATTTGAAACGCCACTCTTATATAATGTTGTGGAAAGTAGTGTATGTAAGGAGACACTACAATAGGGCTATTTCCATACAATAAGTTTGTCATTGATTTATCAAAGTGCCTGAGAGGATCTTCAGCCGTCCAGACACCAACACACAGGACAATGGATTGCAAACACTCTGTAAAACAATCTGGTGCTATAAGAAGATTTTGTTTGAAAGTATTCATGGAGGTGATCTTCAAAAAGATAGTTTCAATTAAGGTTTTATAATTTATATAACATCTTTAAATTATCAATAGTTTCTGAAGAAGAAACTCAAACCCACGTTGGATATCACCACAAAGAAAATTCAGAAATGGATATCAATGCAAGAAACGAATTTTTAATAATCGATGATCCACCCAATACGCCAATAATCCATCCATTACCAATGTCATTACAATTTATCAAACAGCAGAACTTTACACGATAACTTGTATAAAAAAAACTGGACTGGGGATATAAGATATGGCGCTGAGGTGTCTCAGTTTTACGAAAGATGTACTCCAACGTGAGATTGAAGATTATCGGGGATAGAACATTTCCATGCCGAACACTCGAGTTAACTGTAAAAATTGTCGATAGCCACCTGTTCTCAATCGTACCAATTTTGTTGGCAGCGATAATTCTCATACTTCAAGCAGTCTCCGTTCTTGAAGATGGGGCAAATCGCGGCCTGTTTCCATTTGTCAGGCATAACTTCGGTTCGCCATACTAATTGAATATGGTGGAAAAGACAATTCCACACCGTATCCCTTCCGAATATCAAAAGCTCCGAATTAATTCAGTCCACCCCCGATTTCGATTCCATCTCTGTATAGACTTAGTGAATTCCTCATGGAATGGATCCACATATGGGCTATATTTGGTTGCTTGACTGTAAGACGGCACACGTCATCAAACCAATTATTCTTAGGTCTGACTTTTACTATACCTAAATTCTGTTGAGCCGCATTGCCAACCGAAGTTTTCCGTAACTCCCAGACAGCGTTGATACAGATATAGTCAGTACTTCCACAATGATGTCGCTGACAAGATCCTGATATCGTTTCTTTATACGAACCTATGTCTTCACACAAGTCGGCCTGCCAGCTCTAGCATTAAAGTCCCCAATTAGCATTCTAACATCGTGTTTGGGTATAGATCCCATCAGATCGTCCAAGTCATTGTAAAATTAGTTTTTATCTTGGGGTTGGCTGACTTCTGTATATACAAATTATCGACAGGTTGACTAACTTCGCATGCGCAAGCAAAGCTTGCACAATCGATTATGGCCGGCTTGGAAATCCAAAACAGCCTTATTTACCTGCGGCCTAAGAAGAAATTTTAGAGATTTTTGAGATCATCCTCACAGTAGAGCAACGTATAGCCCTGGGACACAAGGTCTCCGTTTTTAGGCCAGTGATTAGGCCTTCTAGCACTCCTGGTTTAGGGTTCTCTCGTGTTAGGGTTCTTGAGCGGGGGTTCGGTGATTTTTGGCGGTAACCATTTTTCTCTTTGTTGATACTGTGATGATATTCTGTTCTATACCTGCATTTAATAGATGTCACTTTTGAATCATGTTAGCTGTAATATATTTGTAAGCTTATATCATTTGATCTAAATCATTTTTAAAGTGGATTCCTCGTTTTAGTGTGCAATTTTCTTACATACGAAGGGCGCTTTTATCAGTCACAAGATTTTTACTGGTACACTGTATTTTTATATATATTAAATAGCCCTATTCCCTACTTTTTCATTTTAATCTGAAGACGTACTCGTGCACCAACAAAAATAAAACATATTTTTTTAATTTTAATTTGAATTTTGTAAGTTGGAATGAATATAAAAATAACAAAAAAATAAAATCCCCAAATTTTTCTCTCATGATTTCCCAACATTCACCCTTAATTTTCATTTGAATTTTGAATATAATATCGTTCCCTTCATATTCGCATCTACCCCACATCCATATGATGGGTATGAACTAATTTTTCTTAAATTTTAAATGAAGAACATTTATATTTCGCCAAACACACACACACAGACAAGAGTGAAAGATCTATGTATAGATATTATTTTGGCTGTGTGCTACTGACGTTATAATCATTTATCCTCTATAAAAATGTACATAGATGTTTTGGCGCAATCATAAATTTTAATTTAGTTATACAAATAAAATATTTATAATATTGCTTTAGTCGACTGTATATATTATAAATTTGGCGGCGTGTACTACGTATACAACGTTTAACAAATAAAAACGTACTAAAATATTATTATTAACACTATTATTGTTATTATTACCAAAAAAAAAAAAATAATAATTTGGTTTTATTAACAAAAGCAAAAAATGGGGCCCCATTACGAACGTGACGGTGCGACATCAATGACACATACAGAACAGAAGACGATCGTTTTATTATAACTGTTATTATTTTGTGTATATATAAACATTAGAGCAAGGTCGTGTCTATATAAGTAATGTTAAGATAACACACAAGACAATATTGAGATAAGATTAAAGATTAAAATATTGTTATCTATAGTACTCGCGCGTATAACAATAGGGGATTCAAATAAATTGCGCTTCAGGGCTTAAAGTCGCTTTAAATTAGGATACATTTTCAACCCCTTTATGTACACATAATAAATTACAGTACTCGCAGTTTCGTTTTAACTAAGATATTTAACCAAAATTAAAAAAAAAAAAAATACGAAGGAAAGTAATTAAAAAAAATACCCCATCCCTCAATACCCAACCCACGCGTCAAAGTTTTTATTTTCAGTAATAATTTTACACTTTTCTACAGTTGAATTGTCAGAAATTGGTTGGTTTGTATATACATACATAAAATAAATAATTAAGAAGGGTTTTCCAGATAATTACATAACAACTCTGTGACAGAAACTGTTTTGTGTAATTATTGTAATGAAACAAGTCTCATTAATGTTGTGGCATTATTTATTTACAATAATATATATAGACATCAATTAATCAAGCTAAGCCATTTTAAATATAATAATCTTGTCTAAATTCTTAACCACCACTTGTCTTATATAATATAAAATATCAAAACGAAATTTTTATTTTGCTTAAAGTTAATTTAATAAAATTAAAAATTCAGTTAAATGAATTGGAAATTTTGTGTGATAAGTTAATTAATAAAACAACACAACAACAACACTATAATTTGTTATCCTCAGTGGTATTTGTATTTTATATATAATTATCTCTCCCATTGCAGTATTTCTTCATTTCCATCGTCTTACACATATACGTACATATATATCTAGGCACCAACCAGTAACAGAATATATTTCAACATTAATAATATTTCCCTACAAAAACGAGTACACAATATAGAGTCTTGTTTGCCAGCATCCCACCCCGCACCATACAATGTATTTATATTCAGTTTGTTACAACACTAATTTATATTGAGACGAGCGCAGCAACAACAAGAAAAAATTTCGTCTTGTCTTGGGAAGAAAATGAAAATTGAGGAAAATTCAATTGTTATTTCCTTACAATTTAGTTTCAAGGATTTTCCGTTTTTTTTTTGTGCTCCTTTTATAATCATCCTTTTCTTGTTGATAATATTTTGTTGTGATGAACAAATCGTGAAGGAGGAAGATTGGAATTCAACACACACACACACACACACACATACACACAATGTACAGTAGAAAAGGAAAAACAGGAAAATTATGAATTTCTTTATTTAATTTTTCTTGTGTATTCGCACAAAATAGGAATGAGAATGCCATAATCCAATTTTAAATTATTTTCCATGTAACACAGATATTGTATTTAGGAATAAAATCTGGGGAAGAAATTGGGATAAATATAACAAAATTCCTTCAAGCAATGCTTGTTTCTTTTCATTTATTTTTTCGGTGCTCAGTAACTTTTTTGTGTTGAAGATATTTAAATGCTGGAATTTTAACTTTGGTTTTGGCTTTCTTTTTTGTGTTCGGTTGGTTCACAAGATTGCAAACATGCGACCAATTGTTGTATTATAATTGTTTTAATTGTTTGGCGCTCGAAGTTGTGTTGCCGAAGGCCTTTGTTATTTTAGACGCAATAAAAACCGAAATACATTTTAGGGTCCACCTCCTTCTATGTACATATATACTACATATATATACAATAAAAAGTTTCCACGGTTATTTTCATTTTCTTTTTATTTTATAATCACAGTTCAAATGAATAATCTACCCTCAAAAAATAAACAGTAAAACCGGCAATTAATTTTCGATTTAATCGATTAATCTCTCCCAATATTATAACGAACGTAAATCCCTTAATATAATTATTTTAGGATTAGATACGGGTTCATTCGTTGGTTTAAATTTAAATAGGTTTTATACGAAAAACTTTAAAGTTAATAAACTTGTGTAAGACTTTTTAAATTAAATTAATTATATGCCATCTGTAAGATGTATTTCAATATGTATCTCCCGGAAAAGTCGTATTTGTCACAAGAAAGGCATTAAATATTTAGGTTATGTTGTTGGTGACGGCTGCCTCCGAACCGAGCTTGACAGAGCCCAATCTATCATTGTTTTATCTACTCCGTGCACTCGCAAATAAATTAAATAATAAATGGGATTAGTACGAAGATAATCAACAAGCCAACATGTAAAAGGATCGCGGAATTTTGTACCGGACAGACTTTCATTGAGGTCATCAACGTTAATAATTCGTCGTATTGATCTGAATGCTATTTCATTTCCAAAATTCTGTATATCTAGAACTTGTTGCTTCTGTACAAGCAAAACCTAATTTTCATTGGACTCTTAAAGTAGTTAACAATAAAATGTATTTTACTAATCAATTTCGAATTCATAGCGCCAATAAAGGTTTGCCCGTATGGAGATTCTATACTGTTCTGCACATCTTGAAGTCGAGAAAACTCCGGAAAAATTACAGCGCTATTTCTATTGGCCAAAAATATTGAAAACTATTATTACAAATCCAGATATTATACGACCTCCTATGAGTCATCAAATTATATCACATATATACATAGATTGTTTAGGACCTTATCTTAGAAAACAACTATAGGTAATGTGTACATTTTTAGTGTTCTTAGCTTATATTCTGATTTCTACATTTATTTTCTATGCGACATGCCAATGCTGCCTTAATGTGTGGGATTTTAGAAAACATAGTTTTCCATACATTTGGTACTCCTGAGTCCTATTATCGGACCACAATTTTTATCTCAAACTGTTCAACATTTGCTTAAACGATTTGGAGTAAAACATATCACTACATCTAAATACTCATCGAGCATGAGACAATCATCTTCGAAAGAATGCTGCGGCTTAAAAAAACGAAATGCAATATAATCTCGATCTCGAGTAGGGGACTTCAAATCTACCAAACGATTTTTGTACGCAATTTTGCTCAGATTGCCCCAGCTAAATACTTTTCTGCTAAACTATCTCAAATATTCATAATAGGAAGAGTTAAACATATTATTAGACATGTTGCTATAGAGGTAGAAAATATGGATGGTCAACGGTTAGGGACTTAAATACTTAATAGGATATTGAAGCAAAATCCCTTTGAAACAAACTGTTTCCCAGTATCGCTTAATAAGATTTCAGGTACGGAAAATAAATGAAAAATTCCCTCTAGATTCCCTCTCACCAGTTTTTTGGAATAAAACTCCACGAATCCCACTGGTAGACACATCACATTGTATGAAGAAATGTAGTTTATAGTCAGAATTAAACAAGACTAGTGAGGTAGACAACGCTTCTTTAAGGTGAAAGATAAGCATCCTATACTGTGACCGCATTCAGTTTTCTGGCATTAAGGCACAATCGAGCTTTACCATTTGGACTTTGAACCATCGTAATAGGACTACTACACGAACTTCAACTTTCTTCGATTACGCCAAGGGCAAGCATCTGGTAAAGCTCGTCGTATATATCCTTTTCTTTGGCTGACGGCTCTGGATAGTGCCTTTGTTTGATTGGTTTAGTATTTGTTACTTCAATAATATATGAAATTACATAGATCAGTTTTCCCGAACCTTATAAGATTTCAAACGATGGAAAAGCTTCCATCCCTTCTCAGATATATGTACACTATGGGTTATGTTTGGTGCGAGATGCAATTTAATGGTTTGTTCCACAACCATTATGGGAACTGAGATGTGTCCTAATATAATTTGATCCGTTTGCAGTTTTTACTTTAGAAGGCATGTGTTTGAAATTCAGATTTGTAGAGGGCAGAAACACCTCGCAACTTCTCGGGATCTCTGCTCGATACCGATTCGACAGTTGGTTTAGGATCTTGATTGGATTTGGTAGCAAGGTACAGGTCTACACCCCCAAAATTCGTTTCCCTACTGGCTTTGACACCTTACACAATTAGACGTCAATATGTGACCTATTCGAATTTCAAATAGTTCCCACTCATAATATGAATCTCATGTTGGCAATTCCTTTCAGATACATATTCGCGATTGGGACATAAGATTTCACGGACGAATCCAGTTCTCATCCCAGTACCAAAACTTCTACACACGAAAAGTGTTGATCCACCAACTTGTCTTGAAGACCGCTTCTCATGTTCCGATACATCATATTTATGAGTTGAGTGTCACACTTAGAGGAGCATCGTACTGAAGAGCTATTTTTAAAACATCGCTATAAAATTCATTAAAGGACTCACGTGTTTTCTATTTCTGGTCTTTTAATAATCTAATTTCAACATCACTACGCCGATCTTGGAAACGTTTGGTCATTACTGTTTTCAATTATGAGACCACGTAGTACCCGGATTCTTTTCTATGAATGTACTTTTGACACTTTGCTGCAATTTATAGTTTTAATAGAATCAATAAACCAAGGAAATATCTATTTTGTATATTCTTTTAACGGTCTATCAAGACTGTGTTACATAGCGTGCTGTGTGCAATATGACCTTCCATTTCTTCAAATCGGTTCAGTACCCAAACTACTGCAAAAATTTGCCCTGATTTAGAAATCTCTTCTGCGAAATAGATGATTTCAAGCCAACTTCCAGAAATACCAGATTTTCCATCCTCATCGATGAAATGACGGATGTATCAACGGGGAAGTTTTTAGTAATTGTTGCACACTTTCTCGAAAAAGATAAAAACAAAACAGTTGACCTGAGTAGAACTATTTAAACCAATCCAAAACAATTTTACCAACGCAGATATTCCGAATTTGTAAATATATTAGCTTTAGCAGTAAATAATGCAGCCATAATGACGGGACACCTTAACGGAGTTCTTTCAAACTTCTACAAACAACTTTGCTCATAGCCCAAAAAGAGTATCAAAACAGCAACACGAACATAAAGAACCTGGATTTTTACCTGCCTGCATCATTAATGGATTTTGGCATCCATAATATCAGAAAATATGGACGAGGCTTCAATTAAAAAATTTAAGCTTACCTTAGTTTATATTGTGCTTTCCGATCAAATTCAGGCTTGATTTTAATGAGGAGAAGCTGAAACTACTTAAATATTTAAACATTAAGTTTTTTGGAGCTATTGGATTAAACTAACACTTTTTTAAGGATGTCTTGGTAGAGTCAATTTTTTTGAGATTTCTAGCTACCCGCTAATATTTGCCACATAGTACTCCATATGTACTCGTAAGTGTAAAGATTATCTAGAAATTGAGCCTTGTGTTTTTAAAACAGTGAGTGTTTTTATTGGACATTTTGTAATAAATGTGGAAAAATGTAAGGCTACTCCTGAATCCACCTCGAAACAATCAATTTAACTGAATATCGTTTAGATGTTGATATAAAAGCTATTTTAAAATTTACTCCCAACAAACCGAATTTACTTCATACTTTTTACAGCAAATGGTCAACATAACTTTGTTACAAATAATTTATTTTAGATTTGGAACTCATAGGCATACGTTTTCGTATGAATATTAGACGGCATAATTTTAAAACGCATGCCAATCATAAAAAGCAAAGTATTATACTGAATTAATAATTTGATTGATCCGAGATTATAATATTTAATGATATATAAATAAAATTATATCAATAATTCAATAATTCGACAAAAATTCTATTTCACCAAATGTTTATCATATTGTGAAAATATACAGTAAAATTTGGAATAATAAGAGCTTAAATGAGATTATAAACTTGATTTCATTTCAATTAGCTTTTATTGTTTACAAAAAATAATTCGTTCGTTATCAATTTGTGTGTGGTACATAAAATAAAAGCTTTTTGATATAAAATTTATAGAATATTTTCAACCACTTGTGAATGGAAAGTAAATTATTGATTTTATTTTTTTTAATCCTATTTGTATGTACGAGTAGATTCAAATTTTGGAGTATGGACATACTCGAATAAACGCTACTCGAATTTCAAAAGATTTTCTATTTTTTTTTTTTTTTTGGTTTTTGTTGTCTTGTTATTTTTATTATTTTATCTCCTCGCAGTGATAAGCTCTAAACAGCAATCAGTTAAAATTTAATCTTTATACATAATTCAGGCTTAAAATCATAATAAACCAAATAAATTTATCAACCTTTCATTCAATTATTTCTTTATAAATAACAACATCAAAACCTACAGTAAATAAACCAACCAACCAACCAACCAACAAAATACTAAAAAAGCTTAAATAAATTTTCATTCATTTGTGCTTTGTTTGTATGTATATCCATATATACATATTTCTCACCCTTCGTTTTGCCGCGTTCATTTTCTTGTGCTTGCCAGCAAACACAAAAAAAAAATACAAAATAAATGAAATAATAAAATACGACAGCGACACAAAAATAAAATTAAATAAAATTCAACAGGCCTTCACAAGCAACACAAAACCCTCTTAATTCATCCTAAATTTACTTGTTTCGCACAGCAAACAAAAAAAAACATTTTTTTTTTTGGGAAAATCGTAAAGAATTTTCCATGTCAAAATTCGTTGTTGTTGTTGTTGTAAGTATATTTTTTTATGGAAGATTTATTATTTGTATAGATGATGACTATATTCATAGTCTCTTGTTATTTTGACGATCATCAACTGAGCTATATCATGATACCCCAAAATGATAAGATTATGTAAGGCCGTAAATTTTGTATAGTACACGTCCAACATATTTTAGTTTTTTTTTTTTTTTAAATTACACCACACATACACTGTCGATCAGACAGGTGATTGACTTTTGGAACACATATAAAAAATTAAATTAAAAAAAATTTCATGCAAGGTGAGTATCGACGCCAGATTTTCACTCACACACACGTACGCACACTTTATACAAAATATTTATTTTCCGAACCCTAGATTTTATTTTGTGTATTTTCATCCTCTCGAACAGTCAGTTTCAGATAAATTTTCTATTATTTGGGATTATCATTATATTATTACACTTTTGGTTTGTGTTAGAATTAAGATAAGACCAACACAATAAAAAAAAATGTTTTCATTGTTATTTCCTTTTTTTTAATTGATGAATTTGTTGTTATCACAGGATAATTTTCATTTTCACTTGTTTTTTTTTTTTTTTTTTTTTTTTGTTACAGCTACTGGTGCTGTTGGTTTTCGTGTTATCAAAATTAATTGTTATTTTTGTACAAAATGAAGTGAGTGAAGAGTTGAAATTTATTTGTAGGATAATCGTCTGCTGTGTATCGTATATGTACATATATACTCGTACATAATACAGTATAGTAGTCAAACTGATAAATAATGAATGTATTTTTTCATCAGATACGGATAGTATAGTTATCCCAAACTACGTTACATGCCACATATCAATTGAGAACACGTATAAATATAATTCACCCCTCAATATTTATACGAAATTTGATTAGTATTGGGGTTAAGAAAATATAAAACTGGAGGAGGAAGATATTGTTGTGATTTATTGTATATGTCGTTATAGTTAGAATATTTTAAGTGAGTTGATGGGTGCCAATATTTCGAAGAGCACCCCTTTACGAACTATAATATCTAAAATGGTTAAAAAATGTAAATTCCATTTTAATAAATTGGCTCTCTATTCCCTTCAAATTCCTAAAACATGTATGTCTGAGAAGTTATAACTCGCCTTTGCGTGCGTTTATTTTAATTTATTAAGATTTTTGGTTGAGATCATATTTTAATACGACAATGTGTTTTCATAAATGTATAATCGAAAGAAAAAAAATTACTCCGAATTGTAATCGATTTAATAAAAAAAAACGATAAACAAAATCATAATCGGAACG
Organism: Tipula unca; assembly: GCA_951394425.1. NCBI lineage: Eukaryota > Metazoa > Arthropoda > Insecta > Diptera > Tipulidae > Tipula > Tipula unca. The sequence continues at coordinate 215,759,784 of OX596381.1, forward strand.
ATAAATGCTTTCGTTCTACTCCGGTTACAATCAAGCAATGCCGTGATTTCCGTGAAAGCAGCTATATGGTAAAAAAATCGTCTACGATAAAACCGCAAAAATATCAAAAGAAACATTTTTAACTTTCAACCGTGGGCACGCGTTAATAATACTTTATAACAAAATTGTTTGATTATTAAAGTTTGTGTACCACGAAAACATCGAAATTCGTGAGGATGACTGAGTTAGCGTTTTCTGGTTGAACGATATTTTTTTTATAAAAATTTCAATTTCGTCATATTACGATCTGGCAATAATTATTTTTTTGTCTAAACTTAAATATATATTTTTTACAAATTATCGCCCGAACATTAAAATGGGCCTGTCTTGTAATAATACAACATTACGCATCGCAAAATACCATCCGGTTTAAAACGAAAGCATCGAACAGATATTGTTACTGTTTCGGATTTGAATTCAGTTCCAAAACTTTTAAAACATTTTTGAAGATGGAACCCGGTTTTCTGCTCCGATTTTGGAGATTACTTGTCGTTCCGGTCGAGCTCCGGAACTTCGAAACAGTTTTAAACATTTTTGGGAAGGTTTCAGAAAAATTAATACGAACGTACAACCGTTTACTATATTTATATGCTTTTAAATTGAAATTAGTGAAAATAATTTTTCTCATTTTCATTGTATGGTCTGAAGAAATTGAACTTTTTATAAAAAAAAATTACCGTTCAACCGGAAAACGAACTCAGCCTATAAAGTATTATATTTTTTTCGTGGAACATCAACCGCAAATATTTTCATGTCAAATCAATTTTGGTTTTATCGTAAACGATTTTTTTCGTTCATGTAACTGAAATCACGAAAACCCGTTTGTTTTTATTTAAGCTGAATGAAGTTAACTTCAATTCATTTAAGACGTAAACATTTTATTAATTTCTCTACGTGTACTGGATTACAATTACAAGGGTCTCCCAACTGTTTCGAAATTTGCGTTTAGCGCCTTTACTTTCAACCATGACTATAGCCAATTGTTAGTTTTTAAGTTACCACCTGTACATTGCTTAGCTCAATGCCAGCCAGCTGATCCAATGGATTCTGCAGTCTTAACAGAGGGGTCAGAGAAAAGTTTATCATTTTACATCCCACTCTTTTTAGAACATGTTAGGAATATCTCTCGTGTTAAAAAGAAGTATTTGTGATTTAATTTGATTTTGTTTCTTTAAAACTAGGAACGAAAAAAACTAAAACGGTTTTAATTATCCTTTTTATTACATCAGTTGCAGTTCGGGTTAAAATCCGGAAAATATGTCGGTTACTGTTCGAAGCTGTGTTTAAACCGGCCCCGTTCCATAACTACTTACACTGAAAACAAAATAATTTCCCAAAACTAGAGCAGAAAGATGAATCCAAGACCGGAACGATAAAAATATCGGTTCGATTTTGATCCTGACAAATACAAACTTTCATTTGTCTAGTGGTTTTCGAACAAATATGTCATCTAGTTTGCTTTGACGTGTATCTGTGGGTGTTAGTTTGTTCATTGTTATTCGAAGTCTGACCATTGAGTAGTTCAGCTTCTTTCACTGTTGCTCGTATTCCTAAAATTATAATTGGAACTTCAGAGCTTGATGATGAAAGCGTTCAAACATTTCGTTAGTTTGTGGGTGAATGATAGAAAGTTGTGCGAATACGATTTGAACCTAAAAGTTTGGTCAGGTGTGAAAAGAGCATGGCTTTGAATTGACTTCCGTTGATTAACTTGATCCATTGTAATATTTACTGGAACCCTGAAATAGTTATGTAATTTTCTATAAATACCTGTGCAACACAAATTAAAATATAAAATAAAATTTCCTTTGATGGTGGAAGAGATACATAATACGATATTTAAGCGGTTAGTGGATATGTTCAAAACGACCTTGAGGAATTGCAAAACGACAATGTTAAACAGGACTGGGCCCATCTGGTTACATCCTTGTTTTTACAGCGCCAAAAATATTTAATCAATTTACGTGTAGAACGAATACGTGAGATATTGTACAGAGTATCCAAAATAGTTTTACGATACCGCTCTGATATGTAATGGCGTATGAGTGGAACCGGAAAGTATATTGTGATGTTCCACATTTGACATCTGTGACTTAGCGATTGTGTGACTGTCGATTTATACCGTGAAGGATTCCTATGTGAAGGAAATATGCCATCAGCGGTATATCTGTGGCTGAGGAAATCAAATGTTAGTATCCCGAAAATACTCTTCGATATATTGATATGTTAATCTTTGGAACAGTTATTCTAGGTGTAGTTTCTGTTGTTCATCATAGTTTCGAAGACGAACTTAAAATCTCTGAGATGCGTTCCGAAAATTAAACGACATTCTGATAAATTCGTATAACCCCGAAGGTGTGGTTTATATTCATGGAGAAGTTTTGAATGTGAGGTATCGGATAATTATCAGGTATAGATCAACCATGTGTTGACATTCGATATACAATGCCTTATGTCGAACGGCATCTAACCTTCGTGATCAGGAAAATGATCATTGCGGCCTTGTGTGACTTTTGCTTCAGGTGAGCATTGGACTTTTTTTACAAGTCAATTGATCAGTATGAGTGATAGCGCCGTAAAAAGGGATCACTGAAAGATCTGAATATTGTTATTTGTATCGTTAATGAACAGGAGGCAATTTGTAGTTAGCATAAATCATGCTATCTACCGCTACGATAACATAATCCAATCATTTTTTTGTGGTGAAGGTAGAGATGGCAAGGTGTCCATCTGATTTGTAAATTTACGTTTGAAGATGCACCTAGGTAAACATTTTCGTGCGCTATGACTGGTGGTATCAGCAACTATCGGAGCGCGTTTTTGAATTGTTTGCAGAACCGCTGCGGTTTCAGTCGTGCCATCATTGATTCTAAATGCAGACGTCGGCTTGCTTTAGTCACACAATACTTAGCAAAAAAATCGGATATATTTGATTTTTTTTCTATGTTTGTAACAATTAAACCCTATTTCAGTTCAATTTTCCACGAAAAACTGAATTATGTAGTTCTCTAATATTTTGCTTAATAAATTTTGAACTCCATTGGGCGTGCGAACATTTATCAAATTTTCCGTAGAAATTTTAATTGTAGTTTTTATCGTTAAACTTCGGTTGCGTATAAATTCATTTATCAAATTCGGATCAAAATCTGTAACTCAGGTACCTAACTATTTAAATTTCATTAAATTCGGCTTCGAAATACATAGGTTGCCTTTTATATTTCAGGATTGATTAACCATAGTGCTGTTATTTATAGTGATTTCAATCATATCAGTGAAAAATATAACAAAATCGTGAACACTGTGGTGCGATTTTTTTTCTTCAACTTTCGACGTGGATTAACTCAACAACCGTGCATTGATGAACTTAATTCGATTTTTTACAATAAAGCACCATGCAAGACCAGTGTTTATCAATGGTTTACGAGCTTTAATACGAGCTTTCGAACATATCTTACTTCGAAACCTGAAAAAGCGGTTAGTGCGTTCAAAATGTATGTTTTGGCGGTACCTCAACCGAAGTGGAAAAAGTGTTTCGAAAATTGATTCAAATGCACGCAAAAGTGTGTGAAGAATATTTTGAAAAACATTAAAGCCATTTACGATAAGTCAATAATTCACTTTTTGTTCTCTAATTGCGAAATAAAAAAGGCAAACTCGTATTCATAAATTAAAAAATTTAATTCTCTGAGTTGGTTTTTAAACATGCACCAGAAAGGAATGCCCCAACATCGGAAATTTTTCTATTTGAAAACCTATCAGCAAGCTCAACCAACAAATTTAGAATTTCTTATTAAATGTATATAAAGCAGCCGACGAAGGGTAAATTTACTGAGAAAATAAATCTAATTGCAGGTCGCATTGACAAAGAGTACTATAATAAGTCTCAACCCCACATTAATTTTTTTTTTCTATTATTTTCTTCATTTTTAGACGCCGCACAGGTCGCATAAAGTTCACCAATTATCCGTAACCATAACCAACCAATCTTGTAATTTATTTTTAGAAAAGTACATAAAACCAATAATTAAATTTTTATCGATTTCTAATTAAAATAAATTACAATAAACAAATTCAATCATTAAGAACGGGATACACATACAAACATATACAAACGCACACAGGCCAACAAAACAAAATAAAACTTCTGTATAATAGAAAATATTTTTCCATTCTAATTACTTTCAAACCAAAAGTAATAAAAATAACCTTAACCCTTTTTTGCATTGTTGTTGTTTTATTTAAATAAATTAAAAAGGAAAAGCTCTTTTTGTGTACACACACACATACACACAAAAAAAAAAAAAAAAGGAAATTTTTTTCAATTTAAAACCAAAAAGAAAATGATCGAAATTTTTCCGTTTGTATAATATTTGATTTGTATATAGGGGTGGGGGGGATAGCTGGAAAATGTTTGTTTTTTTTTTTCAAAAATTAAACATTGAATTAATTCGTATATATGTATGTATATGTGTAAGTATATACATACGAGTATATATGTGTATTCGTAACTAGAAGATTAAAATAAAAATTATTTTCAATTCGACTTCCCACAAAAAGCTCATGGTTATGGAGGTGGATTCCAAAAATTATTATTATTTTTGTATTTTTTTCAAACTAATGTAATTTTAATTATAATTTTAATTTAAGATTTTAATGTATATTTAATTTAATTAAGACAAGAGAATGTATATATATTGGGTGTGGAAAAGCGGAACCACCGCACACTGTCACACAACACAAAAACAAAAAATATGAAAATTCTCTATTAACCACAGGGGATATTAACCGCGAAAGAAAGTTAATTTAAACTAAATGTTAATTTTTTTTTTTTTTGTGTTTTGTGTTTTGTACCTTAAGGATGTCACGGGGAATAGAGAATCGAAATAATTTATTATTGTGTTTTAAAGGTAGGCCGGCCGTACACAGGAACACGGTTTTTGTTGTTTTTGTAATTATTATCTTAAGGCTATGCTGTGATATATATAGGGAATTTCGAACCATACATTTGGTCGACCATTAATTTTGTCCATCAAGCAAAATAACACAATAATCGGTATACCATAATAAAAAATCCGCAATAAAATCAGAATCACTTAATCCTGATTTGATTGAGTTCAATCAGTTTTATGATTATGACGAATTATTATTATCATTACTTTACTATTTATTATTGTTATTATTGTTATTATTATTGGTATATAATTTTCAAGGAAACCACTATAAAAATTATATTCGTTCGATTTGAAATGAAAATCCTATATTATATAAGTATATAGCTACATAGTTATAATAAAAAGGATAGTATGTATATAGGTAATATTCTGTAGTGACGGTTGGTGGTGGAAAATTGGTATTTAACAAGGTCTTGATCGCAATATTTTATTTTTTATTGAATGGTTTGTGTATATACATATTTTAATGTTTAGTTTATTGTCTGAATTTTACAAGGGAAATGTAAAATAATTTATGCGGAATGGGTGTAATGACATCCTTTTATTTATGTATCCATATTTTTTTATGTACATATATATAGAGAGAAAGAGGATTAGGTAAATATACATTTTCTCATTCCAAATATAAAACATAATTAGATAATTAACTCAATTTGTATATGTAAATTAGCCATATTTACATAAATGATTCGAATATATTTTATGTTTGTAATTGGAATTAGTCAGCGAATTTATATATTGGACATAACATTTATATATATGTATAAGGGTGTGTAATTAGCTGACCAATTCGATGGATGTGCGGAACTGTCCACGAGCTTTCATCAAAACTACCGTGCCATTGAATATATTATCTACGTTATGCCACTTTCCTTAATCATTGAAAGCTTATAAATATATGTTCACTGTAGCTCCTTTTTCATCTACTTAATTTTTTGAAAACTTTCAATCCACATATTTAAATTACCAATCACACATTGGATTAGAGAATCAGTATATGGAAAATGCACAAATTTTATATCTACAATTATTCTGATTTAATCGTTTCCACTATTTTAACAGATATAGCATGAAAAAGTTACCTACATTGCCAAGATGCAAACACGCTGGAGCGAAATTTAAATGCTCACGTCCTAATTAAAAAAGATGCGTTGGCGCATGTGTTATGGCCGTGTCTGTAAATAAACAAAATGTATCGCACGTATATTGCCAATCATCCACTCGACTTACATACGTAAAGCCCAGTTATTTCCGTGAAATAAGTAATACAAGTCACAATCTAGGGTTCAAATCACCATCGTCCGACAAATGTTCTACTTGTTTTACGTATTCGGAGCAACTAAAAGCGGCGACTGATACTAAAACAAAATCAGACCTTGTGATTCAAATTCGAATTCATAAATTGGCAGAATCTGAAGAGAATCTCGAAGAGATATTAACAATTTCATTTGACAATATAAGAAGAACATATTGCTTCCAAATGTTCCAGATCAGGCAGCCTAATTTTCTAGGCAGTTATATTTATACTTTTTTGGAGATGTGCGAGGCTCGTCCAGAGTGTTTTTGTTGTTTTTGGCTGGAAAACGAACATGCAAAAGAAATGAACTAGGTTTGGCGTTACACCATCGACTATACTTTAAATAGGAAAACACGGATCAATTTGAAAGTACGATTTATCCCATTTCCGAATAGTAGTATAGCCAAGTAAATGAGGCTAAATTCTATAATGAATGTAAACAAAAGTTGCAGCAAAATTTTAATTCGAATTCGAGAACTTCGTCACCAGAAACGACTTTCCAACACTAGCACATGAATCGTAAGAAAATATTAAATTTTTTGTGGTTTCGTTATTCTTTCCTTCACAGCTCGGCCCTCTGACATCTGATCGTCATGATTCTTAACATATAACCTGACCCGTATAATTTTCTGTACAATGATGTACACTAGATCCAAATCGATTTAGGAGGATCGAAGTTTATTAAAAACAGACAAACAAACAGACAGATTGTATGTATCATTATCATAGTAATCGAACAGATGATAAATACTGCCTTGAAGCCTTGAAACATATATATACTCGTTGAATTTAGCTGAGACCTATAATCGGAATGGATTGATTACCAAAGTCGACTCATTACGTTCATATCATCGCCACTATCGATATTATAATCCAGATATAGCAAGGCTACTTGTTTATAGATGTTCCCGTTAAACATAATGTATTGCAGCGGAAAGTCACCGAAAGTTATTTGCTATATGCACGACCATAGAAGGCTGAATCCAGAAAAGCATAAAATTAATTGTGCGAACTGAGTTCGGCCACATGCTGCAATTAGAGTTCTAATTCCGGTCGCGGCGCATGACTTTCATAAAACAGCTGTTGTCGTTCCTCTTGGGCTCTTTGAGTTTATAAGAATGCCATTCGGTTAGAATTAGCAGCGCAAACATTTCAACCTCTAATGCACTATGTATATGACGATATATTAGTGGGAAGTAAAACCGAGATTAATCACCACGAGTATTTAAATATGTTATTCGCTCATCTATCATTATGGTTTACCTATAAAAGCGTCCAAGTGCAAATTCGGTGCAGCATCCATCAATTTTTTTAGCCACAAAACCACCAAAAATATAGTATCAAACCTTCTGCGGATCGGATCGTGAAAATCCAATCCTTTCCTCACCCCACTTCATTAAGGTAAGTGCAGTCCTTCACTTCGTCCCTCAATCAGCTAAAAATCTTGCTCCAATACACAGCCATCTCAGCGTGCTTGGTAGGGTGAATAAGAAAAACCCATTATTTTGGCCACCTGACTGCGAAGCGGGTTTAGAAGCTACTGAAGTTGCCCTCTATGGAGAAGAGAACACAACGAATCAGATGCTTCCAAGACAAAGTCATATCTCACTTCACTATTTAATCTTATGGCTACTATTCATCAAACCGTAATCGATTTGGCGCAACTGATTATTAGACCAACTATTCGAACTCACGCATCTTCAAACAAACTTTATAACTAGTTCTGATTTTGCCTGCCTCAGGTAGTCCATGCCATCTCGTGTGAAACATTGACCCGTGTGAACCGTCCGTAGCATGGCCTATTATTTCCATCTAATGGTAACTCGTTCATTCTAACCATAGCAGATAGAGTCAAACGATGGCTAGAAGCGGTCCCACTCACAGATATGAGCGCCCTGATCCATCGTATTAAAAGTCTTCGTAGACCAGTATATTTTGAGATTCGATGTTCCACCAAGGTATCAATTTGAAAGTAATCTTTTCATGGAATTTACTAAATTGTTAGGATCCCACAGGATATACGAACGATGACATATTACAAGATGGAATATGTCATATGCAGGCAAATGGAATAATTGAGCGTTTTCACGGAAATTTAAAAGCTTATTTAGAAAATGTACCAAATATGCCTATTTGGAGCGAAAAACTATCACTTATTCACTTTGGAATAAGAACCTCGGTCAAACCTGATCTCGGGTGCACTCGGAGTCTATGCACAATATCATTCCTAAAGATATGCAGAATGCTCCTCAAGACAACATCTTTAGACCGATTTGAAATCATGTTTTTACTATGCACAAGGCAAGTTCAGATCGATGGGGGGCATCTGTGAGGTGACTAATTCATCACATCACTAGAAATTATTTCCAAATTAAATCGTCCAACGAGTGATAATGCATTTTCACTATGCAGGTACTGAAGAGGATCATCGGCCAGGACCCTTGACCTGGTCATATTTCGATATAATTCATTAATTCGCTTCATCATTATTTGCCATAATAATGTTAGCAATTTCTTTTACCTCTTTCGCTGTTTAAGGCCTTTCCATATGTTTCAAACTGTATTCAACTTTTGTAAAGTTTTAAGACCTAATTTAACGTTTTCGATAGCTTAAGTCTAAATTTTTGTTTTTGAACAGCAAACACTACAAAGAAATTATCAAAAAAAATCGACGGCAGTAAAAATCAAACATTTATAGTTATAGATAGATACAATAATCCCAAATGTAATATACCAACATTTAAGCACTAACCTAGCAAAATGCCAGTTTCTTCCTATGTACCACTAAATAAATTGGCAAAATCGCATTTCGCCCAATTTATTGAAAAAGTGCAATACGACAAGAATATGTGTGGTCTATGTTGTGATAAGCATATTAAAGCCGGATGAGCTGAACAGTCGTAAAACTATTGACGTTATCTAGATGAGAGAGTTATCTAGAATTAGGCGATGAGTTCAACCGTGACTGCATTTTGCTATTTCACTATCAGGTACTAAACAAAAATTTGACATGTTACATGCTTGACGCATGGAATGAATTGGTTTGCTGAGGAAATAAGATCTTTATACCCAAATGTTGACAGGATGAATGCGTTAATTAAAAAAATGGTTTTAAAAGCTCCAGGTTTTTAGAGACTTCAGCCGGGTTTGGAACTTCCGCCGAAACCAGTACTCACGAGATGGAGTACCTGGATTGAAGCTGTTGAATACAACATCACAAATTTTGAAAAAATATAAAACATTTTATCCAAACCTATAGACGACGACTCTGTAGCTCTTGAACTGTCAAGGATGTTTTGCAAGGTTAAAATAAAAACTTAAAAATGATTTAATTATTTGTTTCGTATACGGCATATTGAGTTCTTTAATTGCTAAATTGGAGACGGCGGGATCACCTCTAATTTCCCAAATTGCCATTGTCGAACTAGTTTAAAAAGAAATGGAAACGGAAAAAGGGCCAATCGTTCAACACCAATATACAAATTTGGAAGTCTCAGCATTCAAGTATATGCACCAATTACATCTGTGGACATTGAGCAGGCATTTTCGATATACAAAAAGTAACGTATAAGTTTTAATTAAAACTGTTTTAATTTTAAACTGTGTTTGGGCAATTTATTATTTATTTTTTAATTTTATTGTTTGGAGTAAAAGAAATTTGAATTTTGCGTATTTTAAGTGCCTAAATTCCAATTTTTTTAGACCCAACCATTGCCCAATTTAGTTTAGTCCATAATCAGTCTCATTTTTTGAACCAAAATAAATTTTATAAAATCCTTGTTGAAAATCACCAAAATGTATTAAACCTAAAAATAACAAATGACAACCACCCTCAATGAAGTGACACGAGTCCCAATACATTTCCATATTTTCTAACTACTATAACATAATGAAAATAAACAATAAAACTTATACTAATCATCTGAACCATAAATCTATTTTCATTAGTTAAATTACACGACACATACGTTCCATAAAAATATAAAAAATTAAATTTATCATTTTTAATTTTTTTTCTATAAATTTTACAGAAATTTAAAAATAAAAAAGAAGAAGAAAAATTCATGTTTTCCCTATACACATATATTATACATACATACGTACATATACACTACAAACACATTTTCATTCATGTATATAATTATGTTTATTGTCGCTTTTAACAAGATAAATATGAACTTGTCATTTTAATTATTCAAATTTAATTAATCTCGTAAATAATTTTGTTAAGAACAGAAAAATGTTATGTTTACAGTAAACATGTAATGTATAGTTTTAAGACGCGAAATCAATATCATATAGTGACGTATTACTCTAACATCCTAATTTCCTTTCCAAATACGAATCGATCGAACAATTTCCTGTATTGTATATTTCTCGACTAAAGCATGGATAATAAATTTCATTTCTATTCACAAACTATTGTACTGTGTCCAATCAATTTATTTTCTACTACACTATACTACTACCACTGTTGTAAAATACTACAATCTACTATTTTTTTTTTTTGTTTAATTTTATTATCATACCAATCAATACCAATGCTTCCATTTGTAACCACTTCCGTTTTCCTCTAATTTATTTCTGGATCTGTACGTAACGTATACAACAGATAGATATAGAGATACCAGTCAAGCAATCTATCTCCAAACCAATTTAATCTCAATATTTTCCCAACGTATTTTTGTTGTTATGCTTGCTATTTCCCGACAAATAGATATTTTTTCTGTGCTTTTACAACAATAACCATGATAACAAAACAACAAAATGAAAATGTTTTTAATTTGAAACAATCATTTATTTGTCTTAAATTAAAACAAAGAAAAAAAAAACGAAATTATTTACCTATTTTCCGATTTCTACCACAGAGAACAATAATAAATTTTCTTTCTTTGTATGTACGTACACAGACACACACATACACACAAACCGGGTGATGTAAAATTAATAATTTTGCGCGGATGTTTATTGTAATTTTTTTATATACATATATCGTCGACATTGTCAGACAGTCCAGGAAATATAAAATGAATAGTAGCTATGCCTCACAACACCAAACACTATATATATAGACACGATAAAGTGTATCACCCATTAATACATTTTCCATTTACACAATTTTCCCGGAAAATTCAAATTCTATATACAACTAATTTGTTTGTGGCAAATGATAAACTTTTTTTTTTGTTGTGCCTTCATTCTCTCCGAGCATAATATATATAATTGTCGGTAACTACAACAATAACATACATATTTATTATAAGTAAAAAAAAGCTCAACTTTATTCGTTTTGTTTGTAATTTTCCATTTTCTTTTTGGGTTCACAAAACACAAAAAACATTTATTTTTAATCAACTAGAAATAAAATTAAAAAAAAAAAAAAAAAAAAAAAAAAAGTTTTCTTTCATTATTGGAATATAGAGCTTTTGCCTTTTAATTTGGTGAACATTCTTCTTGTTTTTTTGCCATTCGTTCGTTTATATATTGTAGAATACATAAAATAGAATTAAAAGTTGAATGAATAAATAATAAAAGAATTGTAATTTTTCTTTTGAAAATTAATTACAAGTTAAAAATAACAAATTATAGGAAGAAGCGAATTGTTATTTTCGGTTTGTTATTTTTTTTGGATTTTACAACAAAACTCCTCTATGTATTGAATAATTGCTGGGAAATTGTTTGGATTAAAAAAAATAAAAAAAAATAAAAAATTTTGTATCTATTGTTCTTCGATTGATCGCATTTAGTGAACACAAAAATTTTTTCAATATGTCAAATTGATTGTGTGTGATACGTTACACAAAAATATAAATTGATTTTCCAACGGAATAAAACAAAAAAAACAAATATATTTTTAATTTACAAATTTAGAAAAGCTATAATTTAGGTGAAACTAGGTCGTGTGTATGTCCATATGAAATTTTTAATTTTAGGTTTTTAAAAATGCAGAACTATTTATTATGAATAAGCAATTTGTATACTGTATACGTGTAGTATGCAGCTTTATTCAAACATGTTGAGCTTTTACAAGCCTTGTCATAATAAGCCTTGATTCCTATCGAGCTAACGGTGTACTGACATTCAAAAATTGAATTATCGCTGCCGGTGCTTTTGTACATAGAGAAATTTGATCGCAACGCTATTTCAGTTTTTATTTGAATTATCGCCGCCCAAATTATTTTTTACTGAAGTACGTCAACAAAGAAGTACCATTAAACGAACTTGACACGAAGTTTCATGACTGAGTCAAAAGTGGCCAAGTCAGACCATTGGGTTATAGAGGTATCGCCAATTGGCAGGAATATCCTCATCAAAAACTGTCGTGTATATCTAGGCTGTTCTTCATGTAGAGTATCAGACTTCGTCAGGTTGACTGAATGTTACAAATGCCAGACATTTGGACAACTTGTCAAATTTTGTAGCGAACAACACCACATTTGTGGTCACTGCGATGACATTGGGAATGTCCAATAATGTGCTTCTTGCCGCTAGGCAAACAGAGCTTTTGACCATTCGTCTCGTAATAAAATTTTTACCTCATACAAAACCAAAAATAATTGTCGATTGAAGATCGCCCAACTGAATATGCAAAATGTTAAAGCAGTTACCCATGATATCAAACAATCTATTGAAAAAGAAGCGATTGATATACTCTACATGCAGGATCCATACGCGGTTATAGGAGTTATATGGGTAATATGTAAATAAACTTGATAAAATCATGAATTGTCTAAAAGACCATCCCATTATAATTATACTGACGACTTCAATGCTAAGTCCAAAATTTGGCTCAATAAGGACACAAACGAGAGAGGAATCCTCGTTGAAGAATTTAGAGCAAGAAGTGACCTATTCGTTATCAGCGAAGATGGGCAGCCAAGTGCATATTCCCACAATAGGAAGTCGAATATTGATCTCACTCTCATGACGGGTGATTTGTTTAGAAAAATTTTAAGTTGGTCCGGTCCGTCCATGAAAGTTGGATATCAAGTATAAGAGCGTATTTTAAAGTATAAGAGACAAAAGCCAAATGGGCTTAAAACAGTTCATCACGAAACATGGTAATGCTGAACTCTGAGAGGCAAAGTTACAGTAATCATTGGGAAAACCGAATAAATAAATAGCCAAAGAATTAAGATGGTGAAAACTGTTACATGGCTGGGAGTTGACTTCGACGAATTACTTGGAGTAACTTCATAGATGGAAGAATAACATTTAGTTACCTGCCAAATATTGAAGCGAGATTAAATTCGTCTAAGTGTATGGTTTCCCCATATTTTTCCCTGTTCACGGAGCATGGAAGAATAGCCTCTTATATGTACTGAGTGAGTCTGGCGGACTCAAGCACCTGTGAATGTGGACAAGGCGAGGATACCATAGAAAACATCCTCTATGACTGTGATCTAGCCCAAGAAGCTAGAAATCAACTAATTATAGACTTAAAAGTTGAGTGGCCGGCAAGTAAACTTATTTTAATGCTGCCAAACTAATCTCAATTCTTTCAAGAAATTTTGAGCGGTAGGTTGAAATAAGTATCAGAACACAAAATTTTTATCTTAACATTTTAAAAAGTTAGTAATAATATTAGACGAGTATGCGCCTCCTCGTTAGCAGATAACGTCAACATTTTTCGTTTCGCGGAAAAGTATTAGATACGTTTAATCGAATCAGATAACTTAAAATCATAACAATTACTAGTGAGGCAAAACTTAGTAAGTGGTTTTGTTCCCGCAAAAACATTTATCAATACATTTCGAACTATAGTATTAGTAACACGGGTAGGAACATTAACGAAAGATGTTAGTCCAAAACTGAATAACAATGCTCTACAATCATTAATGCAGAGTTCGATATTAAAATCACCAATTAAAATTAAATTTTAGAAACTGGAATCGATAGATGCAGAATTTTTAAATTCAGATAGAATTATTGTTTGAAAAATTATTTTTGAACATTACGACGTGCGTCAACTACGGAAACGTGATAGTTCAAACTACGATAGTTCAAATTTCTGACGGCTCAGTTTCGAATGGCTTAATATATTTTAATAACCCACTAGTCTGTGAGTATAAAACAAAACCAGGTTCGCATTAAAATTTCTTTTAAATTTAGTTCAAATTTAAATTCTTTTACTCAAAGTATATAGATCTTCTGGAGCTATACAGTATTTGCACTTTAAAATTAAAATACAAATACTTACAATATATAACGCAAAGATGGTGACTATAGAATCCCTCACCAAATGCTGTTAAATTAGCTAGAAATACCAATCGCGCCCTTATACTATCCATCCTTTGCCCTTAAATTGCGTCAAAGTGTTCTATAATTTAATCAAAATCTTATTCTCAAAATTTAATGAGCTTATTGCTTTTCGGACGAAAGATACCAATTATTTTCGGACCTGCGACAATATTCCATACGGATCTTCATGTCGAAATGATCAATTTCATTACCGATCTTATGGTTGTGCGGGCGATTTTCCTGGTTGTCACAGAATTTATCATAACATAACCCCATTTTGTCAATAAAAATAAGTTTTATTTTGATCTCTGGTCTAAAGCTTAGACAACTTTTTTAGTAAACTGTGCTCCATTTCTCGGAAAACTTTAAACTAAAAAATTCCTTGAGTATGCCGATTTTTAATTGGAGAATATCCACTCTTGCATTAAAGGCCAATTTAAACACATTACCTAAACAACGATGAGCTTAATAAACCTTAGAACAATTTTCCAAACACTTTAAGAATTAACTTGGTATTTTTTTGGTTTTTTAAGAAGTTATACCTTAAGACACATTTACTTTTCGGCTTTTCGGACAATGTATACACCACTGCAATTTTTAAAATACTCATCACTTCAAGGTTTTGAACAGAACAATTAAAAGAAACTGTTACAAATTTTTCGGGAATTTTCGTCTCGTAAATTCTCGATCCCAATCCCTTGTTGGAGGTTGATGATGATTCTACGCCCTCTCCAGGCGATCCAATTAGCAGCCACAAGTTATATTGCCAAGCATCACAACTAGGGTTTTCATTATGTATGTCAGAAAAGTCATGTTAGACCACGTATCAAGAAAATTTCTATAGGAAAGGAAATGGGCATTTTAAAAATTACGATATTCTAGCTTTGGAATAATTAAGTTCGAAGAATTTCCTATTACTTACTGTCGACATTGTGCTCGAGATTAAGCTGCGAGTGAAAATTAAAACATGTTGTGCAACACAGACTTAAAAGCTGCTCTAAATTTTGTATGAATAGAAAACCTTGCATGATTGAAAATTATTGCTGGTTTGTCTGTCCGCTTTTCGAGGACATGTGGTACAGATAAACTTGTTCAACCCAAACGATCTTGGCATGATGCTGAATTATAATGAATTTTACTCTTTGACTTTACCCCATACAGCCTTAGCTTGATAACTAATTTTATTAACCCTTATGTCTATAACCGAAAAAATCTTCATTGTTACATAACCGTTACCCGGGTAGCCACAGACGCATTTTTTCGTTTATAAAGGAAACGTTTGAATAAAATTTACGTTATTCCATATTTCCTTTAATTTTGGTGAAAGGATCTTTATGTCTAAATGATCTATTCATCTCGATTTGTGCGCGCGCTCTTGAAGAAATCGAGTAGGAATATTGTTACTGATAATTTTTTTACGTCACTACCTATTGCGCGCCTAATGATGACCTGGAACTTTTTAATTGTTGATATATTAAAAAAAATAAGCCGTGTGTTCCGAACGAGATGCTGCAGTCAAGATCTCGTGAAACCTATACTCTTCTGTATTTGGGTTTAGTGACGACAATATTACAATTTGCTCTTACGTTCCCAAAAATAATAAAAGTGTGATATTGTTGTCAACGCAGCACTACCCAGAAAACATAATCGTTGAAAAGAAAAAACAGAAATCATTCATTACTATAATATAACAAGGATAAGCTATGGTTATCCATTAGACAACCAAAAGAAAAACTCAACGGTGGTATGTTGCATTCTTTTACAATATTATTGATGTTGCGTGCATAGCGTGCATCGGACGAATCTCGCAAACTGGGAAATGCTTCATTTGTTTGGAGTCGGATCCAAAGAAACGAAGAGCTACCCGAAAATCATGCATAGTATTTGTAAAAAGCCAATGTGCACTGAACATACAAACACATTTTCAAGATGCCTAAAATGCACTAATAATATCTTAAAACAAAAAAGAAACCCTAGAACAAGTTTTGTGTCCAGCTTCTATTTAAAAATCCATTCAAAATAGTCATTTTTAGAATGTCAGAGAACAAGAGCCGGAAACTACAAAAACTAAACATTTTACGAACAATTTAAAACTAAATGGCTATCCGAGTAGCCGGTTATGGACATAAGGGTTAAAGCACAAATTAAAATATACAGATTAGTCAAGATTCACAAAAAAATGAAAAAATTCGGAAGCGCCATTTATTGCAGCTGTATATTTTTTTGTACTATGTTGGTTACCCCATAGAATAGAAACAAACCACAACCTTTTATGCTGTGTGCCTTAACACACTAAATATTGACTAAACTAAAATAAGTTGAACTTTCACTATTGAACACCAGGTTATAGCTGAAAAGTCTCTTTCCGAGGTTACTTTTCGTCGACTTTTCATTTCAGTTGGGAAGTTAGTTACAATTTAAGTTTGTACATGTTTCGAGAGAAACTTCATTTAATGTTGTCATTTATTTTTCGCAAGAATATATCTCATTTTTCCCAGTCGAACAATTTACATGACATTTATAAATAATTATTACGTTTAAAATTGTTATAAAAATACAAAGCATATAGTATGTTTGTGAACAACTCTCCTCGGTGGCTGAATTTTTTTCAATTAAGATACTTGTGTGTTCATTTAAGAGGTTGATTTTCCAGTTTTCCATTGCGTGAATCAAAAATGTATATTATGATGTAAAGAAATTTGAACATTTATCTTCGTGTCTGACTATGATTATCCTACTAATATTCGTTTATTTTAAGGTTTATTACTGGTACTCTTAAATCAGTTAAATGTGTTCCCAAATGAACTGGTTGTCATTTGTCATAAGAATTTTGTTTTTAAATAAATAGAGCTATTCCTATTGTGTAATGTGTATCGCGATATAATTTCAACAAAACTGGTAATACGTACATATAATATTTAACAATATTATATTACGTAAGAAATTATATGTAAATTATATTTACATGGATTACCTTAAAAATCAAAATACAAATTGTATTGTGAATTACTTTGTTCGCCGTTGCCGTTTATTTTTTATAATCCATCTTAATAAAAATATATTTAAATACACAAAAAGTGTATTACACAATTATTATTGTTTATCATTATCCTTTAATAATTGTAAAAAAAAAATTGTTACTCTATGTATTTTGGATGTAGTTTTTCGAATGATTTTGACATTTAATTTAGTTTAGTTAAAGTTGAGGCACATACACTGACTTTTATGCTAATGCCATCTATACATATATTGCATTAATTAACCTTACTTTAGTTTAGTTAGTCAATTTAGTCGATCGAGGCACACAGCATTAGCGCTAATATAATATGTAAATCCGAGCCATCTAGCATAAATATTAAATAAATATGTATGTATACAAAAGACAAAGAACAATAAATTGATGCAAAATATTGTAATATATAACAGGTTACATACATAGATAGATAGCTATATATATATAGAGTTTATACAATATTTTTCTTGATTTTTCTATTCGAATTGAACTTGTTTTGTGTACCAAATTTTGTGTATGTATGTAATCAATACCACCAATATTACAATGCATCGTTGATGATTTTGATATAAATTGAAAAATTAGAATTTCAAAACAAATGATCGTCGCAAAAATAAAAGAAATATTCTATGTATGTACCATTGCGCGTTTATTTTTTGTAATTTTGTAATTTTTTGGTAGCTAATCCTGCTAGAAATATTTGTTTTATTCTGGCGGTTGTTAAGGTAATTCAGGTCTCTTAAATACATACTAAATATTTTTTCAGAATAAATTCAAAAATATAAAAATAGATTTCTGCGAAAATATATGATCTCAGTTCATAAACTTACAAACCAGAATGAATAGCTGTTCCAGAATGAGGAACCCTCAATTTAAGGATATCCATTCTTTTTGTTACAACATTATGTATGTATTGTACCACTAGTATTGTTTTGGATTCTTAAATAAATTAGTTTCAATGCTCACAAATAAATTTTGAAACACGCATTTACTTTTTATGCATTTTCTTCTGGGTCTTGGTTCTGACTACAAGTATATAAATGTTTATAAATCGCAAAATGTATGTATAATATACAACGAGGTTTAAGTAAAAATAGTAATTTAGTTATGTACATATACTGAATATTGCTACTCTTAATATTTGCCTCAAATCATTTCACTCTCGAAGATATGGATTGCAGATTTTGAATTACCGAATTATAATATATCGGGGGTTGGATTTCGCACAGACGAGGGAGAAACGAGTTCATGTCTTTTTTTTATGTTTAAATTTGGACACTGGTTCGCTTATTCGAAATCATTTCTTTTATTGCGATCTTGTTTGTCTGCGTCACTCGCTACTATCTCTCGTTGTGAGATAGAATAAATGTGATAGACCATAAAATAATTCTAATTTCCTGAGATCGCAATAGAAATGGCAATGTCGTATAAACGAGATAGTCTGCAAATTTATTTGTTAAAATGATGTTAAAATAAGACGTCTTATCGCTCTCATCTATCTGTGCAAAACCCCAGTACAGATCTTAAAAGATTTGATAAATGTAACTCGATGTATATACAGCTGATCGGGCATTTATTTATTTAAATGAAACTTATAGAACAGCTCTTTTTTCATTTATTTATGCAATTAGTGCTGATATTTTACAAGTAGATTTTGATTATAATTCGATTTTGTTTTCGATCCTATCTATTCATAGGTTTCATCCTTTGAACAGATCTGTATTTATCGATGAAATCAATAATCTGGCATCAAATAAAAATTGTATACTAATATTTAGGGTATAAATATCAATCTATTTGTGTTTACCTTCATATTTTGATGATTATATATTTATGATGAAGCTTAATGGTCTGCTGCAGTCAAAAAATACTACAACGTGGCTTGACTTTAGTTTCGTATCTGATATTCATATTCTACATATCAAATTTTATTGTATGACATCTATTCTTATTGTGCCTTCTAAAGTTTCCCATTCAAATTTCACATCTATCAAATTGAAATGTAACTTCAAAAAAATGAATTATTTAGATTTTTTTTAAATTCACTTTTAAGTATAGTAACACTTTTTAAAATTACACATTGAAAACACTTCACCGGTTGCAGTTAAACTTAAAAATAGAATCATCAATTATTTGATTACTCATGATTTGATAAACAAATTAAATTTAAAAGTAAACTTAAATTATTTTCATTAAACGGAAATCAATTTCCGAAATGAAAATATACGGTTGTCAAAGTTAAATAAAACCTAAATATAGTTGTTTTAAAAATTAATTTGTTCAAACCGTTAAATAAATGTACATATAAGAAATGATAATACAATGTTAAAGAATTGCGATATTGTTAAACTTTGTATAATTATCTAACGAAATTAAAATAAGTTCTAAATTATCATAAAGTTTAGTTTGTTGGAAGATACCGCCCCACTGTGCTAGAATTTATCAAATTTTTATTTTATTTTTATTATTTAAAAAAATACTCGTATATTAGAATTGTTCTTAATCCACAACGATTTGTGGCCTTTATTTCAGTCCTTTCTTGTTCAGAGATTTTTTCTTTATAGACATTTAGTTTTGTGCAAATTAATGAAATTTATGTCTATCATTAACTTGAATCATTCGAATGCCACTGTCAGTAATAATTTAAGAAATGATAAGCTAATTCGGCTTCAAAGATTTACAATAAAATTTATAAAACTCGTTTTAATGTTAGCTTATATAATCTTCAATAATCTACCAGTAGATTTTACAATTTGTTGAAAACTCAATACTTTTACGTCTGGGTTCAATTACTTAATTCTATTTAGGTGATCACAAGATTTGTTGCATTTTCAGGTCTTTAGTTTAATATTATTCTTTTAATTTTTTATTTCTCAAAAATCTACCTTTATATAGTTTTCGTATAGTTATTACATTTTATAAATAACCACTGGATTGTTACAACCCATCGAATGTAAATTTAATTAAATAATTAAATCTACGAGGGGAGTTCAATAAGTTCGGTAAATCTAAATTATAAACGGTACATTTTATTCAAAAACATTTTTATTTTTCAATATAGTCTTCATACCCACGCAAATGAACTTATTACGCTTAAATCAAAATAAAATGATTTCTCTTGTTCTTTAAAATATTCTTCTACAGCGGACATTACCTGACTGTCATTTTAAAATCTTAATCCTCCTAACTTTTTCTACAAATTTGTAAAAAGGAAATAATCACTTGGGGCCAGATCTAGACTATAATGTGGATGCGATGTTTCATTGAACTTGCAATCTCGTAAGGCTTGTTGTGGAACATTCGACTTATGAACTGAACATTTATGAACATTTTTCGATTTATTCAAAAGATCCGCATAATGAGCCCTTGTTGTTGTGGTCTTATGAGATAAGTAGTCAATCATCAAAATTCCATCAGCATCCCAAAATTATTGCCATTATCTTACCCGCAGATGTTTGAACATTAAACTTTTTCGGTGGTGGATCCACGTTTCATCACCGGTGACTATTTGGCTTATAAATTTAACCGGATCGTCTTCCCTCATTTCTAATATTACCTTAAAATTACAAATAATTAAATTCGATATTTTTTTTGGTTCATTGGCAACATTTGGGCACTATTTTTTGATAGCTTAAGATGACTGTTTAAAATTGTGCTAACACTGCCAATAGATATATTTAAAATTACACTTAATTTTGAAATAGTGATTTGCCTGTCTACCAATATAAGATCCTCGATTAAAATGACGATTTCGTGAATAACAGCGTCTGCCGGTCTTCCGCTGCGAGGGTCATCTTCCAGCGACTCTACATTGTTTGAGTAGACGGACCCACTTCGATATTATTTTATAAGACGGACTAGTTTTTCCGTAAACATTTTTCATTATTCTTTCGATATCCTTAGAAGCATTATTTTCCTTTACAAGGGAACTTAATCAAAGGGCGATGTTCAATATTTTCCATATTTTTAAATTTTCAAAACGAGTAAGTATTAAATCACTCACAGAAATTAAACGAAACAATTGATTTGAATGAAATTTGTTTTTTTTCGTAGAATAAATAGTTAAAAAATAAAAATAAATAAAAAATGTTTAATACCGTTATTTCATATAGATTTATTGAACTTATTGAGCTCCCCTCGTATGTAGTTTTCAATTTTGAAAGTTTCAAATTTGTATGGTTTATCGACATTTTAGATTTAGATTTTTTTCCTATAATTGGGAATTGTTAAATTTCGGATTTTTCGATTCGTTGCATCGGTCGTCGACTCAAATAAATATATCCACCAAAATAAATACATACGCCATAGCTAGTATCGGTATCGAACCAGCGATACTTACCAGACTATGCTTTGTAGTTGCGAATCTAACCATTCGACTAACGAGGATTGTGACGTGAAGATGTTTAACGTTCGGTATAATCGTCACATACTAATTATTACGGAACTTAAAATATAAAACAAAATTCATTATAAAAAATGCAAAGGAGCAACTACCTGAGTGAAATATTATAATATGCACGCAGTATGCCCACACATATCAAATTTCCTACACTTACGGTTTTGGATCGTGTTTTTTCATAAAAATTGTACAAGTTGAAAAGAGATGTGCGAATACAAAAGATCGGCAAAATAATATACATATTTACGATAGGTGGATCAAAGTTATGAACTAGTTTCATAAATTTACGGAAGGCGCAGTAAGTTAGTAATGATTTATACCTTAGCAAAGACATGGGGTAACATGCAAGCTTTTTGTTTTACTCACACATATTGGCGCTTTTATCAGTGATTTTCGACAATTTCATTTTTTTGTTCATCTTAAGTAATCTGTATATGTTAATTTGTGGTTAAAGGTAAGTAAGACTATTTATTTTTTACGATGATCAATTATTTTTAAGCCGAAAGTTCAAAGCTATCATATTTGTTTATATAACTGATGTTCATACAACAAGTCTACATACAATATGATTCATCAATTTAAAGCACAAAAAATCGTCACTAAAGCACATATATATGCACATACAAAAAATGTATATTCATTAAAAAAAATATTATGGGGACGACAAAAAAAATGGTGACATTGTTGGATGATGATATAGTAACGATCATTATGAGCCACTTTAATGGTGGATTTTCGACTAATTATTCAACATTTCAAAAAAAAATTATTTATAACCCAGTACCCAGTGATATGTACCTAATAAAGGACAATTTGTATATTATGTGCAATATGTTCATATAGACTCAACACATGTATGTATGTATATAGTTCAGTATATCATTTGCGTGCTCTATACTAAAAAAAGTATATACATAGATACAACAATAATAGAACATGCACACAAAATATCCTGGAAAATTACTCTCGGGGTACACGATAAAAAAATAAAATTCCGCCTATTTTATGTACTAATCACAGCACATACACACACACACACACAAAATTTAAAAACAGCAGGAATGATGAGTTTTCATTTTGTACAATCTACAGTTTGTGCTTTTTCCGTTTATTTTTTTTTGGATATTTTAATCATTCAGCTTTATGGTAAATTTTTTTGGGATGATTACTTATAAATTTTGTGTTGTGTCTGTATTTAAATAATAGAAAATAAATTTATTTAGGTTTTACCCGTGTATACATATATATATATACCAACAATTTTATTGCTTGTTTGTACGTTTGTATAATATACTCATATACTATTTTGTGAAAGCTCAGCACAAAATAAATGTTCGAAATTAATTAAAACGAGTCAGCGATGCATGTATAGACCATTATTGAAATAAGGAACATAAAAAAACTATATATGTATTATCTTAACTGCAATTATATAAAAATTTAAAAAAAAACAACTTTTAATATCCTATAATTAAAACACAATCAAAAATGCAACATAAACAACATCCCGAAAGCTTTCCAAGGAAAATACATAAAAGCTATTTAAACTCATTATGAACATTCTTGTTTGTATCTCATATGCAGAATATATGTACATGTATACGAGTCTGTAAAAAACTAAACTTTTGTTAAAGCTTTTTTTCTATACAAAACATAATATAATAATAAATTACAACAACCAAAAGCTCTGCTATTACTATTTTTATTATAACAATTTTTTTTTGTACTAATTTCAAAGTATTTACATTAAAAACCGTACATAGTAAAAAAAAACTAATTATTTTTACATGCAATTTACTTATATACACACACACATATATACTCGTATATGTAAATATGTATAATGAAAATACTGGGGAAAACTAAAAAAAAATAATATTTTCACAAAAAATAACGACAACAATAAAATAATAATAGTAATTATTTATTAATTATCTTTTATGAATTATGAATAAATTATTATATGAATTTTATTTTTTTTTTTAATATTTAATTTAATAGAATCTTGATGATACTTTTGCTGTATGGAAAATAAATTTTCAATTTTTCCCTTTTTCCGACTCAAAGTTATATATAATAGAGTATTTTTTTTTTTGTTCTATATATTATAAATTATAATAATAATAATAATAATTATATGATATAATTTATGATTTTATTTTTAACACACAAATAATAATAATAAATTATTTAATGAATTATAAATAATGATAAAATAACAAAAACTTATATAACAATAATAATGGCAACTAGCAGAGGGAAAATATTTTGCGAAAATTATGTATGTATGTATGTGTGTGTGTGACTAAACGAATGTGAATGGGAAAATTATATATGTTGGCTGTTATGTTACAATCGCATTGAGAATTTATGATTAGCGACAATTTAAGTTAAAATATGCTAAATGTCAAAATTTTTATTTTTATTTTTTTGGTGATTAAATTTGACGCTATTATGTTAGCGTATACTGGAATGGGGAAGTTTAAGAGGATGTATCAAATTAAATCGAAACATTTGGCATTTGGTACATTCCTCTCAAGTTCCGGGCCGACTTCTCCATTAATTCAGGGTCCTGCCATTCGTTATTCGCAATGCTCCCCAAACATTATGTAGACTGATACATAACATGATCCCATTCCAGTTGGATAACCGGGTGTTTGTGTATTTGGACGACTTGCTCATAGTTTCAGCAAATTTAGAAGAGCATTTTTCTTTGCTGAGTTACTTTGCCAGATTGTTGATGGCTGCTAATTTAACAATCAATGTGGATGAATCCTGACAAAGTCCAATCAATAGCGTATAGACTATCCAGTTTCATATTGTGAACTTCGACGCTTACTTGGGATGGCCAGGTGGTATCATCGTTTTATAACTTAGCCAGCATCACAACTCAAGTTACTGACTTACTGAAGAAAACACAGAAACTTTGATGGAATGACGGCTCAATTTTTTTTGTTAGTCCTTTATCTCTAATTTAGGAGCATTGAACGTGTACTAGGAAGGATCATCTTAATTCTCTTCAATATTATTGCTGAGCTTCCTACTTTCATTTTCCCTTACGGGTTCCAGACCAATGATACCCTGGTAACATCGTTCGCTGTTTTCGTCAGTGTGTGTCCGATCCATCGCCACTTTCGTCTTTTTATTTCGATCTCGATGTTTGTTTTCCTGTGCAATTCTGCGTTGGTTCTCAGTATTCTTCTGAGGCATTTGTTAGATCGTTCTCTATGGATTATGACGAGGGCCCTTCAGTGCATAACCACGGATCATCTAATCCGTTCCAAAGATGACCAAATATAGGAAGATCAATACAAACAAAAAAAGTATCAACTCTTTACTTCATTAAGCCGATGCTTCTAATGCCACAAGTCGTGCCAACGGAAATTACTTTCTACTTGATGTTTCTATTAGAGTTCTGATGTTCCATTGTTCGATCTGCGTCCGTGTGTAAGGGTCGATATTTGGTTTTACCGGTTTGTGTTATTTCTTTTTCTAGTAATCGTTTCTGTAATCATCTGAAGTTCAGATTAATGAATGATTGGTTCATTGAATACTTGCCAGTTTCCAGGACTGCTGGATAAGGTATACAGGCCTATACCAGGAGGAGGTTTCGATATTAATTTTTCTTTACTTTTTTTTCCTTCAATGTGGAGAATAGCATATTTGTCTTCAAAGAGACTAAAGACCTCGGTCATGTAATTGGGAAGCAAGAATCATGACAAAGTTCAATCTATCGTAGACTATCCAGTTCCCAAAATAGTTCGTCAACTTCTACGCATACTTGGGATGTTTGGGTACTGGTATCGGTTTTTTATATCTAACTATGCCAGTGTCACAACTCCGCTTTCCGATTTACTGAAGAAAATACAGAAGCTCACCCGGAATGACGCGGCCCAAAATGCTTTTGAATTATTAAAAACGGCTTCAGTCCTACTAAATGCTGACTTTTTCCATCAGTTCTGGTTCTTGCGTATTGAGAAAAAAAGCAAATTGAAGGTAATTTTGGCATTTTATCGAACATATATAAGTATTTTTAACATAATTATTTATTTAAACTTTAAAAATACTAACTAGGAACCGTTTCCAAATAAAACTTTTTCCAGAAAATTGGAAAATAAAAATACATTTTTGGGGAAAATTAGTGTATGTCCACCAAGTGAAAATAATTCGTGGACTTACACCAAAATGTAGGACTTACTCCAAAAATTAATTTTGATTTTTAACATGTTCAATATCCACCTTTTAGTTTACGTTTTCGGCGGTTAGTTTAAGTTTTCGAGAAGCATCCCGTAGTGTTTATTATTTTATTATGTTATAGTCCTCGAACTCACCAGTGAACTCCATTCGAAATTTGTTTCATTTTGTTTCGAATTCAATTTGTCTTATAAACTTAATTCCGCTCAGCGAAAGTACAACAATTCGGAATTGGTAGGCTCAGCTGCCGTGTTCAGTGTGAAGTTATTTCGGCCATATATCGAAGGATATATGTAAGACAAGAGTTGAGCTCGAAACATTAATTAAACAATATAAAGATAGTGACTATCTCCTATATTATGTAGACCTGACTATTCTGACGCATGTAACGACCCCGCGTACGTTGGAAAGATTAATGTATTGAAAAATCCGACAATAAAATCTAATTCCAATATTGATGAAACTATATCGATATTTCAATGTGGAAACTTGTTATCCCGAACATATTAAATACCAGTTTATTAGGACAAGCTCACAACATGAATATTTAGTTTCTGATAATGGTACTCAGTTCCAATCCCATCATTCTTGTAGATACTACGGAGTTTTGGTCTAAATCACCAGTTTGGCCCGACATATACTCTGTGCTAATAGGGTCCTAATTTCCGCTATACGGAAATATATACACGACGATCATAGACATTGGGACAACAGTCATATTGATGAAATTAGCTGTGCTTTGGAAATGCCATTCACTTTTCTTGTGCTTTGGTTTTGGCATGGGTAAGTAAAGTGTGTTTACAGGTTCTACTCAAGGTGGAAATGGTAGCGTATTACAGCCATAGCTGATACAACGTTAAATAAGGCAGCTGCAGGATCAAGCCCTTCTGGGGTCCAGATTAAACCACCTGCCTGGAACCACCAACAGGAGAGTCTTTAATGGGGCTTTAAATCTATACAAATTAATATACAAGTTAATGGGTGGGTAAATTCTTGTTACAAACTATAATGACAAAAGCTTAAATTTAAGTTTTCAAATCAATGTTCGGGTTTTTGTTAATTGATTTTGTGTTTTTTGGATTTGGCCTATATAATTCTTACCGAACTGTTCAGTACTAAAAAAAACATGGTAATAATGACTCATATGACTATTTATTTATAAATACATAAGTGTTGTTGAAAGCTTTCGTATTTAACGTCAAAATCATATTAATCTAATGGATTTGAAAACTTGATTAAATATTCATTATAATACCTAAATGGTAACTATTAAAAGTTTAGTTAAATGCACTAAAAAGCTTTTAATAACAAATTAATTTTAATGCATCCATAATAAATTACCGATTTTTTTATACTGAACAGGTATATGAATCATAATAATTACCACAGCCCACTGATCTAATTAATGAATAGTGAATAGTAATAGAAAACATAATGTACGTCGCCGCCTTGAACATATTTACAAACATGCGCTATGTTACAAATCGTATGTGAATTATTTAATTGAAAGACCAAAGGATGTGTTTCGGGCTGGGATTTTGTACAAAAGGCGGGAAATGGTTAAAACAACAACCACTTGTTCGGTCATTCAAAAATTATTGCAATCTTAGCTTGCTAGATTGAAATGCCATTCGCCACTATTTTACGTTGTAACATGTGTTTCTTGTCATTTGATCGACCGTTTTGGTTTCCTGATAGGTTTCATAATTACAGGATAATTGAGGTAATAAATTGTCGGGTTTAAAGATAATAAATGTATGCGTCATCTGCATACAACTGAAGTTTCCTATTAAGATATAAGTTAAAAATACGTGTCCTAAAATGGATTGCTATGGAGCACTCCACTGTAATAGTGTCTTCCGTGCTAACCGCACCATTGATGATTATAAAATGTGATCAACACAGTCAAATGCTTTGTGAATGTCTATAAATAACACAAACTTCTCTCGAGTATAACAGGTGACAACTGCTATCCGTGTAGATGACGGTTTTTATTTATTTAGCCAACAGTACTATAAAGCACTTCTGGTATTTATAAAAAAAAGAAAATTAAAACTGAAACCAGTAGTAAGTTGTGACCAATCAAGTTGCCTCATTAAAATTTCGTGCACGAAAACTGCGGAAGAAACATCTCTACGGATGGACAATAGATCAATATTCAATAACAGTAAAAGGCCTAAATAAGGTGGTAGCAGATACTTAGCAGCGTTTACCCTCGAGGGAGGGCTAGATGAATTGTTATAGTACGGATTCCAGAGAATTGAGGCATATTCCAAGTATACGAACGAACAAATAAAACGAATAGTACTTTTGGCGTATACGGAATATGAAAATCCTTAGACAAACGGATTAAAAACCGTAACATTGAATTAGCCTTGTTGAGACTTCTGTCAGTACAGTCTCAACGATAAATTTCGAGAAAATAACACACCTATCAAGAAACTGTATTTTCAGATTTATGGATATACTCCACTCAGCAAATATTCAAATTGAAGAGGTACGTCAACGGCCGAACCAAACCAGAAGCGAACTCTTTTAACACAAGAGGGTGAATTTGTATAATATTCAATTGAATTTCAACAATTTATGAATTATACAGGAAACGATTCAAAAGTTTAAATTAAGGCCTGAGAGGACTAAATATTTCATAATTTACGACGGATGGATTCAATTTATATTTTTTAAAAGATAGTTTTCCGTTTTTTTAAGCCTGCCAGGCGACGATTAAACCATGGCCCGCGTGCCGACAAAACTACAGGCGAACAAGGAATAAATTGACCAATTGTTGAATTCTTTATCCTGTTATATCGAACCCAATTAATATTGTCCAGAAATCCATTTAAACCATCATAGTCTCACTTTTTAATGTTGAAAGACTCACTGGAATTAAAATTTACGTAACACAAATTTCAACAATTAATTGGATGTGCAGAGAAGGATAGTAAAAGATTGAAAGATAATCACAAGAAATGATTCTGCCATATAATTCCACTGGCATGAAAACCAGATCAAGGATATTGCTGCTCTACTTGATCCCGCTTGAAGACACTGTAGCCCGGGGGAAATACTCTGCAGAACAGTGCAAACTTGTCAGCCATATTTTCGTGATACAAACAGAGCTTCGAACAGGAACTGAACCGAAACTAAATGTATGTAACCAAAGTATTTTACGGATTTTAATCGGAATTGTAACCGATTTAATAAAAAAAATTAAAACGTAATTTGGAACCGGAACGATAAATGTTTTGCTCCATTTTGGAAGGTACAGTAGCTGTTCACCTTTCAATTGACTTTTATAATGGTTTACGTTTAATGTAACGACGCTTAACACAAACAGCGAAGCATTTGAATCTTTTAGCCCAGAACACGTAGAGAAATTAGGAAATGCTTCATTCAGTTTTTATAAAACCCCAAGATACAACAAAATAAACGATTCGGATTGGTTTCTTGAGATTAAAACTACATGCTCAAAAAAATCGTTTACGATATAATAAAAATAGATTTCACGTTTACAAAAATATAACAATTTTTAACTTTCTATGGTTGGGCGCATTGATGATAATTCAAAACCAAAATTTCGGATTTTTGAGGATTATGTTCCACGAAAAAAATAATATTTATAGTTCGTTCCGGTTAAACGATAATTTTTTTTTATAAAAATTTCAATTCCGTCCGTTCGTACGACCAAAATAAGAAAAATCTAGTTACTCTCCTCAAAAATTTAAATGAACCTGCTCGGTTACAATGTATCTATACAAGTAAAAATTGTCGAAACGTTTAAATTAAATCGTTCTCATTCTGAAACGGTCGTTTAAATGTCAATACCACAATAAGTCTAAAATCATCAATTTATTAATTTTAAAATTATAATTAACGAGCAATACAATGCTACACAAAGCAAAATAGCATCATTGCATAGTGAGCAAGTTTATATTCCTAACCGGTTCAGGAACGAAATTTGGTTTTCTAAAACCGGAACAAAAAATCTTTGGGAACTGAATACAAAACAGGAATTATAAAATATCGGTTCAATAACCTGAACACAAACGACGTCATAGTCATTTTCCAACATCTATAGTAGACTTCGTTGTTATATTTGGATGTGAAAGTTCAGCGCTGGCGGATAAGTACGAGAGATGGCCCCTTTTTTAAAAAATAAAAAATTAAAATTGGGCGGATTACTCCAGCACTCAATGCCACAATGGGCCCACGGTGCAATACCCGGACAAACACAAATACTTACACATTAAAAACACCCAACCGTGATTTTTGGTCACCACCGGGAATCGGACCCGAGACCCTCGAATAACAAGGCAAGCACGCTACTTACTGTGCTATCGAGGGCAACAAGCACGCTACTTACTGTGCTATCGAGGGCCCCTTACATTTGAGACAATTGATTTACAGCCGAGTTGTGGTATTAATTATTGTCTCTTGTACAATGCATTGCATTATAGCTCGTTAAATTGTAATATTTCGATTCGCACTAGTGAACATCCAAGCTTACGCTTTAACTAACACATCAACCTGCATTCCATGATTAATTCCCTGATTGTTGTTTCAATATCCGTGATTAAATTGACACACAACAATACAATTATTTCTGTTTCTTATGTAAACCGGAACTCACTCCGTTGTCCGTCTGTCTAGTCTGTCCCGTAAAACCTCATAACTTTTAGAACATTTAATCCACAGATAATTCAACTATTGTTACAGAATTTTATGTAGCAAAAAATGTATGTCTGCTCTCCTTATGTCTGAACGTTGAAGGTTCAAAATTTTGAATAGAAAACTGAACTGTTCAATATTTTTTGAACTACAGAGTGTTGAAGATATGTGTTAAGAAATGGTTTTAATAAAATTTGAGGTGCCAAAAACATTCATCAATTGTTACAAAAACGTATGCCCGATTTTGAAGTTGATCCAATGCCCAGTATTGAGTCTATCTCAACGTCAATTACCGTTTAATATACGAATTTCCAACAAAATGCCAACCATTTTCATTGCTCACCGAAACACCACACCCACATGTTGTTTATTAGCAGATCATTCAGGAAGATCTAACGCACGACTAATGTGAGTCATCGAACAACGTTTGTAAGTTGACAACGTCTACACAAAGTTAAATTTTAAATACAATTTTCATAAAACTAACCGGTGATTTGTTGTCACCAATAATCAAAACATTTTAAAATAGTTTCAAAACTATAAATTGTACGCCCAATTTCACGACTAAAATATTATGGTTGATGAGTTGAACCTAATCAAAAATTTATTGATGACCGCAACTAACGAACCAGTTTTCAGAGCACGATTAGACGAACAGATGGATAGATTTAATTAATTGAACCATCATCATTAATATAATAGGCACGAGAGTGTATACACAAATTATAAAAACCAATAAACCTAATTTTAAAAATAAAATTAACTTTAATTTAAAAACTAACCTACGTAAACGATACACAAAAAAAACTATCTCTATACATAGATACAACAATAAGTAGCCACATACACACACATGTATGTATAAAATACAATTTAAAAACTAATTTCATTCTCTCTATCCTTGCTATAAACGAGCATCTATTATCCCATATGTGTAGGTGGGTCGTTAGTTTCCTTATTTCTATATATTCTTTTTTTCTATTAGATTTAACTTCTATTAACAATTAGAATACATAATATGTATAGAGTATAAAAAATAGTTAGGGCGTGTAACATCTGTTTTGTTTATATGGATACGGTGCAGTTCAATAACTATAGTAAATAGTAAAAATACAAATTATTTTGTCTGCAAAGTCGTCATGTATGTGCGGACGAATATATCACTTTTGTATGGTCTACGACCTTAAATAATTGACAGAAAAGGGACTCGTCTATACGCACACCCATCACATATCTAAATGTAATTCCCTTAATTTTGATTGATGCGTGTACTATGGACATGTGTGTATGTGTGTATATCTGTCATATAAAAACATTCTATAATTAAAACAGACATTTGGTTTTAGTTTTATAGTTTTCGCCCATCACATAAATCTATCCTAATAAAACATTGACCAGCAACCATATATGTATGTATGTACACCTAATCCAGATATTTACAAATAGTTGTCGGTTTTTTGTCTATCTCCACATATTAATCCTTTCAAATATCGATCGTGTACGTCTATGGTATAATATTTGGCTTCTATCAATCAATCAGCCAAAAATTGTGTCTATATAGTTATGAAAATATTTGCTTGTGTTTTGTGTTATGTGCTCTTCAATATTTTTATGGTCCTGTATATAGTTTAGTACATAGAATGTACATATATAGTAGTAACCAATGTTGACCAAAATACCATAAAATTAATTTTTGTGCTTTTTTGTTTTATTTTAGACTATCCATCCATAATATCTATCTAACTATCTAATGTTAAATTTTTTTTTTTAAATATTTTGTTAGGATGTATCTATAGAGCGATTAGTTAGTTAGTTCCTCTTGCCTTTTCTACATAACCGTATATATATCGTACAAACATAATATCCTGCGGCTTCATTGTGATTCTGTGTACTCGTATATACATGTATATATATATATATATATTTATTTTGCGGTTATACGGTTAGTTTACAACTAGTGGTTTTATGTTTCAATTATAGTAGAAAGTTATTAGATAGTCTAGTTTTGGACGTACATACATATCGACATTATCGTATTTGTCTGGATACTTTTCAACACATATAACCTATATACATATACATACAAAAACCTGACCTAATATTTTTATTATGGTATACATACGTATTTTCAATTTTTCCAATATTACTTTTAATAAATTTTGTCATCTAATATTAAATATTTTATAGTCTACTTCACTCCAAAATCCATTTAAAATATTTATTTCCAAAAAAATGAAGAAAATTGGGTCTGATAGCATATAAGACACAAAATAACATTTTTATGTACATAATATACATACATATGATAGGTCATGTCTGTATATACGAGACTATTATATATACTTATTCTAGTCGAGTGTTTCCCAACCACCATCCAATTTGTAATTTATTTTTTATCTGACCAACCAACCTATATACATATATAGCATAATAAATTTTGGTATAAGGGGGTACATCCTAAAATGTAAACGGCAGATATTATTATAGTCACGTCAGTTGTTTAGATGCAGGCAGCAAATTCGTATATTATCGATTTTCATAAAATTTGCACACAAAATGTCGTACACATATGTACATTTATCGTGGCGTCAAAAATATAATATGTTGTGATATAATGACGAAATTCTAAGAATTATGTATAAATTGTATATAGATCACACACAACAGCTGGATTATATACCAAAATAGTTGTTTTAATTATTTCACAGAATAATTAGGCGCTACATCAAAAAGATCACGCGCGCATAACAGTAGCATGCAATAAATTATAGTCTAAATAATGTAGATCATTAATAAATGTTACAAACCGGCACATTGGATGAGCAAAAAATATGTTTTTGTTGCTAATCAGCTTTTTGCATTGGTGCTTCACTAATTTTACCTGAAATTAAATGACGTAAAAGAATTAGTTGTGTAATTTCAAATTTGAATCAATTGAGTAATGCAATTCATGGAATTAAAAAATTAATTTAAAATTTAAGAATTTTATTTTAAGTAGAATTCAGGATAAATTTGAATTACAGTGCAAAATCCAAACACCATTTGCCCTATGGACCCTAGTACATATTTTTGAATAGAGAACAGAAACAAATCGTATGTACACGTCCTATTCAAGCACAAAAATCTTAGAGATTTTTGTCATATAGACACTACAGCATTTCTGAATAGTTAGTATAGACACTTGCATCTTTCCAAATTAGTAAAAAACATTTCTGATAATAATAATAAATAAAAAACAGTGTTTAAAGGCCATTACTGGCCCCTTACTGTGTCAACAATTTGGGTCCAAGGTTTTCGGTCCTGGGCTTGGTCTTCATACTGTCTTAGACAACATGAAGATGCCAAGTCGTTCTCTACACCGTGGAGCCAACGTCGCCTGGAACGACCCCTGCGCCTCCCATATGGTGGCTCTCCTTTCAGAGATCGCTGCACAATTCGTTCCGGACCGAGCCGGCGTATTCACTGAGATTTTATTTCATGTACAATACCAGGGATCTTCATCAGATATCGATATTGTACAAAGCTCAGTATGTGCCACATATTTTGCGTTTTGGTCCGTAAATCACACGCATGACTTTTCTCTCAAATGTAAGGAGACATCTCTCGTACTCATCCGTCAGCGCCCAACGTTCGTGAAACTGCTTCGATATAATTATACTGAAGTTATTATTTTGTTTGTACATCTATGTATCCAGTGGTTTATGTACTGGTTAAAACTGCGAATATGTACAGTGCGGAGTACTTTCCTGCGGATTACTTTGTTTACAGACGGGATCGCTCGGAGTCAAATAGCTCTAAATTTAAGGGTGGTGGGATACTCATTGCTGTCCACTCCTCTTATTCATCGTTAGTGATATAGGTGATTGTTACTCTTTGACAATGTCTTTGGTGTGTATATTCCACCAAATTCGGAACTTGAGGTGTATACTGATATACTGATTGAACCAACATGGGCGACAATGTGCTGATTTTGGGGGGCTTTAATTTACCTAAGATCAAATGGGTATATGATGTGGATGGACTATGCTGTAGCTTGTAACAGATTAATGATGTTCCTAACTATATTGGTATAGGATTTATTTTTTACAAATTCGATTAATTTATATACGGTAATTGAAGCATCGGTTCCAGATATTTTTAATGACATTAACCATAAGTCAATCTGAACCAATCGGAACTATTACTGTCTAATTCTATTAAAAAAATGTTTACGTCTAAATTTTATGATTTTAAACGTGCCATCTTGATAACTTGATTTCATATTTCTCATCAATAGAATGCACGCTTCTTATATAATGACATATAGATATTTTATAACATTTTGCATGGTATGGAATGCATGGTATGGAAGATTCGTTCCAATTTCTGTTAAGAAGAAAAAAAATTTATAGGAAATGCAAAAAATCCAACAATGCTGCTGTTAAATTGGCCTTTTCTTCTTTATCTAATGAATTTGATGGCATGCATAAAATAGCTTATTAGAACTATAACAATAAACTCATTAGGTTGTTTCTTCCAAAATACTTATAGATTAGATAATGTTGTTGAGGGAACATTTGCGGACACAACATATGATAGTATAAATACCTCGGGTATAAATTGTATTACCCCAAAGGATATTATTCAATCACTCCGTTAGTTCAAAGATGGCTGTGGTCCAGATGGGATTCCTCCAAGCTTCCTACAAAAACTTGGTTATGACTTGACATTTCCTTTGCCAATTTTATTCAATGGATAATCTTCTGATATCGACCACATGTAATTCGAACTAAAGTCACATATAGTTGCAACATGAGTTTTTCCTTGGTTGATCTACTGCTTCGAATTTAATGGAATTTTCGAAAAGTGCTTTGGAAGTGATTGAGATTAAGGCTCAACTTGACGTCATTTATACTGACTTTAGCAAGGCGTTTGACTCAATCAACCACGTTATTGCATTAGAAAAATTAAAATCATTTGACATTGCTCATAATTTGAGAAAATGGATTGATTCTTACCATACTGAACGTGTGCAGTTTGTAAAAATAAATGACAGTTTTTCTAAACCGGTGAAAGTGCATTCGGATGTTCCACTGAGCTTCCATCTTGGACCTATCAACTTCATTTTATTCTTAAACGACATCACCAATTGTGTCAAATTCGCTCATTGTCTAATTTATTGTGATGACTTAAAAATTATTTTCCATGCAATTAATTTGCAGAAGGACATTGATGCTATTAGCCATTGGTGTGAAAATAATCTGTTATTTTTGAATGCCAAAAACTGTAAAATCATGTCATATACCCGCTCATCGTCGTATGTAATATACATGACTATTAGATTAATAATGTAAACTTGTCTCGAGTAACCGAAGTAAGAGATCTTGGAATCATGTTTATATAAAAATATATATTTCATCGAATCGGCATGGAAATCGTATGTGCACGTCAAGTTCAAGCACAAAAATCTGAGAATCTTTGTCATAGTGGACACTTGGGCCTTTAAAAATTTGTACAATACATTAGTATAAAAGTCGTTGGGCTCCGCTGATATATCTGAAAAAATTTGACAAGAATTACGCAAAACGTATGTACACGTCAAATTGAAGCACAAAAATCTGAGAATTTTTGTCATATAGACAGTAGCATTTTTGAATAGTAATCATTTGGACCTGTCCAAATTTGTACAAAACATTACTATAAAAACGGTTGGGTTTCACTAATAAATCTTGAAAATTTGACAAGAATTATGCAAATGGTATATATGTACACTATTTACTCGAGCACAAAAATCTCAAAGTTTTTACCATATGGACACTAACTAAATAATCCAGCGTTACTGAATTCTCTTGCAGGTCTTCACGGAATTCGGGTAGGCTTCGATAAACCAATTGTTTAGCAACGTGATCTGTAGGTCAAATATCGCGTGATTAAAGCCACATGTAAATTCATTTTGCAACCTTGACCAATTAATTTACAGTTTTAATTTTTTACCCAAACTTAATTTTTTTAATTTTTTGTATCCCTCAGAATTGGTTTAAGGTGGTCTTTAATAACTTATTGATAATGGATACATACCTCAGTAAACTGATAGATGAGCTAATAGTTTAGTATCAAAGTAAGAGGCATATCTAGTAAACCAATTGATGGTGGCACACCAGTAGATTGAAACTCAATTATTGCTGTAAGCTCAGATAAATCGATTGTGAATCATAGTTTTGTTGTGCTAGATTGTATTAAATTTCCAAATTGTTGCAAATTTCTAAATTGTGGAGGGAGGCTGAACAATGCAGAACGGAAGTAAAAGTTCGTCTAACCCAACCTACGATATTAAAAGGCTAAACCCTCAATCTGAAATTATCTTGAATTTTTTTCGTAAATAGTATCGAAAAGATCATCTAATTTTTCATAATCTTCGGATTTGTCATTAAGTAATCTAATCGAAGAATCTCAAAGAGGCGTACATCTAAATCACGCAGTACTAGATCAAAGATGGTCAACCAAACTAGAGGTGCATTTCTCAATCCAAATCAACAACCAAAACCATAATTTGTGTTTCATACGTCTGATTTAATTAGCGTCAAATGATGGTAATGACACCACCAGGAGGATGGTTTTCCAGAAACTCATTTGACTTAAGTACTTCACCCAGTTTTGTCTGAAAAGGCTGAAGATTGGTTTTGAGAGTTTAAAATTGATAACCCTAATGCATCCTGGAACACTATGATGAGATCAACATTGCTGTCTTAATTTAATAGTTGTAATTTTGAAGAAGAAAATGCGAGACTTCGAAACCGGTTAACTGCTATAGAACTGATTTATAGGCTGTTCCAGAACATGCATCCGTCACTGAAAAACGTCCCTTGCCATATCAAAAATCACTTGGTTCTCTTGAAGAACTTAGAGTTTTATATGTCAAAGATATGAAAAATGTGGGATAAAATTGAATATGTATGGTTCAAGGCTTGTTATAGATTATTCTTCCCGGAAGCGTTCTACAACTAACGAGCTTTCAAGCGCAATATGACACAGGTGAAGAAAGTTACATAAGTGAACCTCAAACAAGTATGCAACTTAAAGAGACACCTATTATTTACAACCAAATAATGGTAAGACTCAAGTAATAGAAGCGATTCTGAAAAAAACCGATAAATTTATCGCAACTCTAGTGTGAGTACATCGAGGACATTACGCTCGGGAGTAAACCACAACCAACCGGCAACTACGAATCTCTCGAATCCTCAATATTCATAAATTGACCATGTGTATTGAGATTTATGAATTCTGACTCCAAACATAAACATATATCGTCCGAAAAAAACTACGAGCCGTTCAATTAAATATTTTTGTCCTTAAGTCACGATTTCAACGAAACCAATCAACGGTATTTTAGACACCGAGGCATCAGGAAGCGTTCTATATGCAAAGATGTCTTAAAATTTGTTAGAGATGAAATCATTCATCAAGATTGCTGATGGCATACGCGACAAAATTAAAGGGTATGCTTGGTTACCAATAACATTTGGAAATAAAACGAAAGTGATGAAACTGAGAAATCCACGTTGAAACCAATGGACGATAATGTATATACGGTAATGAATTAACATTGTAAACCGATTACTAGTCTGTTTCTCCTGTAGTAGTGCGTGACGGTGGGACTGACAATAACCGTGGAAAAAAGCAAGTTTCTAATGAAAGTGATACGATACTTGGAATACCTAGTAGCAGAAAATGGATTTAGACCTGACCAACAGAAGATCGAGGAAATAGTCAATTTCCCAGTACCAGAAAACGTAAACACACCAGACCTCCTTGTTATGGCAGGTTGGTGCCGATGGTTTTATTACAAATTACGTGACGATTACTGCTCCTATTACTGACTGCCTTAAAAAAGGAAAGTTTTAGTATAGACACCAGAAACTCAAGATGCCTTTAAAAGATTTTTAAAAAAATATTAACTACATCTCCCGTATGACATACCATTCTTAAAAACGTGTACATACGGCTTGCGTGTACATACATTCTTATCAAACTTTCAAGACTTTAAAGATTTTTCAGTTAGTGTCCATATGGCAAAAACTGCAGTCAGATTTTTGTGCTTGAGTGTAACATTTACCTACGATTTGTATGGTTTTTGTCTTTTTTTTTTGGCATGCGACCACTTGAACCAGCAAAGAATATAGGATTTCGCACGATTCTGAGCACGACCAAAAACTAAAGGAGTTATGGTCTAATGACGTTTCTCTGGGGAAGAAATGTTTTGCAATGAAACTAAGCTTTAAAAATTGGTCGATGAACATCTGGGAATCCATTCCATCTATGACATTGATTAATTTATCGCAGTTCATGAATTGTAGGTGTGCGGGAGTAATAAAAGCAAAAGGCGTCCAACAAATTATTCTTGGTAACGATGAAATTTCCATAAGGCAATAAAAAAATGTAATAAAACAAGAAAAAAATAAGTTTTATGTATGCCGCAGGTTAAACAAAAAAACTAAAGTAAAGTCATAAAAGTACTTAAAATGATATAATAAACCAATTAATTTAAAATGTTTTGTAATTCTGGCAACCAAGCCTCCAATTTGTAATAAAATTAAAATATATTTGGCAAATTTGTTTTGTACTTTAACATGTGCACAAAATTTTAATCGTTTACAATTGACTAAACTTACAAAACTTGCATATTCTATACGTCACTCTGCCTTTTATAAACGCGTGTACCAAAATAGATTACTTTAATCCCCGAATATGCGAAAAATCAAAATACACACACGACATAATTTATTGTGCACACACACCTCTGTTTTTATAAATCGTAAACGACATACAGTATTTACTTTCAATTTCGTATAAATATATTGCCGCATAAATATACAAAAAAAAAAAAAACCTTTCCCACCTGCATGATTAAAGATTATAAGTACGTCGTATACGGAAATCGAAAAAATCGTTCAAGACGTCTGTGCTATCATAAATATTTGCCACAAAAGCAAAAAAAAAAAACATAACAAAATTCCAACCTACAAATTACCATCTTCAAATAACAGCTTAATTTACCATCTCGTATATAATTCATCTTCTCCCAATATCAGAATTCAATAAGAGTTGAAAAAAAAAAACTGGGTGGTTACCATCAGGATGGTATATAGAGACATATACAGTAGAATTTTTATTTCGATCTTTTATTTATTTTTTATTTCTAAGGAATGATAATTTATCACAAAATCTTATTCCATATCTTATATAACTATATATGTATGTATATATTTAGTATTTACACACAGAATTGACTTAAATAATTTATTCAATCAAGATAAAAATGTTAATTCAATGGTTGAGTGCTCCGTTTATTTCTCTATATCGTCGTCGTTGTTGTCGTGCTCTTATTTTAATTTTAAATTATCTTATATTTATTTATTGAATTAAGTTAAATATAAATAAATACATAAATAAGGTGACAAATAAGACAAAATCATACCTCTATAATACATATATACAATACACAAAACAAATCGGCTAGACGGTTTAACCAATGTTTTCATGCACGAAGTGAGCACATGAGTTTTCTTTTTTTTTGGGGATTTTTGTGGATCCGACCGTATATACCTACTATGGAAAAATATTTAATTAAATTTAATTTTATATTCCATCTAGTTGATATTTTACCGGAAAGTTCATAAATATATTATGTATGTCTATGTACGACCAAAATTTTCAATTTTTCAATAATTTAATAACCCACCCCCGCCGAAACAAACATACATACATATCTAGGAAATTTCCTACCTTATATCGAATTTTTTAATGAAACGTAAACGTTGGAAAAATACAGTGGTTTTGTATTGATATACACATACCATTTTGTGTGTGTGTGTGTGTGTGTGTGTGTGTGTGTGTAAGTGCGTGTATTTTGTTTCGGGAAAGGTAAAAGGATATTAAATACTCGAATACGACAGATGGTATCATGCTTTATATTCCTATTTTGTATTTTGATATGAAATGAAATGAAGGCAGGCAAAATATGTAGATGTTCTACTACACACAAAATGCACCTTTGACACATGCTTTTTTATATGTCTGACATGAAATTTTTTTTGTTTTGTTTTATGGAATATGTGGGTGTTATTATGATTATACGAATTATGCTATACGAGAAACATTGAACTTTGATTTTGGGTACAAGGTTAAAGGTATATACCTTATCAAAAAAAATCCTTGTTAAATTTCTATAGGTGTATAGCGTAAAGAAGGGAGAGAAAGCCATGTCACATGTCTAACACATAAAAAGTCTTTAAAATTAAGATTTCTAACTTGTATTTAACATATATAAGTTTTAATTCTGAGAATGTCACATTTATTTCTTGTTAAATAATTTATATAAAACTAGCTGCACGGGTACGCTCAATCGCCAAGCCACTACGCGTCTATACAGCTAACTTATCTATAAATTTTTATAAATATGTCTTGACCTCATCAAATAACTCTACAGAATGTGTTCATTATTGTTGTTCAATGCTTATTGTTAATTGGTGCCAATATTGTTCTCTCCTCTCCCAGAAATAAGGTTGTTGAGGAGTTCTCGGCTTTACATAAAGTAAGTGTTCTCATTCCAAACAATTTACTCTGTTTTGGCAACACTATGGTTATTGAAGGTATTAAACGCCAATTTAAGAAAAAAAATTAGCCGAATTGCGTCACTTTAACTTTCTACTGATACGCTGATTGACTAGAATCATGATGAGTAAACCACATCACAATTGGTTTAGAGGCTCGAAATTTAATCGCGATCAAACCATAACTAGATATTTCTGATGTATAGTATGTAAACAAACGATTACGTTTTAGTCTTGTCAAACATCACTCGATCACTGGATTGTGAATAAAACAATAATGGAGGTTAATACCAATCCATTACACACCAATTCTTAACTTTCACTTTTTCCTTTCCACCACTACCACCATCACTTCCAAAACACGACTAACTCTTTCACTTTTCTCTTTCCACTAACTCTGTCGCGATTAAAATCTAACTAACCAACTCCTACCATTTCATCTCGCATTTATACCACACATTCTAACCTTCTAGAATATTCTACGATATTCTAGAGTATCTAAACTATTCCTGAATAGTTTATAGATACATCTAATTTAACACAGTTTACATTTAAGGTAGTGTCTCTACTCAAACAAAGATGTCGCCACGATTTTTACCTAATCCTTTGTGGGTTGTAAAGCTATACTAAACCATCTTCTTCGAAACGTTTATTATTTCCTCGTTTGTCATATTGAGCCTTCATCCGGTCACTTGATACTTGTACTTCTCTCGTACATACTGGTGTATCTCGTCAAGTTTCCTTCTCATCTGATCAACATAATTATGCCTAGATCAGTCTAATGATGGAACAGCTTCAAACTCCAGATCTACAGATAATCGCAAATTATTTCCGAATAAGATTATCGCTAGTGTCATTCCCGTTGAGTCATGCTACTGCTGATCGATATGCCATCCAGAATATTGGAATATATCTATTCCAGTTGCGATGATTACTATCCACGATCTTTGCCAAATAATTAAAAATATATATCTGCTAAAATTTCTTTCCTGGTCCGTGTGAATCTCCTTTGGTACTCCAAACCGACTGATCCAATTATTAATCACGGCATAAGCTAGCGTTGTCGCTTATTACTAGCACATATTTGTTATCAATATCTGTAGTCCGAAACGGCCACATCCAATGCAACTCTCTCGAATGGTGCTCCAACATTATATTGCTGCAGTGTTCCTCGACTTTTACGTGAGGGGTCCTTTAACCGCCGTACATTGATCACATTTCGGACACCATTCCACTACAGATTATCTACATACTGACCAGTAAGAATCCTTGAAGTATTTTGGCTAGGTAGTATTTTATTAATTCCTAGATGACCCCCGCTTGTCTCTCCTTGATACTCCGGCAATACATCGGTAATTTTAGACTAAGGCACTAGTTTCACTGATAATTTCAAATTGCCATTTACTATGGAACGATTTCTCTTTTATTAAATTGCATGATTATTGCAAAATCCAGATCTGCTAGCTGCTCTTCTCGGACCGTTTTATCTATCCACCACTTATCCGGCGTTACTTGTCTTGTCCCTCTCGTCAATGCATCGGCATTGCCACGTGCACTCCCTTTCTGCTGTTCGATATGATTAGGTAGCTCGTCGCTCGATCAAACGCGCTACTGGTCCTTCTAGATTTTTAAATTGCAGCAATCAACGTCGTGCTCCATGATCCATTCGTATATGGAACTCTTGGCCATACAGGCGCTTATGAAAATGTTTAACACATTCTACTATATAGCCAATAGTTCCTTACGAGTCACACAATAGCTCTAGTTTAGATAACAGCTTCGAGTAAAAAGCTATCATTCTTTCTTGTCCTTCAATTTCTTGTGACAACACTCGTCCGATACCATCATTACCTGCGTCAGTGTCAAGAACAAATTTAACACAAGGAATAGGATATGCCAATAATGGTGTTGCAAATAATCGCCTTGTGTGCATTGGCTACTGGCGCCACGATCGTAACAATATTATGTCTAGATAGGTCAAAAACTCCTCTTATTGTGCATTTGTCTGTGGTTTAGTATCCAGACACTCTCTAGAACTAGCCAAATTAATTCAAATTCAAGTAACGCGTTTTCATATGAATTAGTCTGAGATAGATTGGTACTGCCGAACAATAATATTCAGTATCATACGCACATTCCCTGGATCGGTCATGTTCAAATGAGTTGGTTTGAGATATGTGAACCGATATCTAAGAGAAATTTCAAAACCAAATTAACAAACGTGTTGAATAATATATCGTAATATTTTGTTTGACAGCGTATATCTAATTTATTCAATGATTTTCTTAAATTCAAAAGATTCAATCATCATAACCTTAAAACATGGATGTAGGATGACAGTGACGCAGTCTCAATGGTGTGTTAAAGTTGAGAACATGCTATCGACAATTTTTGCAGTTAACTCGGGTGTTTGGCAGGGAGATGCACTGTCCCCGATTTTCTTTAATCTCATGTTGGAGTACATCTTTCAAAAACCGAAACACCTCAGCGCAACATCTTATATCGCCAGTCCAATCAGGTGCCTGGCATATCCAGATTACATATGCGTGATTGGACTGATTAGCAACGGAGTGAAACAAATATTTGATCCGCTTGTAGAGTTTTCAGCTTCTGTTGGACTCCAGATCAATGAGTCCAAAACGAAATACTTGATCTCTGGTTATAGGGACAATGGTACACCAGATTTTAGTATAGTGGCCACTACACGTTTGAGGGTGAGAGGAGGTTCAAATATTTGGGTTCTCTTATCACTCACGATAACAGTATGGATGAGGATAGT
Organism: Tipula unca; assembly: GCA_951394425.1. NCBI lineage: Eukaryota > Metazoa > Arthropoda > Insecta > Diptera > Tipulidae > Tipula > Tipula unca. The sequence continues at coordinate 215,803,958 of OX596381.1, forward strand.
AAAGTGCGGCTTTCAGCTGGCAGTCGTGCTTTGTATCCTCTAAGGCCACTGCTAAAATCTAGACACTTTTCAAGTGCCGTGAAGTCACTTCGGGCCTTGATTTTGTAATCAACAAAAAAAATTGAAAAAAGCTTTGTTTTTTTGTTGACAACTACTTATCGTTCTTCTTCAATTTGAGAGTGTAATACTTACAATCTTATAAAGGAAAAGAGATATCAACATTAGAGAAATAGGGAATGTTATCAAAGTTAGATTTATGATCTTTGGCAAATTCTAATTTTCGAACCTTCAACAATTTCGAATTAGAACAAATGGTACCGAACAGAAATCAAAAGTATGCGTCTTATGTATCTAACCTAACCTAACTTTTTGTACTTCCTCATCTATAAAAAAAATATTGCTTGAATTCCGACACCTAAAGGTATTCTGGTTGACTGTAATCTAGGCTCCAATTGGTGATTAAGTTGGGTTTTGAAATTGTTTTAGAAAACGGTTTAATGACCCAAACGGCGGTCATAAACTCATAATGGTAGAAAAACTAATTTATGTTCAGCAACGCTAATGCTATTCATTAAATTAAATTAAAAACTAATTATTATTTATCGCTTAATCTAAATCAACGACTAGCCCATGTACACCTGCACAACAATAATAATAATAATTAATTAATTGCACAGTATGTACTCGTATGTACGTAAACGAAATAATTGATAATATCATATTTTAGAAACACCAACAACCACAATTAATTATTTGTACACTAAGTACATATACATAAATGTTAACATATAGAAATAGAAATCAATGCAATAAATTATAATTTAAAACATCTATTTAAAATGTAATTACACATGTTAGTACTCTGTATAAATGTAAGCATTAAAATTTATCTTATTTCTATAATTTTAAAGATTTTATCTAGCATAAATATTTCGGTTCTAATTGAATAAAATTTATTTAATTTTTGTTTAGAATTGTATATACATATGTATGTGTATGAATGTTTAATCTAGTTATAAACGAATTAAAATGTCCATGTGTTTACATGATGCTTCTAATAAAAATCGGCATATACACTTGAAATAATAGTTTCTTGATTGAATAACATATATAGGTCCAGCAGGTATATGCTAATCAAATCAAATATATCTTAAACAATTAACAGATTTTTGTTTTTGGAAAACCAACCGCATATCCATATCGTACACACACACATACAATTAAGATACTTAAAGCTTGGCATATAATTATTATGAGACAACCAAAATACAAGGCAAAAAAAAAAAAGGTTAACCCAGAAAAACAGGTCAAAAGTTCCACAAAACTATTTTCACCAAAAAATTAAACAAAAAATTCTTTAAACTTTATAAATAGTTTTTCCAAAAGATATTCCTTTTTTCTAGTACATTTTATTTTCATATTTGTACTGTTTGCTCGAAATACAAATAAAAAAGCAGCATACTCTTACAGAAAAAGGAAAATTCCTTTTTTAGATTTAGCATCACTTCTTTATGTGTGTACGTCTGTATATCTGTATATACACATACATATAGACGAGAGTTTAAATATGAAAATTGTACTCAATAACTATACACAATTTTCAATTTGAAATGTAAGAAGAAAACTATGTAAAGGATTAGAATATCCTCAGAGTTTCTTTTTTTATAATTTTTGAATTTTTGTATTATTTTTTTAAGACGTTTAGATATGATAAATTTTTATTTTTTTTGACTCGTCTGTGTTTTGGAAATGGAATTTTCAGTTTATTTTTTGGATTATTGAATTAAGAGATCTTTTCTTCAATTTTTATTTATTTTTAGGTTTTATTGGGATTTTTTACGAAAATTTATGTACTTATAAGTTGGTATATATTGATGTGGTTTCTGGGTCACATAGTATCTGGGAGTACAAAAACAAGCTTCTTTATTAGAATAATATTGTGGTGTTATGCATCTTAATTGGGATAATCATTGAGAACGTTTAAGAGTTCCACTCCAAGTGCGTGACTTTGAATTTTATAGATCATTGACTGACACCAGTTATCTATCTGTCTTTATCTATATACTATTAAAAAACATAGACTCCTCTATTATGACTTCCGGTGGAGTGAACATTTTACCTCCACTCTCAAATTCATATTGAAAGTGCCGGTGGAGTGGAAATATTTTCGAAATTATTTCCACTGACATTTTTTTCGTTGTAAGTTTTCGGTGGAATTATTTTCATACAAATTTTCTCCGTCAGAAAAAACTAAAGGTGAGGCAGTGGTATATTTTTAAATAAATATTTTTATTAATCTTTAAAACATAACAGTATCATACTGAAGCTTTACAAAGCGTTGATCAGGCCCGTTGTTATGTTTGGATGTGAAAGTTGGGCGCTGACGGATGAGTACGAGAGATGGCTCCTTACATTTGAGAGAAGAATCATGCGTGTGATTTACGGCCCTAAACGCGAAATAGATGGTACATACCGAGCTCTGTACAATTTCGAGATCAGAGATCTGATGAAGATCCCCGATATTGTACATGAAGTTAGATCTCAGCGAGTACGCTGGCTCGGTCACGTTCTGCGTACTGATCCGGAACGAATTGTGCAGCGATCTCTAAAAGGAGAGCCACCATATGGTAGGCGCAGAGGTCGTTGCAGGCGACGATGGCTCCACGATGTAGAGAACGACTTGGCCTCTTCAGATTGTCTAAGACAGTATGAAGACCAAGCTCAGGATCGAAACCGTTGGAGCCAGATTGTTGATTCAGTAAGGGGCCAGTAATGGCCTTTAACACTGTTATTATTTTTATCATACTGTAGCATTTTTTCTGATTGCAATATACATGAAGGAGTGATAATTTTAATATGCACACATTCCAAAATTCAAATCTTAAGAAAAATGCTAGAATTAGTTAAACGCTTTTTTGAAATCTCTGAATCCCAATCTTAAAAATCTCCTTCTATTTTGCTAATTTATTTTTGAGAGTAAATTTTCTTTCTGATCAGCAATTAAAAACAACCCCATGCTCGACATTAATAATTATAATTAATTTTAAAGTTTAATTTTCACGCTTAAAATTGTGTATTTCGTTAATTAACAATTAATTGAAAAAATAAAATATTTTACAACTCCACAGGAGCTCATAATATGAATTATTTTTCCATTGGAATTTGGATATTGGAAGTTATGATAAGTCTGTCTGTTTGTATGTTCTCGCTACACTTCGAAATTTCTGAACCGGTTTGGAAGTGGTATTCATCAATATTCAGTGAATTTTCCCGGCCACGTTATACGATATGTATCATCTCAATCGGAGGTCAGGGGAAAAGAAAAAAAGTAACCAAACACGCATTAAGCTACTTCTATTCATATGTTTATAAATTGAAACTAAATAAATGTGAAAGCACAAATTTTTTTTGAATTTGTCTAAAATATTTTAATTGTCCTCCACAATTTGCATGAGCTCTGATCACGTTTATAGATATAGTCCCATGCAACTTGAACGGAGCAGTTTGTTTTACAAAAACCGTCGGAATATATATGGCGTTCAGTTTATGTTGGGCTGTTAGGGCATTCTGCATTCAAGTTAGCAGATATTTAACTAAACCATATTCGGGAAACAAATTACCAGATGTTGAAAAAACGATTTATTACATGCCGTCATGTAAACGAGTTTAAATAATCGTGTTTAGCTAAGTTTAGCTGTCAGCGGTATGTTACCAATTCGAGTAAAGTATAGTCATTGAATTTCCGTAATGTTTGGTATAAAGGAATCGTGACAGTCTTGTAGCGACCAATACAATTAATTGGGCAATCACTTTAATTTGAACACTGCTAACGGCATTCAGCGTTTCGTTGGTATGATAAATTATTAACATAAACTTATTCCGAAACTTGCCGAAAAACACGCTTCAATTCATTGTTAAAAAGCCCCAGATGCCTAAGAACTTTTCTTGACCCGAGGAATGTCAAAATGCATTTGCTTCGCTTAACTAACGTTATATTATTAGTACATTCGCTGAGCCATTGGGATTTTTCTCTATAAGAAGCCATCTTCGCATTCGCTCGGGAATTATTAGCGATCTATATAGCACTTTAGATATTTTGTTGAAGGCCAGAAATTTACTATTTATACCGATCATAAACCTCTAATTCGAGCAATTCAGTCAAAAATTTCATTTCGCAATTTACAACGGATATCCGACATGTGATGGGCAAGGATAATGTGGTTGCTGAAACTGTATCACGCTCATAGAATCTGCCTCGCTCGAGACTTATTTCGACTTAACTAAAATTAGGATTAATAAAGATGTGACAAATCGGGCACAATCTTGTTTAACCTGCCAGAAATCCAAAGTCCAAAGGCATACCAAACCGCCTCTTGGACAGTTTGAAAATCCAATAGATATACTTATATATTAACATATGTCGATCGTTTTACTAGATGAAGAGTATATGTCTGCAGCTACGTTTGTTTTCACTTTTGTTAGTAATTACGCTTCCATGATTAGGGGTTCCACAGAATATTACTACTGATCAAGGAATACACTTTGAGTTCAACTACAGCCTATCATCCTCAATCAAACGGCATGGTTGACCGTTTTCACCGCCAGCTTAAATCAGCACTCATATAGCTCGATGAAATACCTATAATTGGAGCTCTGAAATTCCCCTTGTTTACTTGGAATCAGAGTTACAACTACAATATAATAAGATTTGAAGTGCTTACCAGCTCCGAGATTGTTTACGGTCAAACTATCAAGCTACCCGATGAGTTCTTCTTGGAAATCCTCTTCCACTTTTACCAACAGCAGACACAGTTGCCGACCAACTAAAAAAACAATACAAAATCTTGTTCCGGCAACGTCTCGAACCATTACACAAAATGCCATATTCGTCCCTAAAACGTTGGACACATGCGATTTGGTTTTTGTTCGAACGGACAAGGTTTGCACCGGATTATCACCACCCTACGAAGGTCCATATAAAGTCATTAGACGCTTTCGTAGATATTTCACAAACTCGATCAAAGATAAAGAGGCCTAACAATTACAGTCAAATAAACAAATAGGAACCGCATTACCGGTAAACGATTAATCGGTTAACCGATTTTATCATCCAAATTGGCTGATAAAACAGATAGTTTTGGTAAATTCGGTATTTTTTGGAAAACAAATATCAGAAGTAATTGCATAAAAATTGACAAATTTCGTATGAAAAGCTGCTAAATATTTTAAATTAAACACTTATCATCAGATGATAAACCCGCACTGACCAACAAAATATGTTGCGCACTGACCAACAAAATATTTTGAGCTCACGTGACTACATTGATTCAGATAATATAACTAAATCGATAAACTGTGACAAAAATTAATTTAATTTTTTTCATCTGTTGGTACACGGACGTCTGTTGAATATTTTATGTACATCATTTTTTAATTTAGAAAGTGGGTTAATTTAACGTGAGTGGCTGCACTCATCAATCACTTTCAGGACATTTGTAATTTGAGAAATAAAATTATCTGAGTCGGATGAATCTGAGGGGGACGTTGATCTTATCGAATAATGGTAATGAGTCCTAACATTATTTCATAACTTGGAGTAATAAAATTAAAATAAAAACTGTCAAATTATTATTTATCAATTTTATAAGAATTTGCAGGGTTGTGATAAATTTAAAAATTGTGCTGTATTTGTTAATAAACAAGTAAATTAGTGAAATTTTACTAGTAATGAAGTTGTGCGGCGGTGGGCAAATAAGCAGAGTTATTTACATTCGCTTCGCTTGACTGAGTTCAAGTCTCCGTAGAGTCAATTTTCGAAAAAATCGCTAGGACTACAGATATTGAATGATGGTAAACGCGGTAAACAGTAATAGCAATTTAATGGTAAACATTTATTTGTTGAGATATGAAAATTATTAATTTGCATAACGCCTTTATAAATATTTAAAAATAAAACTAAGACTAAGATTTTACGAGTTAAAATAAAAGAGTTCTTTCTAAATTACGTCCAGGTGGTTATTAGAAATTTAAATTATTCTCAATTGCTAGTTTCGACGGTTCTAAAAGTATCACATCTAATATAGAGTAATTTTCTCCTGAAAATCCTGGGATATTTGCTGAACCACGAAAAATTAACCTCTTTCTAGACACGTTTGCACGTTTGTATTTGTATGATAAAGTCGGGTAATGCACATGCACACAACAGAACTTTATACTGTCTGCTTGTAAAGGGTGGTTAAAATTTAAGGGCCGATGTTAAATGTGAACCACACCTTAACGTCAAGTTTTTTTCTGCATTTCATTTGACATTTTTCAATTTCAGACTAACTCAATTTGAACCATAGATACACAATCGCGCAACGCGTTAAAGTTATTAAGGCTTATTATGAAAATGCGCGTTCAAATCAAATTCGGTCAATTTAATCGTCCAAATGTGCGTACATTCGGAAAAATCGTGCAAAAATTTGAGCAAAGTTCTATTCTAAAGTTTAAACATTGTATCAAATTTTAGAGCTAACATCTCAGTTTCCATTTTCGAAAAATCTGAAATCGAAAAATTTAAGTTTGCAACCTTCTCAGAATTATATTTTCCAAATTAAAAGTTGAATACAATAATTAGATTTATTATTTAAGAAAAAATACAAATCCAAATTCTCAATAATTAATTAATTTAAAATCTTAATTTCAGAAATCTAGTCTTTTGACAATAAATTTTTATAATCATCTTTTTTAATTTTTAATCTAAAAATTTCATAATTAAATCTACTTAATTTAATTTAAACATTTTAATTTAATTAGGAATTATTTTGAAGGAAACAAAACTTTTAAATCACGAATTTAAATTAAATTTTCCAACAAAGTGGAAATTTCAGAAAATTAAAGGCGAATTGAAAATTCCTTATAGGAATACGTTTCCTATGCAACCGATTTAAGCCTCTGATTTTCAATATTGTTCAGTGTTAAAACTGAGATCATATTCAAATAGATCATTTGGGTCCTCGAAACTTATCTTGCTTCATAATATTCTGTTTGACCGCAAACCTGTTCTTGCTTCATAATATTCTGTTTGATTTAATATTTTTCTGTATGTACTTAACCGAGCTCAACCGAATTTTTTAAATCGCAGCCTGGCTAGGCACTAAAGCTCTGTTTATTTGTACATTTTTATTACATTTTAAAATTTAGACCTTGTAAATTTTTAGTCTTTGTAATTCCCTTTCTGTCCTTCTCTTTATTGATTAAAGAAATACCCATACTCTTTCACTCGCATGCATATCTTTTATTCGTATGGAAAAAGTTAAAGTTAAAATCTCAAATCAAACTTAGCCTACATGAAAATAAAATATTGAGATAGTCTACATTTTGCAATGAGACTAAATTGAATAGAGCGTATCTGATTTGTAGGAAAATTGCACAACATTGAATGAATGCTAGTTGCTTTGTATGGCTTAAGTGCTTTTTACAATACGCAACTGAAACCGAAAATTATTAGCCAAGAAGATCAAAAATCTAACTTTGATAGCCTTCTCAAATACTTAGGAGAGGACAGTGGAGAGACTGACTGTGAAAAAGTGAAGTTCTAGAATCATTGCAGAACAATAGAATTTTATGAAAAATAATAAATAAATAAATAACAAGAAAATCACCCTACAAATTTCGGAACTCTGGTACATAAATTCATATATCCGATTTCCCCCTGTTATTGCTACTGCGCTAGTAAATTTTAACATCCTTACAACTACATATACAAACAAAAAATTGTATTGAACTCATCGTTTATCGTAATGATGCAAAAGGGAATATATCCACTTTTCTTCTTGATTTTCCTGTTGTATATGTACAGTACATCAAATCAGTGAATAAAGTAGTACACAGAGCACAAAAGAATAAAAAACTGTTTCAACTGTTTACTTCGATTTTCTTTGTCATCTTATTCAATGAATCAGATAAAAAAAATATTTCCACCTTCTGTATTTGTATAATTTTCATTTTTTCCAATTCCTCGTCCCACAAATAATGTTAGTCCTTCTTTTTTTTTTTGTATTCTTGAAGAAATATAGAAAAATACAAAAACACCGAAATACACTACTCCGGCTATTTGAATTATGCAAGTAAGTATACACACAACATACACATAGTGTGAAGCACATATAGTAGAATGAAATTGTTTACATCAAAATGGTAACGAATAAAAACGTTAAGCTATCTTTGTTTTTTCACAAAACAAGATTATGTGACAGAAATATATTAACTTTTAAAGCGACACAAAAAACAAAAAATCGAATGAAAATTCTGTTAAATGGTATTTTTGTAGAACTGCATGCATACATAGTTTTGTTTTAATTTGGTTTGTTCAAAATGATGTGAAAAGTACAATGATTATCTGGGTTAATCTAATCAAATATACAAGTATGTGACCAGTGGGCGTGAATAAAGAAAATATATTTGTATATGATCCGAGTAGTGGCGTAAACACAGCACTACGGAATCTTACGTGTTAACACCATTAATCAAATATTCATAAAAATTTATTGTTTTAATAAATAAAGACTTTTCACAAAAAAAATATACATATTCATACATAAAAATAATAACATAATCTTAAAGATTTTTCATTCCGTTTTTCCTTGTCGTATAATATAAAAATATGAAGAAAGGGTTTAACTCGTTTTGAATAGAGATTTATACATTATATATGTACAGTAGGTGAAAAATCTTGATATATATTCGAATTAAATACAACAATAGTAAGTTATATTTCATCGATTATACATGTGTGTGTTCGTATATAAAAACCCGCCACCCACAAAAGGAAATCGTACATAAAGAGGCACATCAACACAATAGAGGAAGGAATTATAATAAATTTTCCATTTTCTTCCGATTTTTCTCATTTTATTTACATCTTTTCCTATTTAAATTCAATAGAATTTCAATTTTCTTACATTTATCAAGGATACCATCATCATACCGACGAAAGAAACAATATCAAAACAAAAAAGGATATATTATTTTCAAATTAACTTTAAAAAAAAAAATTTTTTTAAGCTTTAAGTTAAAAGCTTTGAAAAAAAAAGTTATATAAGGATATTATCTATAATTGATTATATAATTGTGTTATAATTAATGCTATAATTCTTGATTAGATGGGGAATTATGGATATAATTATCCCTTGGAGAGCATACAAATGTATATAATGATTTATAAAAGGATACCGCCACATATACACAGTTGAAAACATAAATTTCTCACACGTATCCTATGGCACATAGCATGAAAAAATATATTAATTACATGAATATACCACCTGCTTGGCCAACACGTCATTATAATATATATCCATCTAAACTCACCAGAAAACCAATTAAACTTAAATCCTAGTCAAAATATTTTTCAAGTTAATTTTCCTATATACCAAACACCGCACCAGTAAAAATCTAATTAATTCAAAAACAATAAAAAAAATTGATTTAAACAACAATAACAACAAGAAAAAAAGGACACACTGGTGGTAGCTAATTCAATTCATCTAATCTCATCTAATTTTGCAGCAAAAATAACAACAACACAGCTCCGTATAATAAAAGTCCTTTTCAATCAATTTCATTACATTATATATACATATACTCGTACATACCTAAAGCTATTTTGGCGACTATATATATACTCAAAACATAAAATCGTGAAAATATCCGCACAAAAGGACAACGGTGAAAGCATGAAAGCTCCCAAAAAAAAATGTACAAAAAAAAACTTCATTTCCTTAATGTATACACATTTTGTTCTGCTTGTTTCAGAGCTGTTTGGATCCGTTGTTTTCTATCACTGCCGCGCCGCCACCAAGTTACATGAGGGGATAGCGCACTGAAAATTCTTTCAATGTTTTTCAAAATTAATAAAAGCACCATGGTGTTTCGCACTGTTGGTAATTTTTGTATATGGTGTGTCTGTGTGTGTTTTAGGCCTCCCCATTCTCTCCAAAAATAAAACAAAATTTACTAATCGATAAAAGTACTGACTATTTAGGAGAAGAAAATTTAAATAATTTTTTGTTGGGAAATGGTAAAACTGAACGTAAATAGTTAATCGATGAATTGACCATAAAATAAATTAAAGGTGATAAAAATATATTTTTTATAAGCATGGGAAATGCTAAACAAAAGAATATGAAAACGTAATTATAATTATAATTCGGTTAAATTGAGTAGGAAATGAAAATTGGAAAATCGGCGGAATAAAATCGAATATAATAAACTGGGTGTTTTATTGGTCGTCGGTGTCATTAAAGTTAACACCTATATATAAATGTATATATACATATATACGCTATTAAATACATGATTCTGCCTCGAAAGATTGATTTGATTCGTTTATGCGACTTTATGGCGGGGGAAGTAAACTTACGGAAAATGTTTGCTTTTAATTGTCTATATCGATACTCTATAGATGGTTGTCATAAAAACACTCATAAAATATATTTATATCAAGCACAGCATGTATTCGTTTTGCACAAAGAGAACTTTCTTATTTTATTGAAGTTATTCAACAAATTTATATATGACGTATATACACACCACAATAAAATGTCCCATATCATGACAGCTAAAACAAAAAACTTTACATGTTTTGGGGACAAAAATGACGACAAAGTTGAGGAAATTTACATAAAATAATTTAATTTTCCTTTTAAATCTAATGATTTCATCTAAATTAGTATATTAAAATTAATGTTATTCAACCCCAGCTATTGTGTATACACAAAGCAAAAAACTATAAATAAATAATATAATTACTAAACTAATTAGCTCAAAAGCTTCAAATAATCAGAGATCGCTTGGTTGTAATTCAAATCACTCCAACTTATTTTTATGAATGTGATGGTCTCTATATATATATATGTATATAGATCAATCCAATATGTACAAAATTCATGTCTTCATTGTACTTCTTGATGGTACGAGTAAGATACACCAAAAAAAAAAAAAAATCAAATCAATAAGAATCAAGATGCGATCGATAAAATAATGGCCAAAATATAAATTTCACATACTCGTCTGTGTATGTATGGAAAATTACACGAATAATTTTATGTTTTCTCGTTTTGTTCTATCGAAGAGAAAAATGCTTTTTAAACTTAAAAAGCTTTCTGGATAGAAAAATGATTGCAATCGAATATTGAATTGGATGTATAAGGAATAAAAATCAAAGTAATAATCGGAATGGAAAAATATAGGTTGAAATAAAAATAAATTGATATCGATTTTTCAAAAAACGAAAAGCTTTTCCAAAAAAAATCGTTCGCACACACAAAACGATAAGAATAAGTCTGTATAGACTTAGGAAACATAATAAAATTCAATTTTCTTGTATTTTTTTTTTTGATTTTTCCCGATTACAAATCCATGGCATAGTACATTTTTATTGTTGTACTTGTCTTGTGTATATGTGTGCGTGTGTGTGTGTGTGATTTTCAATTGGTTCGATTGAATAATATTGGTTATATTTATTTATAAAGATAAGGGCTTAGGGTTGTGTACACATATACTAGATATTTTATCAATATATAGTTGTTTGATATAAGACGTATTATATACAACATGTAATGGTTGAATTGCTTTTTCAATTAATTTTAGAAGGTATATATAGGTTAGCAAAGCGTTAAATTAAAATCCAGAAATGAAAATTTTATGTATAGACACACGAGTATTACAGTTCCTGGAATATTTTGTGCAATGGTGACAAGAGCTATTGTTCACCAAATTCCAGGAATGCACAGTCAATAAAATATTTATCGCTTGTATAAGTTAACACGCGATTTACGGGCGAGAAGTCACATTGCAACAACAAACGCGAGCGATCTTTCGTTGTATTAAATTAAGTGGACAAACCCATATAATCCCGACAGGTTGGTTAATTTTCAAAATTGACCACAAACGGACCAATTCGAAAACAAAAGACCGCAAAGTTTCCAGAGGATATTCCACTGTGAATCCAGCAATTCCAATCCCAGTCTAGAATATTATCAGGAACAAGAAAACCCCATGACGAAAAGTATCCAAACAATTCGATGGTATAAATTTTTTAAACTAAGCAGCTCTTCGCTTTCTCATCTAGAACAAAGAACAAAGAGCGGCAAAATTTCAAAAAATCATAATTGACACTGCATCGTATAACAGATACGTTCAATCACAATAGGTGAGAAATTTTATTCCCAACGAAAAGTCCTTCATCGTTAACTCAGTTGCAGGAACGCAAAGATCACGAACTATGGCACTTTGGTCCCGAAAAGAAGCTATAATTCCCTCATTTAAAGTCTTCCAAAGATACCAATGAAACAGCACATCCAAGTGAATAACATAACTTATCCTAGAAAAAACAAACTTGCTTTTCACTGTCCTAATCTCTTCTCCAATCCCGAAGAAAAATTAACTTATACTATAATGGTAAGGGGCGAAATACGCACTTTTAACGCGGATCCGGTGTATTCCCGACCGTAACCATACCCCAAATCTCCAAAGTCCAAAGAGGTAAGTCGAGTAAGAAAATAAAAACTACTCGATGATGACATTATTAAACCGTCAAAGTCCCCCTAGAACTCCCAAAAAAATACGGTGCATTTGTGGGGAATATTGGGAGGGGGAGGGGGGTTTGTGGGTTGGCCATGGATTATCGGAAACCAAATACTATTACAATATCTGATAAATATAGGAGAGTAACGATATTCTCATAAATCTAGGAAGAGAACACAATTTTCACCATATCGTTGATCTAAATAGTGATTCTCATCAGATACCGCTAAAAGAGTCGGATATCAAAAATTCGGACTTGGAAACGGTCCATCTATCTTTCAGCATACTGTAGATGACATTTTACGAAACCATCTAGGGAAGATGGCTCCTTACATTTGAGAGAAGAATCATGCGTGTGATTTACGGCCCTAAACGCGAAATAGATGGTACATACCGAGCTCTGTACAATTTCGAGATCAGAGATCTGATGAAGATCCCCGATATTGTACATGAAGTTAGATCTCAGCGAGTACGCTGGCTCGGTCACGTTCTGCGTGCTGATCCGGAACGAATTGTGCAGCGATCTCTGAAAGAAGAGCCACCATATGGTAGGCGCAGAGGTCGTTGCAGGCGACGATGGCTCCACGATGTAGAGAACGACTTGGCCTCTTCAGATTGTCTAAGACAGTATGAAGACCAAGCTCAGGATCGAAACCGTTGGAGCCAGATTGTTGATCCAGTAAGGGGCCAGTAATGGTCTTTAACACTGTTATTATTATTATCTAGGGAAGCGTTACACAAAAAGAGCATTTTGAAAATATCAATATCATACTCAAAACTCTGAAAGAAGCCAATATGAAGTTCCAACAACTTGGCAATGTGTATCAAAATTCAACACGCCATCTTCAAAGATGACAAAATAAAGGCATTTAACAAAATAAAAAACTCGGTAGTCTCTAATGAGTTTCAGGTAACATTTCCTAACTTTCAAAACCCACTCGAACTCACGACAGATGCTTTTAACTTACGATGCTTAACACATCACTTTCCTCTCTAGAAAACTTGACAAAAAAGAGATATCCCTCAAAAAATATTAAAATTTACTGCTTTCTAAGAATGAGTAGAAAGATCAACAAATAAACTAATACTGACACCTACAAGTATCCCATATTACCCAGGACAAACACTTCATATTGAGATTTATTCAACCAAAAATAAACCGCAATATAGAAATTAACAAAACATGCATTTTACAAAATGATAAAATCCAAAGCAATAGAAGACATCAAGCAAGATCTGAGAAACATAATCGTCTTCCTCAGTGTCCCAGAAGTCGTCATGATCGATAATGAGAAATTTATGAATACAAGTACTATACTGTCAATGATAGAAGTTAGTTTGAACATCAACGTGTTCATTGAGGCTCTTACTGAGTTACATTTATAGGAATCTGAATCAGTACCGGTAATTTCTACCATTCCATCTACTACAAATTAGTCATACACTTCAAAAATGTCACTTGTGTCAAAAATATGTCCTATATATTCAATTAACTAATGTATAATCGACCCAGGCATATCAGACCCTTACGCATCTACTAGTAAAGCAAAGTACAGAAACGAATAATGATGTGTACTTTAAAGGAATGTTATGAGGGATACAAGATCCACCAATATGACGGTTCAAAAAAATGGGTTTTCTAAATATTCATTTTACGTCCTAAAAACTGTGTACAACTCGGGAGTAGTGGAACACATACAGTTTGTGTAGAAGTAGTGCAACACATACAACTTGGAAACTTATTCAAAATCGCTATATGAATCTTTGGAACATTTCATAACTAGGCTCTGATGCCACACAAATAAACAAACAACAATTCGCTCGTTTGTAATTTACAAAAAAGTAGCAGGAGAACTACGCCATGACAGCTTTATTATTATATCTGATTGTTTTCATCACGACACAATAGCTGTATACTTATTCATCGAGAAGATGATCCAGTTTTTGAAGAGTACATTTCCTAGTTTGTCCAAAATTTACTATGTTACTATGTTAATTTGGAATGTCATCAAACACAGAGATGATTTCAAAACTTATTTTGAATGGCATTTCCACGTAACATTTCATGGCATGGGACCTTGTGTTGGAGTAGGAGTCACCATCATATGAATAGCATTCAGAGAAATAAAAATAAAAAGTACTTAACAGAAGATTTGAAAACGTTCAAAGTAACACACGGGTTTCATGCAGTCATCCCTACTGAGAAGGGCTTCTTAAAATGTAAAAATAATTTCACTACCGAAGATTATGTTGCATTTAAACAAAAACTCTTTGTCTCATTTTTAGTTTTAATTTTAAAATTTTATTTTAAGTCACTCGGAATCTGTTATTTTTATATCTGTTAGAATATCAAATGACCAACAATTAATGATAATAAAAAATAACAATATAAAAAGTTATTTATCTAAAATGACCCGATTTTAAAATATAGGTAATAGGTACCCGATCGTACTTACACCAATTTTTATTTTAGAAAATTAAAAAGCAAAATTTAAAAAGCAGGATTTTAAAGATGATATGATTTACCTAAAAATGGGCCATATATCATTAATATCCGGTAAGTACCTATTATTTGACAGTAACAGATCATTACCATATTCGCGCATTTTTCAAATATTTGACACTCCGTATCTTGTGCACAACAACAACAACAACAAAACCTTTTTTAGTCAAGTAATAAAAGAAACCTAATTAAAATATGTCTCCAATATATACAAATTTGTGAGTTGACGTATTTTTTCCCAATATTGAATGATATGATTTTCAATGACGCTCAGCGAAAGATCTTTCGTGCTAATTAAACGCCATTGACCTCTTAATGCCGCTTCCAATTAAATTACAAACAATTTTTATGTATAACAATAAAGATCGGCGGCGCGAAATGTTTAACATCATAATAATCAAAATAGAAAATCATAATCTGTACCAATCATCTCATTACCCAATGTATATTGTTAATTTAAAAAGAAAATCCAATTTCACATCAATCATCATATCAAATGCTAAATCAACAGAATAAAAAAAATGTGTTTTTTTTTCTTCATGCCGTCGTCGACATTGTCTTCTCCTTCTGTAAGCAAATAAAATGAGACATAAATTAAGAAGAGAAATCCAATCAAATGAAGAAAGCTTTTACCCATCATTTTCCGTTTTCCTTTTATATCATTTAAAATCTGTTTTTCGCGTATATATCATGAACGCGTATATTTACCCAAAAAAAAATAAAAAAAATTTTAGAAATGAGACTAAGTGTTTTTCTCCATACATAAATACTCGCATACATATTAGACGCACATATATTTATGTATGTTCACGATTTATGAATATACTGAAAAATATTTTTAGTCTATAAGGCTTTAATGGTTCCATACATCCATGATATACATACATGTATGTATAATGTTACACTTCAATTGAGTTATTTCGTTCCAATGAACACTAAAAATAAAAATACGACGATGATGATGATAATATGATATGATAATAAAATCATTATTAGTGATGTTGTGTTGTTAATGTTGTCACACACAAAGTCAGAATGTTGCACACATATATACGAGTACACATATAGAAGATCTTTTCGCTTTGATCTTTTTTTTTATTACCTTTGAGCTAAAGTAGTCTATAAAACTATTTACCTTTATATTTAATATATACCATTTTATAGTTTTATGTATATATGTATGTATGTAATTAGTAACAAAGGCTTATTTAATTGGATTTTTTTGTTGTTTTATTATACTCTAGTATTATAAATTAAACATCTTATAATGTATTACAGTTGCACGATGTGTTTTTAACGAAATCATACTCTATACTTAAAGTAGCGTCAAATTGCATTCAATTTAAATTTTTTTTAATTATGCATGAATTTAACAAAAAACTAATTCTTTGTTATACCGAATAGTTTTATGGGATTAAATCTATCTAAGTTTATATATGTCCCGGTAATAAAATGAGAAAAACTACTGTACTGAAATATCCATCAAAATGCGAATAAAATTTGTCATAACAACATCTTAAGTGATAATCCACTTTTAATCTCTATAATTCATTAAATTTTTTTATTTTTTAATGATTAATTAATTGATATATAAATGCGTATAGTTTAGATTTTAATTCTTTCAGAAAATCAAAATTAAATAATTTTATGTATATGAACGATAGTCTGATATTTATAAAAACTATCAAAATTTCAATTAAAAAAAATATATATTTTGTTAATCTACTATAAAATGGATTTATCTATACAACATCAAACGAAATTAAATTTTTATTAATCATGTAATTACTTAATTTTTATGATTTAATTAGAGATGTCTTAATTTAAAAACAAAAAAATATGTTTTATTGTTCGAGCAAATGTTTCGAGATAATAAAACAAAGAACTATATGTAAGTGCGGGAACAAGTTCCGTTGACTCATGTAGTTTGAAATTTACAATATGTTAAATACGCCACCTTTTCAATATGTATGCTACCAAAAAATCAGTCAAAATTAATATATACAAGACACATTCAAATCCAGCACTCAATGCCACAAACCATTTGACGTTCCATTTATTTCGCATCAGCCATAGTCTTCTTCAGATTAGATAGCTAGAAAATCGGTGGGCCTAGCTCCTTTCAGATAAGATTGAATTGATTAGTTTCATACCAATTTATTGAGCCAACTTAGGATTGGATTCTATGGAAAAATGTTACTGCTCAGTTAAGTTAGAGTATGAAAAAAATATATTACTAAGTGTTTTTAACAGTGTGTTATTGTCATACAAACTTTTTACTGCCCTAACAAATTGTAAATTTGTCTCAGTAAACACAAACACAGGTACAAAAATGTATGTGCTATTGTAATGTTAACCGCCCACCAACATAACTTTCGCTTAGATTTTTTTATAGCAAATTGACATTAATTTTATTTCTAAACGACTAGTACATATATAGATTTCTAAAATTAAATAATTTGTTTCAACTTTTTTTATGTGAATTTAAACAAAACCCTGTCTTCTATTCGAATAACATAAATTTTTGTAGGTTATGTTGTTACGCTATTAAAATGTTCACTATCATACATTGCTATAAAAAACTCTCAGTAAAATTAGTGAACTCAAGAAAATGCCATGAATATGCGCTTTAACTTGAATTAAGAATTCCTATATACAGGTAAAGGCGGATGTACCCGGTTGTAAAACCCTGGATTTAACACTTGAAAATTGGGTTTCTATTCAAAATATAACTTTTTAAAATTATGCGATAATATTACCAGTCGTCAATGGTTTTAACTCTTTAACTCTAACTGGAAAATATAAACTCTTGAGCAAATGTCAATGGCCGAAGAGTTGAACTTGGCCTTTGAAACCGAAACATTCAAGAAATTAAAACCAAATTTAGATATTATAAATGTATGCAAAACAGAGTGCATTTTAGACGTTGTAACAAAAAAAACACATTTGATTTAGTTTATATTGTAGATCACACTTTTTATTTTGTAGGTTATAAACTTTGATATTGGTATTTTTATTTGTTTATTATATACACTATTTATTTATTTATTTTTTATTAATTCAATGTTATGTATATGTACATTTATTTATTTATTTATTTAACTATTTATTTATTTAATTAACTATTTATTTATTTGTAATTATTTATTTATTTGGCACCACTACTAATAACACACACGCAGGGAAAAAGTAACATTTGCTAATATGGCCGAAAAATATATATATCTATTTTGTATTGTGTTGTTGTAGAGAGTGACGTCGCCTTCGTCTTCGTTTTTGTGAAGAGGGAACACATGCGCCGGCGACGGTCGATCATTGCACTTTTGTTAAGTGCAGTGGATTTATTATTGCATCACCGAACATTGTTGTTCGTGGTGATGTTGTTAGATGGCGATGGTTTTACTATAAATGTTTTATAGTAATGGTTCGGTTATTGGATAGTGTTGGTTGGATAGATGTATATGTGATGGGGTTAGTGAACGCTTAATTCAAATAAGTTGGATTATATTTGAATTTCACTAATTGTTTTGTTTGTGGCAGAATCGAATATCGGTGAGTCGAATATTCGAGCTGCTACAGTACCCCCTCTCCAGATGAGAAACCATAGGTTTTGAGACGTTATACGGTGAACCGGACGGTTTTAAATCGTTTGCTGGCTGATATTTGATCAGCTGTGTTGAGAATACCGTAGGCCGGTTTCAATCTGTCTATGGAGATTGAGTGATGCTTGTCTTTGATTGAGACAATGAATTGCTTGCGTAAGCGGCGTATAACTTTGTATGGCCCATCGTATGGAGATTGTAATCCAGTTCGAACCTTATCAACCCGGACAAAGACGTAATCGCAATTGTTGAGCGATTTGGGAACGAATATGTTGCTTTCATTCGTTGGTCTTGTTGCCGTGGGGATAAGATTTTGCATGGTGGTGCGGAGTTGGTCGATGACTGTGTCGGTTGTGGATGGAGACGGTAGAGGATGTTCGATGAAGAACTCACCGGGTAGCTTGATGGTTTGACCGTAAACCATTTCAGCTAGTGAGCACTTCAGATCTTCTTTAACCGTTGCTCGAATACCAAGTAGAACGATTGGTACTTCGGAGCTCCAGTGAATTGTGTTGCCTCGGGCCTTGAGAGCAGCTTTGAGCTGTCGGTGGAAGCGTTCGACCATGCCATTGGCTTGCGGGTGGTAAGCCGTTGTACGTATCCGATGTGAGCCGAGGAGTTTCGTTAACTCCGAGAAAAGCTTCGACTCGAATTGGGTTCCTTGATCAGTGGTGATGTCAAGTGGAACGCCAAATCGTGATACGTAGTTCTGAACGAATGTGGTGGCAATGGTTGCTGCAGACATGTCGCTCATGCAGTACGCTTCTGGCCATCGAGTGAAACGATCGACACAGGTGAGTAGATATGAGTATCCATTGGATGGAGGAAGTGGTCCTACGACATCCAAATGAATGTGCTCGAATCGACCAGGTGGAATTGCGAATTGTCCAAGAGGCGATTTTGTGTGCCGCTGGACTTTTGATTTTTGGCAGGATAAACAGGATTGTGCCCAATGGGTCACGTCTTTGTTTATGTTGGGCCAAAAGTATCGAGCAGTAATCAATTTACGAGTTGCGCGGACACCAGGATGTGAGATACCGTGTAGTGTGTCGAAGATGGTTCGACGTAGTTGCTCTGCGATGTACGGGCGATTTGCACCCGTAGATGTTTCGCAGTAGATTTCGAGGCCAGGTAGTGTGAAAAGCTCCAGTTGCAGTGATGAACTGGCGTGACTTGTGGAACCAGAAAGTATATTCTGAAGTTCTAAGTCTGCTTTTTGCGCTTGTGCGATCTTGTTGCAGTCGAAGTGAGTCTCGACTGTGGCCGTTTCGTTTGTTGTTGTGCGCGAAAGTGTATCCGCGACAACGTTTTCGGTACCTTGAACATGCTGGATGTCCGTGGTAAATTGACTAATGTAATCCAAGTGGCGTGCTTGCCTTGGATTGCGTTCAGTTTTAGACTGAATTGCTCGAGTGAGAGGCTTGTGGTCGGTGTAAATTGTGAAGTCCCGACCCTCGACAAAATATCTGAAGTGTTTGATTGCTAGATATATTGCGAGTAATTCCCGATCGAATGCAGAGTATTTCTTTTCGGCATCCGAGAGCTTCTTTGAGAAGAATCCCAGGGGCTCCCAACACTTGTCGTTGTACTGTTGCATGACTGCTCCGACAGCAGTGTTTGATGCATCAGTAGTTATGCTGAGCTTTGAGTCGCTCAGTGGATGAGACAAGAGTGTTGTGCGTGCCAATTCAGCCTTGAGTGACGTGAATGCGTGTTGACATTCGTCAGGCCAAGAGAAGTTCTTGGCGGTTTTGGGCTTACGTAGTAGTACTGCCAGGTGGCTGTGAATTGGGTTGAGTATATCAGCGAGCTTTGGTATAAATCGGTGGTAGTAGTTGACCATGCCGATGAATCGCTGAATACTTTTGATTGAGGTTGGAGCTGGGAATTCTTTAATGGCATTGATTCGGTCTTGTGACGGAAGGATGCCATTAGCGGTAATCTTGTGGCTGAGGAAATCAAGAGTGGATGCGCCGAAGACGCATTTTGAGCTCTTGATGTGAACGTCAAACTCGACAAGTCGTTGGAAAAGTGTTTCCAGATGGAGTTTGTGTTGTTCCTCAGTTTGTGATGCCACAAGAATGTCGTCTATGTAGACGAAAACGAAGTCGAGATCTCGAACGACTTCGTTCATGAAGCGCTGAAACGTTTGTGCGGCATTGCGTAATCCAAATGGCATTCGGGTGTATTCGAAGAGGCCAAATGGTGTTGTGATTGCCGTTTTGAAAACGTCTTCAGGTGCCACGGGAATGTGGTGATAACCTCTGATGAGATCAAGTTTGGAGAAAACTTTGCAGCCATGCAAGTGCATGGTGAAGTTTTGAATGTGGGGTATCGGGTAGCGATCCGGTATCGTAACCGTGTTTAAACGCCGATAGTCCCCACATGGCCTCCAGTCTTGATCTTTCTTCTTGACCATGTGTAATGGACAAGAGACGGAAGATGTCGATGTTCGACAAATTCCTAATTCCACCATGTGTTGAAATTCTGCTTGTGCAGCTTTGTGACGCACCGAATCTAGTCTGCGTGTTCTCGACACGGGCAGATGGCCTTCCGTGACGATGTGATGAACCACGTTGTGTCGGACTGGCATTTTGTAGTTCGGCTCTGCTGTAAGTAGTGGGTACTTTTTGAGCAGAGTGCCGTAGCCGTTGTCGATGTTGAAATGGATCGGTGTTGGTGTGTTAACACGAACCATTGTGGCGTTTATTGACAGCTTTGTAGCTGGGTCAATCAGCCGTTTGTGTTTGACATCGACAAGAAGTCCGAATTTGCTTAGAAAATCGGCGCCAATGATCGGACGGTTCACTGCAGCTAGTATGAAAGCGTGCGTGAAGGTTCGTTTGAGTCCGATATCCACGTTAAGCAATTTTGTGCCGTACGTGTGGATGATTGAACCATTGGCAGCCGATAAGACTAGATTTGAATTTCGATTTGATAATGTGTAATTCATTTTGAAATTCATGGCTGGAATAACCGAAAGGTCAGCGCCAGTGTCGACTAGGTAGGTGAGTTTGTTGTGTTTATCGTACACAAACAAACGTGACGTATAGGGTGTGTTTATGGTCAGGGGAGACATGTTGCTCTCAACCCGTGACTCTCCTAGTTTTTTGAATTGTCAATGTCCATTTTTGCGGCGGCCGTGGACGTCGATGGTTGCGACGTGTTGAAGTTGCACGGTGGCGTGCATTTTCTGGCGGCTTTACCAAACTTCTCGTGAAACCAGCAATTACCGTGTCGGTATGTGTTGTTGCTGGGACTGCGGATTCTTTTTGTGGAGGGAGCTCGTCGCCCACGCGAACGGCTTCGACCTCGAAAAAGTTCGTCGAGTCTAGACTCGATTCTCGCCAGTCTTGCTTCGAGTGTGTTTGGTGCTTGTGTTGTTGAACGGGGAGTTCTGTCTCCACTGCGTTCATTTGATTGCCGGTATGGTACATTGACTTGACTGCCGCTTGGTTGGTTGATGTGTATGACATCGTGCATTTTGTTCTTTTGTTAAAAACAAACCAGTACAACAAAAAAATTCAACAATACAATACTGTGAGAAACCCCCGAATATGGAGTTCCTTTCGTCCTACCTTATATTGGGGGGGCTCGTTGAAATTTAAAAAAAATAAATGTAAAAATAAACTTAAGAAACGAGAAAACGACCAGGGTGTGAGACTATGGATGGGTGTGCACGTGGTGGTGAAAAGTATATAAATTGTACAGTAAAATAATGATTCTACGTTAAATTGTAATAAATTACAATTGCAAGAGGAAAAAAAATTATCTATTAAAAAAAAAAAACTTGCCACTCAATGCTGTTGTTGTTTCTGCTGCCGCTGCCTCTGGTCGTGTTGCGGTGAGGGTGGATCGCTTCACCGTTTGAGCCGTCCCGTCGTTGCGGTGAGGGTGGATCGCTTCACCGTTTGAGTTGTCCCGCGTTGCGTGGATGGTATTGTCCTACACCACGTGCGATGTGTTGTGTTGCGGTGAGGGTGGATCGCTTCACCGTTTGAGCCGTCCCGTCGTTGCGGTGAGGGTGGATCGCTTCACCGTTTTGTTTGTCCCTCGGTGCGTGGGTGGTATTGTCCTACACCACGTGTGAATATTGTTGATGGTTTTTTTTTTATATTTTGTGTCTTCCCACGCGGTTTCGTGTGGTGTGGTTTTTATTATTATTGTATGCGTGTTTTTTTATTATCTCGCGATAAAAACCGCCGTCGAGGTCACCACTTTAGACGTTGTAACAAAAAAAACACATTTGATTTAGTTTATATTGTAGATCACACTTTTTATTTTGTAGGTTATAAACTTTGATATTGGTATTTTTATTTGTTTATTATATACACTATTTATTTATTTATTTTTTATTAATTCAATGTTATGTATATGTACATTTATTTATTTATTTATTTAACTATTTATTTATTTAATTAACTATTTATTTATTTGTAATTATTTATTTATTTGGCACCACTACTAATAACACACACGCAGGGAAAAAGTAACATTTGCTAATATGGCCGAAAAATATATATATCTATTTTGTATTGTGTTGTTGTAGAGAGTGACGTCGCCTTCGTCTTCGTTTTTGTGAAGAGGGAACACATGCGCCGGCGACGGTCGATCATTGCACTTTTGTTAAGTGCAGTGGATTTATTATTGCATCACCGAACATTGTTGTTCGTGGTGATGTTGTTAGATGGCGATGGTTTTACTATAAATGTTTTATAGTAATGGTTCGGTTATTGGATAGTGTTGGTTGGATAGATGTATATGTGATGGGGTTAGTGAACGCTTAATTCAAATAAGTTGGATTATATTTGAATTTCACTAATTGTTTTGTTTGTGGCAGAATCGAATATCGGTGAGTCGAATATTCGAGCTGCTACAGCATTGTGTTTGAGCTGTCAGACGAAAGAACTCAAAATTAGGAAAGGCTATAAAAAAAAAAAAAAAATCAAGCCAACATCGACGGAAGAGGAGAGGAAATTTTCTCTATCTTTCTTTGGAGGGCGAACCATTAAACCCTTAGTCTTTCTAAAACAATATTTTCTGCGTCAACATTAAGAAATTTATATAAAATTGTTTGTTTTTGTTATTCCTGAATAAAATTGTAAATTGTTTGTTTATTATTATTGCGAGTTTGTAATAGTTTTGTTTAAATAAACGGGTTTACCCCCTTTCAATGATCTCCAAATCCCAAAATTAGGATTTAAAAATTTCCGAATCCTACAAACCCTATATACAGCTCAAAATACTAGTATTACAAAACATTATCTAACTTGAAATGTCGCAACAAAAATGATATTCTAGAAGTCGATTCAAGCGGACACAACTGGTACTAAAAATTCATTTTGTAACACTAAAATTGCTCGATATTTGCAAGAAAAGTTTGATCTGAGAAGCTGCTCGTACAAAATTATCCGTTAATAGATAGCTAATATAACATAACAGACCACATCCACACAGCAATGTGCCCCCGTTAAATTTAACAAATAAAAATAAAAACAATATTTATACACGAAAAACACGATTAACTTTTTTATAATTATCCTTGTTTACACAAAATTGAAGCACAACAAAAATTTTGTAATAGATTGTTATCACAAACATGGTCACTTTTGAAGTACATATTGCAAAAATTATTATTTTTAAATAGGGAATATATAGTTTGTTTTATTGGTATGTATTGAAAGGTGCATTGTATTAAAACATTTTTATAAATATTTTGATTTACATCAAATTTTTTATCCCATCTATCACCCAAACTTTTTTCTAATAAATCTGTATAATATTCACAATCTCTTTTAGCTTGCTTTCTTTTATAATATGTTGAAAGATTTTTAATCTCATTTAAGACTGATGAATTAAAATTAGAAATAAATTCAAGAATTTGAGAATTACTATTTATATGCTTTATATAATCAATCATTGATTCACAATTTTTGTTGAACAAACTAGTAATGCTTTTTAAAATGATGGTAATATTATCTTGACAAATATTCATAGACATTAGTTCATTAACAAGCACTTGAATGTTTGATTTAATATTATGAAAGTTTAAACCTAAATTTGCATCATAATTAGTTTGTTCAATAGTTTGTTCAGAAATATCATCACTTATGTTGGACTGTGAAGAAGTTTGAGGTGTACTATTCGTTATCTTACTAACATTAATTATTTCTTCAGTTTGCTTTAATGGAAGAGTTTGTGTAACTGATTTACAAGTTATAACGTGTCGCCTTAAACCACTAAATGTAATAAATTCATTTGTGCAAGTTGTACTTAATATACATTTTAAACTGCTACTTTTAGTTTCAGTTATAAAATGATCATACTTTAAATGAAAAATAACATGATTTACTGATTTAAAATTTTGCATATTGCACTTGAAACAGAAAAACATTTTGTATACTGGTTTGTTAATTGAACCGGGAAAAAATTTCTACTAAATTACTAGAAGGCTTCACACTGCTAATATTATAAATATATATAGCAAAAAAATTAAAAAAATGTAGTAAATTAAGATTAAAATTAATATTAAAAATATAATAAGACTTAAATACTATGTCAAACGCGTCCAAAAAGTTATAATGGAACGGTAAAGGAATTACTTCTCCATCAATTTGAAGATAAAATTGAGATATTGCAGTTCTATTTGGCCCAACAGCCACTATATGTGGTTCTTTTACATTCGTTGCAAAGTTATTTGGCGGTGTATTTAACTGTAAAAAAAAATTCAATGTAATAAATAAGTTTTTAAATATTTTTCATAACTTACATCCTCAAACTGCACTAACAAATTACAAGCTTCTTCAAAGTTCAATCGTTTGGTGAATTTTGATTTTTTCCCGAAAGTTGTAGCCGGTAAAAGTTTTAATAGTCCCAAAAATGTTTTAATATTGTGACTCCAACCTGTAAACATATTAGTTAAATCATTAACGATTAATATTACATATCGGATGTAATTGTGAAATGACTTTAATAATTGTATGATACTTACTTCCTAACTTTTCAAAGGTTTCCCCAATGGTAACTTGCAGTACCGATTCAATTTTATTGCTGTATTCTTCCCAGCGGCTAAGTAAATTATTCGAAATATTTGGATGCCGAAGTTCAAAATCATACAGTATCTAAAAATGATAGTTAAAATTAATTAAATAATTATCACTGATAAAAGGTAAGTAAGTATGTATACCAGTTCAGGTTTATAAAAAAAGAAAGGAAAATGTTGCTTTATATTTATGTTTTCCTTTATAAATTCAATTCTCTCATCTATTGTATTTTTAAGCTTTAATTTTAAAAGTTCTAATTGCGTTTCTACTACACAGGTTTTAAAAAACTCTTTATCTTCAATTTTTAGTTTTGATGTCACAGTTGTCTCCTTGATATTTCCTAGTTTTTGTTTTTTTCTTATATTGCCGAATGTACCTTCCACTTTATGTCGTTTGTTATTAATATTTTTTAATTTTGATACCAAAAAGCCACTATTATCCTCTGGATTGTAAAATATTTCCTACAGCCATAAAATATAAAAATAACAAACATTTTCAAATAATTATTACATTGTAATTAACTTACAATTCCTTCAAATTTACTGTTAGCAACCTTAAATGATGGGAATAATGTAATTGCTGCTTTTGCAATTGCAATTTTAGCTTCCTTTTTAGGATAATTACCAAAATATTTTCTTAAATAATTGGTCAAAATTTTAACAAAAGTTCTCCTGCTAGATTTGCACAAAGTGTTCTTTTCGTCATATTCCTTGAGAATCTCCAATCCATCCGTATCCTCTTGTAAAAATATTTTAAGACTCTGTGGAAAAATATTTAATATATTAAATTTTATAAAATCGATAAATCCAAGAATATATTAAAGAAACCAAAAAATAAATAAATTATTATTTTGAATTAAATATGTGTATGTAAATATGATTTTCCTTATTCATCAATTATGGTAATTACATCGAAATTAAAATTGACATCGAAAAATAACTTAACCTATAACTTTTATTACGTCATTTTAATCTGTAATTTACACAAACAATATGGTATTTCCGATTTCCAATTGGTACCATTATAAACATAATATAATAAGCGGTTATTTTAGGTAATTAATAACTAGAAATACACAACCGTAATGAATTTTAAAAATAAAATGACAAACACGATAGTTTCACTCGTTTTTATATGATGCAAAATTAATATGAAAACATAAAAATTTTAAAATTATTTATTTTAACATTGGCGATCGCTTAGTAAATTTAATTTAAATAATTTTAACCTCACTTAATTATTACACTTCAAATTATTAACAGCACATGCTGGAACTTACCTCAGCGTTAATCAATAATTCAGGGCCAATTACAGCATTTGCTCTACTAACTGGCGTTGTATTTGTACCGGAAACTACGACCTCAATCTCAAAACAAGCACAATTACCAAATTGTATAATAATGTCCTCCAAGTTTTCTTTGTTAATTTGAATTTTATCAAATTGTATTGTGAATGTATTTTCACTTAAGTCGTAGGGACTGCTGTTGATTACTAAAAAATCATATATTTTAAATCAATAATACAATGTGTATATGTATATATATATTTATATAACTTACTTTTTTCTAAAACATCACTAAAACCATTGAATATAATTATTTTTTTAGTATTTTGTAAACCACAAGTATACTTTATTTTTAAAAATTTAATATTCGACATGATCGACATGTAGTAATCGAAATTTGCGCATCAACTAAAATATTACCTGGATTAACAAATATTATAATTTCACTT
The DNA here is from genome assembly GCA_951394425.1 of Tipula unca. Taxonomy (NCBI): domain Eukaryota; kingdom Metazoa; phylum Arthropoda; class Insecta; order Diptera; family Tipulidae; genus Tipula; species Tipula unca. The sequence continues at coordinate 215,831,410 of OX596381.1, forward strand.
AGTTTAATTTGTAATATATTATAATTAAATAACAGTTTCCTGTTCTAACATGTCTGTATAAATTACAAAAACATATAAAACCAAAAACGGTACAATTAATTTTTTTATTATATTTACTGAAAGAGAAAACCAAATTTTTATATCTTGATTACTCACTCATAGACAACTCATTGAGAATTAAAACGAAAGGAAAAATGCGTGATCGTAAATAAAATAAAAAACAAAATCCACCGATTTTCGCCGAAAAATACACATCAATTTCTTTGCATAACGATTGCATTTTTAGTATATTTGAATCCAAAATTATTGAAAAATAACATTTTATATTTGATTTTAATACATAATAGTTAAATTGTAACCGAAAAAAAGAATATAAAATTTTTAATCAGTTGGATATATTATAATTAATTCTATTTATATTGCCAAAATGTCTGTAATCTTTATTATGGTTTAAAAAATAGTATTATATTTTTTACCGTGTATACATTGTAATCTGAATGTTCACACAATAAGTTTTGTCTGTTAATCTGTGATACATTTTTATGATTTCACAATTATAGAGGAGATAAAATTAAAACTGAGGCGGTCAAATAATTATACATATGTCATACAGCTTAACTGAATTACTATTTTATAAATCAATACAACTGTGAACTGTGAACATTCAATTTCAACCTACATTTGCGTGTGAACTACATTTGCTCACAGTGCTCCGCTCCTACTTTGGCTAGACCAGATAATTTTAAAGGTAAGTAATATCGGTTCAAATTAAATACAAGATTCATTGCAAAATCTTACCAATTTTAAAAAGAATCTTGCAAACAATCACAAATCTTGTAAGAAACTACACAAATAACTTCATTCATTCTTCCCTTCGTTCTCCTCTCATTCTAGCACACAAATTTTGAGGAGTTCCTTAACTGAATTTTGAATTTGGAATCAGTTAGAAATAAACTAATTTAAAAATCGTATTGAAACTATAATGGATTGGAAAGAACAAATCTTCAAATGATAATCTTATGAACTAGCTAAAATAACTTAAACTTAAATAAATTCGAAAAAATCTAAAACAACTAATTTTGCAGATGACAAATACAGATCTAGAATGCTTGCTGTCAGCAATACAGCTGAACTTTTAAATTTACTTTAAAACATTAAAATATATTGGGAAATTATTGAGCATACCCTAAGCAAGAGGCTGCATTTGCTCAATAGTGGTTGCTCACAATACCGAACACACGAAAAGAGATACCGAGGAAAACTAGCAAATAAATGGAAATGCCCGTTTTTCACAATTTATTTAATTTTTATTTTTCGTAAATGTTAAATTAGGGATTTTTTAAAGTTAAATTCAAGGTAGAATTGTATTATGGAGTTGAGTTAAATTTAGCGAAGACTTCGAATTATCTATTATTCCAGGTAGAATTCTAGTATGAATTTGAGCCAAATTATCATGAATTGAATGAATGAAAATAAAGTAATATTTAACTTTGACTTTCAATTTGAGTGCATTTTAAATTTTAAATTGAGTTAAAATTCAAACATTGAGTTCAAAAAAATATTTTGTTTCATTTGAGTTTGCGTAATAGATTTTGAATTATGATTTAAGATACATATAAGAATTTGAGTTAAGTTTTAATTTCACTTTAGAGCGATATTTTGATAGATTTGATACAAAATCTTCAGTTAAATTAAACGACTGAATATGAACGAAAATTGAGTGTATTTCAAATTATGTTTAATTTATGTTGAGTTTCTTAAGTAAAATTTCAGTTAAAAGTCTAGAATTGGCTTAAAACCGTACATGGGCGAGGTAGATTACGCGGTTGTCGACACGTAAAACGTTACGTAGATTACTTGACAAGGTTTTTCATCAACGTTAACAATTAAGACAATGTCAACAACCTACAATATTTTTACAATTTGAAGAAAATGCGCTCGTTTGCAGGTGTATTTAGTAAAAGGGTTGTTCAGCTAAACCGTATACGAAGAAATCAAAGAATTATTCAAGTTAAGGAATTCAATTGGGATGTTGAAATACAAACAAACAGTAGATTTAATTAAAGAATACTTATTGCACTAAACGTTCTAAATTGTGTTATTACCTTTAAAATCACGCACGTGAGATTCGGCACAACTTCAGGTGTTACTTTGATAGCAATATTATTCCATTTGGAAATTATATTTTCAGCAACCTTATCGCATTCGAATAGCGGATCTTCAGCTACTGCCGAGTATTTTTGGATAACCTAAAAACCGGTGGACTTAACGGGCATTGCTATGCAATTGTTAACTGAATTGATTTATAATATCTTTCTTTAAAAACAGGAATTTTTTTGTAAACGGATGAATTTTTACAAACCGGATAATTACGTACACATGTAATTGTTTTTATTGCTGGGTTGCAACATTGTGGAGATGGACTCCACATCATCTCCCTTTGAGTAAATGTTACGGGGAACAAATGTTTTCTTAACTGAAAACTGAACACATTTTGGTTTTGCGATACGAGCCTTCTGGCCATCTAGATACGAGCCTTCTGGCCATCTACTGAAACGATCTTACCAGCAGTTAAAATGTATGCATGTTCATTTAATAGAGGAAGTAGTCCAACGATGCCCAAATGAATGTATTTAAAACGGTTGTTTAAATTGTCCTAACTCCGATTTCGTGTGTTTTTAATTTGTATATCTTTAGCATGAAAGACAAAACTGTGATCAGATGTTAACGTTTTTATTCATGTTAGGTCAAAAGTAATGATCCGTTTTTAATTTTCTAGTTGTGAGACGAATGGAACCAGAAAGTAAAATTCCGAAATAGATTTGAGATCTAGTGTTTTTTCGATATTGGCAATTAAGTTTCGTTATCGATTGTGCGTGAGAGACTGTCAACGACAACATTATCTTTGGCTATAATATATTGAATGTCCATTGAAAACTGCGAAATGAGCAAATGCTTCATTACACTCTTCTTACCAAGCAAGATTTCTTGCAGTTTTCGGCTTTCTGAGTAACAAAACTAGATGCGCAAGAATCGGCAATAACAATTCAGCTAGTTTTGATATAAAACGAGAGTAATAATTAAGCATGCCAATAAATACAATAGTTGATTTGTCGAATTCTGCTGCTGGAAATTCCGTTATAGCTTCAACTGTTAAGAGAATTAACACAAAAGATGCATTTTACTGATATGAAAATCGATAAGCCTTTTAAACTGTTGCTTAAGATTAAGATTAGCAATATATTCTGTATCAACAGGTATTAAATGATATACCCTGACTAGTTCAAGTTTAGAGAATATAGTACAACCGGTTAATTCTATAAATTTGTCAAGAATTTGTTAAGAATTTCAATAATTCAATGTAATCTGAATGATCTGTTTTTTTATCTGTTACTTACATATACTGTTTTTCGAAGCTTTGATATTATACTTTGGACCTAATCAAGATGTTGGATTAAAATGTTTAAATGATTAGTAATTTTTATCAAAACAATTGAACAAATAAATTCAATTATCAAACCCCTCGTTCAAATATCTAATACCAGCACAAATTTAGGCAAACACAAAATTCTATACAGTCGTGTCAATTGCACATGTTTAATAACAACAACAAAAGTATACATAAATTTTAACATAATTTTAATAAAATATAAAATCTAATAACAATTATGTGGTTATTTAGATAGAACGCACACAAAATAAAATTAATTGAAATAATTAACAATAACAACAACTACTCTATGTAGGTATATATGAAAACACAAAACAATATTTCCAATTAAATTTAATTTATTTATTTAAACATATTTTATTATTAATAAATATTTAAAACAACAACAAAAATTTAACTAAATATTTATAATTTAATTTTATTTTATATCAATATTTTATTTTAAAATTAATTTTTATTTTTTATTTCGTTAGTTAATCAAATTAAACTTTGAACTATGAAAAAAGCATTATAAATATTTATGTGTGTCATATGTATATACTCGTATGTATGTATGTAGTTCTTCGGTGCGGTCATAAATATTTGTAATTTTATTATATTTTTTTTTTTAATTTAATAAATATTCAATTTTGAAATAAAATTAATAATAAATTATTTATTATTCGTTTAGTTATTAAATATTTATTAAATGGTTTGTGACAAATTTGTTGTGTATGTATATACGAGTATATACGGATTTGGTTTAACGCAAGGTTGACACGATTAGAAAGCGAAATATTTAACACTTTCTGGATTCTTAACCTCGATACTCATAAATTTTCATTATAAGTATGTATTGTATGCATATACACCACCCATTACGGGGTAAAAAAAAAAATTTACATATAATTTTCCATTAACGTAATAAATCAACATTAGGATTTAGTTTTTAAAATATTTATACGTATATTTTCTCCTGTATACAGATACATACATATTATATACTAAACCGATTTTAAACTCATAAATTACCAATTTTTCGGGTATTTTTTTCACAGAAGATTACATTAAAAATATTTTGGTGTATCGTATCGCATATATGTATGTTTGTTGTATGGCGGTTAGGTATATATCCACCGCATATAATATTTATATACTTAATATTATTTTAATAAATTATTTTAATTGTAAAAATGTAAAATTTAATCTTCTGGTGGATTATAAAATATAAATTTTATGGAATATAGATGCTACTCGTATATTTCCAGCCACATGGTCTGCATGCTATCGTACAATCTTTCTACACCATAAATTCACAACATAATTAACTATCAATCTCGCCCTAACTCGTACATGTATATGTATACATATACCAAGCTTAATTTAAATAGTTATATATATATAATATATATATATATATATATATATATATATATATATATATATATATATATATATATATATATATATATATATATATATATATATATATATATATATATATATCATTTACAACCAGATACTCAGCAATAAAATACAAATTAACTATCAGATTTATGTTCGTTCGTTATAATAATAATTAAAATCAAAATAGTATAAAATAGTACTAATAACAGTGGGTATAGCAATAAACTCTATATAAAAGTTCGTTCCAAGTTTCCTGTCAACACCGTATCAAAATATTTAAACAATTTTCATTATATTGTACAATTTGACACGTCATATACAGTTTTAGTTTTAATTTTAGTTAATTATAGTTATTGTTTTACTTTACATTATTACAATTTATCGATGCATACCCAAGTAATTAAGTAATAAAATGCATTATGTGCAGGTGGAAGGTACATAGGAGTACCTAAACGAACATTTTTCATTTAAATCACGTAAATTGATCAATATAGGTTTGGTTTGTATTCAGGCCCTGCTCAAACTGTCACGTCTCCAAATTTCACATTTCCACTTTATCCATCTGCACAAATAATTATTTTATTGTCATATGTATGAAGGAGTACAAGGGCTGCCCGTAAAGACACGAAAACGTGACTAGCACTATTGCAAGACAACTTTTCGTGTGTGAGTGTTCGAAAGGTCGAAATTGTCTAGCAGTGAGGCAAGTAAATTTTTCGTGTGTTTTACTATGCGAGCTAAGCTTTAAAGGTCGACTAAAATTGAGATATTTTAATTTTTTTTAAATATTTTTAATATTTTTTTTTAATTTCTGTGATTTTAATAATTTGTATTTGTATTGACTGTATCAGTAATTGTGATTATGTTCCTATTTTTTTCCTATTTGAATTGTACGGAATAATGTAAAATTTGTATTTTAAGTCCAAAATTCAATTAAATTAATTTCAATTTTAGTTGAAATTTTAAATTTATTTTGGAAATATTTTAGATGTGGTAACCTGGAATTTTGATTCCCAAAATAATATAATTTATGATTTAAAATCTCGAATTAAAAATTAAGGCTTTTCTATTTATTTTTATAATTTAAAATTCAAAATATTTAACTTTTGTTTCCATTTGTATTGCCGAATTTTAAATTCTTCAATCGGAATTTATAATATGGAATTTAAAACTTTTGATTTTTAACATGTTAGAATTAAACATTTAGAATCTAGGGTTACAGAATCATTATTGAGTTTATTTTTAGAATTTTGTGTAAAAATTTATAAATCGAATTTTAAAAAAAAATTATTGAAAATTAGAATCACCGATATTTTTGTACAACTAAGATTTTAGAAATTTTAACTGTGTTATTATTTATAAATTAGAGTAAATTAAATTTTATAAACAAATAAAATTTCAATACTAAATTTTAGTTGAACTTACTAGGCACTCACATAGTAAAAGACACAAAATATTGTCTAGCACTGATTGAATATAATTTTTCAAGTGTGCCACTATGCGAGTGGCTTTAAAGGTCGACTTAAATTTGGTAATGAGATATTTTAATTATTTTTACTATTTTTGCATTGATTGTATTTTTGTATATCGTTTTGGCTACTGGTATTCCATCTAATCAGGCGATACAACCGTGGGAGTAGATTTTTCGATTTTTATATACAGGGTGGGCCATCTGTTTGTTTTTTTATCTATTTGTAAATAAAACACAAATTTTGGGATGAAGTCGAAAAATTTTAATTTTGAAAGATGGTTCTACGCCATGTATGTAAAACAATATCGTTCATAAGCCCACCACGGCTTCTACAAGCCTGCATCCGAACAAAAAAAATGTCGATAACTTTTTAATATCAATGACCTCAATTTCAGCTCGAATGTTGTTTTTAAGTTGTTGAATTGTTTGTGGATGATTAGCATAAACCATACCTTTCAAATATCCCCACAAAAAAAAACTAAAGGGGTGTTAAATCCGGGCTTCTTGGTGGCCAAGGATTTTCACAATTTCTTGAACTGATTGAACAATTTCTTGAAGCAAATTTTGTTGGCAATAAATGGATTGTTGCACGATTTGCGTTGCATGTCGCTCCGTCTTGTTGAAACCAAATGTCGTTGAGATGTAATTCATTCAATTTAGGCCACAAAAACCACCAGCCCACTAACCACACCAAACAGTGACTCCTGGAGGATGTAGTTCTGCTTCCTGATTAACATGAGGGTGCTCCGCTTCCCAAATTCGACAATTTTGCATTAAGATGAAAATGAGCTTCATCGCTAAAGACGATTTTTGATGAAAAACCTTCATTTCGTTCAAGTATCCAATTAGCAAAACGACGACGATTTAAATGGTCTGGTGGCTTTAATTTTTCAGTTAGCTGAATTTTGTATGGATGCAAATGAAGATCAACAAGATGCAAAATGGATCGTAATGTGGTTCGTGAAATGTTTAGTTCTTGTGAACGATGGCCTGGTTGATGTGGTTGGTCATCAATAATTTTGCTAATTGCACGTTCAGTAGGACGTCCATGTCGACCAAAACTCTCACGTAATTTACGAAATGTTGTTGATTTTGAACGATTATTTTCATTATAAATTTGGACAGTGAAAATGCGGTGTTGTGTTGTTAACGACTCCATGATAATAAATGTCATTTATTTGACTTTTCATATGCTAAAGAATTTTTTAGAACAGGTAACATTTAATATTAAAATTTATTGATTGAAAAAAAGACTAACAGATGGCCCACCCTGTATCACCGATACTTTTAACTAAGATTTTAAATTTTTTATATCTGTTAGTTTTAGTATGACTAATCAAATATCTGTCAACATTAGAATCTTTAGTATTGTATACATATAATTTGGAATTTATAGTTTTAATTCTTGGAATTGTTATAATTTAAAGGAAAGCCAAAGGTTGTTTTATATCAAGGACTAAGAGTTAACAAGAAACCAACAATTTAAAAATTTACTATAGAAACTGCAACAAATATTTTCAAGTGATTAGCACTTTGTTTTCGAGAGTACACCTTCCGATTAATAAACGAACACTATTTCATTCAAAACAGTGGCCCCGGCCGAATCTGCAGTACCCCATTTTGTCGACCCAATTTTTCAGTACATTTTCAATCGTTTGAACCTGTATTTCAACAATAGTTTTTTAATTGCGTCTTTCAAAGCCTCAATCGTCTCTGGATTATTAGCATATCATTGTCCTTGACGGATACTCACAAATAATATTCAAACCTAATGCGTCGAAAATTGCACAAAATGTCGATTGTATTGTTGGCTGCCTAGGTCGTCTCAATTGCAACGTATTTGATTTCCGAGCTTCGTCGGAAAATATCATATTTTGGTAAAAGAAAAAATCGATAACCGACTCACTATCAACTAATTTGGTTCACAAAAAATAAAATCCTGAAGAACATTATATTTGCATCTGGTTTCATTCGAGTCTTGATCTAAACAAGAAGTTACCATTAGATGTACCATTAAACAAAATGCTTGGATAATGATATATTACTGACGAATGTGACTTGAAGGCGTGTTGAATTTAAATGTAAATTCAACGATAAATTTTGAAACTATCAGTAAATATATAGAACTACAGAATATAACGTTGAATTACATTCGTGATGTCATCATTGAAAATCAGGGAAAGCCTGAATCGAATATGGGGATTTGAGTTGGATATAGAATTTTCACAGTAACTTCTTTTTACGTTTGTGTACATTTTTTTTGTTTGTTTACAAAATTGGTTGTTTACAAATGGCAATGATGTTTAATGTTATCCACACAAGTTTTTATTGCTCGACAATAAAAACATACAGCGCTTATATCATCATAAAACTGTTACAAACCCCTGCGCCAATCTATTCACAAATAAACAATTATTTGTGACAACATTATTTTTACAACGGAACCGTGAAACATCATCATCAACAAACCACAATAATTACCATTGTTTTGTCTTTTCCGCACTCATTTCGACAAGACTGATGTTCTGTCATGAAATTTTAATTCGTGACTACATTTATGAATGAAATTGGATTGTATGTATATATAGTACAAAATAGCTATATACATCATTAGAATTTGATTAGTCATTTGAGAACGAAAATTAGTCAGCGCATTTAGTTAAATAATAGCGCGCTCTCACTAATGATGTTATGATTATTGACATAAAAACGAACCAAAAAAAAATAAAAATATTTATTTTGGTAATTTATGAAATTCGATCGATTACATTTCTTAAATTAATAGTTTTTTAATTGACAGATCACGAATGTGAAAGTATATATGTATATACGAGTATATATAGATAAATTTCCCGGTCGTATACCCACAAAATAAAATAAAAACACCCACAAGGTGATTGAACAATGAACAACACGTTATATAATCTGGTGCATAAATCTTAATTTAGCAGGAGAATAATATTCGATAAGCCTTTTTATGAAAATCCTTGTCTGAACATTGAACTTCTAATCTCGATAAACCCATGTACACACACACACACACAAGCACAATCATAAAAAAAAGAGAAAGGGAAAGAGGGAAAATTATTTTATTTAACACACACAAAAAGTATCCGCACACCAATTTACCAATTTATAATCTGAACACAATGTCTTACAATTTTTTGTTTTGTTTCAACGTCTCTATATCTTATGTTCAGTTCCCAAGAAATTCATTTTAGTTAATTTCTTGCTTGTGCTTCTTCTCTGTTGTATATCGCATATCGTTCATTATGTATACATACACATAATATACATTCATGGCTTTGTTTCCAGAAACCAACTAAATTAAATGAATATATGGGTTTTCTGCTGTGTCTTTCATAAATGAAACCCAAAGTTTCGCTGTGTCGTATGATTCTATATACGTACATATGTATATAGGGATGGTACATGCGAGTTAAGAGAAAGTGAGGTCGGTGTCGAATACCCTACTCTATATATACCGACTATACATTATTATTGTCGTATATAAGAATATACATAGGAAAATTTATATTTATTAAGAGACTTATGGTCACGGTTTCTATTTATTCAATTAAAAATGGTTATATAAGCTTTGAGGGTAAATTAAATTTTATACAAACTTTTGCCCTTTTTATGTTTTTATGTATATACATATATACATGCATACTATGTTGCTTCTTAAGATGACAATATTCGTTCTTGTTCCATCTTTCACAAACACACAAATTATAATTTATTAATAATCTGGGGTGGAAATAACAATCGTAAATTGCACATATTGATGTGTATGCCTGCAATATTGTTGTGTATACTATACATATGTACGTGCAATTTAGGGCCTCTCATAAATTATCTATTATTTATTAGGCAAATCCATTAAATTTAATAACTTCTCTAAAAGGTATTGTTTGCAGACATTTGATGATAATTCAGGATTCTATAAATACATTAATAAAATTTGCAACCTCTAATATAATTCCTGTAAATGTTACTAACCAAAGAAATAATTTGAACGTTGATTGGGGGATTTGGTTGGACTTGCTTATTTGAAATTTTTTATTTGATTTTATTTGGAGATGGCCGGGCTTCACCGAACACCCGTTTAGACATAACATATAAAGAGGATTTGGATAGGTTGAGTTAGTATGGTAGAAACTTACTCGGTTATGAACGTCTGCGGTATACCCAATAGTTAGAAACACAATGACGATACAGTTTTTATCTACTTTTATAATTTCAATCGCCTACTATAACGTAAACCGTAGATCTGGTTCCGCTTGTTCATACTACACATTCCAATCCGGCCAATCCACTTTTCCATTTGTGAAAGAAAAGTGAGATTAAAGCTAAATTGGAAATTTTTTAGAAATACAATTATTCTAAGATACGGTATAAACTATTAAATTCTGATGGAAGTTAATGTAATATCCGGCGATGGTAATTATCTTTTCAATGCCATAACACATCAGCTCCATTTGAAAAAAATCCATACATTCTGTTCATCTAGTGATGAACGATGTGAGAAAGTCAATTATATTAGTGAAAATCTGGCGCTGAGTGTTTATTATACCGGCCCTCAGCACCTCTTTCTTTCCAGACAATTGTAAATATATTAATTAATTCCTCAATCATACTTAACACTATCATCCAATTCTATAACTCTTAATCCTTATATTTAAAATATCACAAGAAATCGTTCCATTCAACCCAGTAATAATCCTTTTACACAAACTGATGCATCACAACATGGGTCGTCCCTTTTTTAGCGTATTCTGTTCCGTCTCAGTTTTGGCACTTGGAATATTCGCGAACTCAATTCGAACCAAAAGCGCAATTAAATCGATCTAAGAGATCATTTAGAGGTTTGTAGCATCCAATAATGTTACACCAGCGCAGGTGTCTGTTTAATGTCACATTATACTTGGTATCTTGCCAACGATCCAAAGGCTCGTAGGGATGCAGTTGGAATAATAATCAGGTAATATTCAATTTCAAAGGCAAAGCTTCCCTAGGGTTTTTTGCAAGTTCAATTCAACTTTTTGCCTACAAAGCTGATTTCTCCCACATACTGATTGTTCACAGATTACAAGATTTTTCAAAAAAAGAAATCCCAAAGGCCCTGCTGCTCACCCTCTTTTATAAAAAAGCCAGGAGAGCTTATATCGCTCCTATTCCAAACAGCAGTTTTTCAATAATTTATCCGCGCCAAACCTATTGTTTAAGCGGTAGTCGGACTTACATAGTTGGGACCAAACTTGAAATAAATGTGCGACTATCACGTTTTCTCAAACACTTGGGTTGATCTATGATGGCCAATTAAATGATAATACAATTCTACAATTCGCCCAAACTATATTAAAATCATCATAATTTTGAATTCAGTTACAGTAACATTTGCATGTAAATGGAAACAGCATCTGTTCAAAAGTACATCTTGTGCATTTATACAAAATGCGGGGATGAAGACAGCGAAATATTGGTCGAACTCTTATGCCTCATCGAGTACTCGATATCATTCATTAACTTCGAAGTCAGTAGCGTTTTATTGGACCGATTCAACTATCGCTCTCGACCAGCTGAACAATCAACAACTGACCAACATTATCAAACAGAATCACGTAAAATATGACCAAACTCCTGCAGTTATGGTTTCAAGAGAGATGGAGCCAAAGGAATTAGGCAAATTCAATTTAGTTTCAAATTGCAACCTGGAGCTACCGCCCAAATAATGAGTAATCTGCCAACCGATAGCATCAATTACGCATCATCATTTAGTGTAATTGGTGTGAACTAATGTGACCCCTTTCTACATAAAGCAATGTCGCAATTGTCATATGCTTTTCGGTTAAGGCTGTGTATATTTTATACTCGGTCTCTAGGTGCGCTAAAGAAGTTTATTGCCACTCGAAGGATATGTTATCATTATCACATTCCGATAACGGAACTAATTTCGTAGGCACCTATTCCAAACTACAGCAAATGTACAACCTTTTTCTATCACAGCTGCAGCATCAGCAAGAAATTACTAAGTTCTGTCAAGACAACAACATTACTTGGCATTGTCAGCCCCCTGTAAAATGTTCAAAACATCACCTCCGTAGTGTTATTTACATGGCGAATTTATGGGTTATTTACAATTGAAGAATTGGAACACCGCCAACAAACAAGCCGAAGCGGTGTTGATCTCTCGACCACTATAACATCTGAATCATCAAGTCCTTATGAGCTAGATGCCCTGACCCCAGGTCACTCGTTCATTGAACCGACTCATTTGTTTCCGTACCAGTCATGATAAATGAAAATATATCAACCGCACCGCTGATACCAAATATTGTTTGGGAACCGGTGTGGAAATTATAGAAATTCTCAAACAATTTTTTTATAATATTTCATTTCAAATAAAATTACGAATCAAAACCACAATAAAAAAAATCGTTGAATTACAGCCTGATATATTAAACCCAACATCATTTCTCTTCTTGGTCGACATCGGAGCTGACGTTAGTATAATAAAACGAAATTTCCTGGTAATATAAAGTTAAAGATATCACGACCCAACTAATCGAGACAATAGCTAGTTGTGAAGCAAATACAATTTAATTCGGTAAATTCTTGGACAAATATTATAAACAATCGGTTACAAATTATCGAATCGCTTCTAATAATCGACCAATCTTAATCAAGCAGAACGGAACACTATTATAATCTAAGTAGAAAGAAATATTCTTCGTGCCTGGTGATAAGCACCAATACCATGATGCAAAAAATTATAACTGATAGTAATGTAGAGCCAATATATGTTAAACAATATCAGAGTCTACTAAAACTGAAATCAACAAACAGATAAACAGGGATGAACTAGTTCTAAACTACTTTGGCCAGATTTCTTTAGGTCTAATGCGATACGGGCGGTGACCGATTTATAATTTCTTTCTATGCATTTTAATCTGTTTTCAAAATAGGTTAGGTTAGAAAAGTTTTAAATAAAAATACTTTCATAATCTATATCTAGAAATTTAGAAATTCATTCTAATCTGAATGAAATTTAGTTATTTCTGTTATACATCATTTCAAAGTTCTGACATTATTTCACAACTAGGGAAGATAAAATTAAAACTAAACTAGGTAAACCAGACCAATTAATTCACTTGAATTTTGGAACGTTAATACCATAATGACGAATAGACCAAGATGTCATTAGGTCTAAGCTATCCGAATCCTATTTCAATTATGGAAAAACAGGACATTGAGAGGTTTAGGCCAGCTAAATTTGATATGATCATATATTTCGATTAAAGGAATTTTCAGAAATATTGCCCTAAACATCGTAATCCCATACTTTTTATTTAGGGCAACAAGATTATTTATTCAGTTTTAAACTGAAATAATTTTATGATAACTGAATCGATAGTGAATAATTTTTATAATTTTTATGCCAGAATCCGCTATTTTATCGCATGTGGCGACCGATAAATCATCATAAAAGCTTGGAAAATATTGCCAAGTAATCGACATAATACTCTACTTGTCGACAATCGCGTAAATTACATGGCGTACTCTACCTCACCCATCCCTGCAGATAAACTAAATGTTGGAAGACGACGTAATCGAGCCTAGTTAAAGTCCATGGAACTTTCCATCAATTGTAATCCCTAAAAACCGAATAACAAAAAAAAGAAAAGGAGAATCGTGGTATTCGTAGATTTAACGATGTAAGAATTAACGAAATATTTTCTTTACCAAACATAACAGATATCTTGGAACATCTTGGTAAATCTAAATATTTCTCCACTTTAGAACTTGCGAAGGGCTTTCATCAGATTCTGTTAAACCCTAAAAACTACATTTAATATTCACTTAGAATATTTTCAGTTTAAACGAATGCCTTTCGGGCTGAAAACTCCACCAGCAGTTTTTCAACGTCTTATTAATACTATTCTAAGTTAGGCTTAAATTTTATTGAATGTCTTGTTATCTAGATGACGTGATAGTGACTGGTTATAATCTTGTTGATCAAAACACCAAAATAGAATTGGTTCTTGAGTGTTTCAAAATCAATAATTTGAATTAGGTAAGACGAGAAAAGTTCCAATTCTTATCCAAGGAGATCATACATCTAGGTCATACCGTCACTAGTGATGGAATCAAATCTTCTGCGATGAATCTTTCACCAAACTTAAAAATTGTTTACTAAATCCTCCGATTTTACAACACCCAGATTTTAATTTACCTTTCACAATAACAGCCGTTGCGTGTGATATTTCAATCGGCGCGGTTCACTCTCAAGAAATTTCAAAATCAATCACCAAGATATTTTGCCGAAATTGGCGGTAAAATATATTTTAAGACAAATATCATTCAGAGAGTTGAAACGAAAGATTAAACAAGATTACTGTACGGGCTATAGCGCACACTTATTCACCAATTAGACAAATAACAAAAAATATTGTCTTTCCACATCTCTTCACTTATATTCAATTACCGTCTTATTATTTTTATTTGTATATTTGCTTACTTAGAAGATTAAGACTATTATTTATATTCTTACATATAGGCGCGCATATTTAGGTCAATAGACACAATAATTAATCTAAATTCTATTCGGAAATACTAGAAAAAAAAATCTAATCAATATTTTTCGATTATCTTATCTAATTTATTATATTTTTGTACATATACATAGAGTACACAGACACATGAATTGTCTATGCACTATAATAGATGTAAAGCATCTTTTGTCGTATGTCGAAATATAAATATAAAAAAAATTTAATTAATATACGACATAAATTTAAAACCCAAAAATAAATAAATAAAATCGAAATTTTATATTTTTGGACATGTGATGACACTTCACGACCTTCATTGCTTATCTCCCAAATATAGATTTTTTTATATAATATGAGAAATTTTTACAAAGTGTTATGCCTTTTTTTGAAACTAACGAAGAAATATTTTTTTTTTAGTGGTAATTTGAGACTTTAATTTGATTTAGAGTATTCTGTTGTTGTACTGGTATATATATATATGCTGGGACTCAATTGAGTTTAATTTGATGTCACAGGAGATGAACAACAAAATCTTATTAAGAAAACAAATAATCTAAGATATAGACATAAATAAATTTATATGGCCAAAAGTATACAAAAAAGAAAAAAGTGTAAGAAGAAGAAAATTAACAAGGGGAATATTTCGATGTACGAAACTGTGAAAAAAATGTGTCAAAACATCTGGATTTATACTTGAGTTTTTTAATGTTGTTTGTGTTATTCTTTAAGATGAGTTATTTGTGTTGTGTATTCTGTTATCTAATCTGTCTTAAACATATTTGTATTTAAGGGATAAAAATTCAATTAGAGAAAATGATTTTTTTTTTGTTGTTGCTGTTGTATACATATACAAGGGAGCGGCGCGCGATTAACCCTTCCAAGGTCGGTTGGTGGTTCCCATATGGAGGTTAACTTTTGCAAATCTATTATTATTATTATTAAAAGCATGACCGATTTTATTTTAATTTATTTAAAAAAAAAATCGGTCACCCCTCTTCTATGTACATAAATATGTACGTGCATATACTGTATACATATTTAACAGGATAATATATATTCAATATAAATAAATAAATTAAAAAATATATATCCCTATATACTATATATATACAATTGTAATATCCTGAATGTAAATATGGCATGCAACCACAGAACCAAAACCACTTAAACTGAATTTTATGGAAATGTATACACACACAGTACGTATACAACAGATTAATTTCAATAAAAGCACTGTGACAACCGAAAAATTATTGAGACATCTTCATGTCCTTTTTCCGTCCTGTTATCTCATTTCATTTCTGTTCGTTAAAATAAATAAAAATAAAATAAAAACTTTAATTTTCATTAAATGAAAAGGGTGACATTTTTATTTAGATTAGGGTGGTTTAATAGTTATATATTGATGATAAAATTTTATTAGTTTACAAATATTTTTAAGAACCACGATAATATCTCTTGTCTAAATTAATTTTATTATTATGTCGAAGTGTTAAATTATTTTAGCACAATCGAGGGTTAAACTATATATATAGCATATACAATTGAATGAAACGATATATACATAAATATACGCCGTCAAAATGACTGTTTTGCCGCAAAGTCTTGCGTGCTATTATTATTTTGTATAACAACAATTCTTTATAATATGTATTTCAATTTCTATTTTATTATAAAGTTCATAAAAAAAAAATTTGTATACAAAAAACTAAATAAATTTGTCATGATGAGTGCATTAAAGAATTGTATAGACTGTCATAATTTTTAAAATCACGCTATATTCATCTTTTTTTAAACAACACCGGCAACAACAAATTTAGGTTGGATATATTGTTGCTTTTGTATATAATAACTATTATAAATAATAATATTTTTGAGGTTAAAATAATTGCAAACAAAACTATGTTATTTTCAATTAAATTAAAATATATAGAATTTTATTGTTTTGATATATCGTTACAAAGCATAAAGCATTCATTGTTTCAATTTTATAAAACTATAATACCGAACATGTATGTATATACTCGTACATACATATATGTATGTACAACATAAAAAATAGTTTTCATGTTTGTTAATTTGATATGCATATTTAAATATATAAAAGCACATGAACGTATGCAGGAATACCTCTGATGTATGACAATGCAGTTACTTACAAAAAAAAAAAATAAAAAAATAAATGTTTCGGATTGTTAGAGGCGGCACACGTGTATAAAAATCCATAAAGGATTAGCTTTTTTATTTATGCATAACATTTATTTATGAAATGTATCATTTACTGCCCAAACACAAGAATAAAAGCTCAGAAAATGGAGAACAAACCAATATCCCAATAATCACATCCTTAAATATTTCATTATAGCTATATACATAGAGATATATACAAAACTACCACAATTTTGTATAAATCCAAAAAAATCATAAAAATAAATCAAATATTCAATCCAACACTTGACCTTTATCCTTTTTATACTCTTCCGTTTGGTTTTCTTAACCCTAATACAAAGTAACCCATAAAGCCTGCTCATGCCAAACAAACGAAATTGGGTAGAAGAAATCTCTTGTTGGAAAAAATTGTTTATTTAAGACATGAATAATTTGAATCGCGTAACCAAAATACGTATAACCGTCGTGCGGCCATATGCATGGGCTGGCTATTTAAAAACAACAAAACAACAAAAAATAAAATAAGTTTAAAATGAGATCACGGAACCACATGTTGGAAATATACATATATGTATATACATACGTATATATACAAAATTTATTGGATACCCAATATTGTCATCCAACGAAGTTTTTTTTTTTTTATATGCTTTTTAGTCGCATAAAAACATAAAACATTAAATCCAGAATACAAAAAAAAAATTTGTTTAATTTTAGGATTTAGGTTTTGTGTGTGTTTTAGAATATATATTGTTATTAATGTCGACCAAAAATAGTTTATTAATGTGTGCATGCATGTAAATACGTTATGTATACAATTATAGTGCGCGCGGTTTGGGTATTAAAAATTAAAATTTATTTTTTAATTTGTGTTTTGGAATTAGAACTATAAAATATAAAAAAAAAAATGTTAATTATAGAAATTTGATTATGTGCCCGTCCTCCCCTTCATTTGTATTTGTATATAACTGCGGAATTTGAATATGTCGAAGGCCACCAAAAATACCGCATCCAGCCGCGATAGACAAATTTTAAGTATGGTTACACAATTTAATTGTATTGTCGTACAATTCATCATCAAATTTTACTGAATCATATTCTGAACACCAAAATAATGTTGAAGTTTATTTTAAACATTTATTTGTATTTTTGTAACTTGAAATTTTGCAAGTTTCAAAACTTAAAAAATTAGAAATTAAAAATTTTATCTGTAAAATTATAAAAATTTGAAATTCAAAATTTTAGAAATTTATAAATTACAAAATTGTAATAGAAATTTAGAAATCTAAGAATCTAAGAATTATTATCACATTGAGGAGTTTGGCAGATTTAAAATTTACAAACATAAAAATTTTAGAAATTTAGAAAAATTGATAAATTTACGAGAAATTAAACAATTCTGTAAATTTGAAAAAAAGAAACCTCATTGAGACGTATGGCATTTATATTTTAGAAATTAAGAAAAATGTATAAATTTACAAAATGTATTGATTGACGAGAATTTCAATTTAAAAAAATTTGTAATTTGAAATTAAAAAGTTTTGGATTTTATAGATTTCACAAAATTCAGTAAATTTAAAAAAGTTAGTAATTTAGAATTTTTGAATTTTATTTATTTACATAATTGTAATTGAAATTTAGAAACCTATTTGCGACGCATGGCAGATTTAAAATTTAGAAACATTAATATTTTGGGAATTAAGAAAAATTTATAAATCTATGAGAAATTTATGGATTTCAAAAAATTCTGTAAATTTAAAATAATTAAAAATTTGAAATTTTTGAATTTTATAAATTTACAAAATTGTAATGGAATCGGAATCTTAAAAGGAATTTTTTTATTTAACACAAACATAAAAATTTATAAATTTACGAGAATTCAGATTCCACAAAATTGTAATAGATATTAGGAAATCTAAAAATCAATGAGTATTAATACATTTTAGAGAACACATTTAAGAGTTTGGCAAATTTAAAATTTAGAACATTAAATTTTTGGGAAATTAGAAAAATTGGTAAATATGCGAATCCAAAATTCTGTAGTTTTATAAAAATTAGAATTTCGAATTTTGGATTTTTATAAATTTACAAAATTGAAATAGAAAATTATTGAAATTTAGAATCTAGGAATATTAAAATTAACACATTTCGGAGTTCTGATGTTCTAAAATTTTATTAATTTAGAATAATTTATAAATTTACGAGAATATAGATTTCACAAAATTTTGTAAATTTAAAAAATTAGAAATTTAGAATTTTATATTAAGTTTACAAAATTGTAATAGAAATTTGCAAATCTAAAAAATTAGGATTATAAAAATAACACATTTAAGAGTTTTGTAGATTTAAAATTTAAACAACGAAAATTTTGAAAAATTTATAAATTTACGAAAATTAAGATCTCACAAAATTCCATAAATTAATAAAAATTAAAAATTTAGAAATTTGGAATTTAGAATTTTTGAATTTTTTGAATTTAGAAAATTGTAATAGAAATTTAGAAACATCATTGAGAAGTATGGCAGATTTAATATTTAGAAACATTAATATTTTAGGAATTGATAAATTTACAAAATTATATAAAAAATTTAATTTTTTATATTAATTTTTTTAAATTATTTAGATTTCACAAAACGAGAATTTACATTTCACAAAATGTAAATCTGTTTTGTAAATCCCAAAAAATTAATAACTTGAAATTACAACTTTAGAATTTTATAGATTTCACAAAATTTTGTAAATTTAAAACGATTAGAAATTTGGAATTTAGGATTTTTGAATTTCATAAATTTACTAAATTGTATAGAAATTTAGAAACCTTATTGAGAAGTATGGCAAATTTAACATTTAAAAACACTAATATCTTAGGAATTCAAAAAAATTTACAAATTTATGATATTTTGAATTTCACAAAATTCTGTAAATTTAAATTGATTAAAAATTGGAAATTTAATTTAAAAAAATATATAAGAAATTTAGAAATCCAAAAATGTAGGTATTTTAAAATTAACAGTTTTAGGAGTTTGGCAGATTTAAAATTTAGAAACATAAAAATTTTTGAATTTAGAAAAATTGATAAATTTACGAGAATTAAGATTTCACAAAATTCTGTACATTTATAAAAATTAAAATTTACAATTTTTGAATTTTATAAATTTACAAATTTAAAGGTTTACAATTAAGAAACATAATAATTTAAGAAATTTAGAAAAATTTATAGATTCACGAGAATATAAATTTCATAAAATTTTGTAAATTAAAAAAATTTGAAATTTGAAATAAGAATTTATGAATTTTATAAATTTCCCAAAATTCTGAATATTGAAAAAAATTTGAAATTTAGCATTTTGGAATTTACTATAAATTTACAAAATTTTAATAGAAATCTAGAAACCACATTAGGACGTATATTAGAAACATTAATATTTTAGAAATTTAGAAATTTTTTGAGTTTTATGAGAATTTGTATTAATTTAAAATAATTAAATATTCGAAATTAAGGGTTTATAAGAATTTATAAAAGTGTAATAGGAATTTAGGTAACTTAAACCTGGAAATTTTAATTTTTTTTAGGCGTATGGGAGATTTAAAATTTAGAAACATAAATAGTTTAGGATTTTTGAATTTTACTAATTTACAAAATCGTAATGGAAACTTAAAAATCTAAAAACTATGAATTTTAAAATTAAAACAGTTACGAGTTTGACAGAGAAACATAATAATTTATAAATTTACGAGAATTAGAAACATTAGAAATGTGAAATTAAAAATTTTTGAATTTTATAGATTTCAAAAAATTAGAAATATGAAATTTAGAATTTTATAAACTTACAAAATTGTAATAGAAATTTGGAAGTATCATTGAGGCGTATGGCAGATTTAAAATTTAGAAATATAAATATTTTAAGAATTTAGAGACCTTTTTAAATTTGAATATCACAAAATTCTATAAATTAAAAAAAAACAACTAAATTTTAAAGATTTTTGACATTTACAAAATTGTAATAGAAATAGCAATTATAAAATTAACACGTTTAGGAGCTCGTCAGATTCTAAAGTTAGACACATACAAATTTTAGTACTTTAGAAAAATTTCAAAATTTACGAGAATTTAAATTTCACCAAATTCTGTAAATGTAAAAAAAATTAAAAATTTTAATTGATTATTCTATAAATGTATAATTAAATCAAACAAAATTGTAATAAAAATTTAAAAATCTGAAAACTAAGAACTACAAATTTAGCGCTTTGAAAAATATGGCAGATTTAATATTAAAAAACAGAAAAAGTAAAAAGTTTAGAAAAATTTATTAATTTACGAGAATACACAGTAAATTTAAAAAAATTAGAAATCCGGCTTTTAAATATTTTGAATTTAATTAATTTTCAAAATTGTAATGGGAACTTAAAAATTAAAATCTAAGAGTTTTAAAATTAATACATTACGAATATGGCAAATTTAAAAAAATAAAAATTTATAAATGTATGAAATAGAAATTCGGAATTTAGGATTTTCGAATTGTATGAATTTGCAAAATTGTAATAGAAATCAAAAAATCAAAGAATTATAAAATTGACATATTTAGGAGTTCGGCAGATTTAAAATTTAAAAACATACAATTTTAGAAATTTAGAAAAACTGATAAATTTAGGAGAATTAAGATTCCAGAGAAATGTGATTTAGATAAAGAAAATGTTTTATTCTACTGTCCTGTGAAATATATATTAATTTGTAACCGTCAAAAGCTACTATGATTTGTTCCGACTAATAACAATAATTATAAGTGATCCAATAAATTAATTTTGTTGTTGCACATGTTAAAACATTCATACTCAAATTTTGAAGACACCATTCATGTTATAGTTATACTTAATTCTCACCTTGTCTGAAGTACTTTATACTTTAATATACCCTTAGAGCGTTCATACCTCGATCCGAAATAATCGAAATCATTATAAAATGATTGTTATACAGATAAACGAATGAGTCCTCAAAAAACAACAAAAATATCACTAATAATCGCGACAATCATTATTCAATTTTTTATATATAAATCTATGTACATAATATTAATAATAGTAGTAATAATAATAATAATGATAATAACGATAAAAATAATAACAATTTTCCTTTATTTTTTATAAAATATATCTATAAAAAAAAAAAATTTGTGGATTATTTATGGGTTGTGGTGTGTAGTGGGAGGATTTTTCCTAAACGAAAATTTTTATTTAAAAAAAAAAAATTGGATTTATTATGTTTGGATTGAGGTTTTGTGTGTGTGTGTGCGCCGCGATATAATAAATTTTATCATATCAAAACGCGAATAAAATATTACAATGAACGGGGAAAAAAAACCGAAAATAAGGTGAAAAATTATTATTTTTGTGCGGTTTTTTTTAACGGGATTTTTATATTTTCATCACGTTTATTCATCAGAATTTGTATTATGTATTATTATTATTTTTATATGATTGCGTATTTTTTTTTATCTTTTTTATTGAAATATTATTCTGAATATTATCCTTTTTTATCTTATGCGTGCGTGGTGTATTGTTTTTTCGGTATATACCGTATTAAGTACCTCCCGAAAGTGAATTTCAATTGCATTTTGCGAACGAACGATAAATATTAAGTTCGTCATCCTGTCTTATTAAATATATATATATATATATATATATATATATATATATATATATATATATATATATATATATATATATATATATATATATATATATACATATATGTATGTAACGCATATAACATATAACTTTACTTATATATTCATGAAAACCAAATTTCGTATATGTATATGAATGTATATATTAAATACAACACAACAGGAAATCAAACCAACAACAATAACTATATACAAAAAGAAAACATGAAAAATCATAAAACAAAAAAAAAAATGATTCTTTACAGCAGCATAAGGAAAATCAACATAATTTTCATAACATTAGATTGTTGAACATAACATAAATATTTTTATATTCAAATTTTGTTGGGTTTTCATTTTTACTTACTTTGTGGAAAAACAGAAAGAAAAAAACAAAGGAATAATATTAAGGAAATATTTTTTTCCCAATTTTACGTACACATGTATATACAACGTGTTCTCTGAGGTTTTGAAAAGCAATGGAATTTAATTGGTTTAGCGTATACATACATATACGATCCTCGCAATATATTAATGGGAATGTTCAACTTTGTTCAATTAAAATTATTTCCTATTCTTAGATCTAAATTTATACAAGTGTATTATGTACATATGTATATATAGTCAACATGCCAATCATAAATAATTTTATTTATATATCTTAATAACATATGTATAACAGAAATATGAGGCAAAAAACCATCTTGTTAATTTATAATAAGACAGAATAGTTAATCATAATCAATTTAATTTATATTCAAATATAAAATAAAAAAATAATAATAATTTTTAAGTACGAGTATATACAGCATTTGAAATAAAACATAAAAACTAACAATAATTTTTAATTAATTTATTATAAATATTTTTTTTTATTATTACGATATTAAAATATTGCTACCAAGAAGTGAAATTTTCTTATTCTTTCTTGCCTTCATTAATAATTCAAAAGTATATGCATACATAAACGATGGCAATCAAATAAACAAAAGAAGATGAGTTAATTAAAAATATTTTTTGATGGATTAGGTTTTTGTGCTACAACTAAAGGTAAGTTTCGGTTTTGGTTTGCCTTAAACTCAGATTTTTTGATTTGTTAATTAATCATGTCTAGAGTAATTTAGATTTGGTGTAAATGTAAAATGTAAAATTCTAATTTTGAAGTGATGCGACTTAATCTAGCATTTTGAAAACTACTACAGTTCTACAAAATTTATTTAAAAATTAAAGAATATTAAACATATTCTATATTCAGAAACATTCACATGTTTTCAAAATTTACGAATTTAGCTGATTTTTGTAAAAATGAAATGGAAAAATACAGATTTTATTTTTTCCAAAAATTTAAAATAAATAAAAAATTTAAACTTAAATTTGAAAGTATTTTTAAGTTAATAACGCAAATGTTAACCCACCAAATATTGAAATATTAAATTTTAACTAGATTCCAGAACTAGAATTCAAATAAATATATCATATTTTAAATTCCAAGTATTCAATACTAAAAAATTCAGATTTTTTTAAATATTCAGATATGTCTAAAATTCTTAAAATTACAATACCACAATTTTTTGTTTATTAAAATAAATTTTTAAATTAAATTATTCAATTTTATTTCAGAGATTTCAAATTTTCGATTATACTCGATGCTAATTTTAAAATTTTAGTTCCACGATATTGTAGTCTAAATTCTTACAGATTCGACTAACCGATAATGGTACTCTAAATTTCAAATTATCAATTCAATCTTAAAATTCTAATAAATTATAAAAACCAAGTTTTTCGAATTGTTAATGATTGATCTGCGTGATTTCAAATTTTGGAGAGGTTTTAGGGCAAAATTACAAATTCATCAATCCTAGTATGTAGAGTAATTTTTAAAACTGAAGTTTAAACTTCAATTTCATAAGCTATAAAAATAAAACAAACTTTAAAAATTCCAGTTTAATATAATAAATTATAAAATTTGGAAAAGTAAAATTCTAGCCTAAAAATTTTAAAATCTTAGGCCACAAATCATCTAAAAATTTAGAAATGACAATTTTTAATAATCTAAATTTTAAAATTTGAATATATGATTTGTCTAACAACTTTACAATCAATACAGTATACGAAACTCATGTTTGAAATTTGGTATATGTATTTATACCGAAAATTTAGACGAAGATTAAAATCGGGATAATGAATAAAGTTATTTCCGCTGATTAGGTAAAATATTCTTAAAACCTTGTAAACAAACACATGTGTCTCAATGGTAGTATATTCAGTTATCGGAAGATGCGCCAGGATGGGAAAAGCATATCTTTAAAAATCACTAATCTGAGAATATCTGGAGCAAAGTTTTACAAGCACCACTACAACATGACAGGCCTTATAAAAGAATCAAATCGACCAGTGGAAAATACACCAATCTTAGGTATAGCGGACCATATAGTCTCAAAAGATAAATTTTCCTTGATACCAAGAGGAATTTAAACTTCAATCCGCCAATGTGTACATTCCAATTCAAATAAACGTCGACGAAAATACTCAAGTAAATTGATCTCCCAATATTGCAAAAGGCAATAGGGAACCGCAAAATTGCTGCCTAAAACTCTATTGACATACACCAGGCATAGCAGACGACCCAATACAAAACTTTGAGGAACTCCAGCCCTAATCGTGCATATGATAATTACAAAGGCATTTGTATATAGGTCCACGAAAACAACAACAATAAAATTTTCTCAAAAGAGTAAATTATTCCATTCCGTCGAACGACGAATACAACTAAACAATAGAGATACCCAAATCTAACAAAAGTGCACGAAATATTTTGATATAGAACTTTGATCCAGTCTATACAGAATATTATAAATACAGCTTGAAGAAGAGTTCGTAATTCTAGTTAGTTCATAAACTAAAAGGTCAAGCCCATTATTTGACAGCATAACCAAAAACCTGTCTACTTCCTACGTTCTTTTAAAGAAAAATGGTATTGAAATCAACCATAATTATCAGGATAGAGGGTGAAAAATAAATTACTTAATTAAAATCTTTTAAGGAGCACCCATTTACCCAAAAATATTTAAAAAATAGCTTAAAGGGTAATTAATAATATTTAAAACTGACAACACTGTCTGCATCTAACAAATTGACAAATAACAGTTTTTTGGCTTGACTCGTAAATTTATATGTGCTGACGTGGATGGATGTGGTGATTTATTAATCCACAAAAGTTTTTTGCTTAAAGAAGGCGCCAAATGCAAAAGACAGCACAAACAGAAAGTCTTAATTTAAAGCGGATGAAATGCAACTGTGATCATAACCTAACTAATACCTTTTCAAGTACCAATCATGGAAGTAAAACGTTCCAAGAAATCATTTAAAAATTAGTTGCGTATGATAAGATTGGGCATTTACGCGTAATTTATTAATTTCTACGTCAACGTGTAGACAACTTGTCGACATTGTCAACAATGTAGATAACGTCGATAATGTAGACAAGCTCTAGAATGGTGATTTATAGAACCAGTTCAAATCTACTGTGATCCAATTTTTGTAGAGTGAATTTGATAATACTTTAATGGGACTTTAAAAATTATATGTAGATAGATTTCATAAATGTTTCGAAATTATTAGTAATATTTGGAAACATCGAAAAGCTGGGAATGTTTCAATTAATGTATGAACAAAAAATACATGTGGATAACAATAATTCATTCAAAAAAGTTATATCGAGTATAGTAAAGTTAATTTGTGCCAATAAATTTATAAATAAGAACTCCATGGATTAGCCAAGACCTGTCAATCAAAAAACGCGTTTATTCTAGACGCCGCTGATTTGCGGTTATCGATAAATTTGCATGAAAACTCCAAACATAGTGTACTCAAGAAGATTAAATCTTTGTTCTTAGCAAATATCTCAGGATTATCAGAAGGCAATTACTCTCTGTCAAATGGGAATTTGTTAGAGCTGTTAATATTTGAGAATAATTTTAGCAATTTAAATTAAACCATCGTTATAAAACCATAATGCAAATTAATATTTAGTTAATAATTCTCATAGCTGAGCAAACAAATGTGTACCACTAGATTGCTTATAAAAATACGTTTCATTTGATATATCACACGACATAACCAAAACTCTAAATTTTGATCCATCACCATTATCTGTCACAGATCCTTATTGATGGACGAATAATTTTAATTTGGCTTATGTCATGTGATATATCAAATGAAACGTATTGTATTTTAATAAGCAACCTAGTGGTATACATTTTTAGATCAATTATGTAGATCATTCATTAAATATTAACCCTCCTGGCTTTTCAAAAATAGTATTTTGATATAAGTTATGCCTGTTATTTACTAATTTGGGGTCAATAATTTCATTGGCCCAGAAGCTTCCGGCACGATATGTGCCAATGCGAGTCAACTGTCGTAAGTAGATATTTGCATTTCGAGTCAAAATGCTTTTAATCAGAATAAAATAACCGTCAATGTACAAATTTAATTTTAGCGACTTTATTTATTCTATAATTTTACTAAGAGTACGTCACAGTTTTATTGACTTCAGGTATATAAATTACAGTTCACAATTAGTACTTTGCCTGTTCACACGAATATGCGAGTATATAATACTTATAATATAAAATAAAATTAAATAATTAAATAAAGCATAAAAGCAGTTAATGTTAGCATCGTCCCTTACATCCCGGATTTTTGCATCTAAATACGGAATGAGATGCTTGAAATTGCGGTAAATGGTCAACCCTATAATCAAAACGGACTGCTTTTTCTGTTGGATGCTCAGTAGATCGTACAGTAGGTTCTGGTTGTTCTAAGTTCGCATTTGAGCAACGTCTTTTTCATTTACAGTGGTTGGAGTGGAAGGCATCGGTCTTAATTAGACACCTTCCAGTTTTAATTTAAAATCTATCAATGATAATATGTCCCGTTTTTAATTTAATTTAAGATTACAATTTTAACGAGATAATATAAAATAACTTTTTCTAATTAATGTCCAGATGTGCTTGCAAAAGCTGGAAGGTCAGCTCTTGAACCTGGCAATCGATATTATAAAAAACAATACGAGTACTGTTCTAAAAGTAATAAATCTATATGAAGTAACTGGTCAAATTACCCCCAATTTAAAAATACTTAAAAATCCTCTTTTAACAATAACAGCGACGTTCACTCAAAACATAGTTTCTAAAAAAAGGACTCGACTATCAGATAGGACTATAGATACTTGAAAGTCTTTTGAAATATCCTTTTGTGAAGTAACCCCATTTCTACTCGTACATGCCAAAAAAACATCTGTTTCTTCAATTTCGTTAGGCTGTTTAAACCATTTTTCGAAGCGGATTATATCGCAGACCGACCGGATTTAATCGACTTCATGAATCACATAAGTTACGAAGCAATATTTGATTATTCGCACATCTGATACAGACATCCAGATAAATTTAAATTAAGGTTTAGTCAAAATTCTAGGATTTTAAAAAGGTGTTCGTTAAATTAATCTTAAAGGTTTCGAAAATTAAACAATTTTTCTCATTAGGCAAAACTAACTAAAATGCAGGCTTTAGTTTAGTGTTTCAAAATTCCTTAATAAAATTCAGCAACAACAAAATACATTTAATAAAAAATTCAATCATTTTTAACGGTATTCCTGGAAATCAAATTCTCTGAAACCAACAATTCTAATTGATTTTTCCTCCACACAGACACACACCCACTCATACATACAGAGTATATGGAAAAATACTTTTCTGGTTTGCCATTTTTGCTATTTATTTATTTATTTAAAATTATATTACCTAGGGACTGTAAAACTTAAAGCATAAAATTTTAAATATAATTGTGTGAGCAGTAAAAGTAGTTTGTATTTATACAGCAACTATACTCCTCTATATACTAACTAACTGATACTTTTCTATTTCTCGTATATATAATTTATGTTTATTTGTGTTATACAGACTAGAAAATTGAATAAATAAAATGGGAAAACATTAATAAATTTTCCATAATTTTTATTTATGCCTGTATGTCTGTATGGTATATTCTAACGTATATTATGTACTCGTAAATATGATATCGTGGTAGCCATCAGTAAATTTAACATAATTATAATCAATCTCACTCACTATTTATACAGTCAGTCTATATAAATATATATAATTTATAATAACACTATCAAAACGACTATATAAAATGATGAACATTTATGTGAAAACCCACAGGTGATATTGTTATTTTAATCAAAATCCATATTTGAATCTCAAACCAACAGCGACAACAACGTCGACATAACGATGACGGTACACTGTGAAATCCATTAATACGAGTATATATATATATGGGATGAAAAACACTCGGTAGTCGGTATATATGTATGTATACTGTAATGTCAGCACCTCATTTTCTTCTAGAACAAAACATTTATGTTTTCATCATATATTTAATAATCATCACGATCATCATTATTAAATACATCAGCGGGAAAATTAAAATTTATATAGTTCTGTGTTATGATTTGTTATCTATCAGTAACCACTTAGTAATATTACAAATTTTACTACATACGAGATATGTATGTATGTACGTGTGTACGAGAGTGGCGAGATGACATTTTAAAAAAAGATTAGAAATATTTTTATGCGTTATAATTTATTTCCATGCCTATCTACATATACATACATATACTTCGTGTGTGTCTGCGTGTTTTGAAAGGGTTAATGGAAATTTATGGTGCAACAATTTTGTTTTGGAAAGGAAACGAAAAAAACAACAACAAAATCGAGTTAGAAAAAAAATATTTATGAAAATTTATTAAATGATGAATTAATTAAAATTTTTCGGTTGTGTGATTTTTAAATTGGTTTGGTTTTTTTAATTTTATTTCGAGGTTTTATTATTATATTTTGGTTGCGTTCAGTCGATTTAATGGCAAATTAATTCATAAAATAAAAGGAATCTAGTATTATTATGCCCCTTCCGCCAAATAAATAACAATCGAAAATTATCGAATGCATAATTATATCGTACACACACAAAATTTAGAATTCAGCAGAAATTCAAGACTCAAAAAACAAGACTCTTCCAAGTCCCTCTGAATCGTATACGTGAATTCGGTTTTGAATTTTTCAAAATTTAAAATTTAATTAAGAAATTTCAAAACTGCTGAGTGGGTAAATTTTAAGAATTTTATATTTTCAAAACTGAGTTCTAATTCAGAATTATAAACATAATTTTTTTTTTGATTTTCGAAATTTCAAAATTTTTAAAATTTGGAATTTAAAATTAATTTACAAAAAAATCCAATTTGTTTTTTAACTTATGATCTGTAAATTGAGATCAAATTAACAATTTAATTCGAGACCGAATTTTTAAAATTCTAGATTTAATTTAAATAATTTTAAAAATTTTCGAAAGGGTTAACGTTTTATACAAATTAAATATCGTGCAGACTTCAAGTTCTGTTAAAAACTTCCAACTAAATATAAAAACTGTATTGTTATTCGAAGTTTTGCAGGTAAGGCAAGTATATCACCAATTTAGAGTAGTTTTGAACCTCATTCAGACTGGAAATGTTGTGAGTTGTAGTTCTTAGCTCATTAGAAAAACAAATTAAAATATTTATTGAAAGCATAATTCGTTTAGCATTCTTTCCAATGTGCATGCAACATAGCTAGATAGAATCCATCAATCATAATAAAGATGTGGAATAAGGTATTTAATTTCAGCACTAAGACATTTCTCGCTTTTTCAACAAAACTTGACAAGGGTTTGGCATGTGATATTAGTTTGTTATTTTGAAGTATTTTGGGGAATTTGAAAAGTTTTCTAATATTTAAAATGGAAATTCGAAATTTTTAATAAATTTTGAAAATTATGATAGTTTGACACCTGAGAGGAATATTTCGAAAATTTTATATGAATTATTTGTGATTTTAAAAAATTTACGGAAATTTGTCCAAAATTTTGTTTAAATTTTTTCTGTTTCGGGTGATATTTTGAAATTCCAAAATTCATCTAAATTTCGGATTAAAATCTCGAATCTCGAATATATCTATTCGCCTTCTTGCACGTAATCGTAATTCGAAATTTTCCGAACGTTGTAATTTAGAAATGTAAATTTTTTTTAACTTGTCAGGCCACGATATCAACATTGAATAAACTTAAACACTTATTTGTTTTTAAAAATGTGGATATATTTTCAAATTGAACGTTTTATAAATAAATTCAAAATAACTTCCATTAATTCTCGTTTTTATAGTTTGGATGGTTTGTTTGATCGACCTACACATTATATAGCTGTATTCCTTATGGCAGCCCGTGTTGACATAACCAATTGTTCGGTCCATTGATTCTCCACTCTTGATAGAGGGTCATATATGTTCGAAATCACGGATGAAGAATGAATAGAAATGTTACCATGGCTCTGATGTAGCTTTCAGCCCACTTTTATTATCTACAGGCCCTTAGAAAATTTAGTTAAATTTTGTAAACAAATATTGTAAAATTTATAGAGTTGCATGCAAATCTAACAATATATTTTTAATAAGCTAAATTTTTAATTTATTAATGCTTAGAAACTAGATCTAATTTTAGCAAATGCAGCACACTCACAAACAAATTAAAAAAATTGAATTTACTTATCATAATGTTTTATTTGTATTGCCCCCTTAATGAAACCTGGCTGACAAACTGTTTCTATTCTATGGAGTATTTCCTTCTACCTGCATCGTTCATATATATATAGAAACGATATAGGCACATTAGTTTAACACCAGCCTTAAAAGTGATGGAGTTCTCTATAAAATGTGTTACTATCTAATAGCTTGCCATGCGATGAAATACCCGTAATAGTTGTGTAACTCAATGGACGACACAAGCCTATTGCCAAATATGATCCATATACTATATTATTAAGAAACAACGGTTGCCTCCTAAAACAAAGATTCACTTATTATCGGTTACAAGGAATTTATTATAAATGCACTTCGACGACTAATCTCACCAGCAGTTTATCTATAATATTTTAGCTTGTTTAAAGCGGTGTTTCTTAAACTATTGGTCGCGACCTCAAAGCTTTTGCCGGCTCAAAGAGGATTCGAACTCTTAATTTTCTAATTTATAACGAATTTTACTATCTCTGCTATCTTTGTTTTGTAATCCAGAGATATGATAATCTGAGAATTTAGCTACTAAGTTCTTAGAAATTTCAATGCAAAATTTCAAAAATTGTAAAATTTCGTTTTAAAAGAAATTATAAATTGTGTAATCAAGTTTTGGTGAAAATTATGGCAATAAAATTTCAGTTTACTTTTGAAATCGAATTTCGCAATTCTGAATTCCAAATATGTACAAATCAAATTTGAATTATTGAATTTTGAGATCTTACGTATAAAATTCGGAATTTTAAGTTTCACCTCGAATTTGCGAAATTAGTCAAAATTAGCCTTTCTAATTAGAAAGGAATAAAAAAAAAGTCACATAAAAGTGAGTGAAATCACGACAAGGTGTTACTCCGTATGTGTTTAGTTTGTTGTTTTGTGTTTTGATTGTTGTGAAAATTAAATTTTCAATAAAATGGATAGTGTTGAAGAATTAATGACAGTATATGTCAATATGTTTTCAGGTGATTCTGACGACGAAAAATGTGTTCACCCAATGTGTTCTATCATCATTTTTGGTACCAGCTAAAGGAGGATCTGAATTCTTTAATTATAAGAAAACTCATTCGATTGTACTGCTAAGTATCGGTGACCACAAATATAATTTTATATCCTGCGATATTCGAGCAGCCGGTAGTCAAAGCGATGGCGGAATTTTTCGTGCTAATAATTTTTGTCAAACACTTTACAACAAAACTTTACCGTAAGAATTTGAAATTATTTTTAATTAGTTGCGTATTTAATTGTTTAAAACATTTGTTTTTGTTACGGACAATGCTTTCTCATTGACAGAAAAACTGATGGAGCCATACATCACGAACAACTACCCAAGAACAACGAGTATTTAACTATCGCCTAAGTCGTGCTAGACAAATTATTGAAAATGTTTTTGAGATATTAAGCACCAAATGGCGAATTTTTAGAACAGTTTCACAGTTGAAAGCATTATAGAGTCATCAGTATATGTCTGCACATTTGGCTTTCAATTATCATTTTAAACAAATGCTAATTAATTAGTAAATTGGTAAGATAAATTTTAATTGTATTTCACACAACAAAACATAACATCCAAAAAAAGATTTGAATTTTGACGTTTGTAGTATTCCGTTAATTTTCTTCAAAATGACGTAGCATCACTAAATTTCAAAGTGTTTTATTTTTTATTCCGAAAATTAGCGGCTAATTCGGAAAAAAACGACCAATCTCTTTTTTTTTCGGACTGGATGTCCAATTTCGGAGTGCTGAATAAAAAGAATATAAATTAGACGTCCAATTTTTCTGGCAAAATAATATTTTATCTCTATCGCACTATTGGTAAATTTTTCATGAATCGGGGAAACCATGCACTACTCTCTGCTTTACATAATAGCAATTGTATGTGAAGGTAGCCCGAAAATCATAGAAAACTTTCAAACAAAAAATTTGTGTATCCTCACTTGATACATAGAAAACCTCTCAGCACGAAAAACAACGTTAAATCCATCCCGAAAAATTAGAAAATATTAGAAATATGTTAGGTTCTATAAAAACTTTTGGATAGAATTTGATTTTAACAAAAAATTTTCAAAATAGTTATTTGTGTATGGGTAAATCAAATGAGAAGAACTTGTATTTTTTGTTGGAATTCGGTGATCTTCACTCAGCTATGGCGCCAATCATGTTGCCTCCAAGTTTGGCGACTCGTATCGGGATGCTACATTTATAGGGAAATTAATTTCACTGGCCACATACTTGTATCAGGTGCGTTTATACTAAATTTGACGACGGAATTAATTTTTACTAGCCACAAAATTATATCAGGTTGAACTAAAGATTTATCGATTTTTGATTGGTAGTATATTTTAATTAATTTTTTTTTAATTTAATAATAATGGCGCCAAACCATGAAACCGCCCCAATGTTGACGACTGGTACGTGATAGCTACATTTATAGTTAACCGATTTTAATTACATAGGTCCATACTTATATCAGGTGGAACTATACATCTATTCATAAATCCATGGATTCGGGGTTTCAGTAATTAACCCTTAGGGTCAATCTCTGTAATCAGCGATCCCAATCAAAATTTTATAAACTTTTAGTTCCGCTTGGTATATGTAGGTATGAGGCCAATTGCGATGGATTTCCTATAGAAAGTCGCCAACCTTGGTGGCAATATCGGAGCTACCGGATCTATAGCCGAGAGAAGATTATCGAATTTCAACAAAAAATTACAAATAATTCCTAACTAAAAATTCATAAATTTAAATTTTACCTGCGATATGGTATGGTATGGGGCTATCTAAATTAAATTCTCAATAGAAATAGCAATCATATTCACCAACCTTGCGAGCAATCTCTAGGATCGATGCTTTAGTCTGGAAAAACCCATAATATACCAGCCCATAAATTATAGTACTTTTTTTTCGTGTTGCTACGAGAACAGAACGACCGATTTAGAGAAGTTTTATCCCAAACAATTGCTCGACATTGGTAATTCGCTGGAATTGCCCGGATTACCACCTCTGCAATTAAAAATAGGTTCGGTAATCATTATGTTGCGGAACATGAACCAGCCACGTCTTTGTAATGGCACCCAGCTTTCGGTGAAGAAATTAATGAACAACGTTATCGAAGCTACAATTTGTAATAAATAAATTCGGTTATCGGTAACATGTATAGATTTGATTTCTTTCAGTTATTTTCAATATTAGAAACAAGATTCACATATTCGGGATTATTGAAATCCCTTACGGTATTTCAAAATTATATCCCTGAAATTTAAGACTCCATCGAGCTAATCTCCCCGACAAATCTTTTTAGGGCATTAGCCAGGTTAGGCTATACGTTAGGCGTGATCAGTTACCACCGTAAATGGTAATCGCTTTATGAATGCTCGAAACTTCTTCATAGTTAAGACTACGCAGCGAGACAATTCAGTAATTGCGCTGTGCCAAATTTGATTTTTGTGACTTAAAAGTGATAGGGTTGTCATGTCCCGCTTCTGATTTTTGAAATAAAACTGCTCCTATTCCGGTTGAGCTGGCATCGCATTGGATGTAGAAGCGTTTCTTGAAATCAGCATTAGTCAGTACAAGAGCTATAATAAATAAGAGCTATAATATATAGTTAAATGCGTTCTGGGCTTCTTCGGACCAATCAAATTTTCGACCATTCTTCAATAGGTTAGTTAGGGGTGCAGAAAGTGTGGAGTATCCATCAACACTTTTTTTAAACGGCTTTTTCGAAATGGTTTTTCAGGCTAACTTATCAACGACTAACAGTAGAACTTTTTGAGCTTAACGTATAATTTGCAGATTTATCAGTGATGTGAACTGAAGAGTTGGTTTTTCGAAACTATACATTAGATTATCACCCATCGAGTAATGTGATAGCAAACATTCGTAAAATATGCGCCTTACTGCTATTTGCCGATAGTCTGCTTAATATGTATATAGTAGTATTTTCTCAAATTAAATTCACTTTACAAATATTTCTCTAGAGTGAGTTTGCTTCCAAATCCTTATGGTATAGATAACAAGTAATATGTATAAATAACAGATCAAATAATTTTAATTAGATTCCATATAGAAAAACAATTCTTCAAAAATTGTAAGCTTACCATATGGCGCACACTTCGAAAACCACTTCTTACAGCTTGTGGTTAATTCCTTTGAAAATATTATTCTTAACAATTCTCATAAAAGCGAACGTGGTTTATGTATTTTTAGAATATTTAATTTTCAATAATTAATTTACAAAATCAAAATCAAAAAATAAAACTTTTAGTGAAAATGTTTATTGTGTAAGCGAAATGTATAATTTAAAACATGTAAAATTATGGGGAATCATGAACCAACTGTCATTGCAAAATTCAAGCACGTATTGAAAATTCGCAAAAAACCCAATTTTGCAAAACATGTGACCATCCTCCACCCCTCCACCATACACATAGACCGACGCGAAATACAATTAAATATATATTTATGGATATTTGTATCGAAACATCTGTCTCCGATATGTGACTTTAAATAAAATAGAATTTGATCCCTAATCCCTATACATTGCAAATAAAATAAAAAAAAATTTAATTAAACAAAACTACATATGTACATATATACTAAAAAAAAATACTATAATTAAAATAAATAACATTATTTTTATTTATTAGTGGGCTTCTTTAATTTCGAGTGTTTTTATTTTATTTGTATTAAGAAGAAGAAAGCTTTTCTGTTTGTTTTTTTTTTTTTAATTTTAGTCCACAACAAAATTTAATGAAAAAAGGGAGCTATAGAGTTTCATATTACATCCAGTTTCATTCAGACATATACATATATGGGTTTGAAGAATGTTGATGACATCAAAGTACATAATATATGTATGTATATTTATAATTAATTAGCTGCGAAATAGCGGGAATCGCTTTTTGGTTCTCATGAATTTTAAAGTTTCTAATTTCAATGGCTCTATACGAAGAGAAACCCTTTAATTTATTTTCCAGGCAAATTTGATTAATATTTACTGTGAGAATTGGAAAATCCTAATATTTAAAACATTAAGCGAGGGTCATACAATAACTGTCATACAGACAACTGTGTTTTATGTGTTATCTCCTATTTGACTTTTAAAATGACTTTAACACAATAAATACAAAATCATTAATCCCATCTGTTCAATTTTATAATTTAATCGTTGGTGTCATTTTTCTCGATACACCACCACCATATACCCAAATTCACCTATAATATCTAGAGTAAAAATATCAAAATGTCATCTGTGATAATGTTATCAAAACATTAAACAATTATGGTTATGTATATAATGTCCAATCATAATATTATCGTTATATGTATATTTTCGAATGACGACGAGATGAGAGATACAACAAAAAATTTGTCTAAAAAAAAAATTCAAATACGACTCGATATCGAACGACATAAATTTAATAGACTCGTATCACCCCCACACATAATATTACCACAAAGTCGGGAAAATATGGTCTACTTCCATGTTTCGTTTATATAGATTGATTGATTCACATCTGCTGTTTCTCTACATATTATACATACATATATGTATGTACATACGTATGATTGTGTCTATCGGATCGGACGGTATGTTATGTGCTGTTCAAAATATTTCCCGATTCGTTTTTATTTTACTGCTGCTATATATGAACAGAATATTTTAATGGATGATTTGGTTTTCATTATTATTATTATGATTATTTTAATATATCAATTTTCCCTATTTTCCCTATTTACCTACCACCATTGGTATAACAATTTTCCTTCTCTACCTATATACATATATGTTTGTATTATAGTATGCATATCCTCGTGTAGGATAATCAATCAAATTAATATTCACCAACTAGATATAGGTAGGTATACCAAAAAAAACAAAAAAAATGAAAATAACAATTCGAAAAAATGGTTTTCCATGTGGATTAGAATCTTGTACATATACACATACATACGTATATGAATTATAATATACTTAATTGGCAGATATGACACCCGAAAATTTGTTACAATTTTTCTTCTTCTGATATACTCGTATATGTTTTCCCTAACAGTTTTGTTCGGTGTTTTTGTTTATGGTTTTAATGATGGATTGCAGTTGAGGTGATTGGTCATCAGTTTTTTGCTTCCTCTATTTAATTTATGGGGTGTTATTTGTTCTACGTGATAGATATTCTTGTTGTTGTACTGTTTTCAATATTAAAACAGATC
Source organism: Tipula unca (assembly GCA_951394425.1). Taxonomy (NCBI): domain Eukaryota; kingdom Metazoa; phylum Arthropoda; class Insecta; order Diptera; family Tipulidae; genus Tipula; species Tipula unca. Next base: position 215,868,984 of record OX596381.1, read on the forward strand.
AAATTATGGTTTAGGGGTTTTTATGGTATATTGTTGTTATTGTCCGTCGTCCGTCAATTTGTTTAATAGGTCAAATAGATAAATTGATATATTCTGTGATGTGAATATTATTCAGATACAAGTTATAATTGACTAGTGAGTTATAACTATATGAACAATAGAAAGTGTAATTATTCGCGGTTAGTGCTATCCAAGCGAATTAGTTATAATCCCTAAGCAGTTAAAATAAATACGAGCTAAATAGTGGTAGTGAAGTCTTCCATATACGTTCGTAAACATACAAGAACAAATTAACAGGAGTGACCCGGACGAGGGCTGTGACCGTGGCGGATAAGTGCGATCATTGGATTATCTATATATTTTATTAAATAAACTCAATTTGAAAACGTAAGCGTTATGGCCTCAGCAAAATTTAGAGGATAAAGATTTCCCCACATTGTCCGAAATGTGGAGAATCGTACGGATCAATTAGAGACTTTGAAGTCGAACTCAACTAAGAAATCGTCTCCAAATGTATATTAAATATAATTCGTTCGCTACAACTATCAGCAGCAATGTGGCAATATTATCATGTCCTTTGTACAAAAACAACGATCAAAAGCTTTTTCAATGTGAAATTTTTAAATCTATGGCTGTAGCTGAACGTAAAAGTGGAAGAAGAGCCATTAGTAACTCAGAACAGGAAACCACAATCTTCAAGCCAAAGGCGTCTACCTCAACTATATACCAGGTCACGACGACGTCCCAAGTCGCGTTACCACTGCGATGGGTAATGTGCTTCGTTCAACTAAGTGAATGGAAGTTTTGCCTGGAATCAAAATTTACTGTCGCACAACTTGAAGCAAGATGTTGCAATTAAACAATCATTTGGTTGCGGAAAATACATCATTGGGCTGGATTGTACCACGAAGATTCATTGTTTAGCCGAGAATTCCGACAGCATGTTTCAACATATAATGATGGACATTGATGCATCTTTATACGACCCTTTTGAAAAGTTGTATCAGTGCCAGTACAGCCACTGTGGTCTGATGATGAACAAATGTGCGAGAAATTATTTATAGAAATAACCAAAAGAATCCTACAAAGAAAATTTATCGTGAAGTTACCATTTTCTGTGTCAACAACTGAAATTGGTTCAAGGTACAAATTATCTCAGCAGCAGTATTCTCTAACATAATGGCGTTCTAAAATATCCAGCTCGACGAATAAATTGCGCGTCGTATTTGATGATTCAGGCAAGCCAAATACTGGAAAATCGCTGAATAACACCATGCGGATGGGCCCGGTCATAATACAATCATCGCTAATGGATATAATTTTGTACATTTTTATTTATTGACTGGCGACGTCGAAAAAAAAGTGTCGTCAGGTGCTAGTTAATCCGGAGTGTAATAATTGTTTGGCGAAGTAGCAAAGATCGGCCAATTCGATATTATCGATTAAAGACCTTGACATACAGCATAGCATCAGCAGATTTTCTGTCCGTAAGATGTCTAAAAGTATTAGCTATATTGAAACAACAACAATATTTCTAAAATATCAGCAATCAGCTAAATTTAATATGAGAAAGTGGACGGTGTGCAGCAGGATTTTTGACCCACTCGGCTGGCTAGCCGATATACCCTCGTGAGAGTAAACATTTTGTTTCTAAGCACGTTACTGCAATCGATTAATTAGGATGATGAATTACCACCGCCTAACACGAAACCAAATTCCACGATGGCTTGACTCATATAAACTCGTCGAGCTGCATGGGTTCTGCGATGCGAGTCAATAGGCATACGTTGTGGCTGTGTTTTGTCACACCAGCAGCAAGGGTGCAGTCATTACACACCTAAATAAAAAATAAACTCAGCAATTGTAATAATGTCAAAATATATTTTTAAAGTAGGCAGAAAAGTTAAAAGAGTCAGTTGTGCTTTTTGCACTGCATCTTGCGTTGCAATCAATGACATTGACCTAGAATATATGAGGCAAACGGAAATGGCGTGGAAGTTTTAGAGTTGTTTAGTCACGTCCAAACTCGATTACGATAATGTTATCAATGCATCTACTAACGAACCAGCAATTGTGTGATGAAAATGATCAATGATAAAAACATCGAATAATAATGCGATTGATATACATGGCATTTCAAAAGTTAGGGGGAGGATACTAACCAGCAAGTGTGACACATATTGTGCAACGGTTTTAACATGCAAATTAATCTTGGAAACAGCCTGGGTCCATCCATGTTAAATTTATCAGGAAGGGAACCACAACCGGTACATGTTATATTTACATTAGCGAGAGTCAAAATCGGTGTCTGCTGCGTGCTATTATTAAAAGTTCTAGAAATTATAAGTATGTTTGGGCAAAAATTGGAATAATTTATATGAGAAAAGTTAAGGCCGGTGGACTATTGAAAATAACCTGTAAGTCTGACCTTGAATACAATAATTTTTACATTAAATTTTATAATTAGAAATTTAGATTTTAGAACAGGACATACATATATGGGAATTGTAATCACAACTGTCGTTCCGGTGGGGTTGCTGTTTATATTGCTGACATTTTGGATGTTAAAGTTACCACCAGTTGAATATACTCAATTTTTGGTTTCAATGAAATCCAAAACATTTAAACCTTAGGTGATCTTAATATTGATATTCTACATAACTCTGCGATTATGTGCTTTTTTCATCTTACTGGCAATAAATTTGAAATTTAATAAAAAAAATTTCCTAAATTATGAATTAATTTTCATTTACTAAACAATTTACTACGTAACCATGGAACTCTGTGTTAGGTGTCTCCAATATCTTAGACTTTGAAATCATTGATGATTTTTTTAGAATCGTAGATTAATCTCAATGTAAATTCCCAATAAATTCGCCTACAAAATTGAGAAAGCTTAAACCGTGGTTAAACATATTTCTTCTTTCAAAAATAAACACAAGAAGCTGACTACGTAAAAATGGTTGAAATATGTATCGAAATCGTGGTAGAAACAACGACCATACCATGTTGCAAAGGTGTCTGATGAAAGAAATTCTTAATCAGGACGCCTCTCGTAATGAAATTACATCAATATTGAATTAATCTAACAATACTTTAACTTCACTTTCACTTCTCCCGTATTCATTTCAAAAAACTTTGAAAAAGCTTTTAAAACATGCATAGTTGACTTTTGATAGTGAAGATGCTTTAATTACCCAGAAAATACGTTTTCGGTATTGGGACGTAGTGGAAAGACATTGGAAGGACGTAGTTCAAAGGTAAATGTGTAGCTTTTGTCGATGACATGGCGATTGCATATGATTATATCCAACCTCGGCATTCTAGGCAAATGGCATCCCTAAAAAACGAACAGGGCCGGTCTATATCAGAAAAATGTGCCAATCAAGGGAGCACTGTCCAGTTTAAGTAAGTAAAGTTTCAAATTGTAGTATTCGTTCCATCTTAGAATTTCTTTTTGGAAACAGGACACTATAACCCTTTGGCGAATAGACATTCTGCTTCTTGTACTGCGTATATGCATTGACTTTGTCTGACCTTAAAATATTAAAAATTCTGCATGAGAAATTATTGTACATTATACAATAATTTCCGATGACAAACAAAATTTAATTTTCCAAATCCTTTTAAAAATTCCCCCCTTAAAAAATACTCGACCCACCCCCAATAGTACACATAATATGTACACATTTATATGAATCATTCATATTCGAAAAGACCCTTTCAAAATTGTATCGAATTTTGGTAAAAAGGATATTGAATTTGAAATACAATCGATAAATCAAAATAATATTATTTTTTCCGTATTTTTGTTGTTCCCTCGCGATGCAGTGCACGACTATATTTTGTACACATGTTAACCCCTCCATCAAAAAACAAAACAAGTCACGCGGGGCCAATAAACTCATTCAATATCTCAAATCACAGATCACACCTTTTAACTTGCGCGTATATATAGACGTACGTAAGATCAAATATTTGATTAACTTGGTGACGGCTGCAGTATACGCGTATATAGTTATTGTGGTATCTATATATAGGATATAAAAACCCATCCCCGTTGCTGCTTAATCATCAATCAAACTAGGGAATATATGTATATTATATACACATATAGTTGTATGTATGTGTGTACTATACACAAAATAAAATCTTAATCAAATATTTATATTAGAAAAGGAAATAGGAAAATATTTCTTATTAACGAAATTTTCACCTACGCGTATAATAGAGATAATGGTATTTACCTTATTCCTCTCCCCAGTCTTCCCGCACATATACCCATTCGAATTTTTTTCCGTACAGTTAAACATCAATAGTACAAAATTCAATTATATATCATTTCGTTACCATATTAGCATAATAATACCGTACACACTTACGTACACAGAGAAGATGTGCTCAAGGTAATCCCTATGTATAAATTCTATATCGAGTGAGTAAAGAAAACGTACTTAAGAAGATTTAACAAGAAAGTATACATATACGAGTACATATATGTATGTATAATAAATAATAAAGGATTAACTATGAAATGTTATGTATACACACTGTACATACATCCAGAGGGTGTAACAAATTTAAATAACATGATTTCATATCTGTACTGACCGCATATTCATTGTACAACATATAAACATATGATTAACGCCCCTAATTTCCAAATTATTTCCGTTCCATCATATATGTACATATTTATATGTGTACACATAAAACATCTCAATTAGCACAGTGAGAAACATAACAAAAAACGAGTTAAGTAGTGTTCCAACATCTTAACATCTGTTAACATTTATCAATATCAGGAAGTTAAGATTTATTATCTCGTTTGTTGATCTCTTCTAAAATGTTTAATGCACGGCTAAATGAAATGAATACACGATCTACCTATATATTCCTTAAAGGAATAAATATTATAAAAGTTCAACATACGATGATCTTACAATCACGATCCAGGTGATCCCAAGTTCATAAATAAGAAAATTAAAAAAAAAAAATGTAAATTCTAAAGATTTAATATGGAACATGTGCAGTATATGTGTCTGTTTGTACGTCGGTATGACCGTACGATAGTCCAGATTACGTTTTATTACATTAATCCTTTTTGACAAAAACATACATTTTTTTTGGCCTTTTTTGCTTTAAAACACAAAAAAAACAACAATTAGATTTTTATTTAATATGAAACCACCTGGTTTGAAATGGTTTAGTGGTTTTCTTCGTATTCTTTGTGTTGTTTGTTTTTTATTTTTTGTTTACGATAAATGTGCGAGACACGCGACTGCATTCTATACAACAAAAAAAAAAAAAAAACAAACCAAACACCAGGTGAGTTTTGGATCAAACTTTTTTTTATTTATTTGAACAGGATGTTTCTTAAGAGATATCTATTATACTTAGCAGCAAAGTTAAAAAGGGTTTATGTTTGTGTACGCTTGGTTTTGGATTATTTATGATTTTGATGGTTTATTTGGTTTAAGCGATAATAATCTCTTTTGTGTATACAGAAGGTGACAACTGGAACAATATGGATTAAAAAGTATGATAATTGATTATATAAATAGACGAGGTGTGGTTTGAGTATCAGTCCAAAAAAAAAATAAAGGTCTTGACATTAATGCGGACACAAAACTACGTAATATATGTACAATTATGTATAGTGTTATCTTGATTTGTTGGAGCGGAATTTGTTCCGGTTTGAAGATTTTTATTATGTTAATCCTATTACATATTATTTGTATACAGTCAGTATGTAGTAGATTTTATTTGTATAACGGTTGTTCAAGACTAGCTTTATACGAGTTTATGACCTCTTACAATTTAATGTTTATAAAGGTGGTTACATTATGTACAACAGGGGAAATATATTGTAGGCGATTTTTCCTTCATATTGATGAAATTAGAACTTTATGTTGTCTAACCTTCATCAAGGTGAGAAAAAATAAAACGTACAATTTGGGCAACTAAAACGTCTTTTGTAACGTTACTAAAAATATGGTTGGGTCAAAAATCACGCCACAATGGTTTAAAGCTTACCACCCGAATAATGAAGCCAATTGCAAGGGATTTTTCAAATGTTTAATTATAGATTCAGTCGAGTACGTAGAATTGTTGAAAATGGCTTCGGAATTTTAGCAAACAGCTTTGTACAATATTTTTGTTTTTAACGCAAGTAAAATTTAATTGCTGCAGTATTTAGATTTTAGGTTCTTCGGGAGATCAATTTGACGTACGTAAAGAACAAGAAATAACATTGGCATTTTATGCTCTCCATAAAGATCGATCAAGAAAATATAACCCACAGGCGAAATCTAAAATGGTAATTGGAATTCAAAAGTTCGAACAACTAATCTTGAGCCCATAAATGTTAAACTAAAGATGTTTGTATTTACGAATTTCTTCAACTCTTAGTATATGCGATGTCCTTCTAAGAACATCGTTTTCTTTCTTCTCTTCGGACCACTTTCTCTGCTTACTTTATGTGCGAGCTTTCGAATTAGTTGAAGTGGAAGACAAGTTATCTTCAAGTGTATCGCGCGCTAGCATTCGTTACTGTACGTGCATTTTTGATATTGCGTTGTACTTTAAATGGTGTTTATTCTTCACGTTTTTTTCCAAAATTGTTGAGGGTATTTTTCACACAGCATTGGGCTACTAATCAGTTGGGTTTACCAAAAATTGTAGCAATAGTTGAGCGGCAGTTAATCTTTTAGAAACTGTTTACCAATCCCTTGACAATAAATGTGGCATTTAATGCCTATTTCTTGGTTTTACGAAAGCTATTTTAATCGATAAACTAAAGAGTTTTGTAATTTTTAACTTTTTAACTAGTTTCTAAAGTTATTAGAAAGTTACTTAACCAATAGAAAGCAAGCAATCTGCATTGGTCAACATGAATCGGCATATGTAAATACTTCCTTTGGTGTTCCTCAAGGATCCATTCAGAGCCCGCAACTTTATTCTTAATTTATATGTAAATGACATCTTTAGTCTAAACGTTATATTTTTTTGTCATTCTTCGTAAACAGACGTTCCACTTCATATTGATTTACAGATTTAGTGATCTTTAACAGAGAATCTTCTCGTGCATATTTATAAAGTACTTTCATTAGCAATAGAAAACTTTGTGGTTATATATATACTTTTCTTGTTTAGTAAAATTAAAAATTTGTCGGATCAAAGCTATATGGTTTTGAGATAAACATACCACAAGCTTACTTCAAGGAGCACAACAAACCACCCGGGATTACATTTTTGGCGAGGTGGGGTGGCTTAAACACACAGGCAAGAAAGAGAGATCCAACCGGAAATGGCATTACTTAAACTATTAAACTAACCGTAATCCAATCCTCATTATTATTTAGAATCAATAAAACTTACAATTAATTCAACTTTACCTCAAAAATGTATGAAAGTTGAATTAAATAAGTTGTCCAAGAACGAACTAATTTAAATTCCGCAATATGATAAATACCGATGATAATTAGTTCACAAAATTCATATATAGACTGAGAAATAAATAAAACAAATAGGAAAGGCCAATGATTTTAAAAAAATTTTGCTCAAAGAAAGCTGATAATTAAGGCACATTGCGCCGTAACGATTTCCATAGCTCGAAAATACGGAAACGTTTGATTCGGCAAAAGTATGATTCCGACATACCAGTCGAAAAGTTAATGGCATAAGATATTCTCAGGCCACGAAAATTTTTGAAGCATATTCCCACGGAACGATTTTCAAAAAAAACATCGTGAAGTAAGCGGTAACGTAAAGGTACGTTTAGATATTCTCAGGCCCGGGCCTATATTTAGACACATTACCACGGTACGATTTAAAAAAAATCGTATAATAAGCGGTTGATATTCCATTCTCACAAATTGTTAATTTCGACATACCAGACGAAAATTTAAAAATAAAATACAAAAGTTACGATAAGATATTCTCAGGCCCGGGGCTTGAGAATATCTTAACGTAACTTATCGCGAATTAAGCTGTTGATATTCACATCTCATAAATTAATATTTTCGACGTGTTGTGTTGCTATTAAAAACACATCATTTTTAGATTTTAATCATTGATTTATCATTTCGTATATGAACGTAAAGGAAACCCGTTTATATACATTTTTTTATTTGTAATTATTATAAACAGTTTTAAAGGCCATTACTGGCCCCTTACTGAGTCAACAATTTGGCCCCAGCGGTTTCGATCCCGAGCATGGTCTTCATACTGTCTAAGACAAACTGAAAAGGCCATGTCGTTCTCTACACCGTGGAGCCATCGTCGCCTGCAACGACCTCTGCACCTACCGTATGGTGGCTCTCCTTTCAAAAAATCGCTGCACAGTTCATTCCGGATCAGCACGCAGAACATGCCCGTATTTGTAATAATTTAATATTTTATTTCAAGGAATTGTAATAAATTCCTGGCCTGGGATAACTTCACTCAACAGTGCATGAGATATAAAATTGTTACCTGCTTCAATATTTTCAATTCGTGAGATAAAGTCCGGAGATAACTTGATATGCATTTCTAATTTTACCAAATTCTGAAGTTTTTTAGTTAATTTTCAATGTTAAATTTGTTAAATGTTCTCTTGATTCAAACTATAATCGAATTTTATTTAGTTTGAAATCCCGCACTAACGAAAGCTACAACGTTCTATAAGAACTGTGAAATTTATGACACATATAAAATATGTTAAAGTGTAATACAACACAAAAACCGTATAACAGCGCAAACAATATTTATTTAAAAAGTAAAATAGATATTAATATTTGACGGCCAATGAAAGGCAATCGATAGAGAAGTCTTAGTTAATCTGATTATGTCATCAGATTTGTCTATATATACTAGATTATTCGTAGTGGTCATTATGGTAGCTGAGGATCGCGGTAAAATAATCACCACTATGTTCCTAAATTAATAAAATTACAGAGGTATCAATTCTGTAAACTTCGCTGAATTTCCAAAATTTAACTTAATTTGTCGTAATTAAAGTTACGTAAAAGAAATTTTTAAATCATATAGTTGCTGGACTGTTAATTATTAGTTATCATAACCTAAAATTCATGAGTTTCAAGAAGGTTTTAAGGAATTGTTTTCCTGCGGATTCTAAATAAATGTAGCACCTAAATACTATGCTGCGGGTGATTAATATTCAAATCAGTTTACCACGTCAAACCCTTTTCATTCCGAAACAACATATAATATTTTAAATCCGAATTTCCCGCCTAGATCTAATTATCCCTAACCATTGGTCAAAAAAAAAATAAATAAATAAATGATTTATTAGACAAATATAAAATATTTAATCATCCATCCTATACCCCCACCAATCACTCAATATTTATTCCGATATGTATTTACTACACATTTTTAATTTTTTAATTAATTAAATTTTTTGTTTTTTTTTTTTGATCATGACTTTCTAATAAAAATGTGTTTATCATCATTATTTAATTAATTATCCACTGTATATAAAATAAATTTGATATACCCGAAAAAATAAAAATAAAAAAATGTTTCATTTTAAATAATTAAATTAAAATAAATTTTGTTTTCATTTTTTATCTAAATACATGTACATGTATTCATTTTCAATTAATTTTTTTTTTATACTCGGTATGTACATTATTTTTAATTAAACGTTTTTAATTATTAAAATTTGTTTTTTTTTTTTTTTGTATAATTATTTAGTTTCTCATTGATGTAACAAACTACATAGTATATACATACTAGCTAGATACTAAAAATAATAAATTATAATAATAAGTATTTAATTTTGTTTTTATTTAATTGAAATTTTATTGGAATAACTATACAATGTTGTTTTATTTTTAAATTAATTATTTAACAAAAAATAATATAAATTCAATTCAATTAAAACGAATTGTTGATTCAAATCGAACATAGCTACATATACGTACATATGTATATATGTAGGTATATTTTGTAATTAAATTTGATGACACTCTGCCGGGGTTTATTTTAATTACAGGAATTTTATTTATATATACAAATCAATTTATACAAAATTACAGCAAATTAATCTAAATACCTTTCCATTCGAATCAATTACATTATTAAACAACAACAACAACAAAATCATAATAAAAAAAAAAACCAAAGAAAATACGGAAAACTCTAATCATTACTCATAAATACACTTTGGAGTGTAATAACGGAAAAATTAATTTAATTTAATGTTATTTTACGAACCCATTTCACGAACCGCACACACAAACGAATGTATCGTATATATGTACATTGCGTTACTCTATCCCATTATTATGTTAAATTAATTTTTGTTTTGGGAAATAAACCCCAAAAAACTAGTTAAATCACATAAAAGTTTCGTAAAAGCTTTTTATTTATGTTTGTATGTATTCGACAAGAACAGAAAATCATTCCTCATTTTTATTTATTTAAATTTTTTATTTTTTATTTTTAAATTTAAATTTAAAGCTCAGGATATCAATGTTTTTATGTTTTTTATTGTTTGATAAAAAATAACAATAAAACAAAAATGAATATATTTTATGAGCTTTTGTTTAAAAAAAAAATCAAAAGCCGAAAAAGCTCGATTTTTTATGTTTGGTTTTAAAAAAAAAAGTTTATTTTATAGCCCAGTCTTACAAGTGGAAATAATATATGACTCTAAAACTGAATATTTGTTAGAAACATACATGTAGAAATCTCAGAGTTCGAGATCCTGACTTTATGCGGGCATATTGTGTGTGAAAATTGAAATTATTTTCTTTTTCTGATATATAAGTATGTACATATATCCAACCATAAAAATGTTTTTTTGACGTATGTACACGTTTACACAGCTCAAGAATTTTTCAATTTTTGTTAAATTTCGTGAAAAACAAGGAAAATAGTTTAGATTACCTCATAATCGTTTACCGCATAAAAACTTCGTCCACCTGTATACTTGCGATACAGGATATAGTGGAAACGGTAACATTAAAAAATCAATTATGTTAATAACCATAATTTTATACTGTGGTAAAAAAATGACAAAAAAAAAATAACAAAAATACAAAAATTCCAAACGTGAATTGAATTTACAAAAAAACGATTGAACATCAACCTTTATACATATATGTATACGTATGTACGAGTATGTACTGTGCAATCGAAAAAAGAATATTAAATTATTAAAATTATATTTTTTTTATTTTATATATAAAATTTATGTGGAAAATTGTATAAATAGAAAATTGCATTCGAATGTAATAATAATAATAATCATAATACAAATGAAAATTTATTAATAGGAAAAGCGGAGAATGCAATTTTTATAGAATATTTTGTTCTGGTATGTACTGTGACTTACATAAATGGCAATTATATCGAACAATACAGAACAAAACTATAATTGTTTGATTGAGCAGGAAAATTTATATTGGCTTAAAAAAATTTATATATTTTATTGTACTTGACTGTCAATTTTTTTTTTTTTTTTCTTGTTTTGATTTTTAAGTTTAGAAAATTGCACAAAACCAAACATAAGTGCATAATAAATTGTTTAAATTATTAACTAAATATGATTATGGTTTAATAGAATTTTCCAATTGATTTAATTTGGAACGGCAGGAATTATTAAAGCGTATATGAGTTGAAATTTGATGAAAATCGACTGGGAAACTTAATTCGTTACTTAATATTAGAAAATTCGTAATCAAATTTCAAAAAAAATTAAGTGAGAATTTAATTTGATTAGATTTCATGTGAAAGGTAAATCTTATTGAAAGGAATTTGAGTTCAGTGGCTAATTCGAATCGTATTGTTGGTTTTTGTTTTTACAGAGAATGAGTAGCCTTTGACTTTTGTGTCGTGAAGTCGTGGTTTAGAAATTTTGTTTTATAAAATTTCTGTTTCTAATTTTAATTTGTGGTTTGGAGTAAATGACCACCGAATAAGTACAAATACACCATGCCTTGATCATACATCTTGCGACGGTTCAACTTAATAATCCGTCATAGAGATGAGAATCGTTTTGTCCGACGGTATACCGATCTACCGGAAATCACCCACCTTTCGTAATTTGAGTAATATTAATTATTATATTGATTGTTGTTAGTAAAAAGTGCAATACAGTTCCAAAATGTTTTCGGTTAATTTGGAATTGTGTTTTGTTGTTGTGTAGTAAATTAGTGAATCAGTCCCAATACGGCCATATCAATATTTTGCTCCATTTCTATACATTTATTTGTTATTTAAAATGACCGCTAGAACTAATAAATTAAAAAATCTAAAATAAGACATGTTATCTCAAAACGCACAATAATAAACAGTTTGATAAATGCCAATCTCAAATTGATATTAAAAATTTAGCAAATCTAACATAATGGAGTAAAATTGAGCGAAAGCATCAGCGTCTAACTTCAACTCAATACTATGGTAAATTCTCCCGATGTTATGTACGCTGCTTTAGCCTGTTTGTTAATGCTGTCAAGTTTACATTTGATATTAATACTCTGATGGTTTAATTTATATTGCTTAAGAATACAATTTTTTCGTTGGATTAATTTCCATAAATCAAAATTAATGCAAGGGCATGTGCGCTAACGCTTTTAACTGTAGTACATTTCGTAACAATCTCATTATATTTTTTAGTAATAATTTGAATAATTGAATCACGATGCACATAATTACCGGTGTGAAGATTTTCACAAATAATGAAAGTGTAACTACACAAATTAACAAATAACAAATGTGTTGTTACACAATTTAACAAAAGGTGTAGGTAGCTATACCCAAAAAATGTAACATAGTAAATTGTATTTAATATACGATTATGCTAAAAAACTAAAAATAAAATTATTTTTATATGAAAATGTCTGTGAAAATCTTAATACGATATTATTTTTGATTTTAATTAAATGCTAGCTTGAAATAATCACTAATGACAAACATGAAAATATGTTAAGCAGTGTACCTATTACTATCAACTTTTAAAGATTTGTCAAATTTTAGTTCACATTAGGCCGACCCTCAGGGGGTAAGAAGCACTCTTCACTATGAAAGTGTAGAAGGATATTAAATGCCCATTAACAGGTAATCCTTAAGATGTCTAGACGACTCTGAGTGTGACATCTTATTGTGTGTACTTTGAAGATTAACTATGAAAGTATAGGAAGATACAAAGACGAATAACTATGAAAGTATAGGAAGATATGTAATGGCCATTGACAGGTAATCCTAGAAATGTCTAGATGATACTGAGTGCTCCGTCTTATTGTGAGTAGTTTGAAGATTATTTATGGTTGAGTTCATATTAGGACTTCCCTCAGACGGTAAGTTATCGATTTTATAAGAAACACCCTTTACTATGAAAATGTAGGAGGATATTTAATGGCCATGACCAAATAATCTTAGAGATATCTAGATGAATCTGAGTATACGATCTTATTGTGTGTAACTTTAAGAATATTTATACTTGAGATTAGCGCGATCTTCAGAGGGTAAGTTACCGATTTTATAAGAAACACGCTTTACTTTGAAAATTTAGGAGAATATTATGTGGTCATTTCCAATGCAAGGAAACACGCTGTAGTTATCCCTGTACCAAAGTAAATTAAAGAGAATACTAATACAGCAAATTGTGCACCGATAAGAATACTGTGTTACATTTCGAAAAATGTTGAGCGAGTAATTTTAGCTTTAGGTACAAAACCATCTTACAAATGATATTCCATTCTGCTTAAAGAGTCTTATTAGACGTGACAAAAGCTTTTTATAATATACATATATGACCTGATGGTCTAATTTATTTAAATAAACATATCGTTGGTGTTTAATTTTGTGGGGTGTAATAGGTAAGTTGTAAGATTTTTAGCAAAGCTTTTAAAAATAATTTTTAAACTAACACTAAAAAAATTAATGTAATTGTAATGTAAGAATAATTTTGGAAATAGTTAAAATATTTTTTTCCCTTGAGCCCAAAACTACTAAAGACAACTTTCAGTCTCATCACTAAAAATTGTATTCTTGTAATAATGCATAAAACAAATATATAATCATATTACTACTAAAACATTCGGTCAATCGTCAATGATGTTCGGAGTGTACCACAAATCCATTTTATATTGTGATCTCATCGAGAGGCGATAAATTTTTATCGGAAACATATACACAATACAACCACAGCCACACATATTTCAAAATAAAATATCTCTAATAATGATAAATCTTTTATTATCCTTCTGCAAACAAAAAATTCACATAATTCGATATTCACTACTCGTCGTCATTGTCGTCTCTCCGGTATCTATTTAGGACAACACACCAAACACAAAACAAATATATAAAATGTAATTTATCTAATTTACATATCTTAACAAATAAATCGTTCATATGTATATATACGTATATATTTACTCTGATTGTGTACGTACTACAACAGTACCATAATATCGAAATTATTGTTGTTGTTTCTTAATAATCCAATCTTCATGCTATTTGATTGATTTAATAGATTATGGATAAAAACTAAAAGACAAATATCATCAATTCATAAAAACACAGAGAATACAACAGAAATAATTTTCTAAATTTAAATTTCAAACAAATCTAATCTAATTTATCATCGTTTTAAACGATGGATGGATGTGAAATAAGAAGAAGCAGAAGTAGAAGTCAAAGAAGAAGAAGGAGGAGTAGGAATTTTACACCAACAAAAAAAACACCAAAAAAGATATCGTCGATTCTTCAGAAATTCTTCTTTATCTCGAAGAAAACACAATACAAGATTTTTATGTTTTACTTAAAAAAATTGATAGCCAATAATCAATTTCTGATGAACTTTGATCATAAAATATCTAAAATCTCGAGATTCTATTTTATTCCCTTCTAGTTGGAATTTTATAAATTGGTGATATTAAGATTTTTATTACATTACATACATACGTATGTATGTACATTTATATACATATATACATATATTCAGGTCATATTATTGCAAAAAGCCTAATCACAATTACAAAAATGATAAACTCATACTCATATGTACATACATGTATGATTGCCACGACATAATTACAAATCCAGAAAATATACATTAAAATTCGGTACATGAACATATATCGTGTCGCGGGCACAAAAATGCAATTAAAATTACAGAATAGTATAATTAACTGACTCATATCAGTACTAATTACTCCCAGATTGAAATCCAAAACCATTCACCATAAATTCCATCCACTGTAATAAAATTAAAAAAAAAAAATCATTCCAACGAAATGAACAAACATAAAAAACGGAAAGGAATCAGCAGCAACAGCAGCAGAAGCAGAAGAGGCGAAAAAAAATTATTTCAGCAACAATGAAAATTTGTTATGTGACAACATATATACTCTTCTCTGTACATACATATGTATATATATATATTACTCATACATATAAATATAACATAATATGCTATTCAATCTATGTAATATGTGTGACATAAAAATTATCTGTAACCATAAATTTTATTTATATTTCACTGTCGTTTGGTTTTTCATGAAAATGCATATATTATGTTTATGACAAATCGACGATCATAATAATTTTTATGATTCTTTCATATACGAGTATATATGTACAATGTACATACATACACATATACATATCTATTTCATTTTTATGCTGTAGCTTCTAATTTAATATTATATTTATCATTAATCTTATATGAATATGCGCTAGGTCTATACATATATATACGTACAACATAAATACATATATAAAACGGGTGATAACTCGGGCATACGACATACAATTTTCCAAACACACATGTATATATATATATAGGGCTAGATTAAATTGTCATCACCCGGTTTAATTTGTATATACTCGCATATACATATAGTTTGAGATGATTATATTGCGGAAGCTATTACTGGGGAGTCATCATCTTTGTTTATTTACTTGGATTGATAATAAAAATAGACAGCAATGATTGTTTCTATTTTAATTAATGTTAGTTATGATTATGGTTTTATGTATACGTACGTATGTATGTACATAATGGATACGAAAGTGATTTTAATTGTGGGAGGTTATATTGTGTTTGGTACATTAATTTTCAAAGTTTGATATCACTCACTCGTTTACCACCATACACTTAATTGTGTCGATGAAATGTGTAAGATAAGACGAGTGTCGGAACCATTTAAATCGAACTAAATGGCTATTATGTACATATACATGTACACAGAATATAGTTTCCATATTTCATTTTTGTATAATATGTAAACATGCATAACGACCAAAATTGTATAACACCCACAACCAAAGTATATACTACTACTGGATAACATAAAATTAAATCACCCAACACATACGAGAAAATATAGGTAGGTAGATAGAAAAATAATTAAATTAATTTTCCGAAATATATTGTATGTGCGGCGTCTATACCGTACTTAACATGTATACGAGTTCAAGCAGGGAATCGCCCACACTATACACTCATATATGTATGTAAAATAAACTAAAAATCGGATATTAAAAATCAAATATTTATGTAATGAAAATACTTTAGTGAATATTGTTAAATCTCATTATACCACCGTATTGTTGTTGGATTTTTAATTTCATAGGCCAGATGGTTTTATTTTTATTTTTATGTATGTACATACATTTTACATATAAAACATTTATTGTCTGTGCGACACATAGTTATGTATACATATATGAAGTATACGAGCATAAAAATTAGTTTTGGTGTTATTATCGTAATATAATTTTAAATGGATTTTCATTTAAACTATAATTATTTATATTTTTTGGAATATATACCTCTCAAGGTTGTGACACGTTTGTAATCTATTTAAAGTTATGTAGGCATATTATAGTCCAGATATTCTTAATCAGTGTACCGCGAACGCAGTAATTTAACGTTAAATTCCTCAAAATCCATTGAAATCCTAAAATGTTTGGGACTCAAGAGACTTCCATCTAATGTTGGACACTGTTTACTCTAACTTATACTGTAAAGCCTTGTTATCCGGAATGCTTGGGGATGAGACTGTTCCGGATAATCGCAAATTCCGGATAATTTAATGTTTCATTAAAATTAAAAATTTTAGGACAAAAAATTTAATTTAAAAAATTAAATAATAAAATACTAAAAAATTTTGACTTCCTATAGAACCATGATCTTCATGGATTTAGTAAAAGCCACGATCTTATATCTAGCTGTTTAGTAGACTTATTTTTTTCACAAACATAACTTCTCTGCTCTGTTGGGATTTAAAACACTTTCAATAAGTTGTTCTGTATTATATTTCAAGATTTCGCAAGTTTCATCGTGAGGCACACTGTTGTTACATGGTATCTGATATCACTAAAACACAATTTGTTCCATCCACCTGCTGAAATTAAGCATTTTACTTCAGTCCAGGCAAACGCTGTATCTAAATAATGCATCTTTAATGTTATAAGATTGTTGAAACGACACATAACATAATGAAATTACCACAATCTGATACTAGCTTACTTGTTAAAGGGTGGGCTCTACAATTGTCTAATAATAGCCAACATTTTTGATAGTGTGTGTGCCAACTATGATTGTTAAATGCGATTTAACCGATGGTATCAAATTTGATTTAATTCAGTGGGGAAATATTTCACGGCTCATCCAAGAATTCGATTGGGATTTATATATTACCCATAAGCCACTCGTATTTTTCAATACTCTTGGTCGAGCATATTTTCCAATAACCAATTATTCCAACCAGTGCGTTCCAGCTAAAGTAGAATTTGGTAAACATCGCCACATCAGCCTTATGAACCTGCTCATGAGTGATATGATATTTTTCTACAATTTCTTTAAATTATGTACAGTAATCGCTTTCTGCAGTTTCATCTCCTGATTTTTTTTCCCTCGAAATATTCGATTTTCGAATACCGTGCCTTGAACACGTTTTAAGACGTTTTTAAAACCGTCCGAAAATTAACACTGCTCAGTTACTTTGTCTTTATTACTTTTTATCGTATAAAGTTGAACTGCCAATATTATAAAAATTCATTATTGCCTCTTGAGATTCACCTCTCTTCAATCTGTTAATATTTTCAATTTTATCACTGATTGATAACACATTTCTCTTCCTCTTTGTTACTTACTCAATATTTTACTAACCTTAGCGATGTAATTATGTAATATAAACGACTTTACATATTCACGTCAAATAGAAACATGCATAAAATAGAAACAAGTAAAACAAAGTATATTTCCTGTGAATCCCCGAATTATAGTATATAGTTTAATAGGCTGCGCAGGGATATTTATTATCAGTATCAGGGATAATAACAGCTGAGTTTTATGGTAGTACCGCAGTTACCGCTTATTGTACCGGGTGTAAAAAATGTACCGGGACGGTCGAATATTTTGAACGGTACACACCGCATCGAAAAACAAAATAATACGTGTTTAATATTTTTGAAAAAGTTATTCAACGTTATTTAGTGTATAAACTCGACCTCACCCTCACCCCTTGTGGGTAACAAATTTTACCCTTTGTGGATGGGGTGGGGCATGGACATCTCCATTTTTTATTATGTAGATTCGAATGTCAAACCACTCGTTTTATCTAAATACATGATTGCGTAGGTCAGTTCTTAGTCTCGAAAGTCATTCATAATATAATCAAGCGACTAGATATAAAATTCATCGACCAGCGCATGGACGCATCCTTGGTTATATTTGCCTCACTGAAGTTTCGGTGGCCAATGACCAGATCCATCTACATCTACATTCAAGCTCTACGCATTTCTCCAGTGCATATAAATCCGCCAGTACGTTCCGCCATATATCAGTGTGAACTCCGACATACCAATTATTCTCTCGGGTGACTTTAAAATAAATCTTTTCGTGAAATCAATATTCTTCAGGAACATCATATCGTACTTCTTGTATACCATCGCTAATTGCTTAATTGACTTTTACGATGCAAATAATATCATCATTTCTCTCACCGCCTTTAAACGTTATCACGTAAAGCACCCACGGCCGTGTAAACGACACAGCCACTCCCCAATTTTTTTATTAAAATTTAAAATGAAAATATTCGTTCAACAAGACGAATGAGTTAAAGATAAAATAACATGAACATTAACACTTTCAAAAACAAACTGATGCACGTCATTTTTAACTAGACTTACGGTTTTCCAAAAGTCAAAAATATTATTTAGTTTAATTTTTTGAACTCACTTCTTAATTTACTAATGCTCAAAATTTAGAGTTAATTTTTTCATTTACTGTTAATTCTTTTTCAGAAAACAAAAGTCGATGAATTCTGAAAATACAGGTCGAGTGCCTGATTAAATTTAGACAAATTCATCCTTAAAATCAATTTTAGCCCACAAATTCTTGCTAAATTTTATATAAACCGTTAACTTTGGTTCGATAATAGTAGAACGAGTGTTTTCCTGGTAAAACAATTTAATGGGCGTTTGGCATAGAATTGATGGTCGATTTTCTTAAAAAAATTCGACATATTTGCTTAAATGAGCAAATACAAATATAAGCTGAATGCACTAATTTACTTCTCGATTTGAACAAACGTACTGTATTATTTGAAAGCAGTATTTCCTCATTAGCTCTTGATACCAACATTCTTTGGATATTAATATTATCGACGATAACTACTACTTATACGTAGCCACATTAATTACTGATGAGGACAAAAATTCAGGCATCTCCGTGCAATTCAAATGACACCATTTTGAACACAGCGACTACAGTACCATTAAGCAATTTCAAACTTTCACGGATAACATTAACAACGTTCAGTGGCAAACCGCGAGAGTTTCAGTAATTTTATGACATCTTAAAATTACAAAGGCAAAATCATACCGCCAGCTAAGTCATCAACATATCGTTTTATGACTATGTTAAGATTTTTGAAATTCGGGGAACTTTACAAATGTCTCAAATACACGAACGTCCTCAAAAAATCATAAGATGGCGGGATCTAGAACGTCAACTATAAATACCAAACCACCTGCGCACCAGCATTAACGCCCGAATTTAACTTAACCGCATCAATTAAAATTCATTCTTCGATGGTTAAACGTCAGTTTAGACAGGAGGGTCTCTTTGGATGACGCATCAGTTGATAACCAGATATATATATATATATATATATATATATATATATATATATATATATATATATATATATATATATATATATATATATATATATATATATATATATATATATATATATATATATATATATATATATATATATATATATATATATATATATATATATATATATATATATATATATATATATCAAAAGAACCACATGGTTTAACTTGTTCTAGTCGGATGGTATACAATATATTCATCGCCCCAAGAACAAACGAAACTCTGTCCGGTAGATGGTGCCGACAGTAAAGCATAAGGTGATAGTAGCACTCGTTCCATGGCATGATTGGCCCGTTAGTTCAGATTAATAGAATAATAAATGGTAAGGGTTAGCGGATGTTACAGCCAAGCATTTCTATCTCACGTCAAATCGAAAACTCGCCGTGGTTGGATTTTCCAGTAGGACCCAATTTCCTGTTTCCGAACTTGAAGAAATGGCTCGGTTCTAAATAATTTTTTATAGGGCATCCATCGAATTGTGGCTTGATACGAGTATAAGGGATTTTAAAAATTTTCTTATTACAAATTTTGTTTTTCAACTTAATGCTTCTTTGTAACTGGAATTAATTAATTATAAAAAGTTTAATTTACATTTTATTTTTTATATACAAAATTTAATTTTGATTGTTGTTTAATGTATACAAAATTATAATTATTGTTACTTTTTACTCCGCACCAATTATTATGTATTACAATTAATTTAGAGTCCTGCCAACACTGTTTCATTTTGCAAAATAAATAAATTTAATTGGTCATCTGTACATTGCACAGTTCATGACTTCTATATTACAGAAAAACATTGTTCAATGTAATCATCATCGATCGTATTCGGGAGATTTTGCAACCCGCTATGCATTAAAATTTTAAAATTGAATTGATTTACAGGCTCAATTTGCCAATAACACTAATAATAGTCCACTCATAAATGTACATCAAATATTTGAACACATTTATGGTGGCAATCATTAGTTCACGAATAAAATTTTTAATTAATTAACTAATTGTTCGGTCAAATTTTATTTAGTAGGTCAACGCTTTCGTTCATATATCGTATTTAATGTACGTGTTTTTTAAAAATGTACTTGTTCTGTTGCCGTATGATTACGCATAGATGTTACAAAAATTAATGTTCCATAAAAGTAGTTACTTATGATAGATGCTCCTCGTACAGACTATAATTCTGTGCATGCCACTGCGTACCTGAAAGAAAACGAAAAAAAAGATTAAAATTTTATTGTATCTAATGCGTCATGATGAATATTTTGTATATGAGAGAAATTTCATTTGACAAATCTTCTACATTTATAGATGTAAATACGGCTTTGTTTCTATATAATTTTCGAATCGATTAAGATTGAAAAATTAAAGAGATAAAAATTATTTTAGTTTATTAATTAATCAACGCACTCGCTATTAACATAGAAATTTTTTAATTTAATATGTTTGTTAATCTATAAAAAAAATATAATGTTGATGCTACTAATACGATCAGTCAAAAAAATGTAAAATAAGTCAAATTAAACTTTATTATGTAAGGTTAAATGAGTTAAGAGTATTAGAAGTTAACCTAGGTCAAAGTTAAGGCCAACAGAAGCTAACTTGATTTTAATTTCTTAATGATCACGTTTGTCAAAACTATCATAAAATTAACCAGGTTAAAAATATCCATCCGCAACAACAAACAAAAATGTCAGATCAAATAAACATAACACGATGTAGTGTATATCTAGTAATATAGCTATTAAGCACTTATCAAGCCAACACATCGAATTCAATTAGTGTTTCTTTTCCTAAAAATAATTTTTCGTATATATTCACAAGAAAACGTGGGAGTATAAATGTATGTAATGTGCGATACAAAAAAAAAGAAGATATCCCACAAAAACATCGCGTGCAACTATGTTTCACAGAAATTGATTATCAATGCTGGTTTTAATTTTAAGGACAGAACATAACACTTATCTAGGCCAAACATTTTTTTTTTGTTTTGTATATAAAACTTTAATTATTTCTACTCTACTTTTCCGACTAATTCCATCGTTACCCGTATATACTATGTATATGGATCTGTCTACTTTGCGTTTTATAATTTTTTGTATGTAATTTAATTTTTTGTTATTTCCAAAGTAAAAATCGATTTTCCACTATACATATTACATACATATATATACATAAAACACAGCACATAGATCCACATAATCCCTCATCCTATTAATTTTATTATTATAAATATATATATAACAATAAATTATTATCATTATGATATAACAATTTTGTTGTTTTTTATTTGAATTAATTTAATCCAATTTTCATTTATTTTCATTAAAGTGTTACGACTGCAAAATTATTTTATTATAGTATCTATATAATGGCTGTAATTAATTAATTAATCGATCAGTTTTTTTTTTGTAACGTTGAAGGTAGAACATAAAAAAATATTGTACATGTGCATATGTTATATGTACATCACGAAATGAGGACATAAAATAGTGTTAATACAATACTGTCGCCTCCTTTTTATTACTATCATCACTCTTGTACAATTATTATACACAAGTTTTCTATTGGTCTGTAACTATAAAAGAAATACAATTGCAGAATTTATTTGATATTATTCCCTACAAAATATGAATGAAATTGAGTTACTTAGAGATAACTTGCGGAATTTATTTAATATTTTTATTACCGACATATAAACTATATAGTGTATTCGAATTTTGCTGCATGCAGAATGCTGCCAAACCAAATGTCAGTATTACATTTTAATTTTAATGTAAATGAATCCCACGAAATTATGAACTAACGATTTTTGTAATGCTGGTGCAGTAATTAAATATACAACTTCACTGTTGAATTGTTAGTACAGAATTTCCTTTTGTCAGTTAAAGAAATTTATAAAAGAAAAAATAAAGTAAATTTTTATAATACCGACAGCGATTTCAATATTCCAAGCGATAGTCTTGCCGAATTCGTTATAGATAAAAAATCATCAAGTGGATTTCTGGTATAACAGATACTATATCGACACACTGACTGTATTAACAACAGATGAAGGTCTCTTTTTTTGTGTCATCGTGATGATTTTGTTTATTTTCGAAAGATATTTCAAATACAGTTATAGTAAATATACTAAGACCATCAATGTCAATAAATGTATTAGAGCAAGCTTCGAGTCAACTAAACCAAGTTTATAGGACCATTTCTCTTCATACTCCAGAACAGTTTCTAGACAACCAGAGTTTTAATCCTATTTTAAAGCGTATATTTCCATCGCCGATTTACGTGAATGCAAATATTTATTTTCGTATTACACTTAAGTTTAACATTTTTAGTATTTTAGTTTAAAATCTAAGGCGAAATAGTCTGTGCTCCCTCTCAATTGCTAAAAGTGCAACAGATTTGCCCATTAAAGCATACTGTGCTCTTGTTGACACCTACATCGACGGTAGCAAATACCTCAACTATTTTTTGTATTTGCATTAAAATGTGTCAACCTAATATTTATGATAATTAATTTATAGAAAATACTAAAATCTCTATCTTTCCTCATTTACCCGATTCTAGTAGCGGATGAACTCGAGCAAAAATTATTGACTAAGAAAAAATATTTGCCCTAGTCGTAATAATTCGCAATGTATCAGTACAACGTGTAGCATAATATCTTAGTTGACAAAAAATATATTTTTAGGGACGTCAAGCAGGCCGTACAAGCGTGTTTTTATATGTTTTACGCACTGGACATAGGATATCAGTATTATAATCAGGTTACCTGAATTTTATAAAAATCATTTGACAAAAATTATGGATGTTATCAATAATAATGGTTCCGATAAGTGTTCAGAGATTTCTGCTCCTATAAAGTTAATTTTGTCTGAAACGTAAATTCACGCATAACATATGATTTATAAACATTTACAATCTCAAGAAGAAACATATGCATATTCAAACGATAATAGTATAAAATTAGTTGCAAGCCAATTCATAACCAAAGTTTTTCGTTTGAATTAATTATTTTCAATGTTATTTGCCAAAACTAAAGTCAAACAAATGAAACAAATTCATGAACTTATTATTTCAATCAGCCACAAAATTTGAAGTTATTGCAACCGAATTAGACATTTAAACTATACCCAACGTTTTTTACATTTCTTTTGAACTCGTATATTGTCAAATACGAAGTAATCAGAACCAAATATTTTTTGTATTCAAACTTCACATAATGGCTATGATAGTATCAAAATCTAGGAATTTTAAGTTGTTAGTAATATGTCTGGTGGTTGTCTTATAGGGTAAGAAAATTGTCGAAATTACGAATGCTAAACAGGGACAGATGGCATTGACAACATGTCTTGTGGTTGTCTTGTGTGTGTTACTCACATGTACCTGTCAGGGCACGGAACTAGTAAATTTTGAAATAAGCAATAAATAATGTCTTGTATTAGATTAGGGTTACCATAGAAAAGTCATATACGAAAACCGGACGGATGCTAAATTAAACCCGGAATAGAGATAGATTTGAATGGTGATATCAACCATATGTCCAAAGCCCTAGCTAAATTATTTAAGGATTCATTTTTAAATTTATTAATTTGACTGATTGATAAAAAATATTTTCGTAGTGCCAGCATAAGTTTCATCCCAAGAACGCTTTTTCTTCTTTTTTCCCGCTTCAATTTATCCATAGTTATAAATACATCGCACGTAGCATTTTATTTTATTTTCAAGGTGAAGTAACGCATCTTGAAATGAAGATAACAAAAAAATATTATGATCCAGATGTATGATTGCTTTCGAAATAACAGTCGCACAGTTTTCAGCCCTTTGTGCGTACAAACTCAACGACAAACGACTGGCGTCTTTTGCACAATTCTGTTATATTTAATATAAGTATGTGCAATTCAATGTCAATGGATTACATTTTCATTCTCTTCTAATATTCTTTGAAATATCGATCGGAATTAACAGAGGCATTAAAGCTGCACCGTTATATTGCAAAATATGTGAGGTCTGGGTTTAAAAAAGAGCGAATTTAAAAAAAAAATTAAAATTTGTAACATCGGCCTCCATCCCAGCTTATACCATTTATTTAAGACATCGATTACAATCGAAAATAATAAATCGTTTTTTAAATATTCAAGAAAAATTTCCAAATGGAGATAACACGTTATTTACGATTGCCGTAGTTTTGATTCAGCCTTGATATAATTTGTCTTAAAACTTTTGTGCCACAGCGAAATTCGTTTTCAATTTTAGTGTTACCAAAAGTAATGAAGACTTAAATTATATCGCTAAAGTTTGGACGAAAAATATGAGATACAATTTCCGAATTGTAAAATAGACCTGTTGGTGTGCTTTTGTTGTGTGTATTGAAATGGAAATTTTGCGTTTTTGAACGAAGCGTCAAAAAACAATATTTCTCGTAATCGTAAACAAAGAAGAATAATAGTAAATTGCGAATTTTATTAGAATAGTTATTTAATTTTAAAGTTTGAATTCTTATATAACTAATAAATTTTCATTAAAAAAAAGACATATCTAAAAATATATTTAAAATCATTTAAATTAAACTAAATATTGTTAGGATCAATATTACGAACAGATAACGAACAGACTTTTTACCGAAGGCCACTCTAAAATACACGTTATCAAAGACCACCTTCCGCCAATTCTTGCGCTACGACGAGTTTCGCACAATAC
This sequence comes from Tipula unca, assembly GCA_951394425.1. Lineage (NCBI taxonomy): Eukaryota > Metazoa > Arthropoda > Insecta > Diptera > Tipulidae > Tipula > Tipula unca. The sequence goes on from OX596381.1 coordinate 215,894,833, forward strand.
AAGTAGTTGTCTTTTGCGTGCCTTCGGCTGGTTATCACGACATGTTGTTTGGTGGCTTGGCGATTGTCGTGAATGCCACGTTTGCTTTGTACATATTAACTAGTGTACATATTCTAATTTTGCTGCATGCAGAATGAATGCTTCATCGCTTTTTCAGCATAGAAGTCAAAATATGATCATTGAATTTTCTGGCTTAACATTATGAGTTTATGATTATAAAATTCAAGCAAACTAATAGCTCATATGAATAGGCAGACTTAAAATAATTTTTAACTTTAAAGTTTGAGTTTTTACGACCAAAAGTTATGCTCAATAATTATTTTGATCAATAAATTTTCCATTTTTTTTGGAAATTTTAAAATAATTTCTGTAAATTTCCAAAAAATAAAAATAAATTATTAATTTTATATAAAGTCAAGTTATTGCTCCATTATTTTAATTTATCGTAATATTTGTAACAATAACCTTGGTATATGGAGTTATATATATGTACGAGTACATATGTACTTACATAAACAAAATATCGAATAAATAAATATTTTTAATTTATAAATACTGGTTAATCTAAATTTTATAATCTAAAAACACCTATACATAAACTAGACTATTAAGTCAATGGGATTACCTTTTTATTTATGTATATACATATAATAATTTGTATTTTTTAAAACTAGTTATCTCCACTTCTATGTTAACTGAACGTATTTTTTTTGTAACATATTAATTAACTGCTACCTTTTTTTATATGTAAAGAGCACAATTACTAGTTGGCTTACACTGAGGTCTATATATAAAATGACACAATGCAAAATTTTGTTTTGAATCGCTTTGGTAAATCCATTTCCAATTCAATCGGACTAATTATTAATCATAATGCTAATCCTGCATTTAAAAACAACAAAAAAAATATGTATCCCTTCAGTATTTAAGTAAAAACCTAGTTAGTTCCCTTTAAATATTTTTGAATCAGTAATGAATATTTCATATATTGTTGCAAATCTAAAACGACATAAGGCTTTTTATTTCAATTTATGTTTTAATAGTTTTGCAGATTAAGTCGCCTTATTGTAACTTAAATTATAAAATGCACTTACAGTAATTTCGTTTTAATTACATATTTTCATCACTTAGTAGATCAGGGTGGACATTGGGGACATCGTTTGTTTCAGTTTCAAATACAAATCATGATATTCAGGCACCCCCATTGGTAACAGCTCAATAATATCCCTTTTATTTTTAGCATTGATACATAAACGACCAGAATAACACAAATTGATATTTTGTTTGTTCAATGCGAGTGATTCACACCGTCTTAAATTTAAGATCTTAAACGGTTCATTTTTACTATATTATTCCATATTCGAATGAGTGTGACCAACTTCTAAACATGTATGGTCAATTTGTTCAATATGTTCATTATTTTGAATAAACGCCAAAATATTGTAGCGCCAAAACTGTTTTTATTTTGACCGGCCACAAGGGTCACAATTAAAAAATGTACATCTGGTTCGTTATTCAATCATTAATGGTGAAATTGTAAGTCCATAAAGATTTTTTATAAAACTATATATGTATGTATTTGTAATTAAATTTGAAGTGTGTAGATATGTTTGCATATCGAATGTTTATGCTATCTTCATCTGCCAACATCTAAACGTTTTTTTTCCTGATATGCCGCTTCAGCTCCATTATATTATGAATTCGTCGCTCATCTTGAAGTTTAGCTTTTTCGGGTCTACTCTAATTTTCAAAACATCGTTCATAACGAATTAGTATGTTCTCTAATTCTATTAGTTACACTTTCTGGTAGAAGATTAGATCTTGAACAATGTTTCCCACGGTTATCTAAACATACAGTTTCAGGCGCCAACAATTTTTTTGGTGTAATTATTGTGCGTGAAAATTGGTCGATTTCTCATATAATGTTGCTTTAAACCACATTTTACAAACTTCTAATCGTTTTCCATTAATATTCAAAAAATATTTACAGGACTATTGGATATTATTCCCAGCTCCAAAATCGGAATTTCGTTGAATTTTTGAATTTACTAGCAACAATCACTGCTGTACGTAACTTTTTCTGCTGTTTCTTTTGATTTTTCTCGAATTCTGTGTATCTTTGTCATAGGCGCTGAACCATTTCAATTTGCTGTATCATCACAACAAATCCATCGTCAATGCTTTGATACGAATCGCAAGAATCATGATATTCAGTAACTGATGACTGCAGCTTTCTTTTTTGTGGCGGCTTGGCTATGTCATTTGAAATTAAATCGTTGTTAATTAGTTCTGCGATTGAAATGGTCCGTATGTTGGTGTCCAACAAAACATATTTGTAATACACTAATTCTACGACATGATACTATATTTTCTATTATTGAAGAACTATCAATGTTTTTATCTTCGCAGCTCGTTTTATTTGAGTTACTGAGTTACTAATACATCGCCGTTAAGGGCCGAGTTAGTTTTAACATTTCGTGCTTTATTTAACCAAATTCTACATAAAACTTACCTGTGTCTGAAAATCCCATATGATTTATGATTTCGAAAAAAAAAACCAATTTTATAACTGCACAACTTCACATAAACTACAAATTTTCTGTGGTCGGGGTGCACACATGTCTCGTAAACCTAAATTGCACGAACATGTTTTCCAAGAATACCGCCACAGTATTCTTTGCTTGTCGTTGGAGGCGAGTAAAAATAAGAATCTGTTTATAAAGTCAACAAAACGAAAATGGATACCGCTAAAACAACACCGGACCACCGCTCAAGTACGCGGACACGAAATTAAGGATCGGCACGTCGAAAGTGCTATCACCTAAAAAACCAGGAGCATTAGAGGGTCTAACTGGAACTCTTTACTCTTCAAGAAATTCGCTGGCCTAAAACTGGAGACCATGTGTCCCATAGCTAATTGTTGTTATACAGTGGAGATGACCTCGGAAACAATAATACGTAATTCCTTTTATTTCAAACCTACACTAAATATTTTCTTTCTTCTGCTTTGTACTATGAGTTTACGCAAAACAAATTTGTTTAAACGGTTATTTTGGATGGTTATGCTAATTTTCAGAGATAGAATTTTTATTCTTATGTGCCTATATAAGATTTTGCATAATTTACTTTCTAATGGTTATAAAACCTTAAAAAATTGACGAAATTTATTGGCTATAACCAGAGCCACCTATATATACAGAGCCCTAAGGTTAAAAATTGAGCTTTTTCTAGAGGAACTAAAATTGACGAAAAAAACATTTTTTCCATACAAAACATATGAAAAATTAAATTTTTTTCGGTGCGATATTTTTCAATGAAAATGTCGATGGATTAAGTATTTTAACATTGAAATAGAATCTACAATTATCATTTTATAATTGATTCAAAGCTTGATCAAAGAAGTTGTTTAATTTTTGATATATTTATTAATAAAATTTATAGAAAAAAAGCATTTCTCCTTGAATTGATATAAATACACACAAATACCAACGCAATAAAATTAAACTGTAAGACGAAAAGAGAAAATAGTAAAAGTGTGGTTATATGTTTCCTTTTGAATTATATTTTTGTGAATAAAATAAAATATTTAAAGGGTATTTTAATAAAAGCTGCATGCTTTTGTTTGAATAAATCTCAAACTAATTTCACTTCAATTTCAACGTAAATTTTGGATTTTAGATTATAAATGGAACACCATGACTATCACAGTTCTTCTGGCACGGTTCTATTTTATTTTGGTAAAGTTTTGTTATGCATTTGTGCATAATTATGGTTCTAAATAAATTGTGCAGCTGTTATTGGAACTCCCTTTGACATGTTGTAAGTTGTCAATATCACAATTTGTTTTCTATCGATCGATGTTTTTGTTCTCTTTTTAAATTTTACGCTATTTCGTGAATTCAATTTTGATTGTTTTTCTATTGCGATCTCAGCCTATTGGAATAATTTTGCACTCTATCCCTTTTTCGATTTCGCTACAAGGTAATGAAATAGAAATATGTGGTGATACATTTTCAAATGTATAAAAGGAAATAGAATAATGCTTTATACGAGCATGCTGCGATCGCAATAGAAAAAGCGAAATTAAAAAAAAAATGTGAGATTTAATTCTTAAAAAAGAGACAAAATCATCGATCGAAAGGATGACAATATATGTTTTATTGATTTATTTTACCTACACATTCAAATAAATTCATGTTTACATAAATATGATAAATTCATATTTAATTTTGATTTAATGTTTATTAAATTAATAAAAGGTTTAAGGTTCTGACTTTCAGATATGTGCTGCTTCAATATAGAATCAATTCCACAAAGTGTTTATCGAAATGAAAGATTTAACTTTTCATTGATGAAAAGTATTTCGAAAATGGTCATTTTTACATTGATTCTTATGGGATAATGCAAAAAGTAGTTCCTCTAGAAAAAGCTCGACAAAAAACATGGCTGATCCTTACGGCTCTGTATATATAGGTGGCTCTGCTATAACTCATACATTTTTCATAGAAAATATTTGAACTATTCGAATTTTTAAATGCGCTTTCCGAAAAAACAGATTTTTGCAGATAACATGTTATTCAAAAAAAAATAAAAAACACAAATACAAAAATATTCACATCAGCTCTCAGTTAGTATTTTAAAATTTATGAAATTTTATAAATCTAGATTTTAATCAATCATATAAGGATTACTTGTTAAGTATTATACATACATACATGGTTTCTGAAAGATATTTTAAGCTTTTCGTTGAAAACTATGTTTTTTTTTAATGTTCAAATAGATTTACTCTCTTGATACTAAATTAGTATATTAGAATCGATCCAATACTAACTAATCAATACATACATAAAATATATTTTATAAGTTATGATTGAAAAGTCATAAGTTCAAGGTTACACAAAACTGAACCAAAAATCAATATCACATAACAACTAAATAAAAATTGCTAAAAATTAAATAACCAACCAACATAAATTTTTAATCGTCTCGAGAATTATTACATAAACCAAATTTACATACATACATATATGTATATACTCGTGAACGACTCTCGTATATAAAATATTCAATTCAAATTCAAATTATCCTCAATAATTCATTTTTAGGAACGTAAAAAATTAGAATAATTTAAACTAATATCCTTTGTTCTAAATTTTTGTGTATACATTCGTAATATGCCAATATTCCATCTAGTGTTTGTTTTGTTTGGTCCATAGAATTTTGATCTTATGTATATATATATAATATGTATATGGTATCGTCAATTGTCGAGTGTCGACGTCTCTTTAACAAGCAAACAGACAACAAATTTTCTATGTTTGGACAAAACAAAAAAATAAAGTTATGGTGGTGTCCTTTTCGGGGCATGGCGAAGGAGGTATACAAAAAATTGTTAACAAATTTTTTTTATGTTTCTGCTGAGGCTCTCTAGTACAAATACAAAAAAGGATTACCAGTAAAACTTTATGTTTTTAAAGTTATTATTATTATTATTGCTGTTGTTGTTTTAGTTACAATTAATAAAATAACAAACAGAAAAAGCTTTTTTTTTCTGTTATTCTCTCTATATTACTATTATTGTTGTTGAGTAAATAGATAAAAACTTTTTATATCCTTTCATTTTATTATTTTGTGAAATAAATAAATGAATTTTAAACAACAAATAGAAAAAAGCACACATCCTAGCTACATTTGAGATTCACATAAGGAATATTAAAATAGTCAAAAGAGTGATAGATACATACATCCATGTATGTATAGGTTTGGAATTATATCGTAACATTTTTGGGGTTAGGAATTATTCGCGAACAATTTTTTTTGCATCCCTTTATACTCATCGTATAAAATGTATAAATAATTAAAATCATGCCATCACTGACTGGCATTCACCATTTTATTTATTATATCAATGGCAAAAAAAATTTTTTTTTTCTTTTATAAATATTTTCCGGTCTTATAATTTCCAAGTCCTCATTAAAATTGATGTGGATTAAATGAAAATTAATTGAATATGCCGAGTCGGCACATCATATTCATATACATGATGGATGATAATGATGAGCCTTTTATTTGAGCGAAAAAAAAAAAAAAATCAATATATAGAGTTTTGCCATTTGTTTAACCTGGATTCTATTTTTGGGAATTAAGGGGACTGACTATTTAAACACACGCAGACACACATCACACGATCATATTGTATATAATACACGAAATAATTAAATTTTTATTCCAAATGCTTGTGTAATTGAGTAATAAAAATGAGTGTTTTCTTCCTGTCTTGTGGCATGAAAATAAATTTTTGATAATAAATCAATGGCACAGATGCGTTGAATATCTTTTTTGTTATATAAATGCGGAGTTGATGAGTATTTGTGGATGGATTAAAAATTTAAAACCAAGACGCGCTCGTAATTAGTATAATGTAAACAACATTTATTTCCTTCTTTTTTTTTTTTGTCGTACCAGGTATGCAATGTTAAATAGACATCACAGTGTTTAGAGTGTGGAGTATAATGGTAACCTAGTTTAATTCTTATCTTTTATAATAAACGAGTGTATATGTATGTATATGTATAAATATATATATAACAGAACAACAAACGAACGAAAGAAAAATATTAATTTCCATAATATTTCTTATTAAATCAAGAAAGAAAAACAAATTTTACTGTTAGGAAAATTCAACAAGAGAAACGAAAATCTTGAGATTTTTCAATTTCACAAAAGTTGACACAAGTGGAAAAAGACTTATATTTTCCAATTACTCTTTCCAAAAAAAAAAATGTTTTATTTTATTTTGTTTTAATTTTAATTTATCTAGTGTAAAAATTATTTTATTGTGCGCGCTTAGGTTGGTGCCTCGATAGTCTCCGAACCGCACTGTTTATATATATGTGCGTGCGTGTATGTAGATCCCAATATAAAATGTCATACAAATTTGGTACGTCGAGCATATACCTATATAATTTATATACATAGCGACTGTTAATCCCTAATTGTTATCAATTTTTTTGATCATTCCAATGGTATTAATCATACCACACTGTATTTTATTTATATACATATTTCTATACCCTAATGATATATTTGTGTACATATATACACAATATAATACATTCAATTTACTCAAAATTAATAATGATAGTAATTAGTTTAAATGAAAAAAAATGATAACAATAAATTTAAATTCCGCGAAATAAGGCAAACAAATTTCATTTTATTATGCGCGAGGAGTATTATTGCGGCAATTTAAAATATTTTAATTTTGTGCACCAAAGTTCTCTCTGGTTGTTCTCGAGAAAAGTACGACTCATCCACTATATACACACATATAACATTCAAGTTTAATTGTTAGTTCTTCTTCATGAACAATTTAACTAATTAAAAGCTATTCATCTTTTTTTGTATATAATATAAATAGTTTATATGTGACCTTGTTTATTGTGAATCGTATACTATGCAGTGCACACTAAAAATCACAGTACATATGTACTCAGTTTGAAACTGGAAATATTTTAATTTTCACAATCAAATAAATTAAAAACTTGTACACCTCGTATATATGCCATTTACAAATTAACTTAAACCAATAAAACGCATCAACAATTAAATTAGTTTTTAGCGTTTCAATGGATGTATATATACTCGAGTACGAACTTGACATTATTATACGGATATATCAGTTTTCATGTCTGTTGAGTATATAAGCAACAGTGGTTTTCGTAGTGGTGTCTGGTTTTGGTCTGTCTTTGTCATTTTTATACATACTTTAATTAATTGAAACACTACAACTAATTACTATTGCAAAGTAACACCTTTATTCACTTAGTCGCGTCTCTTCAATCGACATTAATACTGGCACGTCACCACCAATAAGTTCCTAATTTATAATGGACGTGAATGTGGTTTGTTGCTAATTAAAAATTATTTTATTTTATTATTTTTTTATTAATTATTTAGAAATTTAAAATTTATTCTTAATTTGGTGGAAGCTAATTCAAATGTTTTCATCAACGCGGAAAGTGCCTACAATTTGTAGTTTTATTAAAATACAATTAAATTGAAAACATTTATTCAGGTGACGAACAAATTACATCCCAAGTAATAATAGAACTCAACAAATTGTTCATCAGAGCAAAAATGATGCTGTGGCCACTATTGCCAGATTGAGGGAAAATTTCCCTTTATGCGGGAATTTTAGTGTATGGGGTGGAACTCAAAGAGAAGAGGGGAAATATCACAAACTTACAAATATAATATGAATTATGATAGTCTAAGAATTATGATAGTGTAATACGGCCTATATTTAACTTAATTAAGTGGCGCTACTTCTGTTGTTAAATGTCAAATTTATTAAACGTTAAATCTTCACAGCCTAAGCTGAAGTTACTATGATCTGGGCGATGTTAATCAATTGAAAAATTAATAGCAAATATTTCTATCCGTTAAAGATTAAATTAATTCAAACACGACATTTTTCAATTTGCCTACTTATCGCATTTTATAAGTCTTTTTGTATTTTTGATGAATTAGGCATACATATATGAATTAAGCTTCTAAATAGATTATTGAAAATATTCTGTAATAATTTAAAATTGTAAAATATATTGCGAATGTATGCAACATCATCCAGAACTAGCCGTTCACCAATTGTAAAGACTGGCGAAGAAACTCTTGATGAAGATGAAGAGCAGCAATATACACATAAAACTCCAAAAAAAAACCAGAAAACCAAATCAATAAAAACAAATAAGAGGCGGACAAAATTTCAGGAAATTTGTCTGCGAAATTCGCGATTTAAAGATTGGGATTTACCAGTGAAAGAAAATCCTTACAAAGCGGTTTGCAAAATTTGTAAAATCAACAAAGTGTGTGGTGCAAATGACCTGAATAAACACCTTGAAGGGGAAAAAGACACACAAAATTAACTTTGATAGTATGAAACAAACTCCACTGCTCATATATTGACACAATAAACCAACAGCAAAAATCAAATATGCAGAAATGAAACTGACAAGTTTTTTTACCGACCAGAATGTTTCCTTTCATATAATCAACCAATTAACTCCACTACTAAAAAAAATTATTCCTGATTCAAAAATTATGAATGAATTCCATTTAAGTAGGACTAAAGTGAGAAATGTTTTGACAAAAGTGTTGGCAAAAGTTGAAGAAGAGGAATTAATCACAATAATTCAGCATAATAATTTCTCGATTTTTATTGAAAACTCAATTACTTGAATTGGTAAATATAGATGCCGTTGACTGGTCGGCAGCAAAAAATGTTCAACAAATTAAACTATGCTTTCACAAACAAAATATTGAATCAATATTCAAAACATTATAGCAATGGCTTCAGACAATGCTGCAGTGATGATTGGGGATAATAATTCGGTCTACACAATGCCTTAGCAGGACCTCAGCTCTTGTGCTAAAATGCCACTAAACGGAATATTTCCAAAAAATTAACTCACATGTCAAGTTACGTCGAATGTTTCAAGTTTCAATTAGAGGATGAATGGAGGGATATTCTCTTTCAATTTTCCGAAAAAGAAAAAGAAAATTTTAATTTATTAGGTATGAAAGAATTTTAGAAGTCTATGGCTTGCAAAAAAGCGTTCAATGGGGATAAGCTTTACCCAAATTTAATAAAAATAGTTAATTTAACTTTGATATTGCCTCATTCAAACGCTGATGCGGAGCGTATTTTTTCAATGGTTACCAACATAAAATCGAAAAAAAGAAATAGGCAGAAACGCTCAATTCATTGTGCGTTTTTAAGTCGGCTTTGAACAAAGCAGATAAAACTTGTTTAGATTTTGAGCCAAACGTTAGCCATTATGCTTTATTTAAATCAGAAAAGCTTTATTCAGCTTGATCCATCTTAGTATAAACCAAATGTGCAATTATTAAATTTTATTGGTTTGATTTTGATCTTTAACTTCCCACTGAAAACGGTATTTTTTAACAATGAAGACTGAGTAATAAATTTGTGATTCTTATTTTTATTAAATATATATAATAGAAAATCAAATGAAATATATAGTTCAATTCAAGCCAACGATTCTTAGTAGATCACTAATTGGTATATAATACATATTACCATTTACCAATAAAGCCTCTCTTGCAGTGTAAAAAAAGAGGAAAATTATATTATTGACGGGGAAAATTAAGTGAAAATTCAAATGTTGCCAAAAAATTAGCCTAAGAAAAATGAAATGCACGAAAAACCTGGTAGAGAAATCGAGCTTCACAAAGCCAAAGAATACTAATCATATACGCAATAACTTAAAATTTGTATAAGGAAAGTTAAAAAGAAATCAATCCAGTATAGCCTTGCTGGTCAAAAAGACACCGATTACTCGCTTTGGAAAGAGAGAAATAATTACTTTGTTTGTCATACACCTTGAAGGTAATTTTCAAACTCTACCTTGGCAAACAGCGAACATTACTACCTGTCAAACTTCAAAATTTAAAATATCAAATCAATAATAACCTAAGTACAAAAAAATATTCTGGGATACGCTATCAAAAAAAGTTTACAAAAACCACTTCATATAATCAACGCAGTGTTCCAATTGCAACATGTCTCACATCAGTGGAAGGCAACAGAAGTAATAATGATACCAAAACTAAATAATCCACATAACGACTTTCGTTTCTCTCACCAAAAATATTCGACAAACTACTGTTCAAGAGAACCAAACCAAATAAAAGAAAAAAAGAAATCTTACCCCTCCTAACCAATTTGGCTTTAGAGAAAATCTCCCCTCTATAGGTACACACATTTACAAATATAATTGAAGGTGCACTTTTAGATAAAAAGATACGCTGTAGTATCTTCTTGGATCTATAGCTCTAGCATTTGCAAAGGTAAAGCAGCAAGGACTAGAATGTGAGTAACTGAACGAAAAGATGGCGAATTAAGCTCAACGAGATGTTATGCTTAACAAACACTAAAATCAAGTGGAAAGAGCATGTGAAAAAGAAAAAGAAGAATTAAATTGGAAGGCTCATAGGCAGGAGTTCTGAGCTAATCTACATAATAAATTGCCCTTATATCGGCAAATACTAAAACCCATATGGGCCTGCGGCCAAGCGCAGATCCAGAGACGAGGAGGGGACCTGCCCCCCTAACTTTGGCGATATATTCTCATTCGAATCGACTAATTTCTAATACCAATTATATTCAGAAATCTGCCAATTAAAAGAATGTACAAAATTCCTCAAATATATTTTCCAACTATAAGGATGTTTTATTTAATTTTAAAAATGCCATTTATCCATGGCTGATCAGTTAGTATATAAATGTATGTGTTATTGCCCATAAGCGTCAAGATCGATTAAGGTCGTAAAAATTAGATTGTATTATGAGATAAATCTAAAAAATTTGTTTATACAAAACGAGACTGAGCACGTTAGTAATTTAATTGTTTTTCTTTATTCCTAATAAACTTTGAATTGGCGCCTGGTAATATCGTTTGGCACAAACATTTTATAGGATCCACATATACATGTTGCTTAATAAATTTCCGCTAGATCATTTTTAGCGGTCTCGTAAGCGCTGGCGTTCGAATTTTATAGGGACTAGTTAGTTGATATTTTACCGGTATAGATGAATCCATTCCAAATTTGGCAGTCGTAAAATTTTTCTGAATATTTTTTCCTACTTAGCTTCGTAAAACTCGTACATCATAAAATGCACCTTTCCCTAACAGAAACAGCTGGTTATGCGCCTACCTACGGCATGTGCTAAAACAAACAAATGAAAAAATAACACAAGCATTCGACAATACAATCCTATACGCGCCATAGTGAATGTCCGATTGTACTTAAGAAATGCAAAACTTCATAGGGACCTAACCATCGAATACGTCAGTGAAGAAATTAAGAAACATGCACATAGTCTAAGTCAGCACCAAAATGCTGATATATCACATTGATTGTATACCTTTATACATGAACACAAATTCTAATTAGATGTGCTTGTTTCTGTACTTGTTTTTCACGAAATTGTCAATGAATTCGTTAAAACTCAGGGCCTGTAATGATGAATTTTCCATTGTCAAATTTGCTAAGCAGCTAAATGTTCTTGTGACATTCATGATCGTAAATAATTTTTTACTCGTTTAATAGTGGAAGATTTTCCACCACTAGCATTAGAGATGGGTATAATAACAGAAATATTTTCAATATAGTTTCAACATTTGGCAACGTAGAGCTTAATCCGTTACGCATTAATTTATATATACTATATATTTCTCGGTGAAGTTCATTGACCATTGCTACGTGTAGTGGCAAAATAACCAAAATGTTTTAATTAATCCTCAACTACGACTGATTTTTATGCTTTTTATTAAATCATTTTGAAACATAACCTCGAAAATATTTAATATGGAATTTGTCGACTATTTCCTACTCTCCAACTGGACGACCAACCCATCCGATATTACACTTTCTACAATAAATTTATGTATTCCTTGCAACACTGACATAGTTTGTCATCGAGCCGTAAGTTAAAATTGCGTCGGTTAATGAATAAGAGCTTTTATGGAAGTATAATCGTTTTTATAACGTCAATTAAAAAAAGATTTAACCGAATCCAACAATTGAATAGCCATGGATTTATTCAATGTAGAAGGCGATTCCACAAAATCATGAGAACTTCGTATTCATATTTCTCAAATTTGTTGATCATTTCTTACTTGGGAATTGCTTTCCTTCAATGCTAAAACGGTATCAGCAGTTGCAGACCGTCTAGTGTTACTAACCCTTTTTAATAATTGTTGGTGTAGTAGGTGTGATTTTAGGTATTATTGATATTTTGCAGTGACTTAAAATATTCAAGTCAATGAAGTTGGCCCGAATTGAGAGCCTCAAATTTTTTAGTGAATATCTTGGATAAGTGTACCAAAAAAGTGTAAATAATCCATTAAAAAAAAATTTGAACATGTATATTGTCCCAAAAAATAAAAATGTGTATTAGTACAAGCTTATAGAAAATCTCGTAATGCTTTATATACAGGTTTTCTAAGGAATAACCACATCAAGTGACATATATGGCTAAGAAAACACTATACCACTCACTTACGGACTCATACTAAATTTCATACTACTATTCTAATAGAGCTAAAGCCACCAAGTATGTTATAAGGTTAGATAAGCCATAATGCTAGCTACGATATGAAACCTATACCCTATGTTCAAATCAGATGAACTTTAGGGTATCTAGTGAACATAGGGTAGGTTTCATATCTTATTTAACATCATGAATTATCTAGCCTTATACGCCACTTGGTGGCTTTACCTCTAGGAATCGCTACATGAAATTTAATGTGAGTCCGTAATACATACACAAAAATATATTATTTCCACCTGGTATGATTATTGAGTAGAGTTTTCTTAGTCATATGTAACACTTGATGTGCTTATCTCTTAGGAAAGCTGTATAGAGATTTTAACTTTACATGATTTTATATGAGCTTTTATACTAATAAATTTTAAATTTTCTGGAATAATCCCTTTTTTATAAACTTCATTAGCTTTACAATTGCATTTTGCTCAAGTAGCTTACAACATACAAGTTTCAATTTTTTTGGGAATTATTATTTACACTTTTTCGGGACAGTTACACTTATCATTCAACAAAAAATGTCGGGCTGAAAATTTCGGCTAATTTCATTGACTTAAATATTCGAGGCCTCTAAGATTTTGGAACCGGCACTGCTTCCGGTTAAATAAACTTCAATGTAAATTTTACTGCGACTAACCAATGGATTACAACCGTACAAAAGTGAACAAAATAAGGTTAAATGACGACAGTCACGTCAATCGACTAAAAGAATACCTAATTGTACTGTCGATACAAATGGCAGGTTACACAAGTAACGGAATGCTGGTGGAAATATCGTGACGCCAACTTTAGAGGTTTCCTCTCCACTACATATATTTGGATAATATAGACTAATTATGTAATTATTATGACTAATTTCTAATTTCACAAAATTTAAGCAATTTCATAATTTTTAATATGTTATACTGCCGATCATTGAAATATTCACGCAGATATTGCCTCGTGCACCTAAGTAAAAAATTCTCATATAACTTACAAAAGTATCACCTCTGGTTTTTCGTTGGAGATTCTAACAAATATAGGCACCAGACAAATAATATTCTGCATTGACGTTTCGATTGTCAGAATTTGGAACTATATATGGTTATGCATTTCAATTTACATGTACATACATATACATATATCTGACAATACTTACCATAATACAATAACTCATTCAGATTAAGTGACTATTTATATGTATAATTTATCAACACTATCAGACCATAAATTTTCCATAATGATATTATATTGACAATGTTTTAACCATTGAATATTAAAAACATAAAGAACATCAAATACTTTTAATGTTTCCATATACCACAGAGTAGTTGCATGACAATAATAAATGAAAAACTATATCTACATATATATGTATGTATGTATGTATGTACATACATAAAATATACTATCATAACAATTCATCAATTTCCGAATAAGTTGAGAAACTTTATATAATTATTTAATAGTTTTATTGACATTTTTATGTATATATTGTATTGTTGTACACATTTTTAATAGCACAAGTATTTTGTAAAAATATTGTATTCCTCATCCTTTTACAATTTTACATGTACATTACATACTATTATAGTTATACCGAGCTAGACACAAAATGACAAGGCACTTAAATAGATGCACATCATGTAGAGAACATCACTTGATATATTTGAAATGTATGTATAATGTATATGTTACATATTATGTAAATGTTAAGTATATAATTGATAAAAAAGTACATAAAAATGCTACATAATTTTATTTCGGATGTAAATCAACATAAATCTATTTAATAATAATCAGTTGGCCACCAGAATGGATTTTAATCGCCATACATATAAAACTATATAAAATGGACTGAATATTTTTAACACGCTGGTGAGCAACATAAATGACAAAATGTCAAATGTTGAAGTTCAAATATACATAAATTGATATGGATTTTTATGTTCTGTATATACATATATATATATATATGTACATTATACACATAGTATATTTTTTATTGAATTTTAATCGTTTGTTTATTTATTTATATATTTAACAAATAAATAAACATAAAGTATATAATTTTTATATAAATAAATTCGAGTATATCATTGCTGCATTGTACATACATATATGTATACATATCCTATTAAGAGTGTCGCGTCAAAATGACGTCTAAATTATCTATATATTGTATATATACCTGTTTAAATTATCCGCCCTGAACTGTAAAGGAGACGGAAGATAATGTTATTAAAAAAAAAAAAATATCGAAATTTGAATATCATCGGAAAATAATAAGAAAATCGAACTTTTCTTTTATTTTTATTTTTCATATTTTCGATTCATAAAATAATATGATATCCTTACGACATCCAAATATAAAAAGGAAAATAAGATATCTATATACATATGTACGTATACCTACACATACACGATATCTACATACATATATGTATGTACATTGTAACAAATCGAAGAGGGAAAATGTCAAAAGTCGTTGAACAAATATTGATTTTTCATAAAAAATGAAAATCCATTTTATATTTTTGGTATTCGATTTGTACCCTCTTCTGTTTGATGTTACATTTATTTTTTTTTATTTTTTGTTACAAATTTGTGACATATATACATAAAAAAGGTAGAAATAAAATGTATGTACAAATATATGTATATATGTACAAGTCACCCACCCTACCAAAAATATATATATATACATTTTCCAAAATGGCTTAATTTGAATCAATTTCCCGTAGGATACATTTAATTAGTGTAGATGACCGATATTTTCTGTATCTATATGGGTATACGGGAAAGAGATTCGACACAAATTGAAAAATCCATCCAGTTCATAAAATATGACACAATAAATTAAATCATACGAGTATAAATATAATGTACAATATTTTTCAAATCTAATTTCAACCAACATGACATATTCTGTAATTTTCCAATTTATAATTCTCATTTTTAATACATACATAAATATATATATAATCTAATAAAAACATTAAAAATGTCAAAAAATTAATAAAGTAAAAATTTTTCTGATGCGGTATTAAAATATATGGATGGAGAAGGGTAAGCGATATACTGATATAGTCACAAAGCACAAAAACCACAACTTTATACGAAACAATATTCATTTTGTTAACTCTGTGACTGGCATAAATTAAATGCAATTACCATAATATTAAAATGACATTACACTATACAATATTATTATATTCGTCTTTATAAAATTCTTTTTATTTAAATAATAGAATTTTTTTTTTTGCAAATTGCATCACGAGGCATCGCATAGAACAACAATAAAAATTATATCTGGGAAAAACTAATTTCATTTTATATAACCCCGTCGTCTTTCTATTTTTCATATATTCGCAATGACCTATATTTTAATTAACTTAATAATAACATTTTCATGGAAAGCTTGTTTCGAATTTTTTATTTTTTTTGTTCCACTAGAGTGCGGTTTTGCACACAGAATCGAATCAGAATAGTATTAGATGCGTGTGTCGTCCATAAGGAATATCAGAACGAGCTGAAACAACATTATTACACCATTCTACAAAAATAGCATATACAGAAATTAAACAAGTATAGCTGAGATTACAGTAGTGACATAATATGCAATTTACAACTATATACCCACAACCATTACTACCAAAAGCTTGGCAAAAAGATTAAAAAATGAATTTACATTAATACACATATTTAAATAAAACACAAAATAATTGAAAATATTGGGCTGGAATGGAAATCGATCTCACTCATATAATTTTTCACCACTCTTCCACACATCTTCCACACAAATGTTGGCAATTTCGCGTTCGATCTTGTCTCTGAGCTCCTCTAACGTCGTAGGCTTATTGGCATATGCCAACGATTTACCGTAACCCGAAAAAAAAAAATTCAACGGCGTTAAATCGCATCAATTGTTTGACCAGCTTTGTGGCATGTGGCACCATCTTGTCGGAACCACATATCACTGATGTCAAGTTGCCAAAAATAGTCTTCCAACATGGCACTATACCGAACTCCATTGATCGTAACATGGCGATCATTTTCATCGACGAACAAATATGGTCCAATCATACCTTCGGCATGAAATCCACACCACATGGTCACTGTGGTTTTAATTGAGTCTCTTTAAAGCCATTAAGCCAAAAATGAGCTGATTGAAATTCTGGATTTTCTTCAAATTATAGCGGAATCCAATCGAATAAATTTTTGAGTTAATATGATCTTGTATGGGTGTAAGCCAAAATCTATAAACGAAAACTGGTTGGACTCAACTGGTTGGGCTCATTTTAAACAGAAGCTCTTACGGCTGAGAAAATTTCGATACTTCAACCGGTCAGTTGTTTCACTGACACAGGAATATCCAATAGTGAATATTTTAACTCTAGTCTGGTGGAACCGTTATTGTGACCGAAAATTGGAGTAAGCGCTCTTAAAGTTGCGACCACCACTCAGAAAAGCGGTAGTAATTTTTAATAATGTCCAAACGTTGCTCGTCACAAGAAAATTGGAGAAATGTTAAATTAAGTACAGATAGAAAATGGGTAACTATATTTGGGTATTTTAAACCAGAACGAATACACCCTTAGAATTTAAATGTTCTTAGAAATTATCGAATGCAAGAAATTTCGTTTTTGAACAGATGATCGTATTGGAACCGAGTAAATGGAAATTGCGTGGGTTAAGTTCAAATTTTTTTGCAAATCGTCACGCAATTGCGAGAGCCTCGAAATCCAGAGCATTTTCTCAATTTGGTCGTATTGGAAACCCAGATAAAGAATATCTATATGGATTCAATTGAACTTTTTATTAAATTCTTCATCAATTCTTCGCATATATGGAGACCCTATAAATTCATAGATATATTTTGTTCTGTATTTGAAACCAGTTTCTTATTTTGGTTCAGAAAAATGTTCCAAAAGAGAGTCCAGAGAGAAATAAGAGTTGGAAAATTTAGATGTATAATCTAGAAATTCAGAGAAATTTTATAATTTGAAATAATTTCTTTTAAAAAAAATGTTTAAATTTTAAGGAAAAATAAAAATTAGAAATCAAGAAAAGGCATTTTTTAGATTCAATTCAAGCCAGAGAAAAATACGATTTGGAAACCAAAAAATTTGGAATGTTTAGATTCCGTTGAGCTTTTAATTGAATCCTTTGAATTTCGTAGAAATTATCTAATTTGAAGCTATTTTCATTTTCTAGTTCACAAAGAGTTTGCTAGTTTGAAATCCAGACGCGAGAGACATGTTTAGAATTAAGAAAATAAGAAAATTGAAATATGTTTAATTGGGTTGGAACGCCTAGACATTCCGAGACATTTTCCATTTTCGGGTCCAGAAGAATGGCACGATATAGAGAAATTCGAGTGGGAAACTATGATAATTTTTTGAATCCTGTTAAAGTTTTTGAATAATTGTAACTATAAAAACCTAGAAAATGGTAGTTTTCTGGATTTAGCGGAAATTGCATCTAACCTTTGAGGAGACTTAGTTTCAAAAATTTTGATTATCAGGACTTTTTCGTAGCTCTACAAGACTTTGTATATCTGTAAATATTTTAGAATTCTTTCAAATTTAGTGTTCGTTTTAAGTACGTGGCTTAAGCTCGAATTAAGTCAATTAATCTTTCTCTATAAAATTACCAATTTATCTATATCTTCTACTAATATATAAAGCTTGCACGGGATAGGGAAAAGTTTGTTTGTACGACTGTTTTGTTTGGTAAAGATATTGTTGGCATGTTTTTTGATATTATGTTATATACAAATTGAAATTTAAAACGTCTTGAGGGTACAGTATTATTTTACAAGGGCTTTAAAAAGATTAGAAATTCATTTTCCGAGATAGTTTCGATAGTTAATGCGCGAGACGAGTAAATAATCTATCATTCTTCTCTTTATATACATATGTATGTACGTATCGAGTAAGTTGTGCATCATTGTTTCTTGGTTTGGCCTCATCTCAGCCCCTGCTTAACTGATTTTGTTCTCATTTGCACTATAACATACATTATTTCGCCTGGAGGTTTGAGCTATTTATAATATATTTGAATATTATAAAATCAGAAAGTTTATCTGTTGTTTTTGTTTTTGTCTGGTTGTGATAAACGTTGGGCCTCTGAACCAAATGTGACGGGGTTTATTAAGAAATTCTCCAGGCAAAATTTAGGCTAAGTCTCATCTTGATCGGGCCCCAGTCAGGACTGGTCAGTAAAAATAACAACTCTTTTAAGTTGTCTTTAAATATCTGCGACGACCATACTGCAGCCTTGTAGAGTTGTGCCATTTGTTCTTTTTTACTATGGTAGCATAGATGTTGAAGACTTAAGTTCAAATGTATCATTTATATCTTGGCTTAGTTTTTTGCATTTCCACTTATATTCAACACCGAATTATTAATCATTACTCATCTTCAGTTCAGATCAGGTGTTAATTGCTGCGTATAATTCAATTATTGATTAAATATGAAGACGTTTCACGTTAAACAACCGACATAGCTCTGTTTTTGGGTATGGTAAGTAAGCTGTTTGCCGTATTAAATCGTTATCTTGCTACCGTTTTTAAGGATAAATACGAAACAATACGTACCGCGCCCGATTGGCGCCACTATATAGCCTGCAATGTGCCAAAACAGAGTGTGCCTGCTATATTATTTGAAAAATGCGATAAAATTGTAGAATGAGAGTACAATGACATGCTATAGGCGTCTTTGAAATTGCAGTACAAGACATTCAGAGATTTTTGAGACAAATGAGTGGAGTTGACCTTCAGTCACTCTGAGAAGCATGTGTAGAAAGTCAACACGTATTTAAAATAGTAAGTCCATCTACCACAACAGCCGGATTCAAGGTCATCTTCAAAAATCTCCTTCCTGGTTCAGAGAAGCAGACAAAGTAGAGACGAACAGCAATTTTTAAACCAAACTCCGCGTAAATATTTAGAAAACTGTGATGAAGGTATAGTTCTCGCTGATTGCGTCAGATTAAATCATAATTCATCGCATCCCATTGATGCTTTCTGATGTACCTTCTGAGCCAAGCGACTCAAATTTCTCATAGAGTGTGTTTAGCCATAACGTTAAACCAGCCACAGAATGGTGATTATTGTTTAAATAAATATCAATAAAACAAAGATAAATTGAATAAAGAAACAGTAAAGTGTGGGTGGTAGGTATAGTATTACTTTCTGCTTCTTTATTTATTCTCAATTTGCAAACCAGCTCAATGTTTACTGAAACAGTGTGACGCATTTATACGAGGGCGCTTATGTGACTGTAGTCACGTCACTTAAAAATTGGTATTCTTTAAGTATAGATCGAAAAGACCTGACTGAAACCAAATAAAAAATCAGGCTGCACTCAAAATTCCATCAAATTTGACAGGACAGAGTTGTGAAAATGGCATATAAATTGTAAACACGTTTAGTTTTTTTAAAATATGGATAATTTAATTATTTAATAAACACATAAACATTAGAATCGCGATTGTAGTCGTATTCATCTTATTTATTAATTATTATTATACGTATTACCAACAGGCTCGCAATCTGTAATACGTAAAAAAAATCAAATAATAATAATAGTGTTAAAGGCCATTACTGGCCCCTTACTGAATCAACAATCTGGCTCCAACGGTTTCGATCCTGAGCTTGGTCTTCATACTGTCTTAGACAATCTGAAGAGGCCAAGTCGTTCTCTACATCGTGGAGCCATCGTCGCCTGCAACGACCTCTGCGCCTACCATATGGTGGCTCTCCTTTCAGAGATCGCTGCACAATTCGTTCCGGATCAGCACGCTGAACGTGACCGAGCCAGCGTACTCGCTGAGATCTAACTTCATGTACAATATCGGGGATCTTCATTAGATCTCTGATCTCGAAATTGTACAGAGCTCGGTATGTACCATCTATTTCGCGTTTAGGGCCGTAAATCACACGCATGATTCTTCTCTCAAATGTAAGGAGCCATCTCTCGTACTCATCCGTCAGCGCCCAACTTTCACATCCAAACATAACAACGGGCCTGATCAACGCTTTGTAAAGCTTCAGCTTCACGGCACTTGATAAGTGTTTAGATTTTAGCAGTGGCCTTAGAGGATATAAAGAACGACTGCCAGCTGCCAGCCGCACTTTAATATCCTCACCCACACTGTTATCGTGAGTGATAAGAGAGCCCAAATATTTTAACCTCCTCACTCCCTCAAAAAAAATCAAATACAAAATATAAAACTGCCGACTACTTAATTTTTACTACATAAAAGCTTAAGTAAAGCATTTTTGACTGCATCCCTGAAACGTTGAATCCGTGAGGGTCTCAAGAGAAAAATCTGCGAGGCTCTCAAGATAAACAGTCGATTGACGCATACGACGTTCGGACGGATACAAATATAGGCGTGAAAGAAGCACCGCACAATCGATACGAGAATTTAAAGTTTCACAAAAACAGAGTAAATTTGAATTGATTGAAATCATCGGAGCAGCGAGAGCTTCGAGACTTGAGAGGGAACGTCGCTGATGGTTCGTATACTGATGTAAAAAACCTAGCAAATAATTTACATATTTCAAAGGTGATTAGCGGTGGAGCTTTAGTAAGTCACGGACACCAGTTCTAAATTTAAAATTCTTTACGGGCTCTATCAAGATCGGAGTAATACTCCACAACATTCAGGGTACCATTCAATAACACTGCTAAGAAAATCGTTGAACATCAACACAATGTCGTTTATATTTGCGTCGCGGTGAAGAAAGTCGTAATCGGAATTGAGAAAAACGTTCAAGGAAGCGTAGTCGGCGATTCGAAAATGAAAATAAAAATTATTGAAACGATAATTAGTTTTACAAACATCATTGAAAATATTTATCGTGGTCTGCGTGTGGGTTATGCTCGCACAGCCGGTGAAATCAAAACATGGAGAAACCTCGGAATGCATGCATCGGTTTCAAATAGCAGGTTCAAGAAATTGCCCCGACTTATACTAGACTGGTTTAGCTGAGTAATAAAGATGCTATAGTACAGTAGTCGAAGATGGACAATGCTCTTTCGTCATTATAAAGATGTCATCAACATTAATCCAATTTATATCTGGAAGATTAAAGTCACCTACAATAATAAGTTGATCGATGGGACGCACTAAAAGCATCACAGGCGAGTCAATGAAGTTGATGATCATGTTGTAATAATCCAAGTCGGATCAGTAGACAGCGTACACGACAGTGACAAATATCGATGAACTGGCCACTTTGGTATGGACATCTATGACGTTGAGGCTAGGAAGACCTAAAAATTTTTAAAGTCGATTGGAGTTTCTGTTTAATAATAACAGTGTTAAAGGCCATTACTGGCCCCTTACTGAATCAACAATCTGGCTCCAACGGTTTCGATCCTGAGCTTGGTCTTCATACTGTCTTAGACAATCTGAAGAGGCCAAGTCGTTCTCTACATCGTGGAGCCATCGTCGTGTGGTGGCCACTACTAAAATCTGGTGTGCCATTGTCTCTAAAACCAGAGATCAGGTATTTCGTTTTGGACTCATTGATCTGGAGTCCAACAGAAGCAGAAAACTCTACAAGCGGATCAAGTATTTCTTTCACTCCGTTGCTATTCAGTCCAATCACGCATATGTCATCTGCATATACAAGCACTTGATTGGACTGGCGATATAAGATGTTGCGCTGAGGTGTTTCAGTTTTACGAAAGATGTACTCCAACATGAGATTAAAGAGTATCGGGGACAGAGCATCTCCCTGCCGAACACCCGAGTTAACTGCAAAAATTGGCGATAGCCTGTTCTCAACTTTAACACAGCATTGAGACTGCGTCACTGTCATCCTACACAGTCGTACCAATTTTGTTGGCATTCCTAGGTATTCCAGGGCAGACCACAAACTCTCTCGATTGATCGAGTCGTAGGCCTGCCGGAAATCCAGGAAAACCTGATGTACGGAGATGGATGTCTCATAATATTTAGATAGAATCATCCGCAGCGAAAAGACCTGATCAGTGACTGATCGATTCGGACGAAATCCTCCCTGATAGTCACCAACCAAGCCTTCCGCCAGAGGAGTGATTCTATCCAATAATATGTATGACAGTAACTTGTATGCTGTGCAAAGGAGAGCTATACCGCGATAATTCTCACACTTCAAGCGGTCTCCCTTCTTGAAGATGGGGCATATCGCGGCCACTTTCCATTCATCAGGCATAACTTCGGTTCGCCATACTAATCGAATAAGGTCGAAAAGACAGTTCCACAAAGTATCCCCAAAGTATACCCAGGAGTTTCTGTTTACAATGATTAATTCATTTAAAAAAATTATAAATAACCGAAAGTATGCTTTTACACAAAATTTGTATGCAATTTTATTTAGTCGCTTGTCGTATTTTTTGTAGTCGATTGAAAATATTCTTGTTCCATGAAAAAATCGCGTGACAAAAGAATCATTTGAAGCATAACGAGAATATGAAAATTGATGTGACGTGACCTGATACGACTACGATAATCGGGGTAATAATTTTCAAGTCCAAGAGATTTTTTGCGGTTACATAATTTGAATTAATAATTTTCTAAAATTTGAAAATAAAAAATATCTTTGTTGTTTCAAAATAAATCAAAATTAAAATATTAAATTTAAATATCAAGTCCAAGTTAGTTTTATTCCCAATCGTAAGCAAATGAAAGAAATATATATTTTAAAAACATTTTAATTTTGTAGGAAATTAAGGACATCTGCATTTAATTTAAGTCGATCAAGGTGTAATCTGTAATATAAGCCAAGTAGTATTTTATTTGACTGACAAATTAGACATTTTATGAGGAAATTTGTTGGCAGACGGTTGAGAAGCATAACTAACTCAAAATGTGGCAATACCAATAACATTAAGCTGACATCTTCCTATAAAATCAATATGTCATTAAAATAAATTAATCTTGTTTGATATAATTAGAATTATTATTTGAAAAAAGCAGTGCAATGGAAATAAAAATATAAAATAAATTAAATATACACACACACACACACATACACAGAAAAATTTTAAGAATTTTCTACATATTTTCTTGTTATTCCCTATCAAAATCTTTATATAGGTATACATGTATGAACGTATAATCGTATATATGTATATATACATATAAGTGTCAAAGGCATTAGAATAAAAACCACATAATTCTAAATAAATAAAAATTCCATTCCTTCACGCTCTGCGCTATAAAATCATCCACCCTCATAAAAAAAATGGAAAGCTGCTACATGCTACATGTACATATACATACATATGTAGGTATACGGAGTTAACATTTTAGTGCGCTTATTATGTTGAACTGTCAAACGAGAAAAAAAAATGTCATAAATTGTTGACTATTGGAAAATTCATATATGTATGTATGTATATAGGTATAAATATAAAGGGCGGAAAATTGTGTATGTATAGAAAATTGAGATTTATTTTCTTTCACTGTACGTGATGTATGGATTATATTGAAAATATATATTTTTTATTATAAATAAAAAGGAAAAATAGATAAGTCTCAGTTATTATTAGTTGAAGTAATATTGAAGATATATATACAAAAGGAAAAATTAATCCACCCAAAATAAAAAAGACGGAAAATCTGCAATTAAAGAACCTCTCGAGACATTATACATATATGTATGTATCTAGGTATATGGGGAGTTTTACTTTTCATCCTGATAATAATCTCTTTAATATTACTAAGCCACCCTTTTTCCCGATCAATGAAAATTGAATTCAATACAGTATTCAAGTAATGAATAAAAAGAAAAAAATATTTTTCTTTTGAATGTGTATATATGTATGTATGTGTATACTCTAATACGAGTAAAGTATACATATTATATACTTAAGAAGCTGATGATTGAGAAAGGCACGGGAAAGACGATAAAATAATGTCTCGTATAATGTCAAGTTATTTTAAGAAGTTGTCAGTATACGTAACAAATGTAATGACGTTCAAGTTAATATATACATGCGAGTGCTCAATAATTAGATGATCTAATAATGGAGGGTTGGCCTGATAAAGTCATACATGTATGTATATACCAACAAATCTATATTCCCTCGACAAAATTTAACCCTTTTTATATTATATACGAACTTAATGTGATTACCAATCAACCTTTTATTTCCCCATAAAAATTGGTGAAAAACTCATAAAAATTCTAATTTTCAATTAAATTTTTTATTTTTATAGTTTATTGTTGTGTGTGAATGTGTTTGAATATATATACACGGTTATCGGTAATCAATCAATTAAATCAGTCAAGTAATTTTTATATAAACATTAAAAATTTATTTATTTATTTGATTTTTACGATTTAATAATTTGTTTATTGAATAAATTTACTGTGTGTGTGTGTGTGTGTGCGTGCGATAAGGGAATGGGGCGCACGTCAGGTGAAGAAGAACCACAAATCGATCATATACATTTTTCAAATGCGGGTTGATTGTGGTAAAATTATGCTATGTAATTAAATCATGTTGTTGCGGCTTTTATAAACTAAGTTCAAATTCTATAATTTTGTAATAAAATAATTTTATTATTCTTGCATACTGTACACAGCGGGCTTGTAAATATAATAAACATATATGTACGTACGTTTAATATTTACATTCGCGCGGTTGTTACATTTATATGTACATTAATATTGTCGTTATGCTACTGTATGTTCATAAAAAAAAAAAAACATAACATAAATATAAATAAACATACAACATAATAATTTATGAAATTAAATAAGAATTTATGAATTTAGAAAGTTTAGACGACATAAGGGTACATTGGACATATAACATATAAATGAGTTATGTTATTTGTTGTCGTTTTATTTGTTCATACATATATATATATATATATAGTTTTTCAATGTCAAATTATTTCGACTAAATTAATTTATAATTAGATAATTGATGTTTGCATTGAGGCAATTAAATGTTGTGGATATACAAGAGCGGCGGTCTAAATTAGTCGTCGTTTATTATTTATGTTGAATTATTGCCATGGCATTTAATAAAAATAAAATAATAAAATAGAAAATGCCGACTTTGATATATGATGTGCGCGAACAGTCATTTAGAGGTGGTGTTGGTCAGTTTGGGGTCAATTTATTGTTATTGTAATTGTATTATGCTAGATGATTATCTAATGTAATGGGAGTTGGTTAATCAGTCGGAAGATATTTTTTTGCCGCAAAGTGATAGTACAAATATATAAATTTTGATCGATTTAATAATTTCGTAACATCGAATAAGATAAGTGCATTAAAAAACTAGGCTTCATATATACTTATTTAGCGAATTGCTCAGTTTGGTTTCAATCCTGAGAAAATGTAATATTTAAAAAAATTAACTAATTTTAGTTGAATTTTAAAGCAAGTTCCTTCTATTTATAATTAAAATTAATTGTATAGAAATAGAAGTTCGAACAAAAATTTGAAGCCTCCGTGGTCAGATTTGAATTAAATATCCTAGTTTTAAATTTGAAAATTTACATTTAAATTTTTCATTTTAAAAATTAAAATTACTCTTTATTAATTAAAAATAGAATTAAATAGATGTAAAATTTTATATTTATAAATTTAAAATATTCAGATTGAAAATTGTTGAAAAAGTGATCGGATGTAATTTTAAATATTAAAATTGAGACACAAAACGACGTTTGGAATATGAAATTTATGTTTATGGGCTTATTATAAGCGATAATTTTTAGTGAAGTTCCTTCTAACAATAATTAAAATTAATTGTATTGAAAATAGAAGTTCGAACAAAAATATGAAGCTTCCGGACTCAGATATGAATTAAATTGCCTACTATTAAATAAGGAAATTTCCATTTTAAATCTATGAAATTTTAAAATTTCCAATTTATAATTTTTAGAAGTTACTTAGAATAATATGAAATTTTTAAGTGAAGTAATTGAAGCCATTTCGAACTTACAATGATGATTTTTGACACAAACAATTCAGAGTCTCTTTTCTGAGGTTCTTTTAATCTAGAATTTAGAAGCAAGAAATCATTAAATTTCAATTCACTTGAAACAATTGTCTAGCGTATATAGAATTTTGATGTTAAAATGAAGAAATTTTCTCTAAAAATTAAAATCTATCTTAGCTTTAGAATATTTATTAATTTAATAAATGAAAAAAATTTAATCTTACGCTTGAACAATTTTGAAATCTATATTTTATATTTGAACGATTTGAAATGCAAAAATATTTCAAAATCTTAATTTTTAAAATGTAATTATCTTATTATAAAGAATTCAAAAAATTTAATTAA
The DNA here is from genome assembly GCA_951394425.1 of Tipula unca. Classification (NCBI taxonomy): domain Eukaryota; kingdom Metazoa; phylum Arthropoda; class Insecta; order Diptera; family Tipulidae; genus Tipula; species Tipula unca. The sequence continues at coordinate 215,922,250 of OX596381.1, forward strand.
AAGATTGCTAAATCCAATTTTCAATTCTAGAGACACTATTTCACATAAATATTAAAATCTAAACCCTTATTGCTCAATTATAAATTCAATTAGAATCAGAAATTTAAAATCGATCTGATAAAATTATAAATTTCAAAATTTATTTTAAAAAATTAGAGAACTAAATATTAAAATTACTCTATATAAATTTAAAAGATTCAGATTGAAAATTGTTCAAAATAATTTACATTATAATCTCCAGGCCATAATTTTAAATTAAAAAATGGTTTAGAACTTAAATTTAAGTTACCTGAAACAGCTTGAGATATTTTAGAAATTTTTAAAATTTACGTAATTTTTATATTCTACATAAGCATTCAAATATAATTTTGAATATCAAAATTTAAATTCATATTCAAAACGACTTTTGAAATTAGAAATTTTGAACAAAAACTCGTGATTATCAATTTGAATTTGGTTTAAAGGCTAATTAAAAAAAAAAAAAAATTTAAATTATAATTTCAAAAATCTATGTTAATAATTTCCATTTAAAATTTTAAAATTTTCATTTTATAAATTTTGAACGTTTCTTGAATACGAATTGTGGATATTAAAATATAAATTATTTATTAAAAATTTTTAATAGAACAATTTTGGAATGCTATATTTTATATTTCAACGATTTAAGATGCCAAATTATTTTAAAATCTTAACTTTTAAAAGATAATTATATTTTTATAAAGAATTCAAAAAAATTAATTATAAAATTTCGAGTCAACATTTTATTTCTAAACACACAAATATCACATAAATATTAAAATCTTAACCCTTATTGCCCAATTATAAATTTGGAATCAGACATTTAAATTCAATCAGAGAAAATTATAAATTTCAAAATTTAATTTGAAAAATGAGATAAAGTTACTTTTTTAAAATCCGGAATTAAATAGACGTTAAATTTTATATTTATTAATTTAAAATATTCGTATTAAAAATCACAATCTTCAGACCAAAATTTTAATTTATAAAAATATTTAGAACATAAATTTAAGAAATCTTATAGAGTGTGAAATTATTTTAAGAATTTTTAAAATTAGTGTAATTTTTACATTCTTTAAACTTGAAGAGAAATCCAAATCTTCCAAACATACAATTTTAAATATAAAAATTTAAATTAATTAAAATTGAGACAAAAAACGTTCGACGTTTGAAATTGGAATTTTTGAGCCAAAAATCTTAATTTTCAATTTGAATTTGGTTCAAGGGAAAACTATAATTAAATATTTTAATTTTATTAATAATTTCAAAAATTTTTAAATTTCCAATTTATAGATTTGAGAAGTTTCTTAAATTTGAAATATTTAATTCATATTAAAAAAAATTAATTTTAAGCTTCAACAATTTTTGGGTTCTATATTTTATATTTCAACGATAGGATTTAAGATGCCAAATTATTTTAAAATCTTAATTTTTAAAATGTAACTATCTTAATATAATTTTAAAAATATAATTATAAAATTTCTATATCCAAATTTTAATTAAAGATATAAATTTCAAATAAATATTAAAATCTAAACCCTTATTGCCCAATTAAAAATTTTGAATCAGAAATTTCAAAATTTAATTTAAAAAATTAGATAACCTCTTAGGGAAAAATTAAAATTACTCTTTTATAAATTTCAAAGTATCAGATTGAAAATTGATAAAAATAATTTAAATTATCATTTAAAATTTACGTAATTTTTACATTCTACTTAAAGCGTTCGGATATAATTTTAAATAACAAAATTAAGTTACGTAAATCTGAGACTCAAAATGTAAAATGTAAAATTCTAAATATTAAATTTTTTAATTTATTCAAAAATTTTAAATTCTAAAATATAATTTCTTGCGGCTTCAGAAATTTGTTGCATAACTTATTGAACGAAATCTTCCACCCAGAATAGCAAGAGGTCAAATTTTAAAATTTATTATTAATTAATTTACATTTTTCTGGTTCAAAATTGTAAAAATAATTAAAATTATAATTTGTTAATTTGTTGGTTAAAACTTAATTTTTAAAATCTATATACTAAAGAATCTTAATTTATAAATACAAACACGTATATTTTTAATATGTACAATCAATTCTAAATTTTTGGATTATTGTTATTTTATAAACTTTTAATTCTCCAATACAAGAGAAAATTTAAAAATAAATGACAAACTCTTCAATAAGTTTCATTTGCCAAATTTACATACATATGTATATCTACTTTATAGATGTACGGGTGAATTTTGATAATTGCTTAAAACTTGAAACGATTTCTTGATCAGCTTATAGGACCCGAGATCAGTTGAAGGATTGATTTGACTCAATCAGGACCTAATTTATAGAAAACATCTGGTCCGCCTAATATTGTCGTACACCGTGTAGCCTCAGAGCTTAATGTACGATTGTCTTGTGAAATAAGTGTCTGCGATGAGGCAGACATAAATTTTACTTATGTCTAGGACTGCTTGTAATTAGGGCCGCAATTGGCTACCATAGAACCTCTACAACTTTAGGCGCTATTTTACGCATATAGATTGTTTAGAACAGAATCGGTGTGTACGTCAATGGATTTTTAATAGATGAACCTAAGATATTTTTGATTTCAAAGATTTTGATAGTCTGTCTCGAATGTTAACTGTGATTTTGAATCCTCTTTGTTTTAAGTTGTTCGCAACACTTTTTGGATTGGAAGAATGATACCGATTTTTGACCATTACTTTAATGCACTCGACTTTAATTTCCGTAATAAATATTTCAACATCCTTTGGCAACTATTTGTTGTCAACTTAAACTATATTTATTTATACTTAAGTTCACCCAAATTTTCAATTCACATGAATTAAGCGTTTTGCAATTGGACTTCTAATTTATGATACATTTTAATTATATTTCAATAAATTTCCAATTGTGGTTAACTGCAAAACAAGAAGACTAGCTAAATAGAAAAAATACACAAAACACTAATAATAATTAATTACGAGTATCAACAATATCGAGGCAATATATAATATTCAAACCGCCTTAAAGTGTTTATACTTAATTTAAAAAAATATATGTACATATATAACTCATATAAAACCTCTACAATAAAATATACGACTATACTTATGGCGCGGCGCGGCATATATTCAAAAGTAAACAAATAAAAATTATATTTGTTATTTCGAAAACTATACAACTCGTATACACCTAGAACTTTACTTTAATTTCATAATCATAATTTTCCCACTATACATGTATGTTTTATGTATGTATACATAATATGAATCGTTCATAGTGAAAAGCACACGCAAATTTGTTATTTTTTGCTGCTGTTGTTGTTGTTGTACTTTTACATATAAACATGTATTTTTGGTTATTATAGTATAAGATTTTTTAATGCGATAAAGCTCGAATTTTTTTTTGCTATATACATATGCGCTGTTGTTATTGTTGTTCAATTTATTTAGCTTTTTCTTCTATTTATATACATTTTTGTAAGTCTATTCAGGAACTTACAAATATTATGTTATTGTTGTAGTATATATAGTTTGCCTTCAACTTTATTATTATTATAAAGAGCCAGAAAAAAAAGAAAAGAATAATAGTAATAAACAATCAAATCAACAGTAATGAATTAATATTATATGAAATATTGAAAGTTTTGCTGAATTACATAAAGTTATTGGTATAGTATAGTATGTATAGGGCTTTATAACAATAATATGAGTATAGAAATAAAATGTTTGGAATTTATAACAATATTATTATATATTTAATAATGATTATTATAATTTTAGTATGTATATAATTTAACGAAAAAGCTCGCAAACAAATGTAATTTGATCATGTAATTTTATTTGATTCGAAAATGCTTTTAATCATTTTGTTTGTTTTATTTATTTATTGTTAACGATTAGTTATACGTATGTATATATTCAAAATTAGAATGTATAATTTTTAATTCAGTAGCGTGTATTTAAAAAAAAATATTGTGGAGGCATGTGATTAGTGTTAATGAGCTTTTTGAAAGTACATAATATATAAATGTGGCACGTGTGTATTGAACAAATATGCAATAGAATATCGATGTAGAATATTTCGTGAAAAAACATAGTCAACCAAACCGCAGATCGGTGAATTTCATTCATATACAGCGTTTTCTCTGTTAAATTACTATTACCTACAGTTAATTTGATATTCCCGATAGATCGCAAATTATTCACGACATAAAATAATAACCCACGATTTTTTAAAAATACCTCTGAAAACGTAAAAAATCCAACCCAGACTTTCTTAAAATACTGTGACGATTATGCTGAACGTTAAACACAATCACATCAGTTTAAATTTACCAGTGATCAGTGAACTAGTGAATCAGTAAAGTGCTTTAGAACTAGTGAAATTGTAAAGACATCTAAAAAAATTCAGCACTTTTTAAAGCTCTTTACAATTTCACTAGTTCTAAAGCACTTTACTATTTACTTATTTTAAGAATTATTATGAATTAGTTCGTGTTTTATTTCAAAATTCATTACGAATCCTGAGAAGAACCCGTAATTCGTAACAATTTGGTCCAATACAAAATCTTGTAGAACATTAATTCTTCCACATCTCAACAGCTAAGAGAAAAGTTGAAGCGTCGAGGATTGCCGGAGGATAGCAATAAGATAGAACTATTCAAAGGTTAAAAATGCGGTGGATGGCCCGTAGGATCGCAACCACTATCACCGGCAGTGCAGGTCATAGTGTCATGACCATCATTACTAGCAGGTGAGGTTCTAGTATCATAACTACCCTCGACGAAGGATTCATCAGATCTATCCAACGAGAACAATGTGCTAACCACCACAACCAAAACAGAGCAAATAGCGAAAGAAGAGCAAGCTGAAATAGCAATGGATGCTGCTGTACAACCGGACGAGCTGACAAACATTGGAGCTGTTCTCAATTGACAATTCGGACTGGTACCTTCCACTGTTTATGATGACATATCATAGTGCAATGCCTGATACTACAGGAAACTAACCAGCTATAAGGTCGTATTTGGCAGAGAACTTCGATTGCCATGTACACATTAAATTTTGATCACCGGAAAGCGAACCTGTCACCGGAGTGCGGCTATTTTCTCATAAATACTAATAATAATAAACAGTGTTTAAAGGCCATTACTGGCCCCTTACTGTGTCACCAATCTGGCTCCAATGGTTTCGATCCTGTGCTTGGTCTTTGTACTGTCTTAGACAAACTGAAGAAGCCATGTCGTTCTCTACACCGTGAAGCCTTCGGCGCCTGCGACCTCTGCTCCTACCCGATGGTGGCTCTCCTTTCGGAAGTCGCTGGCCGCCTGCTGCCAGGCGCACTTTAATATCGCCATCCACACTGTTGTCGTGAGTGATAAGATAGTCCAAATATTTAAATCTCCTCACTCCCTCAAACGCGTAGTGGTCACTACTAAAATCTGGTGTACCATTGTCCCTATAACCAAATCTATAACATTGATCTGGAGTCATTAACAGAAGCTGAAAGCTCTACAAGCGGAACAAGTATTTTCTTCACTCCTTTGCTATTTTCTCCAATCACGCTTATGTTATCTGCATATACAAGCACCTGATTGGACTGGCGATATAAGATGTTACGTTGGGGTGTTTCAGTTTTACGAAAAATGTACTCCAACATAAGATTGAAGAGTATCGGGGACAGATCATCTCTCTGGCGAACACCCAAGTTAACTGCAAAAATTGTTCATAGCCTGTTCTCAACTTTAACACCACAATGAGACTGTGTTACAGTCATTCTAGAGAAATCAAGACATCAAACCACAAACTCTCTCGATTAATCGAATCATAGGCCTGCCGGAAATTCAGGAACACCTGAAATACGGGAATGGAAGTTTCATAATATTTAGAAAGAATCTGATCGATTCGGACGAAATCCTTCTTGATAGTCCGCCAGAGGGGTGATTCAATACAATACTATGTAGAACAGTAACTTGTACTCTGTGCAAATTAAAATCGAAAAAAAAAATTGTATGGCCAAGTTCTTGTAGGGACATTTATTTTCTCATAACAATTGAGTTTTTTCCTGACCACTACTATGCCAGCGTTAATAATTTGCTGGCCGCTGGTATTGCCGCTAAAAAAATAAATGTGTCGCTTTTCAAAGAAAATTAATATTGATGAAAAAAATCGTTTCTCATATCGATTAAGTTTGGGACTTGCTTAGATAATTTTCTGACCATTAGAACTGCCACTATATAAATAAATCTATCACAAGCTAACTTTACAAAGAAAATTAAAATCAAATTTACGAAAAAAAAGTTGGGGCCAGGTTCTGTAACGACGGTTATTTTCTCGTAGCAATTGGGTTTGGAACATTCATGGCCAATACTTTGCCAGCATTTATCACTTTTGAACGTTCGAATTACCGCTATATAACACTTTATACAAGGCAATTCCAACAGACTAAAAAAAATCAACGTTGGCATAATAGCCGTCCTTTCAACGATTTGCCCAGGAGAATTTTTTTTTTATAGAACCAAATACATTTTACATATATGATGAATAGTTTAGCATCAACTTGATGACAAATTTAGCACCATGTCCAATTTTTAATTTAAATTTCTTAGTTGTGTGCTAAAATGTTAAACAAACTGGAATGGATAGATTGAACAAACATCAAAAATTATATACAATGATTACATCCGGAATTTAAGATTTTGAAAGAGTTATTAAGTTATTAAAGTTCGATTAGAAGTTTGTTAATTTTTTATGGATATATATAATTTGTATGTTGTATATACTTCCCCAATATACTGAATCAGTAATTTAATACCAACCATATGAAATAGAACAAATTCAACATTCATTAATATAAATGAGTCGTCGCAACCATAAAAGTTACCTTGAATACGTATTTATAAATAATATAACAGGAAACATTTCCCAAACATTAAAAACAATAAATCAACGACTATTTTTTCATGTGTATGTTAGGTACCTACAAATAGTTATATGTATAGCTCCCTAAATCCAAATAGTGAAAGTCAAAAGTATATAATTTCGATAAACATTTCCATTTTTAATCAATATAGAAAATGTATCCTAAAATGATACCATCTTCTTGTATATATAGAATATATGTATATACATATACATATATTCATTAAATAATTTGATTAATGATCTTAATTCAGACCTAACCTTACCCAACTATTAATATTGGGACATAAATCAAAATTCAAACAAAAACCATAAAAATAGACGACAAAAATGTATACTCGTGTAACATAATGAAAATCCTAAATAAAAAAAACTATTTACAACAAATTTCCACCTATACGTATATACAATACATAATACTTCCTTCATAATATATAATCTTAATTATGCTTGAATATTTATTTATTTATAAAAATTGAGTAAATCAATACTAATTACTTCTTTACCCGCCGCTGCCGCCAAATTAGGCTCTCTCCTTAAACGATCCCACTAATTACGATGATTATTCAAATAAAATGTTAATAACCACTCACTTAATGTCATAAATTTTCCCGCTCTTTTTCTCTTCGTGCGTCTAATTTTTTTTTTTGTTTTTGTTTCCTAATCTATGATCGAAAATTAATTTAACTCAATTTAGTTTGTTTAACTTTGTCTTAGACACCAACCATAACATATATGTATTTATACATAAAAAGTTGGAAACATTTTTTATCGTTGTTGTTGTATTTTAAAATGATAAAATTTAATTAAAATGCTCCATCAATCAAAATTATATTCTAGAGAAACACAGTTTTTTTTGTTTTATTTTATGAAACTCTGATGTTTATCTTAATGAAAACATATGTCACTTGTGGTCGTCTCTGCGGAGCGGATTAATGACATGACGCGTTTATATGCACGCTGATTGATATCATCCGATGTGTATATATGTATGTTTGTATGTATATTAATTGGTTTGGCACGAATTTTTACAGTAAACCCGCTTATTAAATATATAAAGTGAGAGAGAAAGAGAGTGGGACTGGGAATATCAAATTAATCAGCTCGTCTTCGTCACTGTACTCGCACCCCGAAAGATAATCATTCCCGCATACATAATTGGTAAATAAACGAATTTATGTATCCAGCTATATGACAAACTCTATATATGAATGTAGTATGTATAGTGAATTAACGAAATATCCATCTTATTGTATTATGTTTGCTCATATATTGAATAGTAAGACACATACATATGAAACATATATCCTATTAGGAATTAGAAATATTTTTTTTTTTTTTTGTTTCATCTAATCATGATTGATTAGAAAGAATAAACTAGAAATGTATTTTTATTTTTTGTGTTTTAATCAACAACATGTTGAAAATAATAATAGATGAATTATTGATTTGCTTCTCCTCAATATTATCTTGATAAATTTTAATAATTAAATAAAAATAAAATAGAAGGAATAAGATAATTGAATCCTTCTAAGAAATTCAATTTTTCGTCGATACGGAATTTCTATATACGAGTATATGTACATACAAACAGCCAAACGGAAGATATTCGATTGAGTGAATTCGATAATTAACCGTCACTATGTATATGTGGAGTATACAGTGCGGATAATGTATATAATAGTAGAAAGAGGGAACATATGTTTTATGTTTTGATTGATGTATATGTTGGATTTATTTTCGAGGTTCAATTGAGGAGATAAAATTTCACACATTTTCGATTATACATTTATATGTACATATGTAGGTCGTGGTGAAATGCAAATTATAAAATTAACACACTGTTAACGTATATAATATTTCTAAGACATGGGTTCAATTAGTTCCATACGGTTGGCTAGGTAATTGATCGCCATTGACGCGATACAGCCGCAATTAAATTTTCTAAGAAATTTATGTTTTCGTGACGTATTTCAAGTTAGAAGACGATCTGGTTCAATGACCATAACAGCAAATAAATTTTATAGATATTTTTAGTTTATATATTTCCTGGAAGTTTTAACTTTAATTTTTGTGACACAAATCACAAAATTCCTAATCTTATGTACGTAGTTTTCCCCAACAAAAAATATTTCCAAATTGAAAAAACTATATACGAATAACAATTTGTATATAATTTGGAAAAACATTAGGGTTTTCCACATGTAGAACATGTATACACAACATAATATTGCTTAGAGGAGTTTACGTACATACATAGTTGTATAATTACATTAATAGTTTGTTGTTAGTTCGTTTAGTTTATTGTTCAAAAATAATTTTTATCTAATTAAAAATCTAAATTGAAATGATTTATATTTTTATATGTTCGTTTGTGTTCCTTTTGTGTGTGAAGTGAAGATGGAACGAATTTCTTTGTAATTTATATTATTATATACAAGAGTGGTGAATTTTTTTATGTGCGTATAGAACTAATCAAGCGTAACTAATTTTTTTCGATGTATGTTGCTCAATTAAAAATAAAAATTTAACGAATTATATCGATGGTTACATATATAAGTATATACAGTGTGTCTGTAGGGAACCTATATAATTGGAATTATGATATGACTCATAAAATATTTGTTTTTGTGCATAATTGTATCCGGTCGATTGCGGCTCTTATCTCACTTTTCTTGTTATTGTTTGTTAAATTTTATTATGCAGAACTAATCTTAAAATTGAATTTTTATCAATTTGTTCCAGCTATCCGTGCAAATGGTCACACAAACGCGAATATCGTCGATAAAAACAAATCAAACTATATATACGGTGTACAATTCTTAAAATCATTAAGTTCTTGAAATTCTAAAAATCTGTGTAAATTTTTTAAAAAAAAGTCGTTAATATTTGGAATTCTATTCTTCAAAATAAATATATAACCCTTTGAATACACAAATCGGCTTTGAGCTGCCCACATCAATAAGATACAGTATAAATTAAATTGGTAAATACTAAAATCAAGTGAGTAAGATGGTATGAAATGCGGTAGTCCCTTTTGTAAAATAGATGGAATATCACCTGTACAAGAAATCGTATCATCCAGCCTGCAAATCAATTGTCTGAGTTCATATTCAATCATCATCCATAGACCCAAAATGGGTATGTTCTGCTGAATGTGAACCGAGTGTCAAATAAGTAGATCATATCAAAATACTGGATATAAATATCTAGAGGTTAATATAGCAGTAAGAAAATGCTTGAAGATTAAATAACATCAAGATTCCTTCATATGTTACCTACATTATGGACAGATCCAGACATTAATATAATCTATAGGTGGCCCGAATAACCTTGCTAGCGATTTCTATTTGAAGGCGACGATAATGAACAAGGCTTGCAAAACAGGCACAAAGTCCTTTAGAATGCTGGAATTGCCGAATATCTGACGACATTTTAAATGTTATCGTGACTTAAAATAATCAATAAATTTCCGCACTTTGCGCGTGCAAGTTGCACGAGACTTATTGATTTGATTGAATTAATATCTTTCTGAAGGGAGTTCACAGAAGCAACAGACAAAACTTAGATGATCTTTGGGAATGAACTTAGATGATCTTCATGAACGTTAAGCGATTTACATGTATAATGCAATGTCTTAGATTTGATGATCGAACGTCCCGCGATAAACGAGCAAACAAACCGACAAGTTAGCAGCAGTTCGTGAAGTATTTGTTTGTTTCGTAAATAATTGTCCGCAATAGATGCAGTTTCAAACTGATTCAGATGTATAGTACCTGTAAAATTTGGAAATGTATGTCGGCTTACAACCTGAAGGTATTTATCATGGATGAAAGTAATAAACCCTATTATGAAGTTATGCCCATTCCATAACCTATTTACTAATTTCAGGAAGAAATATAACAACTGATAACTGGTTTACCAGTATAGAACTAATTGAGGAGTTAAGGAATAAAAGTTTGACTTATGTTGGAACCATAAAAAAACAAGCATGTACTTCCGCTAGAGTTTGTTAATTCTAAAAATAGAAATGTCAACAGCAGCATATTTGGGTTCAAGGAAGATTGCATACTTGTGTCTTACATCTCTATAAAACTGGAGCCTTCCATCATTACGTTTTACAATAAAACGATAGGTGGCGTACGTACAATAGATAAACTATGCGACTCTATACAATGTGGCAAGAAATGTGCGTCGTTGGCCAATGATAATATGGTTTGCCATGTTAAAAGAAATTTTTTTTGGAAATGGTCTAAAAGTTATTCTACGAGAAGAAATTATAAAACGGTTATCCCATGAATTAGTCTTGCCTCATATAACTAGAAGAAACTTATAGATTCAGTAGGATTACATTTTGAGCTGCAGAAAAGCTGAAACATTAAAGGCCAGCGTGCGTAGAAGGAAACTAACCAGAAAACGGAGAAACTAGTGCTAGAAAAAGAGATGTGATGGAATTGGATACAATTGGAAATTGCCAAGGTTGGTTATTCCGATAAGAAAGGGAATCAATTAATCTAATAGTCAAAAATTTTAGACCGATTTTTAGAATTCTTAGACCACAATGAACTTATTTCGGATAATCAATTTGGATTTTGTGCCAAATCGAGTACCCTGGCACTTTGTTTGTATCTCAAATATTATTGAAGTATTTGTTTGTTTCGTAAATAATTGTCCGCAATAGATGCAGTTTCAAACTGATTCAGATGTATAGTACCTGTAAAATTTGGAAATGTATGTCGGCTTACAACCTGAAGGTATTTATCATGGATGAAATTAATAAACCCGAAATTAAGACACAATAAATGTGATTACACACCATAATTTTATCTGCTAAAATTGAAAAAATTTAAATTAAGTGTATGTCTATAATTGAAAGTGTATAATTGAAAGTGAAATTCTAAGAATTCTGCATATATTTCTACTTGCTGAATTCGAAGATTACAATGAAGTATTTCAAGTTTGATTGAGCATACGGTATAATTCCGATGTCGATAATGTGATTACACACCATAATCTATGTTCCTACTTCATAAGCTCATTAATGTTGTGTATGTCTGGTGTACGAACCTGATAACATTTATTCGAAAGATAAAGATTCTCAAAAGAATGTCCACCATGTCACCAACTGACTAAAGAAAATTATGTCGCTTTGCTTAAATCGCTTGGAACCAACTTCATAATAGGGGAATACTTCAATGCAAAGAATACATACTGAGTATCGAGACTATCAACATGTAAGTCTAAAGAGCTATTTGCAGCAGGGCAAAAATTAAACTGTGAGTTTTATTCTGGGGGTAAACCAACATATTGACCTACCGATAACAATAACTATTTATTGGAAGTGAGTGATTTAATTAATGGTAAGCAGAAGGCTCGTAAAACCTGGCAGAAGAATAGAGCACCACAAAGTAAATCGAGACTTAATTATTCTTAATTATTTAAGCACTCAACTGAAGTTGCTAATCAAAGAAATTAAGAACAATTCATTTAATGAATATCTAACTAGTCTTTCCAGCCAAAAAGACACAGACTATTCGCTCTGGAAAACAACAAAAGGACTTAAACGACCGAACATTCAGGTGCCTCCTATCAAAAAGGATGATAGAACTTGGGGAAGAAGTGCTAAAGAAAAGGCTGTCTTGTTCGCAGCCCTCCTTGAAAATACATTTCAGCCCCTTCCAAGGCAATCAGCGGAAGAAAACATAAACCCAGTTAAAAAAATGGATAATACAAACTTCCAACCAGTAACATTACAAGAGCTAAAATATGAGATTACTAAAAACTTAAGCTGAAAAAAGACACCTGGTTACGACCTAATTTCAGGACAAATAGTTAAAGAACTCCTCAAAAAGAGTTTACGAAAACTGCTCCAAGTAATAAACGCGATTTTGTAATTAGATTGAAGTGCGGTAAATTAGTGTACACTGAATGCACACAGGTTATGATTTAAAATTTCAATCGAAAATTGAGAATTTATAGTTCTAAGAGTAATTATAGGTACGTAGAACTTAAAAATTTTCAAATTTTGCAAATATTTACTACTAACGAATTTCGAAAATCTCTCGTATGGGAAGTATGAGGTGGCGTAGGATAGCTATGGAGATTAAATTCGTTTAGAAAATTCATTTCCATAAAGTCAGGAGAAATCTTGAAACGAATTATAGTTGTATTCTGAGAAATTTTTTGAACAATGAAAAATGTAATTTTATGCAGTTAATCCCTAGAACATTCCTATAAATGAAGAAAAAATACTAATGTAATGATGAATGTAAAGAGACCCAAGCATCTTAATTCGTCGTCGTTCACATTAATAGGATGATATAGACATGGACGACATAGAACATCAAGAGGATAGATAGTGCACACAGGGACAAGTTGAAATCAGCAACTGTGTAGTTCAAATTTTATTGATCGGTACATTTCTCGAAAAAAAAGTTGTCAATTAGCTTCCAAAAGCCAAAAAAAAACAAATTTGACGGGTGAAGGATATTATATTCCTCATTAAACCGCAATAATCCACGAAGATATACAAGTCGTAGCTCCTCGTGACTATAGAAAATTATCAGAACTTCAGCAAGGCTAAGTGTATGGCTATACAAATCTATAACCGCATTGCATTCCACAAAGTCCCCAAATGGACTTTTGGTAAAGAACTTCGAATGGAGGCCAAATTTATCGAAATCTGACATTAGAAAAATTTAAACTACTTCATACACGCCAGTAGTTAAGAACATCGATTGGGCATGCGAATTGAACTATGTCAACATCAACATCAACCAACCTTTTTGAGTTCACTAGCAGATTGTAATCAAAGAGATCGAAAATCATAAACAAGTTAATGTATAGTGTATACCGATTTCAGTAAAGCTTTCGAACTACGGATTCTCACACAACTTTGTATTTGTGGTTTAAATCATACATGAGCGACGGTTTCCAATACATTGAAATGGGAAATAAAAAATCAACATATGTTAAAGCGACGTCGGGTTTTACATAGGGCTCTCCAATTGCACCAATAGTAAAAGCCAATTCAATGCTACAGAAAAACTGTATACGGTTCATCATGTGAAAAGATGGATGGAAATACAATTATAATTAACAGCTGAATCAAATCCTGAATCTCCTGAATTTCCTGAATCATAGAAGTACACAGGACTAACTATGGTGACAATGAACCTTATGATAGGATGTCCAAAAGTTTCATTTTATTTCATTTTACAATTAGAAACAAGTTTCTTTACAACACTTTGCTCCATCCCGATAATTCTAATTTTATTGTTTTTTTAAATTATGTTTGCATTTTACAAATATTAAAATTAAAAAACATATCACTTCATTTCCTCAACCTTAAAAACAAGTTATAAGAAAAATTTAAAAGACACGACATATTGGGACACCCTCTAATATATATATACAAATATTTGGCCTAGATAATCGTTATGCTGTGTCCTTAATAACTATAGCATTGATAATCAATTTTTGTGAAACATTTTTATTGCACGCGATATTTCTGTGACGGGCCACATTCTATATCATACTCCCGCACATAATATCAACAATTTTATTGTGTCATGCCAACTGTATTTATACATAACACAAACAATAGTAATTGAAATGGACATGGAAAGTTTTTGGATAATTCTTATGAAAATGTATAATAAAAAAGTTGCAAATACATTATACGAATATAATACGCCACCTGGGAAATTTTCTAGTATATACATTAACAAATCAAAATTATTCCAATCCCACAATATTGTCTTAAGTCACCTTTAAATCTATCATGCACGAAGTTATAATGCGCACCAAAAACTGTTAATATAAAACGAATTTAACTATCACGTATATAGTTTGATCTTAGATACACCACCGATAAACACGGAGTAGAGTCGAGTCGTAACCAAATGACAACGATCATATACAATAACTTATTGAGGATTAACAAATAGCATCTCAAAAACTATAAAAATAAAAGTAGAATTAAATAAAAATTATAAAAATAGTCGAAAATGGAACTATTTTGGGAAAAAAAAAATCACTTTGTGGGTTTCACTTAAGTTTTTTTTTTAACTTGCTAGACACAAAATTTATGTTTTAACAAATTGAATCTTGAACTCGACGACTAAACGAATTAAGAATGTTACCAATCCGCGCCGATGTCATTTCAATTTTTAGTTTTTTTTTGTGTTTTATGTTTTTTTTTGTTTTATCTCATGATGAATGATTCTACAAAAAAAAAAAAAAAAAAAGAAAAACCCAAAATAAATAAACAGACATCTTTAAGAAATCTGAGTGGAATCTCTGTATATAACTTTACATATAACATGTATGGTATGTAATATGTAAGTACGATAAGTCGATTTTGTTTTACCAAAAATTCACCGATCATACACACTGTGTGTTATACATATATACATATATGTGTTAAATATTTATGGAATTCTATTTCACGTTTTTCGTCTTCTTCTCGCATGTCTTTAGTAATTCATCTTATACACATAGGTAATGGTAATAAGGAAAAGGTAGTATGTAGAAGGGAATTTTATTAAGTGAGTTAAATTTGAATGTGTTATTTTAAGTTTTTTTTTTTCTCGTTCATCTTAAATGAAGTGTAGATTGAATTTAAATTATGTGAGTTCAAATACACGCAGTTTCTATATACATACAAATATAGGAGACGCGGAAGGAGGAAGATGAAATATATTTTTATTTTAAATTGATTTTGATTGATTTAGTGGAAATGAAAAGAGTTTATTTTTTCTATTAGTTGTTATGTTTGGTGATGAAGATGATGATGACGATGGGGTGTAACACACGAGTATGTCTCGATATGTATACATAGAAAATCTAGGAGGCGAATAGAATTTTTTACACACCAAACAGATAATTGTAATTTTTGTGTGTTTTTCGAATTACCTACTTATACTATACATTATATACACATGTATATCATACATAGTAAATGGTTTGAGAAGGCACGGATTATTATCATGTTATATATTTAGCTGCGTTATAATAAATTTTTTTGTTCGCAACTTTGTTTTTATTTTGAAACGTGTGTCACATATAAAATCACTATACACAGCCATGTACATAATATATAAGATGATAAGCGTAACGAGTAATGAAAAATATATTAGAATGATTACATTATATGTATGTATTTGAGATTCTGGAGGTGCGGTATATGTTATTATTATTATTATTACGGTGTGAAGTGGTGAAATTTTTGGTATGAAAATAGTATTAATGACACAACAACTTATCGTATACAAACAAATATATAGTTTTTTTGTAGAGTTTCTATAATACCGGAAAATTCTAATACCGGTTTTAACATCTGTTAAACATCTTAAAACTTAGCCAAAACTAATTTATTTTAAAAATATTAATCCATTTGACATTTCAAAACTCATTCGGCTTCGAAGCTTTGTGGAAATGTTACCGCAACAACAGAAAACGTTTTTTCCTTGGATGTTGACGTGGGCTGAATTATTTTTAAAGCGGCATGAATCTTATTTAAGTTCGATGTTCGAACTCCACTAGCTTCAAATAGCTTAAACTCCTTTTGAATTGGAACTAATGGATTGTTGCAACTGTGTCATGTTATTATTGGCTTCTTCATCCGATGATTCTGTTTGATTATATTTTTGGCATATTGAATTATTGCAAACTTTGATGAATATTTTTGTGACATATTTGAATTGGAATTTTGCTAATATCTCATTAACGACACTAAATATTTATTGCGTTCCTCATTATATCGCGTTCTTAGTGAATACAGCATCATTACACCTAAATTAGACGTTTGCTCAGAAACATTTTTGAAAACAAAAACACCTTCACTGGCTAAAATCATTTGGTTATCCTTACTTACCTCTTTAACAGCCAATTCAATGGGTTCTAACACTTTCAAAATATCTTCTAAAACTTTAAAATCGGCTTCCTCATAAAATTATTTATTTGTTCTAATGTCCGAGAGTGCTTTTTGAATGCATGGTTTCAATCATGTGAACCATCGAGTTCCACCGAGTTTTGACGTCAAGCTTTAGCATCAATTTTTTATTTTCTTGTTCGAAAACATGCGTTTGCAATATGAGATTACGCAAACGGTTGACAATTTAAAAAACTTAATCAGTTTACGCAAATTATTCAATACAGATATCATTAAAAATGTCGCTGCTGGCGTCACATTTCTTTAATTGTAAAAATTTAAAACTTTTTTCAAAATTAAAGAAATAGTGGCGCTAAAAAATGAATTCAAAATGTTGCGACACGTTGTAACTCTACATATTATATGTTGGATCGATTTGTTGGATTGTACGAAACTATATGCTAAGTGGTTCGGACATAGCAACAATTAAAAACCTAATTCTTTTAAAATGAAATAATTAGCATGAAATAATTCAAAACAAGAGTTTGTTCTGGAAAAGAGGGAAGGAGTGTGGAAGTTTCATAAACAGCTATAGCACATCAAATACTGAACGAGTAAAACCGGATGAAACAGTGCATTATGGTTTCCAAATGTACCTAGCGTATAGTCTACATTTGAACTGAAAGCGAATGTTCTATCTTACTGGACTATGCACAACACTATTCACCCAGAACTAAGTATACTAACTGAAAGATACCTATCGGTAGTCGCCACATCTGTACCGTCAGAACGTTTATTTTCTGAAGCGGAATATATCATGGAAGACTCGAGAAACCGGCTGCGCTTCTACAGCGTCTTCAACAACTTTTAATTCTTAATTCTCTAGATTTTACAGACTAGAAATTATAAATAATGTTCATTTTATTTACATGCAAGGAAAACTTGTCAAGTTGTGTTGAATTTTTTTGAACTTGTCAAGTTGTGTTGTTTCATCGATTAGAAAATCAATGTTTTTGGAAAATTGCAACAACCCTACTCCCAAGCAACATTTTCTAACACATTATTCCAGGATAATCAAACAATACACATGTGGACCATACCATCATACGTTATGAAGCGAAACATCGGTATTTTACAAAAAATGTAAATCAAAATCATATAAATAAGCTAGAAGTCATCAACGAATGATATAGCCACCTGTTGGGAAAATATTGATTCCGAATTTCCTTATAAAACTGGGACAAAACCTATTGCAATTCGAATTCATATACTATATATACAGACTCATACTATACCTATCTGAAATCCATTTTATTAAATAATCGTTTGTTAAAATCCGGGGTTATATCATACATATAAATACATATATCACTCCATTCAAAAGAAAATATAAAACCACCATGTAGAAACATAAATCGAAGAAACAACAACCAAAATCATTACAGTAAAGATCCATATTAAACACAGACAGTCTCTGCAATATTCTATCTACCTCGGCATAACTTGAAAAGGGAGGACTACATCACACTATTTAAATCGCTAGGACGTAATTTTATTATTGGTGATGAGTTAAATGCGAAAAACACCTATTGAGAATCTAGACTTACGACGTCAAAGGGTAAAGAATTGTTTCAAACAGGGCAGACATTGAAAAGAGCAATCCTCTAGTGCAACCAGATTAACAAATTCAAAAACTGGGAACTCTTTCGTGAATTAATGGAGGAAAAAATCAATCTCCAGGTACCAATAAGAAATTCTCACCAGTTGGAAGACGAATTGGAAGAACTAAATGAAACAATTCATTATGCTGATTTGGCAAGCACCCCTATTATACAAAATAAGAAGACGCTTGCCCAATGGCAGTTAAAGAGCTGGTATGAGAAAAACGATGGGCACGTAAAACCTGGCAAATTAATCGACCACCGTAGAACAAAACAATTCTTAAGAATTTATGTAACAGTCTCAAATCCCTTCTTAAAGAAGTTAAAAATGAATCAATATCTAGTTAGCCTAACTGATGAAAAAAATTTTGATTACTCAGTGTAGAAGGCGACGAAAGGACTCAAAATACCCAAAATACAAGTGCTTCCTCTTAAAACGGATGATGGGCAAAAGGTCGCAAAGAGAAGGCTGAACTGTTTGCGGAGTATCTCCAGGAAGCCTTCCAACCGCTACCAAGACAAACTGCCAAAGAAAATATAATGTCAATTCACAAGCTAGATGAGTTTGACGTACGCCCAGTAACTCTTAAAGCATTATAAGAAGAAATTAAAAGTAACATGAATGTTAAAAAAGCCTCACTTGATTACTTGCCAAATTATCAAGGCTCTACCTGATAAAGGTTTTTGTAAGCTATTACACATAATCAATGCGACCTTTCGCATTGTAGCAGAAGTAATCATGATAGCAAAACCTGATAAACCACCTAACGATAAGTATCATACAGGCCAATTTCTTTGTTGCCGATTACGTCGAAAAAAATTGAAAAATTATTACTAAAGAGACTTAAACCAATAATTGCGGGCCGACAACTAATTCTTTCACATTAATTTGGATTCAGAGAAAATCATTCTACAGTCGAACAGGTTCATAGATTCACAAACATAATTGAAAGAAAGTTAGAACATACAAAAGTTATAAAAATGTATACCGCCAAACACTAAATAAGATTCCAGAACCCCTATATTCGCCATATGATAGATAACCCTGTCGTTGAAAGAAGATTCCCGAAAACGAGGCCACAAGACGTAATAAACTTACAAAAATTAAAATCAATTATTGGACTAAAAAGAATTTTATAAAAAATGTAAATTTTGTATTTGAAAGATAAATTAGTTCCTAACTGAGTGTGCGGACTCATGTTGGTACAAGTTTGCTTCGCGATTTTAGTTAGTGACATACATTATGTACGTTGAATTTATATTTCCGATTCACTTTGTGATTTCATCGTTTCTAGCTTTGAAATTATTTCTGGTGTACTTGACATTATTTGTTTCAACATAAATAATAAAACGAAATCAATTCGAGACAAAACCTGTTCTACATTTCATTTTTCAATGCAAAAGCAATTATGATTCACGTCTTACTTTAGGATTGAAATTATATTGAAATTATATTCGATGTAAATTTTACTTTGTATTCCTCACTTGATAGACGACAAAAAAATTAAATCTATGGCATCACAATCTGGCATCATATTTGGTTTTGATAATTTCATAGCTATCCACCTCACCGTATATACATATTCTGTGGAAAATTACAAAACATAAAAATCAAGATCCACCAAGTATATTATGCAATACATCTAACAATAACTAACCATATCGTATATCATATCGCCTATATATAGACATACTATAATAATTGGTAGTTTAGGTAATAAATAAAGGTAACATAAGGTAGTAACATGTAATAAAATATTAAATAACAAATTACTCTTAAAACATAAAATAGTCTTTATTGATTTTTCTTTCAATTATTCATTTAATAATAAAGAAACAATTTAAAAAAAAAAAATTTCAAAGTTATTAATAAATAAAATATACAAGATTCGTATTAGTTTTGTTGTTTGGGTTTAAAAGTTTTGCCTTCAATAGGTCAATTGGTCTATATAAAAATAGAATTAATAATAGAAAATTATTATTAAGTTTTCCACTGTGACATAATTAAGAATTTTTTTTATATACAACCCTTTAAATATATACATAAACATATTTTATGATTGTACCTACATATAAAACGATTCTCATATATTTACCAAATTATCAGAATTTTTTTTAAATTAATAAATAAATAGCTGGTTTGTAAAGGTTGGTGGTTTGAGTTTATTAAATAATTTATTAATTAAATAATTCGACTTCGACGTATAGGATACAAATTTCATAACAATTAATATCAAATTACAATAAAACAATTTTAATTCATCGCATATATGTATGTATGTATATGGGAGGAGGGGCTGACAATGAGTAAGCAGAGGAATAAGCAAATGCAATTATCATTAATTGAAATAAATATTACGCAACCAATGTAATTTTAACATAATCGATAAAACCATAAATAATATATATGTATATGGTGTACAAACATACTTCAAAAGAAATAAATTAATTTAATTTAAATAATAACAAATATAAAAATACTAATTAATAAACTTTTGTCATTTGATACACATACACACACACAGAGGACTCGTGGGCATGTTAATAATCAAAATTAAATATATTGGATATTGATACTATTTATACAATGCTATAATATGTTTTTAATTAAATTAAATTTTTTGATTAATTTCACCAACTATTGTTTGTGTGTGTTACAAAAATGATATATGTATGTACGTCGCACAGTGTTTTCCTCCAACATTCAGAAATATATGAACAAGTAATTTTATATGAAAATCAGAATTCCGTGTTATAGATTCTCAGGTTTAATAAAATTCATGATTGATGATGGTTTAAATTTTTAATAAATTCTAGAATTCTGGAGCCTTGACTTTAATCTAAAAAAAAATTCTAAAGAAAATTTAGGTGATTCGACTTAAAAGTTAGGTGCCATTACCTTTTGTGATTTGTGGTGAAATTTCTAAAACAGTATAGGAGTTATTATAGGCAACAAAAATTTGGCTGAATTTCGTTTGGTTTGGGTCAATATTCCAAATTTTCCTATAAAAGTTGGGTCCAAACGAGAAAAAAGTTAGTTTCTGTATACAAAGTTGTAAATGAAGTTCAGTTTTGTATTGATTTCGCAATAAAAAGTTTCAGTTTCCAAATGCATACAGAATGGCTAATGAAATTAGTACATAATACACAATAATTTGGATGATATGAAAACAAGCAGTGTCTATTTATGTGACGTTTTTATTTTGTCGCTGAGCTGTCACTTTGCGGCCTAGTTTAAAAAAATTCAACATGAAAAAAAACATGACGGGACTAATGCTCAACACAGTCTCATCAACTAAAACAATTAATGTCTCTGTTTATGAAGCTAATAGAATGCAGAACAAGATGGCAGATTATAATATTATCATTTCGGTATGTATTCCTCAGATTCTTGAAAGTTTTGAAATATTTTGGATTTTTGAACATTTATGTAAATAGAAAAAAGAAATAAATAAATTTTTAAGTTGAATTTTAAAAATTAAATATAATTCGTTTTTCCATTTTTCGTCAATTTCATTTTTTGAATCTTAGGTTACATATGTACAATGTTAAATGGTTTATGCATGCTCTTATTCCTAACACAGTGATCACTCTATCGGTTTAATTTCTTAAGTCTGTGGTTAACGTTCAAATAAAATAACGATTTGGATAAAATTATATGGCCCGAAATTGGTTGAAGGCTTGTTGAGGTTCAAAATGTGGGACTAATTTTATAATGAATGAAATAATTGCCTGTTTATTTTATAAAACATACTCTTTTGCGTTCGAAAATGTCTGGTTAGACTTTCATAAAGGCACAATGATTTTACAATTTTTAAAAGATTTGCATCAACCTTTATTAGAATGGCCGCCTCAGAACTGTGATTTCAATGTAATTGAGAATGTATGGGCGCATTTGAAAATATAAATTTCTTGTGATATTGGAAGCAAATTGGAATGCCATAATCGATGTTCCGGAATTTACTTGATTCTATCTCTATACCCAGAGGTTCTAAATGAAAAAGCAGCTAACAAATCATATTAATTTATTTTTAATGTGTTTTGCCTAATTTTAATTAAAATAATAATTATTAGAATATTATAAATGATTTTAATTTTTAATTTTTTGATCTGCACAAATTATTTGAAATAGAATATGTGCATACATGTTTCAGTGTGCATGCATATATATCTCTAACGGAAGTTAAAACACGAGCGTAGCAACACTGTACTTATTGTATGTTACACTTTGGTATACTAATTTTTAAATTTCGAATTTGATAAAATTAGGCTTTGGATTGGATAAATTCAGTATTTAAGAGCAATTGACTGAAATTGTCGTAAATTAATTTTAAAGAGTAAAGGTGAAAATGTATTTTAACTAATCACAACATATTGCCAATATGTTAATATAAACGACCACCTTAAAAAACGGAAAAATAAATCTACTGACAATTTTCCATTTAGTATAATCACCTTTTCACCTACATACATATATATATATATACACAAACACAGTTATAATTTCATTTTCATTCAATTTTATTACCGCATTTGAATATTTGTGATTTTTATCTCGTACATACATATGTATATACATAGAAAACCATGACAGTTACTACATCCTATTTACCATGTCACGTGAATAAATTTTATA
This sequence comes from Tipula unca, assembly GCA_951394425.1. Lineage (NCBI taxonomy): Eukaryota > Metazoa > Arthropoda > Insecta > Diptera > Tipulidae > Tipula > Tipula unca. The sequence goes on from OX596381.1 coordinate 215,945,354, forward strand.
ATACATAAATACAATTTTCTATACTATTTCCTTTTTATTTTTTTACTCTCATATACAACTTCATAAAAGAAATACGAATTTTCCTTTACGTTTTCATTTTTTTTTTTGGTTTTCATTTCCATGGAAAACAAAAATAAAATATTTTTCCCATTTTATTTTATTTTATTTCCATCTTTATTTTTTATTAGTCCAAAAATACAACCAAACAAAAAAAAAATCCAACTTACATCTTCTTACAATGACGAAGATAGTATAATTCATAATAATCTTACATATTTAAGTAGGTAAGTAAAGAGATGGTTTATTTATTTATTTTTTTGGAAAACCTTGGAAAATCCTATATCATAAAGAAAAACATATTTTTTTTTTTGGTGTGGTATATTTTCATAATAAAATAAAAATAAAAGAAAAACGTATAAGAAAATTCATTTCCATATAAAAAATACAAAATAAAAAAGGAAGAAAATTTCTGTTAAACGAAAAGCAAAATAACTTAAAGACATAACATTTTGATGAATAAATTTTATATCCATTACACTATGGTGTTTTATGTATTAAATATTTTAAGGAAAATTTGGGTTTGACTTAATAAATTCTCTAAGTACAGATATGTATGTAAATTTACTTCTTATATACATACATAGGCACACATACACACACAATATTATACGGACAAGGTAATTTTCACATTGGTATTGCCACTGGGTTATAAAAATAATTTCATTCGCTTGGTTTTTTTTTTTATAGTACTACAAACATATTTCTTAACTCATCATCATCAGTATATTTAAAATTATAATTTTTTAAATCCAATCTAACCTGCATGTATTACATAATATGATGTGTGAAGTGTATGTACACGAAAAAATTATCAAATCGGATTACGTTGGCATTGGCAGCAACGTTATACAATTTAATTTCGTGTGCGAGCTGCGATCGTGAAAAGAATTTCAAAGTTTTCTTAATGTCTCTCTCATCCGCACATAAAAAAATATTACAAAAAAAATATAAAAATATTTGATCATGTGTTTGTTTGTAATTCGTAAGAAGAACTTGAAAGTTCCAAATCTTTTATTTTAAATTGTACCAAACATAAATTTAATTTAGTCGGAGCGTATATATATAGTAGAAAAATTAAATTTTCCAAACTATTTAAAAGTTACTTTTTTGTAAGAAAATTGAAACTGACAGAAACTTTAATTTATATAATATGTATGTATGTATGTGTATAATACACATAAGTGTATATAGGAAAAACGAGAGGAATTTCTTATTTTTGCTATATGAACGAATGGAAAGTTTTTCTTTTTGAAAATCGATCGAAATTTTGAAATTGGACACAGCTTATTGGAAATATATTGATTTTATATCTATTTTGCTCTCACAGTACATAAGATGAATCTTGTAAGTTTTATATATGTAGGAAATATTAAAAGTGTCGTAGAGAATAAGGAAAACTCGTATTACCAATTAAATGGTAAGGAAATTTCTCGTATATAGATATTTATGTATATGTATGTATGTATGTGTTCGGAAAACTTTTCCCCATTTACCTGAAACTAACAAAACTATCGTTAACCTTATTTTTCTTTTCTCTTTTCTTCCAGTTCATATTTTATAATTTATATTTTTTAGGTTAGAGGATTTTTTTTTCGCTATGATTATTATTTTTTTTTTTGAGAAACTACAAAGTTATTATAAGAATAAAACTTCAAAAGCAGGATATCCGTCTGTTCCCTATAATTTTTTTTTCTCTTCTATAATTTTTTCCATTATTATTCTCGCTTGTTATTTATTTTTTGTTAATGTTAGATGTTCCGTATATTTAAAGTTTAGCTATATGGCGGATTTGGCCTCTTCGCGCTGTACTTTTATTTTTTATTGTGTTTGTTAACTTGAAAATATTTAAATTATATACGGAAAAAATAAATAAGTCTGTACAAAAATATAAAATCAACAGTAGATTTAATGGGTCTTTTTGATAATTGCTGTTTCCTGAAAATGCGCCACGTCGTCAGAAGCAAAACTATAAATTATTGGCATCAAAAGCATCTGAAAATTATGATCTCTTAAATTAGGACGCCAAAAGTTCGTTAAGGAAAATTTGTTTCAAAACTATTGCATTTCGTTGGTCATGAAACTATTTTCATCACGCCAAATGGTTCATCCTATATGATTATTGGTATAGGTTGCCTCTTTTTGATTTAATAATGAAATTGCTACGATTTCTTAAATTGATTGATTTATTAGTAAGCCAAGGTGGGTAATTTGATTTATCTTTCATAATAAAAATTGGAACATGACACTTAAAGCCAACCACCGGAATTTCGTGTAGACGATCCACCTGATTGTTAATACTAGGACCAATACTAATTCAACATTATTCACAAAAATTAAACATAAAAAATTTTTAAATACAACTTAAATTTACATAAATATTTCAAAAATCCAAATTATGTCAAAAGTAACAAGAATTTCAGATTTGTTTATTTAAATTAACAAATTTTTTAAACTTTTATTAAATTTTTAAATCTTGAATTATGTTTATAAGTAAAATTCTATTTCAAAATTTATTGAACAACACATCGAAATTCGATTTTAAAAATTTGACAATTTTAAATTTTAAAACCGTGGCGAAAACAATATTCAACTACATCGAACAGTTGAATTTTGAAGTTTTCTCTCAAAATTTCGAATTTTGAATCTCAATTTTAAATAGACTTTAAGTTTAAAGAATGTAAAAATTACCTAAATTTATCCCAAGCTACTTAAGATAACTTAAATTCAATTTTTAAAAATTTTGATATGAAGATTATAATTTAAATTATGTTGAATCTGAATCTTTAAAATTTATAAATATTAAATTTGACATCTATTTAATTCCGGATTTTAAAAAGAGTAATTTTAATATTCAGAATATTCTCTAATTATTTTAAATTAAATTTTCAAATTTATAATTTTATCAGATTGAGTTAAAATTTGGATTTAGAAGTTTTATAATTAAATTTTTTGAATTCTTTATAAAAAGATAATTAGATTTTACAAATTATTCGTTAAAATAGAAAATATAGAATTCCAAAATTGTTCAAGCTTAATTTAAAAAATTTTTCATTTAATAAATTAACCAATACTCTTAAGATAGATATAAATTTTTAGATGAAAACTCTTCATTTTAACATCAAAATGATATACACCTAAAGTGCCCATAAAGCACATTCTTTATTTTAAAGTTTCCAGATTTGAAATTTAAAAATTTCTGGCTTCTAAATTCTAGATTAGAATGTCCTCAGATCTGAGGCCCTGAATTGTTTGTGTCTAAATTCTTCATTTTGTATTGAAAATGGCTATTTTTTCACAATTCTTTAAAACCTTGTGTATTTTAATATTAATTAAAAACATTTAGGAGATTTAAAAAGGAAATTTCTAAATTTAAAACTTTTATTTAAACCTTTTTTTTTTAATTTTTCAACCAAAAACTTAATTATTTTTAAGCCAATCAAATTTTAAAATTTCAGGCACTTTAAATTTTGAATTAACAATTTAACCTTCTTTGCTAATTCTATACAATACATTCCAGATTCGAAATTCATTAGTATCCATGAAACTTCATCATCCAAGCAAAAAATATTGTTAAAACCTGATCTATTGGGGTCAAATAAGCCATATAGTGTATTCTATTGAATACCAAATTTTAGTCAATCCCGCCAGGCGTTCACATGGTAAAACACACAAAAAATTGTTTGGGACTGGTAGATGATAATTTTTCGTGTGGTTTAGTATGTGAATGCTGGTAAAGGTCGAGTAAAATTTGGTGCCGGGAATTTTTTATTTTATTATTATTTATAATTTATTGTAAATAAAATTTTTGAAAACAAACAAAAAATTTAATCGACATTGCCAAGCTAAAATGTGATATCGAACGACTAAAATGTGGTATCGAACATTTTTGATATTTTTTTTATTGTTCCATTGATTGTATTTTTGTGTATTGCTTTGGCTGCTTTATTCCTTCTATTCAGGCGATACTATATATAGTCAGAGTAGAGCAATGTGCAATTTGTCCAGCAGATTACTCTACCTAATTCTCGTTATCCAATCTGATTGCTTTAATTATTTACGATATAGGCGATTTTTCATTGCTTTTAGACCAATAACTGAATTCAATATGATCAATTCACTATACCTTTACTTAGCATAGGAATATTTTATATAAGAAACATAATTGTCGAGTAATAAAATTGTATAATTGTAAGTGACTTAATGAAATTATTTACAATATTAGTGTAAATGTACAGCTTGAAATACGCAGTCAAGTTTGTTTAGATCATTAATTTTCCTCAGCAAAGGCCAATGTTGGTTATATCAATTTCTACTGGATTCTTCATTCTAAATTCGTTTGAATGCGATCAGCTACCAATATTTTAGTACAGCACAACACAAGTATACTAAGTTTTTAGGTTAACTTCCAATGCTTTCGAGCCTCACCAGTTCAAATCGATGAGAACTACTTTACTCACTATACATTAGTCAACCGCTATAAGAACCCCCCCACCAGAATCCTTGTCAGAGTTTAATGAGGGTCGATCGCGACGGTAAACAGTATAATTAACTGGGAAAAACAATCCATATCTCAACAAGAATATATGTATATATCGGATAGCCTGTTGACAAAACAAATTTGTGAAATTCTAAAGGTTTGCTGGACATCCCAATTGGTTATTAAATATATAATCATTTGTTCTACAACTCTCCTCGAAAATGGTTGTAGATTTTCTTCAAAACAATCACAAACCCTAATTTAAAAACCAAATACTATCACTGACATCTCTCGCCGAATTAAACAACAAAAATTTGTTAATAATTAAGAATTTATTAAATGTATGTACATGAAAAACAATAATTTTTTCCCGAAATTTTTCGAGGTTAAGTAGCTATATAAAGTAAAAGTGTATACATAGCCGAAAAATTCTAAATTCCAAAAAAAAATTCAAATTTACTTGTTTGCCTACCACTTCACCCTCTTTATAATCACCTTCCAAGCGCACGCACACGCCACTGTATAAACCATTTATTTATTTCCATGCGACGATGAAATTAAGGAAAAAAAAAATATAAATTTAGGAAAAAAATTAAAAATAGAAAATAAATATTACAAAATGTCAATTTTAATTTGATATTTGATATTTTTGAATGAAAATTAAAAACAAACGACGAAATATGGAGAAAATATATTGGAAAATATAAAAATTAATTCAATTTTATTACAACAGAAAAATAATTAATATTAGATATCAAATAATTTTGTTTTTCTTGGAAATTTCACAATCTATGCTCGTAAGGAAAATATTTTTATTTTTAAAAATTTTACATTCAATTGATTTTATGGTATTTTAATTGACTAATGACAGTGTTTTCAAAAAACGAATGACGTCTAAAATATTAAAATTTTTTGGCGAGGCAAAAAATTGTAATGGATTTTATGCCACAAGCATACGTACATACATATAAACATTGTTTGTCATTATTTCTCGATTGGATGGAAATTAATTTCATCGTTTCATGGGATATTAAGTTGTGTAGTTGAATTGGAAAATTAAAGTGAGATAAATTGTGTGTCTGTGTGTGTGTGTGTAAGTGTTAAAAGCTCTACCACAAAAACAATATTTTTTTTATTTTTATTTTTAAACCTCGAATGAAAAACTTATCCCACTTAATTTACATCATTAAAGTTAAAACCGCTATAACATCGCCGCGAACAAAAACGTTTGCCGTCCACATCGCGCGCATTATATTATATGATAATTTTCCCTTTGATAAAACGTTATCAAAAGTTTAAATTAAATTGAAAAAGCTTAAGCGAAGCTTTTTGTGTGTATATGTGGGTGTTTTGCTATATGTACATGTTACATAAAATATCATCGCCACCAACCATATTTTATACATATTTTATTTCTTAGTATTTTTTGTTTTTTTATATTTAACTTAATAATAATAATTTTAATGGCAAGAAATAAAGAAATATGATTTCTTTTTTTGCAATGTTACTTCTTTGCCATTTTATAATGTTTCATTATTTATATGCTAAGGTGTACTGTAGTGAAAAATAAGCTCTCGTTGTTTTGTTGTTTTATTTTCACCCGAGATGTGTATGTATACTTTATATGCAAACACACACTGTTCACTCAGTACTGGAAAATTTATAAATGAGAAGAGAACACAAAAATAAAATAAAAATTTTAAATGAAAAACTTTATTATTAGAATTTATTTGATTCATAATAAAAATAATGATAGCGTAGATTTTCCGTTTTTATTTTCGCTGTTGTTTATATATTTATAAATAAATAAGCTTTAAAAATTTAATAGAATGCCTTCTCTCGCACTGTCTGCATATGCATACATAATATAAATTGTTGTAATTCGGATTTTTAGTAGATTGAAGTAAATTTATTATTTTATTTCGTATTTGTTACAAACCATTAGTTACACGTACAAAGGTGATCTGGCGTGTCTTTCGCCGGCGAAAAAAATCAACACTTGTTGTTACGTATACAGTACAAAATAACGTTTTATTTATATAAAATCCTACATCAATCTGAAACTAAACGAAAAAAAAAATTCTATTTTCTAACCAAAATTTGTTTTGCTCCACTGTTAAAACGACGACATCGCGTGAAAATTATCGCGCTGCAGTGGAGTAAAAAAAAATTGTTCAACATGAACAAATAAAAATTAATTTATAAATAAATGAACAAACAAAGTGTTAAAAAATTAAATTTCAACAGTTTGTCACTATCAGTCGATGTCCAGTTTTTATTTTTTTTCGCGGGATACAAGTGGGATTATCATTTTTGTTTACGCTATATGTATATATACATACATAATGTATATGAACTATGTGAACAAAATATTTCAATTGTGTATTTAAGCTATTCGTAAATAAAGGTTGATTTTATACCAATCTAGTGTCAAATTTTCAGTTCGGAATTAATTATGAAACGTATTATTCGTTAGGTTTCAAATTCTGATTCTGATCTACAAATGGTAAAAAAATTGTGTGACAAACTGATTAGTACAAGTGATGACTGTTGTAGTGCTCCGAAAATAGAACAAAGTAATAAACTACCAGCCCTCAATTTTCGAATGTAAGTCAATTCGATGTTAGTATATGAACGATTTAAATTTTAGTGAATATAGTTTTAGTGCAATGTGTATAACCATTTTAATCGCGTTTGGTATCCCGATGAAACGTACCAATTATCTTCGACCGGTAGGAAAAAAATCAAAACGGGTTCACGGTGCTTTTTGTTAATTTTGCGTGGTTTTTTCAATGAACTATAGTCGACAGTAACTTCTTCATCAATTAGTAAACAATCCATTTGTTAACTTGAAAGATGCTGTTGAATTTTTAACAAACATCACAAAAATGAATATCGCAAAATCGATTCGCAATCACTTAAAACAACAAATTACTGAGATTCGTTCTTATTTGCGTCCATATTTGACACTATAATTTTCTGTGGTCGACAATCTTTATCTTAAAGGGGTCACGTAGACACCGGTGCCCTAACTGAAGATAACCCAGAATACAACGATGTCAATTTCCGTGCTCTTTTCAGATTAAGATTTCATCCCAGGATTTTATACATTTATACTATCCCAGACTTTTTCGTCTACAAAAAAGTATACAGTTGGTACCAAAATACTCATCCCAGACTTTTTTAATATGTAAAATTGATTTGGTGGAAAATAAATTCTTAAGTCTTTTAAAGGATGGCTAAGTTTTCTTTGTGATTAGGTTTAGGACCCTGTTAGCAAACATTACCGAAAGTTTCAACCGAAAAAAACGTTTGGCCAAACTTTTATAGAGTCCGATTTTTTTCTCATACTGATTGAGTTTGGGACCTAGTTGGCCACCACTGTGCCAGCGTTGATATTTTTTTGGCTGTTGGAATTTCCGCAATATAAATAAATGTGGCGCCTTTGCCAACTTTTTAAAGCAAAGCAAAACGAAAAAAATATCGTATGGCCAAGCTTTTGTAAGGTCGGTTGTTTTCTCATAACGATTGAGTTTGGGATCTTGTTGGAAAAGGCACCACATTTATTTATATTGTGGAAATTACAACGGTCAAAAAAATATCAAGGATGGCACAGTGGTGGCCAGCAAGGTTCGAAACCCAATCAGTATGAGAAAAAAGCCGACCCTATAAAAACTTACAATTTTTTTTTCGATTTTACTTTACTTTGAAAAGTTAAGTTGGCAAAGGCGCCACATTTATTTATATTGCGGAAATTTCAACGGTCACAAAATTATTTTAGCTGGCCTAATGTCTGCTAACAGGGTCCTAAACCTAATCTCAAAGAAAAATTAACCATCCTTTAAAAGACTTAAGAATTTATTTTCCACCAAATCAATTTTACATATTAAAAAAGTCTGGGATGAGTATTTTGGTACCAACTGTATACTTTTTTGTAGACGAAAAGCCTGGAATAGTATAAATGTAATCATGGGTTGAAACAACTATATAAATTTTATATGTATTTTTGAAAAGTTTGGGTTGGATTATTTTCGCTTGTGTTGTCAGAGGTATTTTTAAAAAATCCTGGGATGAAATTCTGGGATAACTTTAAGGGGGCTGAAATGTGGAAACCAAAATTTAAAATACAGCATCTACAACTATATCAGGCTAAAATGAGATCCATATGAGCCCTCAAATACAGGGGCCTGTGGCAAGCTGATTACACGTTCAATTGTTTCCCGAATAAATATGCCAAATGTTTCGCGGTATTAGCTGATGAAACCAGCGTTATATCTAACATTGAACATCTGGATGATGATTTTAAAATCAGAGAAGATTTTGTTAACTTTGACTGATGTGACTGGGAAAGAGCTAACTACAGTTATAATGACAACAATATGTAAGAAAAAATTGTTCATTAGCAATTTATGTTCTCTGCGCGTCTCACTGTTTAAATTTAGCTAAATTCGAAGCATGTGATTTTTTTGAATACGGTTCAGCGTCAACTGGTTTTATTAAAAACGGTTGACGGTAAAATATTGGTGCGACATGATTAAGGCAGCTGTGTGCAACGAGATGGATAAGGCGGCACAAATACATTATTAATGTCGACCAATTGTATAACAACTTACACCAAGACTTTTAACTCCATGTGCCTATTTTCAATAAAGCACCAAACAAGTTCACCTTTACAAGTTTCGAACAGGCAAAATTAAAGAAAACCCAAAACAATTTTTAAAATACTTTCGATCTAAACGTCAAATTGAAGGATACCCCTCCATCATGACTTAGCAGATATGTTTGCAACATTTTTTCAATCAGTCTATGAACACATGATAATACTGAACACGCATATAAACTGATCAAATTAGCAACAATACATTAATTACTCCTCCTGTCATATGTGAAGTGAACGTTATATTAGCCTTAAGGGAAGCTGTTCAATCAATCAATAACCACTAAATATCACACCTATCTTTAAAACGGAAATGCGGGGTGATATCTCATGTTACCGGGGAATATCCACATCTAATTCCAAAATTATTTGAGCTGATTGTATGCAATGCTTTTAAATCAATATACGTTACATTTCTCTCTACCGATACGGGTTCATGCCTGGGAGGCCTATATCGAACTATACTCGGCCACATTGATTCACCCTACATATTGAAAAATATCTCTATTAATCATCAATTGTTGGCGCCACCCAACCTATTAAACAAAGGAAAATAAAGGGAAACAATTTTGAATTTGTTCTCGTTCTTTTAATGTAGGTTAACGGGGTATAGTCACTGTGTAGTGTAAAGTGCTGATCCAGGTTGTCAAAAGTAATAAATGAACCATGTTAGTGTACTAAAGTATATATACATTTTTCATATATTTCTAGTTTTATAAATTTCATCACATTATGTCACGAAAATCATATATAAGTCTGGACTTGGTAAAACATGGAACTATAACTGCATATAAAGCATCTAAAGTTTATCACATATCCAAACAGACATTATTGGATAAGGTCAAAAATAAATACACAACGCAGTCTTCTGTAGGGGCGCCCACCATACTCAGCTCATCTAAAGAAGACCTTATTGTAAAATAGGTGAGGCATTTAGCAGAAATGGGATTTCCAATTACAAGAGATAAACTCATTCACACAGTATCAAAACTCTTAAAAAACCTTAATCGTCGTGATAAGTTTAAAAATGGCTTGCCAGGCAGACATTGGTACGAAGGATTTTTAAATAGAAAAGTCAAAGATTCGCACAGTCATTGACTACGGCACTACTTTCTGTTAATGAAGCAAAGATAAGAGCATGGTTTGAAAGAGTCCATAACTACCTAGAAGAAAAAATCTCCTCGAAGTACTCCAATAGCTTTCGCGGATTTTTAACTGCAATGAATCAGCATTTTTCCTTAGTCCAAAAGGTCAGGATGTTTTAGTAAGGAAGGGTGCTAAGCAAGTATATAGCAAGTCAGGCCACGATGAAAGAGAATGCCTCACGCTATGCCTCGGAGCGTCGGCTGATGGCAAATGAATGCCTTTATTTGCATTGTTTTCGTATAAAAAGATTCCACAACTTTTACTTGCAAAATACAAAAAACAATGGGCAATCGGTAGGCCCGATAGTGAATGGGTGTTACAAATGTTTTTCACCCATTCCTGATAAAAGAAAATATCAAGAAACCAATAGTTCTATTTTTGGCTCATTTATCTTTACCTTTGAGTGAATTTAGTAGAGATAACGGAATCATTTTAACAGCTTTATTACCAAATTCGAGCCACCTATTGCAGCCCATGGATGTAGCTGTTTTCCACAGTCTCAAGAGTTCTAGGAGAAAAATAGTATATTTTTGGAGAATGGAAAACGATGAAGAGTTTGGCCAACTACTCTAGTCGGAAATAATTCAAAATGGATTTCGTTCACGTGAACTATCTCCGTTCGGCGCAAACGCGCAAGATGATGCAAAAATTGTAAAGTCTAGCAAACAAAGTACGGGTGCTAACACCTCCACTAATGCAGATATAACTATGAGCGAGCACACCTTTAAACCAAGGGAACTTTTACGAGTTTTAAACTTACTAGATAAAAGTTTAGGAAGAATATAAGAACAAAATCAATCGACTTTGTTAATTCTACATTGGAGGCAAATTTACGAATAGTATCGATTCGTCAAAAAATGTCACAGTTATTGATCTTGAAGTACAAGAGAATGGGAGCCTATAGTCACATCAACTCCGAAAGCTAACAAAACCATACTCGAATCGAATAACGGTTTCAGAATAGAAACAGCGAGAAAAAATACATTTTTTTGGCCACAAACTTCAACATCAAATAATGTAAGAAACGAGTTAAAAGAAAATTAACTCCGACAGTGGCAATAGCTGATACATCGAATATCAAAGGCGCATCGAAGAATAAAAACGGTCAATACTGGAAAAGATTGAATCGAAAAAGAAAACCAAAGAGGCTAAGGGAAATATCAACCAGAAAGAAAATAAGATATCCCCTAAAACATCTAGTTCATTCACTCATTTTATATTAGTGAGAGAATATGAAGTCATTACATATGAGGGATAATATTTTCCCGGAATTGTCCCGGTTAATGAGGAGCCAATAAAATACGAAGTGAAAAAGATGACTATATGAGAGAGATTAATTGGCGTTGGCCTGATCAAAATGATATCTTAATGTTTGATTAAGACTGGCCTGAATCCTAAACTTGCGAAAATCAATGTCATCGACTATGTACTTTACTCGCCTAGAATACGGTTCTGCTCGCAAATATGCATGAAATTTCCATTGTTGCGTTAGTTTCTCCACAAAATTGGTTTCAAATTGTAATAATATAGTCTATCTAAAATTACAGTGTGATATATAAAAACATAAACAAATATAAATAGGTGGTTAAGAGATTTCGTCATAAAATTAACTTAAAAATACGAACTATATGTAGTCATCTAAACTATTAAAAACAGCTAAAAAATCATTAAAAGCACTTTAATTAGAAAACGTATATGTACATTAAAATAGCATCTAAAACAAAATGTCGTTAAAAACATTTTTAATTTATACGCCACTAAACTACTGTATATGTACGTTTACAGCGAGTATAATACAGAAAAATATATAAACTATTCCCACAACAAAAAATCCAAACAAAACATAAAAATCTTTCTCCTTGGATTTGTACCATAAAACTTAACTTAATATAAATTCAATTTAATAAAACCATGTATTTTTTTTTTGTGTGTTAAATCCCACCAAAAAGCCAAACACAAAAAAAAAGCTCAACTTTTAATGTTGGTCTTAATTTCATTCATATTTTCCTTTCAAAATTTTGGTTGTTGTAGTCGATGTTTTTTTTTTTTACTGTACGCTATTCTGTTGTTGTTGACATTTATTTTATCAAAAAAAAAAAAGTAAAGCGTGTTGCGGGAAAACAAACTTCATCTTGTGTTATATACATTTATTTTTATATAAAGAAAATGGTTTTTCCTTTTTATTTACTTTTAAATTATAAATAAGCAAAAAAAAATGTATAAAAAATGTCAGATTGTATGTATGTATTATGCTTTTATGTTTCGTTATGTTAAAAGTAAATTTACTTAAAACATTCGTTGTTGTTGTGTTGTTTATATGTATATAAACTTTAATCTGACACAACAACACTGCAGAGCGTTTTCTCAACCAAAAAATAAAAAATACATTTAACAGCGAAGATTTAACAAAATTATATACATCATATCTTTATATAATATAAGAAAGGAAAATTAAGATTGAGCTTTTTGATAAAAATGTAAAGTCATGGAAAAGGAAGGAAGAGTTTGTGATGTACATGAAAGGTGATATTCTATGGTTGATGTAAGAATTAAAAAGGATATTTCTTGATAAAATGAAATATACAACTCTATATCATATTTAAGCTTGTGCATCGAATGTAGTTCCACCCCATTGTAGATTCGAGAACTGATAAAAGCATATGGCATATAAATATTATTGACAAAAGAGAATTTAATCGAGTAATAATAAAGTTAACCGATTAGTTAAAGAACATAAAAAGCCTTTTACTGAAAATTATCTGAAAGGACCGGATCCTGAAGCTCACAAAAACTATTCTCGTTTGAAAGCTACTAAAAGATATAAGAGGTCAATAATCCAAGTGTCACCTATAAGCTGAGATGGGCATTTACACGTCATCTATTATTTTCTTATGTAAACGTAGACAACGTCGATAATGTAGACAATTCCTAGAGTGATTTTATAAATTAATTCTAAAGTTTATAGAATTGCGCCTTCAATGCATTTTAATCTAAACTTTAAAAAACAAATTCTTTTTAATCTGCATTGTCTGTAAAGCGTCGTTAAAATTGGTTTTAATAGTAAAAATTTATTAAAGAATTATGATTTAGCAAGCGATTCGCAGTTGTGGACACAAGAGTCGGTTTTGTCACATTCTCCACAATGACGTCAATTCTATACAAGTTTATAGTCAGTTGTTTTATTCTTTCAACGATTAATTTAAAAAATAGTGTTGAATGCCCAGTTTGTACGAAACTAATATATTCAGTGTGGTCTCTCAAAGGAGCTGTATACATGGTGGAATTGGAAAAATACCAACCATCGTGTTCTCCAGTGTCTAGTCCTTTGCATACATGGTTAGAAAAAAGGAACAACTTGATTGGAGACCTTGTGGTGAATATAGGAGATTAAACACCGTGACTCTCTACCCCACATACAACATATCTCTATGTTCTTAGCTGGTTATATTGTAGTATATTCTCTAAAAATTGACCTAGTTAGGGCATATCATTTAAGACCTGTTGATACAGAAGACATTGCAGAGACAACAATTTTCATTCGGTGTGGCTTATTCGAATTCACGCGAATGCCTTTTGGTCTACGTAACGCTGCTCAGACATTTCAAAGGCTCATGAGCGAGGTACTTAATATTCCTGTAGCTTCGAAATCAGAAGAAGAGCACAAATCGCATTTGCAACTACTGTTTAAAAGGCTTGTCGATTTTGATATCAATATCAAAACTTCAAAATGCGTGTTTGGTGTTAATGCTTTTAATATTCTAAGTCACCAAATTACCCTTAAGAGAATATTCCCATCCTAAGAAAGAGTTGAAACTATATCGGTATTTCCAGTATCTACATCCATTCGACAAATTCAATAATTTATTGGCATGGTTTATTCATGGAAGCATTCGCTTAGAACAAAAGTGCGCTTGTTCATGTAACACTGTTGGGTCATCCTTTAGATGATGCAGTGTTCAGTATTACTACTGATTCCTCGAATACAGCGACTCAAAAATGGATGTAAGGAACCTCTAGCATATTTCTCCAAAAAGTTACAACCATCAGCCGAAACAAAATATTCAGCATGTGATAGAGAATTACACCCCATTTAACGGTTAAACATTTTCGATATTTTTTAGAAGGTTGAGAATTTACGATTTACACCTAATCTTCATAAGCTTCAAAACAGAAAGAGGTTCACGACAAACTCGCATTTAGATTTTTATCGCAGTTTCCAACAGACATTCAATATATTGCAAAGAAGCTATAACGCAACTGCCTCTATCGGAAAAAACACTAGATCTCATATCTATTTCGGATTTAGAGAAGCCTGACGAGGAACTTCAGGAATTACTTTCTGGTTCCACTCGTTTCACAACTAGAAAATTAAAAACCGATTGTTACTTTTGGCCTAATATGAATAAAGACGATAACATCTGAGCATAGTCTTGTTTTTCATGCAAAAGATCTTTTGGTCGTTTTGAATACATTCATTTGGACATCGTTGGATCAATTGGACCACTATATGCACACATTTTAACAGGCCGTTTCATTAGATGGCCAGAAGGTTACCTTATGATGGATATTACCACCGTGAAAAAACTTTTGGAGAAAACAATATATCAAGGTTTTGGGTACCTATAAACATAACTACAGATCAAGGAAGGCAATTCCAATCTAAGCAGTTCTCAGAATTACCGAAAGTGCTAGGCACACATCGAATTTGGAAAGCTACTCATCACCCGCAATCTAACGAAATGGAACGTTTTCATCGCCAACTAAAAGCATTTATAGTATATAGATCTTCAATAGATCTTCTTGGCATACATAAATGTCCTCCGGTAGAACTATAGTTAAAGAAAAACCACTAAAATTACCAGGCGAATTTTTTATGGAAGCGCCAGATTAACACTCCTATTAAGTTTTTAAATATCTACGCAATACTATGCGCAATCTAATTCTATCTGCGCCACTACATGCTCTAAAAAGCGTAGAATAAATGTAAGTTCGATTTTATCCGGGTTGATAAAATTCGTACTAGGTTGACATCACCTTACGAAGGCCCACATAAAGTAATTCGACGATTCAGAAAACCACATTTTGTGGTAGACATCAATGGAAAAAACACATCCATATCTATCGATCGATTTAGACCAGCTTTTGGAGTATCCATCAATAATACCTCAAAACCAAAATGTGTTTCAGTATTCAGTATAGAAAAAAATTATTTAATTTTTTCCCGTAACATTTACAAGAACTTCGTGTTTTTGAAGAAAAATTATAAATCAATTCAGTTAGCAATTGCATAGCTACACCCACTAACACTTACAAGCCGACCGGTTTTTGAGTTATCCAAAAATATTCACCAGAAGTGAGAAGAATGCTGAAGAAGAAAATATATTCTTTCCAAATGGAATAATATTGCTACCAAAGTATCTCTTGAGGTTGTGCGGAATCTCACATGAACGATTTTAAACGTAATAACATAATTTGAAATTTAGATCAATTCGAACGTTTAGTGCAATAAATATGCTTTAATTAAATCTATTATTTGTTTGTATTTCATCACTCCAAGTGGATTCCCAATATAACTTCAATAATTCTTTAATTTCTTCGTACACGACTTAACTGAATTGTCCTTTTGCAAATAACAAGTGCAAACTAGCGCATTTTTTTCAAATCGTAAAAATATCGTACTTGTTGGCATTGTCTTAATTGTTGACGGTGACAAAAAACCATGCCAAGTAATCTACGTAACGTTTTACGTGTCAACAACCGCGTATATTACGCGTAATCTACCTCGCCTGCATCTCTGCCTATAAGGAAAACACGTAACGTTGAAAAGGTCGAACTGTTTGCACAACATCTGGTATCAGTATTTCAACCACACGATATACAATCTAGGATTAATACTAAACCAGTCTATAGATCTCTATTAAACATCAATAGTGTCACCCCACTAGAAATAGGTATGAATTTGAATCCCAAAAAGTCATCCGGAATTGACGAAATTTCACCAAGGCTGTTTAAGGAGTTATTAAAGAGAGCAATCATTATGTTAACATACATATATAATGCTTTCTTCCGACTTTCAAAACTTCCAGTTTGGATTCAGGGATAAACATTAATCAAGTTCATCGAGTGACCGCAAAGATAGAACAAGCATTTGAAGAGAAGAAATATCGCCCTGCTGTATTTCTAGATGTATCACTGGCTTTCGATAGAGTGTGGCATGACGTACTTATTTATATAAGATAGGTAAATTAGTACCACAAAATTACTGCCAACTTCTCGAGTCATATCTCTCCAAACGATAATTTAGAGTATCACATAAAAATTACATATACTCTAACTTTTACCCAGCTTATAGCAGGAGTGCTCCAGCGTAGCATACTAGGGCATATACTATATCTTCTTTACACTTTCAATACACCGACAACGGGGACAACCTTTATCGGAACTTTTGCTGATGATACTAGTAGTATTGGCATCAAGCGGATTGCAGAACCAAGCAGATGAATACATACCACAGGCACTCGATAAAATTAGCCAATGGACAAGGGATTGGAAAATAAAGCTGAACGAGCTGAAATCAGTCCATTGCAGTACAAAAATAGCAACATTTCTCAATAAATGAATCTTCTAAATATCTCAGATTGCATCTTGATTCAAGAGAGAACTGAAAACACCACGTTAGACAAAAGCTGAACAAATTTAAATAAAACATCGTGAAATGGAGATAAAGGAAAACCGTTTAAGCTTATCCTGTACTGTAAACGCCTTATCTACGAATCGATTATTAAACCGATTTGGACGTATGTTATCCAACGTGGGGCTGTACTAAACAATCAAATCATTTAATTATTTAACGGTGTCAAAGCAAATTTCTACGATTGATTACAGCTATATAACCAACATGATGGAATTACCTAAGATGGTATGACCTAAGCGTTAATCGATGAAGTGATCCAGGAATTTGCCATCAAACATGAAAGAAATTTACTGAAACATATACCAATATTGAAGCAATACAACTTCGTGATCTAACACGCCTTAAAAGAATTAAACCGCATGAGCCAGTCATCTAATAATTGAAAATGCGTTGTTGGGAGCAGAATTGTGATTCCTTGTAAACTCGTACTCGTTCCACTTATTTCATACAAATAAGTGCATATCATCATTAGTAATAAATTAGCATGTGAGAAGCAAGTAATTAGGTTACCGTACAATTTCAAATTAATTAACCTGGTTGTAGGTATATACAGGTTATAACTTCAAGTTCATTTAATTCATGTGCTACTCAAATTTCTTAAATACTCAGAAAAGCTCAGTACACCATTTTATGGCTTAAGGTCACATCATATTACATAACTTTAAGCGCACATGCGGTACCTACACATAGTGGAAACAGTTAATTTTAATTAAACCTTTTATATTAATAAGCAAACACATAATACGAAACTTTTTGTATATAGAAAAACAACTTTTTATATAAATCAAATGAAATCCAAACTACATGTATTGAAGAAAAATAATAACAAAACTGAAAATTTAAGAAAACTATAATTAATTTTATGAAAAATTGTGTATATATTCACTGTGTATACGGTAACAAACGAAGGAAAATTCCTTTATTTCAATTATTATTATGAAAACAAATAATAAAGTATAAAATGGAAATTATAGCCCAAAGCTTTAATACAAAAAAAAATAGTTTTTCTTTTCCTTTCTTCGAGTAACATTAAAAACAAGGTAATATTTTCGTAGGAGGGATAAAACTGGAAAACCGATGAAAAATCTTAACACATAAATTATTTTGGGTAAAAATAAATTCAAATTTTCATCAAACATACGATAGAAAGCTTTTTATTTGGTTTTTACATAAAAGTTCTTCTTTGACTAAGTGTGTACGATTATTGGTTTTGAACGTCAAAAATATTGAGTTGGGAACAAAAAGCTTCGAGTGATTTTCATCAAAAGGTCATTATGTATATGTATACATATATAGAGTAGTGCAATTACATTAATTTCCATTTTAATTGTTTTACAAATCGATTGGAATATGAAATATAATGAGAATAGTTATTATACTAATTGCACAGTACAACAACAAAAAATTGTTTCAAAGCACTATAATATGTACAATAAAATTAAAAGCATACGATACAAATTATTTAAAGACTTATACAGTTTCCTATATATATATATATATATATATATATATATATATATATATATATATATATATATATATATATATATATATATATATATATATATATATATATATATATATATATATATATATATATATATTATATATATATATATATATATATATATATATATATATATATATATATATATATATATATATATATATATATATATATATATATATATATATATATATATATATATATATATATATATATATATATATATATATATATATATATATATATATATATATATATATATATATACGAGTATAATACACTTTCTTGGAATACACAAAAACAAAACTTTTAATTTAATATAGAAAAGACGAGCGAACGGAAAATGCCTATTGGAAAATTATCCTCAAGTAAAACGAAAATTAAAAAAATAACGCCCAGTAATTAAATCGAAAATGTTAAAAATTATATAAAGAAAAAAAAAATTGATTCCGCATCCTCCACCCCACTAATAAAAAATGGAAATTAAATTTATTAGAAAATTGTCTTAAGTTGGTGTGAAATTAAATTTATTTTTTGGTTATCTGTATATATGTATAAAGCTTTTTATGTTTTATTTAAGTTTTATAAAAGAGTGTAAAGCTTTAGGGATTTATTGGGAAAATAAAATAAAAAGTTTAAGGTCAGGCAAGATAAATGGGGGTTTCAATTACATCATTATATAACAATTTGATAATAATGTTGAGTGTATGTATGCTGGATAAAGTGGCTGATTATGATGCACATGTGTACATACCTGAAGGTCAATAAATAAACACACAAAATTGATGTACTAATTACAAGGCTAATGTATATCAACTCTCCCATGGGATCCGATAACATGTTGACCATAAAATTATATCCATGAGTTTGCACTACACAACAACCAATAATTCCTATTAAAAATCAAATAAAGATTTACGAGATATCAAAATCAAGATAAAAATATTATTTCGATCAATATATCTTAAAAATCCAACAAAACAAAGTAATAAATCTTAATTCATCATTTTTGTGTGTGTGTGTGTGTGTGTTAGAAATGTATATTATGTACTCGTATATGGTCTATAATATTAAATGCATCCTTCTTCTACTTCTAAACCAATCATTTTATATTTCACTTACTTAAACTAAATAATATTGACATTATATTCAAGAGATATATTATATAGAAAAACCAATAAATTTCAATTCAATACTGTCAAAGATTTTAAGAAATATATATATATATACAACCACTTAAAGTTGGTTATATACACTGAAATAAAATTGGTTCCAGCTGTTACTTAATATTTATTACAGTAGATTATCCGATACTATATTTTCCAACTGATTTCGAAGTACATATATACGTAAATGTTAATAATAGTTTTGCGATAGGGCAGATCAAAAACATCTAAATTTAGTATAATAAGGGTGTGCTAATAAAACATAAAAAAAAGCTTCACTTATCCCACCTCAATTAAATTTTCATATACTATATTTTCATATCTTGAATATCCATTTCGTATATATATATACAATTTATCGTCTTATTTCGTACACGCACACACACACATATATATATATAAAGCACAACCACAATTTGTCAAATTACTATGATAAATAACTAGATAATAAAATTCCATACATAATACGTTTATGAAAATTAATCACAGTAAAATATGATTCTTGGTACACAGTGATATGATTTATTAAATTAGCTTACTTATATGGATATGTACATACATACATACATACATATTATATAAAAAGCACGACGAATATATGGTGAACTTTCAATATCAATCATCATTTGTTTTTTTTTTGTGTTTCCATGAAAAAATAAATGGATGAATTACGGTGATTTTTATTTTAATATTCGGGAAATATACGCGGAGAGCTTATTATAATTCATAAACTTATTTAACAGTCTCGGTCTAAATACATGTACAATATATATGTACTGTAATAAAACTCGGTGGTGAAAGCTTCAATAATCAAACCGGAAAAGCGAGATAGATATCAAATAATATTGATTAGAAATCTCTATATTTGAAATTCACAAAAGTCATTTCAAATATATACCGGGCCTGACGTAGGGAAAACGAAGTTTTCTATATGGGTATCCAAATGTATGTTCTATATGAAAAATGCACTTTTTCACTCACAATATCATGATATAAAATGTAATTAATTTTGAAAAGTATTGATTGATTTGGATTGTATATTTCTTTATTTACACCCGCACAGAAAAATTATCAAATTATCCACATTAATCGAAATTTAAACACATTTTCACAATGGATTGTTTGTTTAAATCATTTGTTGTAAATTTAATGTAGATTGTTATATGGATATGGATAAAATGTGTTTAATACTAATAGTGGTGTGATTGAATTTAATGATTGTTTAGAGATACAAGAAGCAAATGAAAAAGTATGTTATTTTACCAGAGTTATCCCTTAATAACTCTGAAATAGAAGAAGTGCAAACAGTGTTAAGATCTTGGGTTTGCAAACAAGTATACGTGCTTTCTTTTAAAAGCATATGGATATAATTCGATTACACATTTGGAATCATTAAGTATGACGATTATCAGACGGCTACAAGAGTGGAAATAAATAGAGAGTAAGTATCCTAGTATTAAATCATTATATATAGGCCAACCAACGTAACCAACTACGATTATGAATTATATCTAGATATATTTCAATTGTGCTGTATAGGGTGTTGAATTTTTATGGTCGAAAGGATCTACAGATAAAATTATTAAATGAAGTCCAATTACTACGTAGTACAATCATCTCAACTGTACTAACGGACCCTTCAGCAAATGTTGTAAAGAATGTACTAGAAAGTTCTAAACTACTATAAGCAGAATTTACAATTAGATAAAAAAACAAAAAAAGCTAGTAAGTGCTTTAATGGACTTTTATAGAAAATAAAATAGGAAAATGAGTCGTTCCATGCCATTGAAAAATTCTTTCCGAATGAAAAAGTTATTTATTTTTACAAAAAAGAAAACAATAATTTTAACCGTTTTTAACGAAATCTACTTTTACGCCGTCAACCTGGTAAAAAAAATCCTACAGGAAAGCTTCACTCAAAATGGGCTAACGTATCACATTGGACCAGGCTCAAAAAGCTTAAATAGTACCCAAACAATTAAGATATTGTTATGTTTACTCCTAACATTGCTATTTATGTAATTATATAAGCTAATTTGTGAGATTAACAAACCTTATAACAGGTGAATTCGAAGATTTAAAATTTTGGCTTTACAGCAATATCTGGAATGAAAGAAATAAACAAAGAAAACAAGTTGTGTTTTCATTATTTGGCCTATTTTTTCAAAATCTTCATACACTAGAGTTTTTTGACTTGATCCCGAATACGTTTTCCCATAATTACAGTCAGAAATTTTTCCAACACTATCTATATGTTTAAAGTCTGACTTGTTATGACTTCAAGCGAATTTACTTACATATGTTGATCTTATTCTCTAATGAGTTTCATTCTATTTTAAATTCAAACTATTGCATTATATCCATGTTGTTGCGTGCATTACTACAACCTAAAAGAACCAACAAAAATTATGAGCTGCTATACTAGAAGGTCAAACTGATTTTATCTTGCGCGTTACATCTTTTAACAACAACAAATAAACAGCAGTGTAATACAATTCAGCCAAAATTCGATGTTGTGGGATTGAACTTCAAAAACTTGAACATTTCTATATCCACGCCGATGGGCTTAAATTTAAAATGGGTTTATTTAAAAACTGTTGAACTTTTCAAATGGTATTTGATTTTCAATTAAGATATGGGGATTTTTAGATATTAGATTTTTTTTTTAAATCAGAAAAAAGTAATTAATTTGGCAAATAAATTAAAAAATTAAATAAAAATTTAAAATCCCCAAACTAACTTTGCTTATTTTTCCTGTGATTCACAATAGATAGAATTATTCCACACCTTCAAAAATTGCACGAATCAAAATTTTGTTTTAATTTTTAATGTCAGATCTCTGTCTTATGAAGAGTTTTTAATATTTTGTTATTATTTTTTCTCATAATAAATTTTAGCGAAATTCACTCTAATTGGGAATGACCGAGCGAATTTGCTGTGTATGAATGACAAAGGTAACAAACATAAAGTTTAACCAGCGAATCAGTAGGCAATTTAAAAAACAAGGCGAAATCTGTAATACGTATATGTATACTAAATGGCATTACTGACCAGCGAATTCTTTTTCGATCAGTTGCGTTAAATTGAATTTTCACTTTTATAAAACTTAACAGAGCGAAAAATTTCCCCCAAACTAAAGGAAACATCAAAATAACAAATTGAATATAGAAGTTTTCGCTCAATAAATGTTGACAAATATTAATCAGCTGACTTCTAATGGTGTAGAGCAAACCGATATTTTTGTGTTGTGTGATTTGAGGGGGATTGTCATCCAATAGGTTTGAGTTTCTCCCGTCTCTCTTCAATACTAATTTGTACCCTGTACCATAAATTATATTTTATATAAAGAATTTTTCATTGTAATACAATATAAAAAGACATTAACCTACAGGAAATAAGTCGCCGAAAATGAAAATTATTATCTTTCGCGCGACTTTAACTATAAAGGTAATATAAACTTTATTGTATTGACAAATAACCACATCGAAAACACAAAATCCACCACAAGCAATTCAACTATTTCCAATTTTTTCGCTACAAAAAATAGGAAACCTGAGACTGATGTGTCGTTCGCTAAAATCGTATTTTGTTACCATTCAGCGGTTCATGCACACAGTTATATTTCTAGTGATTGTGCTAGTCCATTTAAACAATGTTTCCGGATTCTAGCATTTCTGCAAAACACTCGTGTGGAAAAATCAAATTACCTGGGAGCATTACTCAAAAGAATTGATTTTAAAAAAAATCGAGGGAAATGGGATATTTTCAATTAGTACAGACGTTTTCACGAAAGGAAACATTAAAACATTTCTCCTTATAGTGTGATTTCCTCCCAAGAGGATTCTCTCTCCCAAGAAGATTCTCTATTTTTAATGCAATTAAAAGTGGCAAATCTAACTGAATTATAAGCAACCATAAACTAGGTAGTGATCTTGTTCTATGCGCCCCTAAAGAATGACTAGCTGATCTTAAATTAAAAGTTGCTTCTCGTTGTGTTAAAGAAAATATGGATTTCAACAAAGTTAAAGTAACTACAAAACGATTGCTTCTTATCTGATAAATAGTTGCCTCGAGTATGAAACGGTATTCATAGGAGTACATGGTGATGTATGTTGATTATATCGGACTATTTTAAGAAAATGTACAAAGGTTTTCTTTCTGGGAGATAAAAATCAAATACCATACATTCCAGCCATTCCATGCGAAATCAGAGACCCATTCGGAGGCAAGATATCTAATTATTTTGAAATTCGGGGAGATGGTAAGTCTAGATAAAAAAAAATATAATTTGAGTAAAAACTCGGTTCAAAATACGCGGAGTTCCGTTATAATTTGTTTTTGTCGGAAACCCAAAGTTCAAACGTTCACATTTTAAGTATATCGTGTGTTCGCGAAAATTGAGAAACATGTATACGCATACGGTTTATTTAAATATTTAACTGAATTTTTTAATAATATTGAATATCTTATATACAAAATCAAGATTTAAATCATTTTTAAAAATTAATAATTGCTCAGGTCAGAAATCGGAAAACGATTATAAAACCAAATATCAGGAAATATATAAATGATACTGTTATTTGTCTGGGGAGTGATGCCCGTCCTGTCCGAGACTGGAAGGCACAAGCTACGGGACTGGCATTTTTGCTTTAACGTTTGCAAGGAAAACTCTAAGTGCGAGGTGAAAATGCTTACAAATCAGACCTTGGCGCTAGTAAATCCATTACAAAAAGAGGTAAAAGTATTATGCAAATGAATCCATCAATAGTCGAACCCGGCGTTCATATACCTAAATTCCAAATTGTGACAATTGGTCCGAAATGGAAGACCTCATCTTTTGTAAAAACATAATAAATTCCAATAGCACCGCTTGTAATATTGAGGAAGAAGATTAAAAAAATTCTAAATATTGTACATCCAACAATTTTGAATGTTTCATTATTGTTTTAGCCTTTTGGACGTTAAAGTTTACTTCGATTATCACAATTAGATAAAACAAAGCACACAATAATTCATTGATTATACAGAATATGGTAGGTTTTTTGCGTTTTCTTAATTCGAATTTTGAAAATTGTAGGTATTTGAAAAAAGTCTAAATCGAATTTTCTAAAGCTCGATAATAATTTTAAAAGTACAAATTTAATTTACATATGTACATATATACAAATTTGTATACAAAATGTATGAATTTTCCCGTCTTTACCACTTTCCATAGCATAAAAATGTTTAAGAACTTAATATTCGGAAATATCTTGTTTTACAAAATTCATAAAACGTGGACAAGTTCATTAAAAATTAGAACTATACACACCTCAAAATTGTCGAATCTGGCGACTTTTTCTTGGGCCGCAGTCAATAATTTCTCTATATTTAGCATATCTATATAGCTTAAACCACCGCTGGCTACAGTTAATCAGAAGTCCCTTACGAAACCATTACCTACTTAATTTTAAAAGCAGCTTGTACAAAACAGCTTAAGGAAACAAATTTTTAAATCGGCGTGTATTCATCGTGCCCTTCATAATTTTTCATCATCTGCGAAATGATTTACTAATTATAAAACTTAATAGCGTCATCCTTTGAATTTGCGTACATATTTCGAAAAATGAATCCAGATAACACAACAAAATAAAATTTCTTTAATACGCAAAATAAAAGCTTTTAATATAAACATGAAGCACATGACAAACAATTTATGACGAACCTCTTTTTATAATAATTTACAATAAATTCACATCTATTCACACAAACACACATACATGCACAGGACCCTTTAAAAAGCACATATTATGCAAAATAATGTATGGCATTCTGTATCTTTTCGAAGTAGACGAGGATTATGATTTTCTATTCAAATGCATTTTGCTGTATTAATAAAAAGGATGTTCGCTTTTTCATACATATCTCTATGTATTGTCTATCTTTGTACATATGTACATATATACAACAACAACAACAACTCATTCCTTTTAATTAATGAATTACTTTGTATTGTTTTGTTTTATATACTAAGTATTTACGATCTATATGAATAAGAAAAAATATTTCATTTGGTGTACCCTAAATTATGTGTACGTATGTACGTATATGTATGCATGCACATATGTACGAGTATATATATATATACATATATATGGAAAATGGAAAATTGTAATTAATATGTTTCGTGGGTTGGATAGATAGATTATAAAAAATAAAGAATGTAACATGACGGTTCATTAAAATAATTATAAGATACAATTATGTCTGGAATTTTTTGCTTCTTATGTACACATAAAGCGCTTGTATATGTATACATAATGTATACACGCTACTCTGCTGAATTATTAAGAGATTTACGTAAAGGAAATGTTTACAAAATGCATTACTCTTTACGTATGTACATATATTTAATTAATTATTATATCACTATCGATTTACATAATTATATATTAAAATTTGTATATATGTACATATAGGTATAATACTTAACTGAGTTATGTTTTTATAATCCAATTTGTAAACATTCATCATTTACCTAGAAATAGAATAAAATAAATTAATAAATTATAGCATCCGATTATAGTGAAATTGTATTTAGAATAATATAAATGTTTATCAGATCATAGAGTCCTACCCCAATATCTAATTTAATGTACATATGTATATATATATCCAATAATTATAACATAACATAATTACTAAATATTATTTGTATACATAATTATACAAAGTTATATCGGAAAATGATATAATCTAGCTCATGATAACGAAGAAAACAGAACTCAGTTGTCAAAGATAATTAAACAAATTAAAAATTCAAATCATTAATTGATTGATTTGAATAAATAAATGAAAGTGTACATAATATTTTAATGAGAATTAAAATTTATAACAAAATTATTGCTTTTATTAAATTACAATAAAATTTTAATTAATTTTTTTTTTTGTTCAATTTATTCGTCATTAGCGAACTGATGCAAATAATCGTTTATATATGTAGTCCATATTGTACACAATATAAATTGAAATAATATGTTTAATTATTATTATTGTTATTATGTGTATGGATATATACATATATATATGTTATATATTTTGCCGACAGAGGTTTGTCAAAAATATGTTTATTTTATATACGCGAGTGATATTGAAACGCGAAAGTGCGGTTAATTATATTGTATATAGGGAATCATGACATATAGGTAATCGATTTATGGTGTACACTGTACGGTACATATGTACATATATATAGATGTGTATACACAAGCATAATTTAGGTCAGGGAAATGAGGATTGTTGAGCTCGTGTATAGTAATTGATTTGTGCGGGAAAATAATTATCGAGAATTTTATTTTATTTAAATAATTTATGTCAAATTGTAGCAAGGATTTAATTGTATAGTACCTATAGTATATAGCAGTGGTGGCGAAACGGTCACTCGCTGGGAAAAATTAATTTCGTTCAATTTTTAACGTTTTATTAATTATTCTGCACTATGCTTCTCTTGAAACGTGCAACAGCAACATACTTACTACGTTACATAAATTGTATATCAAGTCAAAATAACTTTACTTTTGAAGTTGATGCTACCATCAAATTAGATTTGTTTTAATTTATAGAATTACAATTCGGGTCTCAACCATATAACTAAAAGGTGTTTTTTATAGAGTTACACAAGTTTAAATCATAATAAAACAAAGAAATATATTTTTAATATCAATGAAATGAACTTTATTGGATAGAAAATTTTATGACATTAATGTTTAAATATGATTTCGGCCATGTGGCCGCCACGGCTGGCGCGTACAAGGCGCAATCTGGAACACCAATTTTCACAAACTTATCGTAACATTTGCGGCCGTATTTCGCCAATAACTCTTCGAATGTTGATTCCCAGGTGTTCAATTGTCTCTGGTTTCTCGACTTTACATAACCCCAAAGAAAATAATCCAATGAGGTTAAATCACACGATCTTGGTGGCCAATTAATTGGACCATTACGCGAAATTATTCTTTCATCAAATGTTTCTTTGAGTAAATCAACTGTAGCGCGCGCTGTGTGGCTCCGTCCAATTGGAACCACATGTCAGCAAGATTAATGCCAGCTAATCGAGGCATAAAATTTTTTTAATTAAGGCCCTATACCGCTCACCATTGACAGTAACATTCTGACCATCATCGTTTTTGAAGACATATGGACCAATTACTCGGCCAGGATGTAATGGTGTTTTGACAAAAGCTTGTGGATTATCCTCACTCCAAATGCGACAATTCTGCTTATTTACGCACCCATTCAACCAAAAATGGGCTTCATCGGAGAACAAAATTTTGAATTGAAATTCAACATCAATATCAATTTGTGCTTCAGCCCATTCGCCGAATTGAGGCGAATACGATGGTCGTTTGGCTTTAATTCCTACACAAGTTGAATCTTGAAAGCTTTTAAGCCAAGATCCTTTCGTAAAATCTTCCATAAAGTGGAAGGACATAACCCCAGTTGCTGAGAACGGCGACGAATTGATTGATTTGGATCTTCTTTAATGCTTTCTTGTACAGCGGCTTCAGCTTCTTCAGTGCGCACTGTTCGGCGTCTCACGGGAAGCACATTATTATTAAGAGTAAACGTGGTCCGAAAACGATCTATTGTTATTCGAATGTTAATTTGTTTGACGAACAGAACCATTACTTTAATAAAAAAAATTCAACAATTTGAAACCGTTGCTCTAATGTAAGTCTATCCATAATGAAATGTCAAACCAAACTAAACAAAAAGCAACTATCAGCTGTTAAATGGGTTGTCAAATAAAGCAGTGTTGCTAACTCAAAGTTTAATGAATCTCTAAAAAAAACACCCTTTACTTATGTTGAATAAAGACCGTTTTCAATGTATGTGCAATGTTCTCTATACTGGAACCATCTAGGTTCAAATATCTGTATCTCGATACATTCACAATGGCTACCATTTGAGCTTGTTCTGTTCTAAAATAACGGCAACTTTCTTGCGGTACTAGACCGACTACTCAGGATTATTTCCGAAATATCGGACATAAGATTACAGAGTGTGGCTGCTTGGACTAAGGTTACAAATAGAATATGTACTCGTATTTCGGGGAAAGGTGTGTAATGTATCTTTCTCTGTACATCGAATTGTAAGTTTTATGTTTTTAAAATAGGAGTAGGTGGTAAATGTCGTGTTGTGTATTTTTTATGTTTATTTGTTCAACGAAAGATTATAATTTAAACTATTTAACAATAATAGCTAGCAACTACCATTCAAAACAAAATTAAAATTAAAACCAGTATAGAGAACTTATACTTTTGTAAAAACACTGTACGAAATACGTCATTATTATTAGGAATAATAGTTGCGGAAAGTCTAAAGAGAATTCGCCAAATCGGAAATTATTACGATATTTTGGAAATTATAAGAATGATTTCCATCCAGGATGGATTGAAAGCTTATCAAAGATTGCTTATTTGCTGAATTTGTTTGCATTGATTACCAAAATGTTACCGAAACCCAAAAGGTTTCAGAGATATCGATGTTGAAGAATATCTTAGGGGGTCATAAATACAGTTAACAAGCTATCAGCCAAAGTCGATCAAAAATTTCAAGAAATTAATAATAACGTGTTAGCGGTAGATTGGCAATCTCAGCCTGTAAAATCATTACCGTTAATTAATACCAACAAGGCAATATCGGCTTCTTCAAGTTAATTGCACAAATAGTAGGGACTGGTAAGATATCTGATGCTATTCAAACTGTGACTGTTGAAAAGAGGCGCAACTTGTATGTCAGACTTCTTCCTCCATTTCCGAAAATTTGACATGGTATGTATGTAAGTTCAAAATTAAACTTAAAATCATCAGATATTGATTGCTGGCCCTTCGTTCCTAAATTTGATCTCTTTTTGGTTGGTGTATATGAAGAAACTTTTGAGAAGGCCCAGACTTTTGATCATCTGAGGCCTCAATAGGGTGTTTTATCATTAACGATCGGTAAAATGTTCCGGCTATTCCAAACAGAACTTAGCTTGCCATATTCAAATTTATCCACCTGTAAATAGTCGGTCATATACTTTCAACATCTCGACACCTACACCACAACGCAATAGTTTAAATGTGTATTACTATAATTGCAGCGGAATTCTATTCAAAGCAAATTTAAAATACTATTCGCTAATGACTATACGATTTGATACTTTTTGATGAAACAGTACTTTTAACATTGCGGAATTTTTTCCATCGGTATACACAGTTTTTCGTCCTGATCGTTATGCCAATTTCGATCGTATAGGGGTGGTTAATAATTAGCAATCTTAACATTCAAGTAATTAAACTTTAGCTGTGACCTTTGCGTATTACTTGCTGTTAATATAAAATGCGGTTCATTCAGGATTCGTGATTCGTGCAATCGTGGTTTGATCGTGAGTTAAAATATCTTAATATAATAGTAACTCTAAGTCGCATGTAAGTTACTTAAGCGGGGTGCTATAATTGTGCAGATTATAACAAATATTGTGCAGATTATGACAAGTATTGCAATTAAGGTTCTTTACAGAAATATGGAAAACCTCCTTTATTCGTTCAGTATTTGTTTTATCCCATAGAGGAGTTATCTTGTTCATTTTTATTTGTCCTGTTCATTAATGATATTGCTTACTGTGTTACCTTTTGTAAATGTTTAAAGTATGCGAACGACGTTAAAACCTATGCAGAGATAAAAACTGTATCAATATGGTATTAATTATGAGAAGACTTAGGTGATATATTTTCAGATAGATGGGATTTCAAAGAATATTCAATGATGGGTTTAATTAAAAGATATTGCAAAGAATTTCAGGATCCATATACATTGAAGGCACAGTATGTTTCTTATTTGAGATCAATTCTGGAATATGCATCAATAATCTGGCAACCGTTTTATTCAAACAGAATTGAGAGTATCCAGAAGCAGTTTTTGTGTAGACGCTTTACTAAATCTAATCGTGACAGACTAGACAGACGGTCAATAGAGTGAGACGAAACGTTTTCAAAATGTTAAAAAATTAGAGCCAATTAATAAGAAGCATTTCAAGAGCAGTTGAAAATATTTTTTGAGCTTTGCTTCATGAAATGAGAAACGTACCCCTGTTTAATACCTGTATCTTTACAACTAAGTGCGTATTGAGGATACATGTACATATTTAAAAAAGGGTTTTTCAAAAAACAACACTTTTATAATTCGGGACCTCTGAAACTGGATCTACCTATCTATGTGAATTGGCATTTTCTAATTGAAATATGTAAACTCTAATTACCGCAGGAAACTTATGAGTGAACATTTAAGAGTTTGACCACACTTTGCTCCCGCAGTGATTAATAACGTTCCTTTCTTCGATCAGCTTGCTGACAACATACAATGCCATGCACCCACATCTAAAGAAATATTTAAACATCAATTGAAGTATAAACATTTTGTGTAAAATTATGAACTGTAAAAATAGATAATTGTCTATAATTGATTGACTAGATTGTCCATAATTGCATCGAGGATTCATGTTTAAGTGCATCCCTAATATTTTCACAAAATATATTCAGATGGCCCCCAATTTATGATAATTTTTTTTGCAGATGGCTTATGTTCAAAAGTCAGTGTAGTCAGTGTACAAATTAGGAGTAAAGTAACATTTTATACTTCTAGCTATCGAAAGGCGAAACTGTTTATCAACGAACTCAGCTTGAGGTCCACGGAATATGTGTCATCGTTAAAAAAACACTGTGAATCCTGATCGCTTATTACTGGTTATGCCAGTTTCGGGATCATCTCCAACGTAAGGATTTAGCACTGAATAAGATAATCTCTGTAATGAGTACCTGGAGGAGGTTGATGATTGCTTGCTTTGTTTACAGTTATTTGGCCTCAGCGCTAGAACCCCAGTGTTTTTGCAGTGTGCGTTTCCGAATTAATACGAAATATTTATATTTAAGTGAGGAACCCCCGTAGGTGCCAACCGAATTGATAAAAATCAAAATAGAAACAAAATGTATTCATGTTTCATACTCGTTGACATATAATAAACTCTATAATTGAAATTTGTCTATCAAGTTTATTTTGGTTTCAACGAGCTTTCACAAAATTATATGGTTTGATTTATTTTCGGTAGAACCTGTCCAATCAAAAATGAAATGAGAAGCGAATTACTTAAGTAACTAAACTCTTAGGCTAACATGACATTGAAACGTATGCATATCCTCAAAACTTTTAAATTAGATTTTGATAATAGATAATAAAAATTTAAATCGAAACATGGCACAATGTTATCTACTGAATATGCTATGTACAATATGACCTAATAAATATGAGTTTTGCCTAAAAACTATTTACTATACGTTAATAGTTATACGTCTCTATATTTTGAGTTCTATACCGTAAATCCACAAAACATTACATCTACTATATGCTCTGTTTGTTACATGTCATGTATCTCTATATTTATATAAAAAAAAAATTTTAGATATTAATCTGTGCATTATAAAATTGACCAACATAACTCTTATCTATGTATGCATATAGTTATATCGAAAAATTATTTGACAGTCAATGATAAGAAATATTTTGAGCCATAAGCATATATAAACCATAAATCGGTACATATACCGAACTATCCTACTATACTAACTATTTTATATGAATCATAAAATAAATTAAAAACTATTGGAATAGAAATAATTTGTTAGGATTTTGATAAAAGTTGTTGGAGTAAAAATTATAATTTTCTTCCTTAATAATATTTATTGTTGTACACCCTATGTATGTATGTATGTATGTAAGTGTATGCAAAACGAACAGAGCAAGAAATTAGCAAAGGTGTCACAAATTGCTTGAGAACCAGTGACAGACGAATTATTAGAGGTCATGACACACGGATAGCCCTGTGATTTCCTTTTCGAGTTAATGAATTGTAAAAACCGTTTTGGATTGGAACAAATTTCGTTCTCTATATATATAAGAAATCATTAAAATTAATTAAACCCTTTCCACAAATCGCAGTATTTTCGTTTAGCATTAATGTCACCAGTTCGTTTATAAGCCTTAAATTCTTTAGACTTGCGAATGACAATATTTTTCAAACGGAGAATAACCATGCTTGAGTATAAGCGGAATTTACGAGTTGTTTTGGTACAAACAAATCAAAGATAGTTTTCAAAATTTTATAAAATGGCATCAGACATGGCATCAGATTAGAGATATTCAGATTGCGAAACAGTGTTGTCCAAGCAACGTTTAGCAGAAAATTACTCAAAGAAGACACATTGGCTTTCACAAAATCATTAAGATAAGATACGTCCATGATCGTTAAAAACAGTGTTGAACTGACGAGTCCCAAAATGTCCAATGTAATCTAACACCTGATTCGATAGGGCATCCACAGTTAAATCATATAAAAGAATCGTTCGTCCATCGCCAGGCTACTTTAGGTAAATTAAAATCGGCAGCGAATAAAATATGATCTTTCGCATTCTTCATCGGTAATAGCTCGTCATTAATAATTAACAAGTGACTGATTCTCCACTACTACATATTAAAAGTACACGCATTCGCTTTATTCTTTTTTAAATGCGACAATGACATCGCCACCAAAGGTTGTGACGTTCCCGGGTTCCCGATCTTCACGAAGTATCAGTTATAGGTAAGATAACACCATTGTCGACTTTTGGTCGATAGTGCTTGCGGACAAATTGTCTTACTAAAACATCCTTTGGCCAGAAAGTAGAAGATACAATTTGACTGGAAAATTTTCTGTTCAAAGCAATCCTAAACGAGAAAAACGTTAATGTAGTACTATGTCTGCCTTTAGGAAGCAGTATACGACAATCAATTACACTACGATCATCCAACTATGATTTAACGTAATCGACTAGGTAGTGCGTTCTCTTCAGTTTGTGATTTGAGTCTGCTATAAATAATGTCATTCATATGTTAGGTACATCAACAGGATCCCCAACTCCAATAAGCCCCGATGTAGATTCCCTATTAACATGTGGAGTACTTGGTTGGACGGATCGCGCTGATAAACGTTGAGCTTCTATTGACGTTTTCATCAATTCACCATATTACCTGCTAGTTCATCCAGTTAACAATACCGTGGTATAAATATTTGGACTTCATTATTTGGTTGTAAATCGTTGTATTTAACCATGCACATTTAAGCGGCAAGTAAAACCTGATATAGAAGACAATTTACGCAGCAATCCGAAAAAGTTTTGGCAATTTGTCAAATTTAAAAATCACAACAACGGCTTGTCCCGAATACAATCAGTAAGCCCGATTTTTCTAAAATATCTAACATTATACCTACCCACAACAACTTCCTGGTCGTTCAACGGTTACTAACTTTGCAGTTTTCCAGAATAACTTAATTAAGTCGAGCATCTCGAAAGTTCAGGTTGATGTGGTGTAGACTGATTTTGCTAAAGCTTTCGACAAAGTTAATCACCGATTATTGTTGTACGTGCTTAGTGAACTTAATTGCAACTTTATTGCATTAGATTGGCTAAGGTAATACTTATATAATCAGACAATGTATGTAAAAATAGATGATACTTACTCCAAGTGTTTTGTTGCATCGTCCGGCCATTTAATTTTTGTTTTTGAATGTGGACAAATGTCAAATAATTATTATAATCAAAATCTATAGACTACCACTAGTTTTCGATTATTTCCTAAACGGCCGCATTTTGAAAAGAGTTATAGCAGTTACTGTTAGCTTGGATTTAACGATCAACTCTCATATTGATCCAATCACCAACACAGCCTAATCAG
Organism: Tipula unca; assembly: GCA_951394425.1. Lineage (NCBI taxonomy): Eukaryota > Metazoa > Arthropoda > Insecta > Diptera > Tipulidae > Tipula > Tipula unca. The sequence goes on from OX596381.1 coordinate 215,979,848, forward strand.
TGCTAAAATTTATTACAAGATACTTACAAGACTTTTTCGTTCGCGGACCACCATTTGCACAACTCTGATACAGTAGCATACGGTATGTAGACATACCATATTGGAAAAATTCGTTATTAATGTCATGTTAAAATGAAAATGTTTTTCTTTATCTGAAATAAGATAAAATTCTCTCGAAAAGTGACGGGAATTTGTAAACCAGTTACCTACCTCCCTATGTACTTATATACACGAGAAGCACAACAAAAGCACTGTAAAATGTTCTCAAACAATATATACAATATGTATATATATATATATATATATATGTATACGTAAATCCGCCAGACAATGAGAAATTTATAAAAAACAAAAATAAAAAGAAAATTCTTCTTATCTTTCGTTAAATTTTTCATTCATTTACATTATATAATTTACTTCCATTTTCTTTAAATACAACGGCATAAAAAATAAAAAAACAAATGAAAAATAATAAAAAGGAAAATTATTTATTAAGGAAAATTATTATAATTCTTATTCTTAATAATTTTTTGTATCTTACCAACAACAAAAAAAAAAGTTTAATAATTTATAGAAAACTTTCCATCTTCAGTAAATTTTTACTCAATGAAAAATTGAATAACGAATTTTTTTATTTCTGTTGGTTTGTGCTTGCTGCTGTGCTCTATTGTATATTGTTGTAGTATATCTCAGACATTTAAGAAAAGAAATAAAACAAGAGGCTCTTATCTTTATTCTTTCGGTGGTTCTTATATAAAATTTTTAAGGTTTTTTTTTTTATTATTTTGGTTAAATTTAATAATGAACATTAATTTTAATTGACTTTAAGTATTTTTTTTGTGCTTTTATTATCAGGAAAAAAAATTATGAAACTTTAGTTTTGATAAAAATTCGATTTTTGTTGAGTAAATGCGGTGAATTATGTGTGAGAGAGGTCACCGCATACTCGTATTTTTTTAATACAAGCATTTCAGTTTTATTTATATAGATCTGCGTGAAAAAATCAGCTGGTAACAATCTCGCGGAACCTACTGGGCTTAGTTAAGATTTAACCCCTTAGGTGGTGCGAGCTAGATTATCTGGGAGTGCGAAGTTGTAATTCACCTGAAACTAGTAAAATAAAAATCTAAACTTAAAAGTTAATTTCGGTTATTTTATGAAATTTAAGTGTTGAATATTACAAGTTAAATAGCAACACTAAATTATAATATTATTTGGTACATCAAAGCCAAATACGAAAAGTATGGTAAAATATAAACCCTCAAGATGAGCTAAAAATTCGCTGTCGTGTTTTAATAAAATTTAAAATTTAGCCCATGTCGAAAAAACGATATTGGAAATGACGACTATATTCGTTATGGTTTTACTTTTATAACGAAGAAGAATGGAATTTGAAGCGACCCCGGTTCTGATACCATAGAAAATGCAATAATGATGAAAACTGTTGTTACTTCAATTTTGCAAGGTGCCAATTTAACCTTGCTTAAATAGTGTTCCAACAATTAGGAACTTATCTTAGTGATATTTTAGAAGACGATCGTGAATCCCAATATTTCTCTCAATTTATATTCCGACCATTTTCGTGTAGTACCCGGATACGAGATTTAGGATCGGCACGTGGAACGTGCAATCACTTAGAAAACCAGGAGCGTTGGAGGGTCTAATCACGTGCATGAAAGAGTATCGGCTGGAACTCGTTGCTCTTCAAGAAACTCGCTGGCCTCAAAGTGGAGACCATGTGTCCCAGAGCTATACGTTGTTCTACAGTGGAGATGACCTCGGAAATCTTGGAGCTGGATTTCTTCTTGGGCCGCAGGTAAAGAAGGCTGTTTTGGATTTTCAAGCAGTCAATAACCGATTGTGTATGCTTCGCCTGCGCATGAAGTTAGCCAACCTGTCGATAATTTGTGTACATGCGCCCACAGAAGTCAGCCAGCCCCAAGATAAAGACTCATTTTACAATGACTTGGACGATCTGATGGGATCTATACCCGAACACGATGTTAGAATGGTAATTGGGGACTTTAATGCTAGAGCTGGCAGAAATCAGGCCGACTTGTGTGAAAACATAGGTCCGTACTCCCGACACGAAACTGCGACCGATAATGGTGAGAGAATGATGTAATTTGCAATTGCTCATGATCTTAGAGTAGCAAGCACATTCTTCCCTCACAAACAGATACACCTAGAGACATGGACACATCCTCGCAAAACATCCCGGAGCCAAATTGATTACGTGTTAATTTCAAAAGGGCGAGCTCGGGTTGTGCAGGATGTGAGAACTTATCGGTCAGCAACCAAATACGTAGGCAGCGATCATTATTTGGTCGCTGCAAAGCTACGGTGGAAGTTTTCGTACAGGTCGGGGAACACAGCGAAACGGATGGAACGTTTCGACTGTGAAGTACTGATAAATGAAGATCAAATGAAACGATATCAGGATCTTGTCAGCGACAACATTGAGGGAGCTAATTACCAGTCTGACTGCGTGAACTCTGTCTGGGAGGTACTGAAAACTTCGGTTGTCAGTGCTGCTCAACAGACTTTAGGTATAGTGAAAGTCAGACCCAAGAATGATTGGTTTGATGACGAGTGTCGTCTTGCAGTTGAGCAACAAAATATAGCCCATAATGAAGTGCAACAACGTCTCACAATCGCAAGGAAAAACAAGGCAGCTCTTGCAAGAAGGGCAGCTAAGCGGATTTGTAGACGGAAGAAGCGAGAATGGTGGAAGGCCGAGGTTCTGAAAGTACAACAACTCAGCAATGAGCGTAGTTCACGTAATTTCTTTAAAGGAATTACTGGATTGCACCATACTTTCAGGCCTTCGTCAACCGCCATTCGGGACCGGGATGGAAACCTCTGTGTCAACATCGACGCAGTACTTGACGCATGGAGTGGACACTTTACTGAGCTGCTTGATGTTCATCATGCGTCACAGACTGTTGTTGAGCCACCTCTAAAACAGTCTGCAGAGATTTGCACTGAGGAGGCATCCCATGAGGAATTCACTAAGGCCATGCAGAGAATGAAACGAAACCGCTCACCTGGAGTGGACTGCATTAATTCGGAGCTCTTGATATTCGGAGGGGATACTTTGTGGAACTGTCTTTTCGACCTTATTCGATTAGTATGGCGAACCGAAGTTATGCCTGATGAATGGAAAGTGGCCGCGATATGCCCCATCTTCAAGAAGGGAGACCGCTTGAAGTGTGAGAATTATCGCGGTATAGCTCTCCTTTGCACAGCATACAAGTTACTGTCATATATTTTATTGGATAGAATCACTCCTCTGGCGGAGGCCTTGGTTGGTGACTATCAGGGAGGATTTCGTCCGAATCGATCAGTCACTGATCAGGTATTTTCGCTGCGGATGATTCTATCTAAATATTATGAGACATCCATCTCCGTACATCAGGTTTTCCTGGATTTCCGGCAGGCCTACGACTCGATCAATCGAGAGAGTTTGTGGTCTGCCCTGGAATACCTAGGAATGCCAACAAAATTGGTACGACTGTGTAGGATGACAGTGACGCAGTCTCAATGCTGTGTTAAAGTTGAGAACAGGCTATCGACAATTTTTGCAGTTAACTCGGGTGTTCGGCAGGGAGATGCTCTGTCCCCGATACTCTTTAATCTCATGTTGGAGTACATCTTTCGTAAAACTGAAACACCTCAGCGCAACATCTTATATCGCCAGTCCAATCAAGTGCTTGCATATGCAGATGACATATGCGTGATTGGACTGAATAGCAACGGAGTGAAAGAAATACTTGATCCGCTTGTAGAGTTTTCAGCTTCTGTTGGACTCCAGATCAATGAGTCCAAAACGAAATACCTGATCTCTGGTTTTAGAGACAATGGCACACCAGATTTTAGTAGTGGCCACCACACGTTTGAGGGAGTGAGGAGGTTCAAATATTTGGGCTCTCTTATCACTCACGATAACAGGGGTGAGGATATTAAAGTGCGGCTGGCAGCTGGCGGTCGTTCTTTATATCCTCTAAGGCCACTGCTAAAATCTAAACACTTATCAAGTGCCGTGAAGCTGAAGCTTTACAAAGCGTTGATCAGGCCCGTTGTTATGTTTGGATGTGAAAGTTGGGCGCTGACGGATGAGTACGAGAGATGGCTCCTTACATTTGAGAGAAGAATCATGCGTGTGATTTACGGCCCTAAACGCGAAATAGATGGTACATACCGAGCTCTGTACAATTTCGAGATCAGAGATCTGATGAAGATCCCCGATATTGTACATGAAGTTAGATCTCAGCGAGTACGCTGGCTCGGTCACGTTCTGCGTGCTGATCCGGAACGAATTGTGCAGCGATCTCTGACAGGAGAGCCACCATATGGTAGGCGCAGAGGTCGTTGCAGGCGACGATGGCTCCACGATGTAGAGAACGACTTGGCCTCTTCAGATTGTCTAAGACAGTATGAAGACCAAGCTCAGGATCGAAACCGTTGGAGCCAGATTGTTGATTCAGTAAGGGGCCAGTAATGGCCTTTAACACTGTTATTATTATCAATTTAGATTCTGCAATTACCTCAACTGCCACTAAACGAAAAATCATTGGATTATTGTCTCCAATAGTGATAGTGGGTAAATTATTATTTAACAAAAGCTATGGTCATTGAAGGTTAGCTGAGATGAAACTCTTCCAATGGCATACCATACTTATTGGGCTAATTTTCTAGGTGAACTCCCAAAATTAGTTCATTTAAACACTCCACGTCATTTACCTAATGGCACCTAGAAGTATCCTGGAATTCAATTGCATTCTTTCGCTGATGCCAGCGAAAAGGCGTATGTTGCTGTTATCTATGTACGTTTTTTAGGTCAGGAAGGTTACGGTGCTAATTTAATGTGTTCAAAATCTCGGGTTTATCCTTTGAAGGTTGTTAACCCTTCATTGGATTAAAGCGTCATCTTCCAAATGGGAAACCTACGTGGCACACCGTGTGTCCAATATTCAAACAAGATCCGATTCTAATAAATGGCTGCACGTAGAGTCAAAATTAAACCCATTTGAATTGCTAATGAATTCTGAACTTTATTGGTTTGGATCTAATTTTCTTCATTCATCAAATGAGGCTTGGAATAATTCAGAACAACTTACAGAATTAATTGAGGTCATTGAAGAAAAAAACCTTACTGTTGTGACTGCAAGCGCTGAACTGGGCCATTATCTCTTGGATCGAATACATGGCAAAAATTATTGCACTTCGTTTCATCCACAATTGCCGTTTCAAAAATTCAAGGACAGCTGGACCTCTGAATGCAGAATAAGTGAAAAATAGTTTGAAATAGAATACAAATAGTTTGAATACAATTCTTTAGAGTTGGTGATCGCCTAAAATTTGCCTCAATTTCTTTTACATCGTGGCATCCAGCACTACTACCAATCAATCATTATTTTACCTCTACACTAATGAGTTTCATCCACAGAAAACATTTGCACATTGGCCCACAAGCACTTTTAGCAGCCATACAACAATCTTATTGGCCCGATAAACTGAAAACAGCATGCGAAAAAGGTTTACAGATTGTGTGAAGTAAGTTTAAAACTTTTGTAGTGGCAAAATAGTAGGAATAGAATTAAACCATATCGGAAATATGGATGAGCCACCGGTAAGCTTTAATTTGGCTGAATTGGACAAAATTACCAGCCTATATATTATATTTAAACGGAAAACTATTCCTAAAGAAGAGGTGTATATCGCCTACTTAGATGATTTGATGGGTAAAAGAGGTTTGGAATAAACGGCCGCTATCTTTCTCCAACAAAACTTCTGTTAATTATGCCACAAAACCTAGGAAGTGAAATCAACATGTACAAAAATGCGTATACAATACCGGACATGATCCCTAGTGGATTAACTATAGCAAACTTCAGCCACTCGACATATCTGTGAACAAATCGTTTAAATCAAAGCACAGAACTCAATGGGTAGAGTGGTTGATGGTTTGATCTCAACGGTCTGGAACAGCATCACTATTAGTACGATGTAGCCTATAACTAAAATTAAAATCTCAATTTAGTGATTGTCGAACCGTTTCATAAATTCAGTTTGAATTTCCAGGAGTATCTCGCGTTTTCAAGCTTATTTCGGAACTAAACGATGCTTATGTTCAAAGTGAAGGAGCTGCCCTAGCTCTACAAATTTGTAATTATTATAATAAAATTGGATTACGTGCCTTTGAAAAAAAGGGATCCAATACCATTCAATTAAATTACTAGTTAAAGTTTGCGATTTTTCTGAATTAAATAGTGCTGTCGAAACGGCTTGTAGTGAAAAAAGCATTCTTAACTATACTACAACAAAAGTTCCGGAAAATTTCTCATATCGAACATATCGCCAATCATAGGTCTTTTCCTCATCCAATAATAACAAGTCAAGTTTCATCTCGAGAAAACCAAGTATTGAAAATTCTATATGGTCACCATATATCTCAATGCCAATCCTCATATGTAATACATCCGATGGCGATTATTACTGTCCCTCTGAAGAAATCTCTTCGAGCGTTTAAATCGGTAACAATTTGATTAACATTATCAATGATATTACAATACTTAATACTACTCTACTAGGACTAGGATTCAACACAAACGAAGAACTAGTACAACTTTAAAATTTAACCATTTGTCCTGAGAATTTGGCAGTTATGAGGTTTTCCAAATTCAGGATGATGGTAATACCATAGTCAATCGTCTATAACTACTTGAAAATCAGTTAAGAAAAGCATTCAATTCTAGATGACATATTTCATTTAAAGGAAGACAAATTGACTTACAAGAACCGAATCCAACAAAAACTTAACATTATGCCGAATATTTCTACAATATATCAGAAACCTACTCGTTTACCAGAAGCTTTAAAACGTTAGTTTCATTGCAAATTGAACAATGCTGAAAGATATAATAATTGAATTCTAGTCCATGGAACTTTTCTGTATTGGTAGTTCCCAAAAAATCTGCCAACGGAATTGTCTTGCCGGTATTGATATCAGGAGGTTGAATAATGTGACCATTGTTTTCGTTACCTAACATAATAGTACTTTAGCACTCTTAATCTATCAAACGGATTCTTATGGGTCCCGCTAATCGCGAGAAAACTGCATTGAGTACCAACACAGTGGATACTACTAGTTTTTAAGGACACTTTTTGGCTTAAAGCGAGCTTCTACCACCTTCAAGAAGCTTATGAATACAGTTCTCACTGGGCTAAATGGAATCAAATGTATACTTTACCTTAAACAATTAAATGCTTTTAAATATAACTTTCTTTGTAAAGAACTAACCGATATCGGATATATCATTTCTGCTATACTGGACCAAAACCTGATCAGCTCAAAGTAACAGCGATTCAAAATTATCCAACCCCAAAAGAATACTAAATCGATTAAATATTTTCTATGACTTGTCGGATACTATCGAAAATGTATCCCAAATTTTGCGGAAATCTCTAGTCCTATGATAAATTTATTAAAAAAGTCAGCTAAAGTTTCAATTGTCAGCATTTTGTAATGAATCATTTAATCTACTAAAATGAAATCTTTTAAGCCCACCTATTTTACAATACCTTGACTTTTCGAAAGAGCTCATAATTTCTACAGATGATAGTGACGTGACTTTGAATACTGATGTTGAAGTATTCACTAACAGCTTATGACCAACAAAGCCATTGGTGAAAAAAAATCTTCGAAACTATTCTTAAAACGATTGGGATTCTTGGCTTAAGTAATTACGCGATGTTTGCTTCTAATACTACTCCTCACACGTCTACTACATGTATGATTTAAACCTTTTACACCGCATACTTTGTCATCCAATACAGAACCAAAATTGCCCATGACACGCTTATTATATATATTATTATATATACTTTCAAAACCAAATCAAAACAGTACTACGATCGTAATGCAAATTCAACTAAATTTAGTATTGGGGATTCTGTGTTGATTAAAAATGAGGCACGACAAGGTTGGTTCATATTAATGGTGGCATTCAACTGGGTCACACACACAATATACCAATTCAATTAAAGTGAATAAATTGTTGTTTCAATTTGAGAGAGCTGCACATATCTCAACACTGGTTCGAAAGTTACTGAAAAGTCGTTCTATAACTAGCCAGAATGTTTAACGATTCTAAAAATATTGTTTTATGAGTTTTTATAATCTAAATTAATCTTGTCAAATTGTTGAATAAAAAAATATGTATGTAACAAACCTAATTACGCAAAATAGGCTTTGGTATACCCAACAGCAACATATATCCGTACTGTTCAGAGGATAATAAAAAAGGGTTCAAATCTCCGGCTACAAAAACTATTGCGGTCCTGCCGCCACACCGCAGTGTTGGTTCTCTCGTGCTATATAAATTCGCAGAGCTAGGCCGAGCTTTTGGAAGTGCCAAGAATCAAAGCCTACGCTTTATTTTCCACCTATAAATAACGCAGGAATCCACACATCTGCACAGATTAAACAGTGATTTGAAGACAATAACGTGGATGTTTTGGATTGGTCGGCTTTGCTTCCGAATTTAAATGTTATTGAAAATCTTTGGGGATGGGTTATCGAGAAAAATTTATTCGAATGGAAGGGAATCCAATAGAATTAAAATCGGAATGGGGATTTTCCACTTCCCATTGCATGTAAGTATGCGTATTAGTCATTTCAAATAATTAGGCGCATTATGTTAGCTGTTACGGAAAATTTGCAAGTGAAGGTAATCAAATGTCGTGTACACAAATGTATATACAAATTTATATCACCAGATATCTCTATTTTAACATTATGCCCATTGTATATACAGTTACAAACCCTCCTAAAGGTGATACGGTTTAATTCTCTTCCTAATCTTTAAGATCAAACTCAATAAAAAATGTTAATGCTAACACAAAGCTTTAAAAAAAAAATGTATAAGAAGAAAAACCGAAAATCTATTAGATAAAAATTTATATCTTTTTGTATCCGACATTGAAATATAATCTTTAAACTTTTAACCTCGATAAATTTGTTTTTACTTTTTGTTAAAAAAGAAAATCTTGATAAAAATAGAAAATTTCCCCATTTTCACAATTTAATTAATTTTAAAATAATAAAATTAAATAAAAGATAATTCAATTGGATTAAATATTAAATTTAACCAATTTTCCTTCTATTTTTTGTTTTTTGTGTGTGCAGCCGATTAGCTGGGGAAGGGTCAAATCGAATACTATAACAGAGATATACTCGTATACTTATACGTATATTGACAAAGAAGTTCATATGGTTTTCGGTGTTTTGTTTAATTTTAAATTAAATTAACTTAATCTTGATTAGATTAGTGAATAAAGCCATATACATACGAAACTATAAAACATATCATTCTCATTCCCTAAATATATCCAAATAGATATGAAGAAACTAAATCTGTAAACCCAACCTAAAAAATAAAAGATAAGAACAATTCAAATTGAAAATCTAGAATCCTTAAACAAAAAAAAAAAGAAAAACCAATTTTCAATTGTACCAATGTTTTTGAGATTAAAAACTGTCGAAATATAAACATATAGCCATAAAAAATTTTATCAAACAAAACCATAAAACTTTAACCGAGCAAGATAAATTTTTCATCGTTTATGTTTTTTCCGACTTCCTATATACATACAATGTTGTATATACTAATAGATAGTTAGATAGATGGATAGAAATACACACACACACACAGCAACAAAAATACACAAAAATGTTGTCTCAAAAATGGGAAAATGAAGAAAATTTTGTTTTCCGAAACGAAATACCACACATAACAGCCATATATCATACAATTGGTCACATAAAAAGATCGGAGACGCGCATATATAGACATTTTAATTTACAAATGGAATATTTAGTTGGTTTTTAGAAAATACAAAGTAGGGAAATGTTGTTTTTCCCATTATTTATACACTTTACACATATGAGCGTATGATTACAAAACTATAAATAGAATCACACAGTTGATCATATTACAAATATTACAAAGTAGAACCCTTTATATACAAAATAAATTCCAATGATTTTCTGGACGTGATTTAAGTGTAAATACATTCTAAATTCACAAACAATATATTTTACATGACACAAATATTTCGGCGAAATCCCTGCGATGGGCATTAATTTTAAAATTAATGAGCTGTTAATTGACTTTCCATGATATCCTATTTAGATATTTTATAATGCTATAATGTACGGTTCATTATTTTAATAGATTTTCCAAAGAAAGTACTCAAGCATATATTATGTACACAACATATACTTTATGAGATTGATTAAATGCGGGGGCGTTGAAAGCATATCGAATTTATACAACAAATACCTACTCGCAACGAAAAGTTTTATTTTTTTTCTGGTAAACAAAAAATATACAAGCCGAAATTTAAAAGACTGTTCCACCCACATGTTTCATTAAAATGGAATGATTTCCTACTAAACGGTGTAGTCCTTAAATGGAAACGTATCAAAAAGTTATATATCAAGCTTTTCTTCAAAATTATATAAAATAAATTTACTGACGGTGTTTGGAAGGAAAACGAGGCGGTTACATACGTACAACATACATTTAAATTTTTTTTTTTTTTTTTAATATTTACATTTTGTTGAATTATAACTTTCCATAATTAATATTCGCGACGAACCAGACACATTTTGAACGAAATAAATTTTAAGTTACTTAAACACTTGTTGGAAAAATGTTTCCAAAATTAAATCATAATATTGGGAATGAAATTAAAAATTTCTAATAATTCTACAAAGAAATTCACTTCAAATATACATATAAACGGGATCCAGTTCCAGTGAAAAAATAACATTTCACAAAAATATGTAAGAATTGTGACAGATTACTTTTCACAAAAATAACAAGCAACCTTCATGCTAAAATCCAAAAATAATATTCAAATAAAATCTCTTCGATGATACAAAGTAAAAAAGAATAAATCCGAAAATTCTACAGAAATCTAAGCTCATCCCAAGCTATGTATATGATGTACCATAAAAGCTTTTGGATCATTTGTTATGAGATCTGTTTATTGTAAATTATGACTTATGATACAAAAATATTAATCTTAATATTTGCCAATTACCAAGCTGTCGAAAAGTAATTTTATTGATAGAAATCGTTACTGACGATTATGAGATTCTAAGTTCCATCGCTCACCACTAACAAGCCGGCTAAATATGGTGGTAGTGTACGCGCAGCTGTCGACACATCAATACTAAATGAATCAATCAATCGATACTTACGTTCTGCGTAATCCACCTTTATCATCCTACACTATACATACTGTGATAGAATAATGAAAATTACCAATGCGGCTGATCCATCAGACATAATTTTAGTTACAGGCGATTTTAATGTCTCAAATATTCGATGGACGAAGAAATAAAAAATATTATAACCGTCTTTGATTCAAATCTAAGCCAAATATTTGGGGTAGTTCGAACACAATAATAGAGGATCCTCACTGTTCAATTATATTTATTCCTCTAAGTTGAAGAGTCTCAATGTTGGTTGTGAGCCAACTTTTATCAACTCGGTTCGTAAAGAAGTGATTGATGTTAGTTTATGCTCTATGACCATCGTTTACTTGATTCTAAATTGGAGGGTGACGGATGATATTCTCACCTGTGATCATAGGTGCATCTCTTTTAATATTAACTTTAAAATCGGCTAAACCATGTCGTAATAGGAAACTTACAAATTGGGATTTATTCTCCTCTGAGCTCGTTTCACTACTAGATTTGCCTAATCAGCTTAGATCTATCACAGATCTCGATTTGCAGACAACTGCACAAACGCAAGCAATCTCGACTGCTTTTGAAGAGTCCTGAACTTTTATTTACAACCAGAAAAAGTTTCTCGTGTTCTGAACTTAAAAAGATAAGGAGTGTGCGTAAAATTAAAAATAAGACCAAAAATACGAATCTCATTTCTGAATTACAGTCTTACATTCTTGGTATGGCGTGCTCTGCTGCGTTTCAACTGAGGTGCATTGAGGCATGGAATACCTTCGGGACTTGTACAGGGCATAGACAGATTCTTAATAAATTTAAGTAACATATTCCGGAGATTGAAATGGTGAATGACAGGCTATTGCCCGAATTTAACTTCACCAATTCATTGTCCGTCGTTTTCCCCACGAGAAAACTGTGGCTCTCTCAGGATTTCTAAGGACGGTTGTCCGAGTCGAGTGTTTTTGAGGAAGGTTCTCGTTCAGAAGTCAGTGCATGGTTTGGTTTCTTTTGTTCAAAGTATGGGCACAGATTATCGACTATTCTGGGTAAACACTGCACGGTTTTTCAAGCTGAATTAATTGCACTTACCCATAGTGCAATTGAGGCGTTTAAGTTTATTGATTTAGGCAGGGATATTAATTATTATCTGCACTGGTCAAAGAGTGTAAACACTTCATTAATTTCCTTTGCTCTAATGCGAGAGTAAGGGTCATGTGGTAAGTAAAGGTTATGTGGGTGCTCATTTCATGCTCATTGTGGCGTTGTGGGAAATGAGGTTGCTGACTTTTTAGCTGGATCGCGCAGTAAATTTTGTAGTCCCGAGCCAGCAATTATTCTATCCTTCAACGGTGGTAAGGATGCTATATTAAGAAGTTCGCTTTACTTGAACTGGCCCAATGAGCCCAACGTGAGGGTCACTAAATATGTGTTATCTTTAAAAAAGAGCCACCTCAGAATTCTGGTTGAACTTATTACGGGCCATGGACGTTTTAAGGTTGATTTCCAACGCGTAAGACTTGCTCAGGATGATCTTTGTGACGACTGTCTGGAGGAAGGGGACGACTATCTAAACTACCTTTGCAGCTGTCCAGCCTTTGTCGAAGCCAGACCCCAAGTGTTCTCGTACGGATCTTAGAACGTAGATCAGTTATTATCCATCTCTTAGTTCAAACTTTTGCAGTTTGCTAAAGCTGCAGTACGCTTATGCGAGTTAGGAAAGATCCTCTAGGTTTGGACAATTGTGCATTGAGTGCAGAACCTATGTAGGTTCCAACCGTTTTAATAAAATTAAAAAAAACAAATATGTGATTTAAAAAATGGGTTTGACCGAGTATTACATGAATCTTCAACGATATTCACCATAAAGCCATTGAAATAATATTTGCAAGTAATGGGACTAATGATTTAAGTAACTCCCTTAACCGACCTTATTACAACGTCAAAAACTTCGATATAAACCATCGGCATCAATATTTTGAACAAATAAATTGGAAAGTTGAACTTAACAGCAATGACATAGATATAAACGTGGAAAATTTTTACACTATACTACTAAAAGGCATTGAATTACGCATTTCCGTGACCTTAATCTTAAAAACAAGAAAGACAAGGGTTATAAACCAGAAGATGTAGATAACTACAGGAATCCAACCATTACCGATTATCATGTGGTCCTGATGGAATTCCTGCTTTATTTTTGAAAAATTCCGCAATATTTTGGCAATTCCACTAAGTAAACAATCATTACAATTGGCAACATTTCCACAGAAATTGAAAATAACCCGAGTAACGCCCATTTTCAAAAGTGGAACTAGAAATGATATCTCATGATTCAGAGGTAGATTTCCTATAGTACCACGGTATGTGTCCAAGGATGGGCGAGGTAGATTACGCCATGTAATTTACGCGGTTGTCGACACGTAAAATATTTCGTAGATTACTTGGCAGTATTTTTTCAATGTCGACAATTAAGACAATGTCAACTAGCTACGATATTTAAGCGATATGAAATAAATGAGGTATTTTGTAAAATTTTGTTAATTTATGTTAAGCCGTAAGAAGGAATTTAATAAAATATTCAAATTAAATCGACATATATGTTGAAATAAAATGACCAAAAGCTTTAATTAATGAAAGTATATGCCCTAAACGACCGGTTTGGTCTAAATTTCAAATTATCTAGGATTAGGCTATCTCTTCATCGATTAACATAAATCTCAACATATTGAACGACTAATTTTGATGAAACTATAAGCATGTTGAACGGCAATAGGAAGTTCTGGCTTACCTATACAGAAACTTAACTGAGCTATTTATTAACCGATTATGATGAAATCCGACATGTTGGATTAAAATGGGATTATAAATTGATTTTTGGATAAAGTTCTAGAATATTATTAATTGTGGGGCTTAAAAAACTATTTTTGTATCATATTGTGGAATATGGCAAACTGGAACGAAACTATAGGCTATTTCTGTAAAAGTTAACTTAATATAAATTCAATTTCATTTAAAAAAATAAAATTTCATTTGAAGGCAAATCTCAATTATCTATTTTGTTACAGTAAGCGAATGAAAATTTTTTTATAAGTGAAGAAATTTAATCTTAATCAGTGAAAGCCATATTCAAAAACCATCCTAAGGTCATTTTCCAAAACATATCTCAATAATCATGTTAAAATTTTAATTCCAACCGAGCATGTCGAATTACATCATAATCAGTTAGCGAATAATCTCAAAATTCATTTTTAAATCCTGTTACTATCGAACAGATAAAGTTTCGCCATAATCGGCCGAGAAATGGACTAGCTCTATTCTAGTTGGCCATATTCAAGGATTGTATTCAAAAAATAATAATTAATTGCTGCGCTGAATTGCTATCACGAATCGCGATGAATTACTGCCACGATGAATTGTTATCGCGTTGAATTGATTGCGATAATGGATTTCATAAGATTAATTGCTCGCGATAAATCGACCGGTTACCATAATTTTACTTGTGAATTTTGTTAACAAATTATAGTCAAAATACGTTTCTGTGGCCGTTCTTTTATTTAAACACATTTTGCGCTACTGTGGAGAATGACACAAAGAGCTGGCAAAGACCATGAGTTGACAACTAAATATAAATCGCTTGCCATCTTAACTATTTTTGCAAATTTATCGTCTAAGATGAAGTGCTTATATAAACATATAAGCACTTCATCTTAGACGATAAATTTGCAAAAATAGTTAAGATGGCAAGCGATTTATATTTAGTTCGAGAGCGCATTGTCACTATTTTTGGCATGATATATATGACCTGGTAGCCTGTTTCAAATCCAATTTATTCATCCATAATCCACATTCATTAAATTTTGTCAAAACTTATAAGTCATAGAGCAGTCTGGCATGTTAAGCGGATAAAGTTCCGTTTATCTGAACGATTTGATTTTTTAATAACTCGGTGACTCATAAGCTTCCTAAACTCGAATTCGTGTTACCGTCAGAGATAAGTTTGAGTTGTTCAACTAATTCGTAGCTTGGTTTAAATCTTACATTAATGGCATTACTAAATGCAAGGGGTTACGTTCGTTGACAACAAGAAATACGTCGTTAATTATGGTCGGTTTTATTAAACGATGGACAGACGACGAATTTAAGAATTAAGATCTTTACTAGTGTTGATCCCAGTCGATCCCAACTAGTGTTCTTTTCTTTATGTTCTACGATTTTAAGTCGGGTACACGGGTATGGATTTAAATCCTAGGATTTAAAAATCGATAACTCTCCTACACAGAGCATATAGCTGAATGGATATTCCAATATTGATGTTTAGGTGAGTAATAATGCTCCCACAACTATAGAATGCTACAAATTTGTATGAATTTTAAAAATTATTGTTTCACTCTCCCAAACATAAATTTTTTTTCGAAATAGAATTATTTTGTGAAATGACAATAACATACATTTTAATTATTGATTTCGATTTTAAATTTTTAAGGCAAGGTTCAACTGTCGAATTTAAAAACTTAATTTTTTAAAATTCATAGTTTTTAATTGAATTTTGAAAGTTTTGTACAGTTTCTGGCCATTTTGGGGTCAAATTTTAAAACTAATTGTGCGGAATTGTGCATTTTTTATTGAAAATTTTTAATTCAAATCAATTTAGAGCTTAAAAGTTAACCAATTTAAAAAATTTAGTCTTTTGAAATGTTATGAATGATTTAAAAAATGTCAAGGCATTTTTTTAGAAGGTCAATTCAATTCAATCATATTTCGAATTTTAAAACTAATTATTATAATAGCTTAGAGATAACCGCGGCGCGAGTTATTAAATTTCGATAAAAAAATGTTATAAAAAATTGGATCGCAATAATAAATCGAGAATTTACCCATATACACAATGAAAACAAAAAAGTAGAGTGCTACTTGCATAATTTGAATCTCAAAAAATAAAATTTCAAAATTTCGAGTTAATTACGAAGCAACAAGAAATTTATAAATGACTTAATAAAGTTTCAATCCTGGGAAATCCCTGGATTCTACACTAACCCCAACTTGAATACGCTGTTAATGTGTGATGTCAAAAAGATCCAAAAGAATTTGTGTATGATCAAGATTTACCATACCACGTTAACCAACAGCGATTACCACCATACTTAACTGGATGTAACAACTATAACATGTCAATATTGGAAAATAGGCTTGAGCTGTAAAAATATCCTTTTATTGATAGTCTCCTACTCGATAGACACAGCACAAATTATGGTGGCAATGATCCAGTGAATATGATGTGCAAGAGTTTCAACAAAGTTGACAATTTATTTGATTTTTGTTCAAGCAAAGATAATTTTAAGCGTGGACTGAGAAAATTTTATGCTCCGATATGGTTTTATTTCTATTTATAACAATTCGATTCGCATATTATGTTGTTTCAAATTTCAAGAATTGGTAAACCTCTTTTTGAAGATTAGATAAATTCTATTACTGAGTCGAATTCTATGAAATTCTATTCCATATTCTAAATATTGAGAATTTCTTAAAAGTTGAATCGGCCAAATTGCCAAAAGAAGGATGGTTTTATGCATAATTTAATAACTAAAATTTTAGATTTTCAAATCAATATTCTGGATTACAATCAGAATTGAAAGCATTTTTTTCATTTCATAGAAATCCTCCTTATCTAGTCCTGGATCGAATCATAAAAACATTCACTACCACCAGTGGCATACGAAATTGACCAATGCACAGCCTTGTGCCGTTTGCAAATCTTTAATTTCAATCACCAAATATATTCGATTATCTCAAGCTTTGAAGGTCGATCGACCTTCAAACCCCAAATTAAATCCCAACCAATTTTAATTATTCTTGTATTTTAACTGTTTTCGAAACATAAAAAACGAAATCCTTTTTTTTTGCAGCTAAAGCTGCCCTGGTATAGTATCGAAAAACAATCAACTTTTTCAACCATAAAATTTAATATCGGCTGGCTATAAAAATATTTTCACCAACTTTGTTTGATAAGCTCCATGAGCCATAAAAATAACAAAATGTGCACCTTCTTAAACCCCTTAGTCATTTTTGAATAATAATTTTGAGAAATCATCTGGACGATTAACCGCGCTGTACCATAAAATCGAAAAATCACTTACCTTGTATTAAAAAGAAGTAAATCATGGAATGAATCATATTGTGAAAAGTAATTTCCATTTTTCTCTGTGTTGTTGTTGTTGTTATTGATGTATTTGTGTTGTTCTATTCGTAAGCCAAAATAAAACCAAAACAAAAACTAAACCACTCGCACAAACTAACAACTTAAAAACTAAACTTTTTTTTTTTTTGGATTTTCACTATATGCAATATATTTTCACACTCGCGAAAAAATTGGCCCGCGTCGAGCTTTTTTAATAGGCTTATAATATTCGAGCACTTTTCTCGTTTATATATTAATTACGATTATCAGTTCTGGATATGATTAATGTCGCCAGATACATGATGCAAGAAACACCCACAATTTTGTTTTGCTCTGTGTGTGTGTCTGCGTGCTTATCCCGTTATACGGAAAACTTTCTATAACAAACTAAACTTTAACGTAACCAAAAAAAAAATACCTAGAAAAAGCTTTTATTTAACATGTATTCTTTATTATTCCGCTTTTCATTCATTCAAGGAAAACAAAAAATAATCATAAATTTCCCAAAGAGAACCAAAAAAAAAAATAATAAAAATTATGGGAAAATCAATTTTTTCTTCTCGTGTATTTTCACAGAACAAAATAATTCACTTGTTTTTTTTTTGTAAAACTTATATTTTATGACTGAAAATTCATGTAAAACTATCTTTATCGACTATTATCACTCACGATAAGCACAATCGTATTTCGTTTAACACAAATAACAAAAAAATTCTTATTGGGAAAATTTTTATTCTTTGATATTTCGGGCAAACACAAAAAATCGAATTATGTTTAAACAAAACTTGCGATACTTTCACCGCAACAAGCAGAATTCAACTGAGACCAAAAAAACTGTTTAAAAGAAAATGAAAAAAAAATATTTTCGTCGTTATATCAGAATTTCAGTTTAGTGAACGTTTCTCTTTCATGCTCCGAATGTGGGCATATGTATGAAACAAAAAAATTTAAAAAAGAACAAACGAAAATAAGAAGAAAATCGTGAGAAAAGAAATGTGCTGGGGAAAAAACACAAATTTTGTGATTCGTTTTAGTGATTTGCAGCGCCATATATGATAAATGTGATGGGTTTTGGAGCTATACATGATTTGGTTTATATCTCAGATATATAGGGAGGTTTGAGTCATTAATATGAGTCATTATTTTAGTTTGAGTAGATAATAATTCAATACGCTTTGTTCCCGAAATTGATAATGATGATAATAATATTTGGAACATGATATCATCACACTTCACAATAGAAACTCATTATGACATTATGTATTTGTAAAGAGTTCGGAGCATTTGGATCATTTAACAATGCATCAGAAATTAGAATATCTTAGAAAAATTATCGACTTAAATTGCACTCAACAAGAGATTATAATGCAATATTTGACGAAACATGGAAATATTTTAGAAAATCGGTCCTTGCAAACGTATAGAGAAGAAAAAAGGCGTGCTGTAGTAATAAATAGTTTAAATCAAGTTTAAATGAACAGCGTTATGCTCATTTCAAGATCGACTGCATCTTTCTATTTTAATGATTATACTAAAAGCATGTCGATTTAAATCATTGAAGGAAGGCGTCGATAATTCCATAGAAGAAGAAATATCAACTATCAACAAACTCTATAAAGTGTCAATTATGTTCCAAATCAGGTACATCCATCAAATTCTCGAAATTCTACATTCACTCATCCGAAATCCGCAGTTTTTGAGGACTTTAAGAGAAACGCTGAAGTTTAGATGTTTATATTGTAAAAATGTCTAGGTCATATGATGAAAGATTGTAAGAAGCGGATGTCCAACAATCAGTGAAAAGCAAATACTAATTCATCTACTATAAATCAGAATGTACATATCGGGGAAAACTCTCACAAACTAGTTCAGAAGAAACAGGATACAGTTGTTCGAGTTCAGGATGTATAAATCTGAATCAATCTTTATCTACTCCCTCTGAATCTGAATACCAAATATAATTATCAGATTTGTTTAGAAACAATGAAAACTATTTCGAAAATAATTCTAGCTCTGTTATCCCTAAACCTTAAATCTGTTTGTCAAAATATAAATCTGTCATTACTCCAGTCATCAAATACTAATTTCGTCAATGCGAAATATATCTCTAATCTGGACATATCCGAAAACTCCATCTTATACGTTCCTACTCACACAGGAGCATTTGTCATAATAAAAAACTCTTCAGTTAATCGGAAATCAGTTTGATGATCGAAAATGAACTCTTGGCCATAGCTTTCTTCATTATCTTTACGGCAGAAAATTTGTCATTAGAACCGATCATCGTCCATTAGTTTGGCTCAATAAGAATCAATCACAGACAAAACAAGTGGCACAAGATACACCTCTTGACATTTCCAATGATACCAATCAGCCTTCCAAATCTGTTCCAAATAATTTGACGAATCGAACATCTCTGTCAGTATTGTATATAGAGCAATAAAGGTGTAAATTAACGAAAAAAGGAAGTTAGGCACTTCAATAGCAGAACTCCAAAAAGGACAGAGCAGACAGAAAAACAAAAACTTATCTTAAGAAGAAGATCACAGTTCTGAAGGATTTATACAAAAAGTATGAAGACAACCATGATACTACACTATCTGTAGATACAGCTGAATACAGAAGGCCATGGTCATTCGCAAGAGAATGAGAATTACGATGGAATCTACAAAAATTCATTGAAAGCTATGCAACAACGACTCAGTCCTCCGACTCCATTAAAAACATCATCCCACCAAATCTAAAACACAAGAAATCTATACGGCAGCAGGAACGCATCAAAATATAAAGATGCGAGCCCTCTATAAAGAAATAGAGTCAGTAAAGGCGTAGGCGGAGAACAACAAACGAATACAAGCTTTACAGCTAGCAATAAAGCACATGAAGAAGATGGGGGATAAAATTACAGAACTGCACGAGGACATCTGTATATAGAAGCATCAGAAGAAGAGGAAGCATTATAAACAAGTATATTACGACAACATCAAAACAGAATATATTAACATAGTCATAGCTTTCACCATGAAAATCGACAGCATTTCTATTAAAAACGATGTTCGACGACCAAGAATAGTCTTACCGCCATTCTACGGGGATTAAGTAAAATCGACAAGATTTGCAGATACGTTTACGAAGACAACCTAGAACCAATCCGAGAATTATTAAGTACAACGTCTAATAGGTACAACGACAGGAAGCTGTTAATCACAAACTACATAACCACATTATAGAATATACCAACAATACATGTTGCATCAGCAACATCAGTTGCCTTTAAGACAATCTAATCTTCATGATATGTAAAAATATAGACAGGCAAACTTCTCGTAAAAACCCAAAAAAATACCAACAAGTTACAAAATTTCTAAAGTTTTTAGAAGGAAGATTCTAATCTTTAGAAGCATTTTGTTTTTCGACATAGTCATATGGATCGGAAATTCGGAACTATATTGTTGGAACTTATCTCGAAAACTTCTCCTGGTATTCTGAGGACTTGACCATACATAAACTAGTTCAGCTGGGCAGCATTTTCATCTTTAAGTGTTGGTTGTATTCCCAGCAAGACGATAGAAAGCTCAGTGCTTCGTTTAATGGTATTTTCTCGAGCTTTCAGCGAAGTCAGGAATCAGTGGTACGGATTCTATAAGTGCCTCTTCCTTAACAGAATGTCTTGCTCGATAAGCGTCTTAGAATAGGGCCAACGAGTAAAGTGATCGACCATAGTGACTATGCATACACAAAGTAATTCATCATCAGATTATTGTGTCTGAGCTAGATTTTCAAATTCAAGATTGACGGAGACTGAAAAATTGAAACGTGATCGCTAGTCCGTGACATTGTGTCAGCGACCACACATATGTTAAATGTCGGTCGTGAACTGAGCGATATAGTATAAATGTCGAGTCAGTCGTGGACTCTTTTCGCTCAGGGAGACTATTGGTTTGATTAAAGGCTTATGATTCCTATAGACAGTGAACTGTCTATACCTTCCAAGATATAGCAGAAGGGTATAGTAACTGTTGCTAAGCTTGACAACAATCTATATTCCATTTCTGGACTACTCCCACCTCACTGCCCGACGCATCAGCTCAGCGCAGCTGCAATAGCGTGATTCGACGGGGGCCAACAATGTTGAGTTGGCAAGTGCTCTTTTAATTTGGGAGAATGTCTCGTGCACTCGTTGGGCCTAGAAAAACATTGTTTGTAATTGGACCTTTTGTTTAATGCTGCCAAATGAGCATAGTCGCTGGTCACCATTCCGACGATTCAATAAATTTGTTGTATTGAACTGGGCGGAGGAAAATTTTCGATAACTTGCCGTAGCGAAGGTGTAATGAATTTTGAAACTTGCATATTCACTATAAATTCGACCAGGCGTTCAAACAGTTGTTTGAGATGACACTTGTGAATTTCCTCATTTTTACTTGCCACCAGTTAATCGTCGATCTGTAGACGAATATAAAATTGTATCTTTGACCACTTCAGTCATGAAGCGTTAGAGTTTATGCAGCATTTCGGACACCAAGGGTGTAATTATTGCCGTTTTAGGCACGTCTTCAGGCGCAATTGGGGTAACCAAATCAATTTTTGAAAACACAAATATGTAGGATCGAGTAACGATCCTGTGTGGTTTCGGCAAAACATCTTCAAAAGAGAATCCTATCCATCAGGAACTCAAATACGTCTTCCATGTAGGTCGACGAGGAGACCATATTTAGCACATTTATAAGAAGTTAGCACCGATAATCGGCCTGTCATCTCTGACCATACTGTAAAAACGTGTGAAAATTGCCGCCGTAAGTTAATGTTAATATTCACCAATTTAGTCCCATGTGTCTGAATTATTGAACCATTAGCGCCCCATATAGGACCAGATCAGCGTCAATTTTAGACGCGCTGTCGGAATAATTTTTTACGGGGAGGACCGAAATGTCAGCGCCGGTATCCACGGGAAACTGGTATTTATTGGTCGCGGCTGTAAGAAATAAGCGCAGCGATTAAGTTGAATCTGATTAGTATAGCACTCCCAATCGGAATTTTGTACTTTTGGTTGTAGTTTCCAGTTTATTGCTGGACGTGGTATGAAAAGAGCAAGATCGGTAGCATTTCCTTGCACCACTTCCCAATTTTTGGTGGAAATAGCAAAACCCATTGCCGTTGTAACGACGTAACGCTGCCACTTCTGGGTCTCCATGAATTCCTAGGTTGATAACCCGAAGCTGGGTCGACAACATCGAGTCGACGCTAACACGTCGTTCACTCAATTGTTTGATGGTTGCTGCAACTTCTGATAGTTCCAGGCCGCCGGAAGTCGATGGTACTGAGCGAGAAATTGTCGTCACACTGGGTGTTGTGATTTTGTAAGTCTTATCTGCTACTGGTAGCAGATCATCTATGGCCTATGGCTCCCATAGCAGTAAGTGCAATGATGATGACCTGCGGAAGAAACCACAAAATCAGTTTACTGTCGAACGCTTCACCTGCAAGCGTTTTCATTGAGAAATATAACTACATTGGGTTTTCGATCACATAATTCCGCTCTTTCTAGTAATTTTTCAAGGTATCGTTCTGTAGAAAACGGTTGAGTTGTAAGAGCCGATTTCAACTTGCTAATTGTTTTGGTTCTCCAAGGCTTTTGTTTTAACAATTCTCATGTGAAACTGATGTATTTCATATAAAATAGAATTTCTTAATGATTCGAGGGGTATGATTCTATATCCCCTCATCAAAATATCGTCTGCAACAGACAAGTTTCCTTTTCTCGCTAAATGTGGGCCAAATTTCTGTCTAATTTACTAAAACTACCAAAATAAACTGCTTTTTCAATTCTAGCAATACTTCATCTTTCTGAGTTTAACCCGAGTACTCGTGATATATTTGACGAAAGTTCTGAAGAATCAACCTTCTTGTTCACCAGAACGTCATCGAACAATTTAAATATTTTTTAGAGATCCTAATAACCTTGGCGGCATACCTTTCAGTTAATCGTTGTATGTAGAGTCAGAGAACCGCCATAATCATTTGGTTCCATAATGACGAACTATTACTCTCATTTATATGTGACAGCGAATAACTGATTCTGTAAATCCGTTAAAGTTACAACGTTAGCCGTTTAAAGCAGATGATTACATAACTTTTATCGATGACGATAAATAAACAGGCTTTAATTTCTAAATACATTTTATTAGCACAATTTCTGATTCAATTTTAAATAACCGCAAATTTTTATGGAACGCGGAATATACTTTGGGAAACCATTTTAAAATTTTAGCACAAACCCAAACCAGGTATTGCAGTTTTACTAAAATTTCTATTAGCCGCTAGATAGCACAACACCAACAAATAAAAATTATTAAATTAACTGTTTTGTTTAAGGCAAACTTTTACAGTTTATAATTACAAAATGTACATAATTACAGTATAATTCGGCTTCTTTACAAGGAATTAAACACCTTTGTAGAATTCGTTTGTTTAAAATTTTAATTTTATGGTATACTCTGGTGTCATCTAGAAGTGGATATTGCTACCAAAATGTTTGCAAACTTTAAACAACATATGTGACTTAGATACATTTTTCATGTCGCTACTAGGTCAATCTATATAACAATAGATAAACTAAACCACTTAAATGAAATTTATTTCTTCTGTGTGTAAATTCATTTACATTTATATTAAAAATAAGAATAAATTTTATATTATGATTATTAATTTAAAAAAATATTACTATCTTCTAATTAACACATTAGTACATTAACACATAGGTACCATAAAAATGCTTCCTATAAAATTTTACTGTATCCAAGACAAATCAATAATTACATAATTTTAGGCGTAATTTTATGGATTTTTGTAGATGAACGGAAGATGGTGTTGATTATTACAAATTAGAAAACAGTTGGTATATTGTCTCCAAGTGATCCAATCGGTTCACTAGTTGACATCCTTAACATGGTTCGAAATTTGATGCCACTTAGTCTTTAAACAGTTTGTGTTAACACACAGGTTGCAGTACCGAATGAGAGATATTATGGAATGGTACTTCGCAAACAAAATGGCCCAATTTGGCTTACTCCAAAATATAAAATTTTAGAACTGAAATTACGATAAATTTGTGCTTTAATTAAGATTGTGTGCCGAATTAGAGTTAAACCGATGGCAAAACTATGAACTTTAGTTAGAATTATGTCGTTTAAGTCAGAACTTTGAGCTTAAAGTTCAAATCATGTGCCAATGAAGGCCAGTAAAAGAACTAGTGATAGCAGTAAGAATTGTAAATCGATAGAGAAAAATTAAAAGTTGTTGTGGAATCGGTCCGGGTATTTTTTATATATGAGGTGGTTTGGAATAAAACATTTGGAAATTATAATTTAGGAAACTTATTAAATCACAAATTAAGAATAAAAGTTTGTCAACTTTTCCACAACATTTGTTAAACTCGAAAATATTTTGTGGAAAATTAAAATTCTTCGAAAGAGTTCTGTCGTTCGCCCCGACAGAATCCAGCACATCCACCCCACATAGGGTTGAGATATGTTAAGTGTGGTAAGATAAAAGAATTGTAGATTAGCGACAAATATCTTTGAGGTAAAATGTGTTTCAGTCTTTTGATTGAAAATACGAAAGGCCGAATCTAATACTTTTCTAGGCCAAATCAAAATATATGGGCATTCGTTTTTAGTTTATGATCTCATTTACATTAGAAGAATGAAATATATTTTTAAATAATTCCTACAACAACCTCTCACCACAAAATTTAACTAATCAATGTAATGTCAAAGGAAAGAAATGGGGTTCTCCTTTTTCATTTTCATATTAACAAAGCGAAACAAAAGTTGTTTATTTAAAATTTCCCCCAACCAAATTGACCACGTGATAATTTCAAAAGCTCAAGCTCGGGTTGTGCAGGATGTGAGAACTTATCGGTTAGCAACGAAATACGGAGGCAGTGATCATTATTTGGTCGCTGCAAGGCTACGATGGAAGTTTTCGTACAGGTCCGGGAACACAGCGAAACGCATAGAACGTTTCGACTGTGAAGGTCTGATAAATGAAGATCAATAGAAACAATATCAGGATCTTGTCAGCGACAACATTGAGGAAGCTAATTACCACCAGGAATGGGCGTTTACGCGTCATCTATTATTTTCTACATTGACGTGTCAACAACCCGTAGATAAAACAGCGATATATAGCGTTATATAGAGTGGGGCCTCTTTATAACGCTGGAACGGTATAGAAAAGCTTTCGGAAAAATCGTGAAAAACTGCTCACTAAAACTCACACAAAAAGGTTATAACTTTCATTAAAAATAATCCGGGGAACTTTAACTATGCCCGTGCCATACAATTTAACATACCCCACTCCTTGATAAAACGAGCTATCTAGATGAGATCTGGTAGACCATGCAGGTAGCAAACTATCTAGATGAGATCTGGTAGACCATGCAGGTATCTAGAGCTGACATTAGAGCAACTACCTCTATAAAGTAGCTCTAAGAGCGCTCTTAAAGCGTTTTGTTACTTGGGATATCGTTCACGTCGAACCTTTCCATACATCATCATACGGAGTGTCCGAGCGGATGGTACATACAGCCAAGGATTTCTTAAAGAAATTGAAATCAAACCATGATTTGAAGACCACTCTGGCCCGATTTATGTTGAACCAACATATCACACCGTCTACAGCAACCAATAAATCACCTGCTGGGCTTCTAGATAATAGGCAACTAACTAACTACCTCGACAAGTTTCATCCACGTTCATTTAGTTACATCTTACATGTCAATCGATCATTCGAGATCGACTTCCCTAGTTTGGATTCGCAATTATGCTAGGGGAGTGGAGTGGATTCCAGCCGTCATTATCAAATAAACTGGACCAATTTCATACAATGTAAATGTGGGCCCCGAACAAGTAGTGAAGACACTTTTCCAGGGATACGCACCATCGGCATGTTATTCAGCCAACGTCTAAACAATGAAACACTGCTCCGTCGTTCGTTGCATCAAAAAAATGTTCCTATTTTTTTGTCTGCTGGGCGTTAAGGGTTGTTATGTTTTGGAGAACACTGAAGAACAACACAGCACCGTCGTACGCAACGGTTATTACTCTTTGTAACTCGTGGAAGTGTGGACTGCACTAACCATGTACACTAAACGCAGTGCAATATGGCGGATTATAATGAAACTCGACATGATGGTTGGAACAATCCCTTTTTCACATTCATCATGTCGTGTTTCATTATAATCCGTCATATTACACTGCGATTGACAAATGATTTTTGGATAAAGTTCTGGAATATGGCCAACAGGAACGGAATTAGCAATTCCTTGGCGGATTAAGATGAAGTTCCACATGTTGGATTGAAATGGGATTAGAAAATGGTTTTTGGATGAAATTCTAGAATATGGCCAACTGAAACGGATGGAACGGAACTAGCTAATCCCTTGGTGGATTAAGATGAAGTTCGACATGTTGGATTTAATCGAAATTATAAAATGGTATGACTGGCTTCAGCGGATTATGATAAACTTTGATCTGTTGGATGGAAATTGGATTATAAAATCGTTATAGGATGAAGTTCTGGAATATGGCCAACTGGAACGGAACTTGGTCATTCATTGACGGATTATGACGAAGTTGGACATGTTGGATTGAAATGAGAATATAAAATGATTTTTGGATGAATTTCTGGAATATGGCCAACTGAAACGGAACTTGGTCAATCTTTGACGGATTATGATGAAGTTTGATCTATTGGATGGAAATGGGATTAGAAAATGGTTTTTGGATGAAGTTCTGGAAAATGGCCAACTGGAACGGAACTAGCTAATTCCTTGGCGGATTAAGATGAATTTCGACATGGTACTAGGTCATTCTTTGACCGACTATGATGAAACTCGGCATGTTGGATTGAAATGGGACCATTAAATTGTTTTTGGATAAAGTTCTGGAATATGGCCAACTGGGACGGTACTAGGTCATTCATTGACGGATTATGATGAAGTTTGATTTATTGGGTGGAAGTAGGATTATAAAACGATTTTTGGATAATGTTCTGGTATATGGCCAACACGAACGGAACTCGGCTATTCCTTGACGGATTATGATGAAACTAGACATATTGGATGGGAATGATATTATAAAATGATTCTTGTTTATAATTCTGGAATATAGTTAATTGGAACAGAATTAGACTATTTTATATACGTTGGCTATATTTGAAAAATCTATCTTAAATTTATGTATATTGCAGCATAATCGCTATTTCGTTTTGTACTTCATGTCGTTTGATAATGTTTAGTTTTAGAATGTCTCGTTTCATACCATACGCTATTTTTTATCCCATAACGTTTTTGCTCATTATTTTGGTGTGTTGTTTAGAAAAGCCTTTTAAAATTAGACAATAAAAAATTATAAACCCAGAACTCATATTAATAGTGATTTCAAAATGAGTGTTTCCAAGAGGATTCGTAGTTAGCACGCTGCTTAATTACTAGACAGTAGCATGGCCAGCCATTTGAAAGTTGTGGTGGCTGTAGGAGATTATTATTATTATGGTAGACAACTTATGTTCGAGTCATTCCCTAAAGTATATTTGGTTTACTGGTGCAGCACAACAATTAGCAAAATTATTAAATTACAAATTAAAGAATTAAAATTTGTCAACTTTGTGGAAAATTAAAAAATGCTTGTGTACATTAAAATAATTTTTAAAAATGTATTTTTGTTTATTTTTAAATTTCAGTATTTTTAATAACACTTTTGTTTTGTTTTCGTTTATACAATGTTCCATCAATTTATTTATTATTAATAATTATTTATAAACATAAAACTTTTTAAAAATTTAAAATATATATTTTTGTTTACAATAATAATAATAATAATAATTCATTTTTTTTTTGTTTGTATAAGTTTATTACAATAATATATATATAGTTTTGTTTTATATACGTACTACAAGCAGAAAATTACATATCGTATCACATACAAAAAATTAAATAAAATTAAGTAAATAATTTTAAAATTAAAAATAAGTAAATTTTAAAATAAATTATTATTTTTAAATTTTTGGTTTCATTGTTTTATATATTTTATTGTCATTGGACGGTCCATTTAATACCTAGGTAGTGTATTGCATTGTAAATATAGTACTAGAAATAGTAGTAGTAGTAGTAGTTGGCATATGGAAAATTTATTTTGTTTGTAATTTTAAGTATAATTCTGGAATGGCCGTTATTGTTTTTTTTGAGTACATAACATAGGTGCTAATAATACATGAGATCACAATTAAATTAGTTGTGGCAGTGACAGTTTTTTTAGCAAACTAAATATGCAAGTTTAAATAATTCTAGCTATGTATGTATATATTCCCCACCATTCCTCTGGAATTTTGAAAAAAAAAAAATATAATCTGTTTCCATCCGTGCTGGAAAATAACAAAAGTTTTGTTTAAATAACAAAAGTTTTGTTTAAGTTTAAATTTGGCGTTCCAGATGGTCGCCTGGATAACCATTTATTTTGTATACAAAAGTAACTGAACGGCTAGAATATAAACAATACAAAAAACTACCGCTAGAGGCTTTGCACTCATGGTGGTTTAGTTTTATCTTTTGGACTAGAAAGTGTTGTTAATGGATTACCACTTTGTAGGACTGCATAATATTGTGTACCATTACTATTATTATTATTATTGTTACTATTACTGTTATTATTATTATTATTATTATAACTATTACTACTACTATTATTATTATTTTCACCCTCAATACTATTAATAATAATACTATTCAGATTATCGTTATCATTACTCGCACTATTGTTCCCGCTATCGTTGTATTGGCAATCATCATCCAATTGTATACTACTATCGGCTGCTGATGGTATTGTGGGCAGGAAACGGACCCCAAGGCGTGGCGGAGATGATGATAAATCCAGTGAATCATCGGTGATGGCGGATTGTCTGACAAGTCGCGGTTTAGCGCCCGGAATTGATTGCCGACTAATACCTGTGAATGAAATTTAAAAAAAATGTTTTTTATTACAATTCGCGATTCGTACGACTGCAATCTATAATTATTTACTAGTATTGAACGAGTTGCCCAATTGAGGAATTGGTGTCGAAGCGCCTGCGCTCGATCTTGACATTCTCCAAGTGGACGTACTCGCCGTTGTATTTGATCCGGACGAATCATTTCTCGAACTACTCAAATTCGAATCTTGTGACGTTTTTCTAGTTATCAACCAAGACGAGTGGCGCCATCGTGGATCCAATTTTCTCAGCTGAATTCCACAATAGTGATGTGGTGCACCATGTCGCCACGAGTCCGATCGAGACGAACTAAAATTTTCACTCGACGACATTGAACCGGCTCGTTTATGTTGCTTCTGCTGAATTTCTGCAATCTGATGCGCATACTGATCGGATCGTTTGCCCCGTTTTGTATCTTTCTTTTTCGAGTGGCATAATAAATTATGCCACACTTTGGCCAATGCGGTTTGACTTTGATTTTTGGAATGTCGATGCGAATTTTCTTGCTCCTGTAACAGTTTGGCGCATGCACACGTTTGTCCAGGCAAAATCGGTGGTATTAAATCGCGTGACGACCGTTCGACCAACGAATTAGTATTGGCCGGTGTTTGGCGATTACTGAAATTTGAACTGTGGCGACATCGTCCAATGCCACGCGTTACTCGCGACTCTTCAATTGCTTTACAAATCAAGACGCAATCCTTTTTAAATTGCTTAGTCAAAATCGCGTATAAAAATGGATTGCAACATGAATTAAGCGGTAGAACAAATACGGTAAACACTTTGGCCTGTTCGAGCGATATAAGGTGCAGCCCAAATACCGCAGTTAATGAGAAAAATGCTATCGGAGACCAACATATGAAATCGGTAAATACTAGCAACGCCATTCGTTTTGCAATGCGCGAATCATTTGAATTCCATGCCTGTGATCCACGAATAGCACAATACATTTTGAGGTAGCAACCCATTAAAATTAAAAATGCCACCCCGTTTATGAACATTAGAAATATCACATAGGCCAAACTTCCTGGGCCGGTTGTTGTTTCGAATGGCAAACAAACAGCAAATTTACGATAATCCGAAATACCGAATAATGGAAGCACGGCCATTGTTAGTGCAAAAGTCCATCCAATAGCCATTATGTAGCCGGCATGTCGTAATGAAAGTCGCTTATTTAAATGCATCGCATGCGTTATGGCATAATTACGCTCGAGCGTTATAACTGCCAAGGTATACACACTTAGTTCCGATGATAGAACGGCCAAAAATCCTGCTAATTGGCATCCAGCGCTCATTTGCCAAGGTATCGCAAACATTCTAAATTCACCGAGTGTTGAAGCGTCCACCACCGCCAGCAGTCCCAAATAAACTCCCATAAAAAAATCAGCTGCGGCTAAATTACAAACCAAAAATCGAGGCACATCCATTTTTGATCGCGAAAAAATCAAAACAAAAACTACGGTTCCGTTTCCGAGCATGGCTAATAAGAATACGACCCAAACGCCACATCGCAGCGTCCACCAGTCGAATAAATCTTGGCACGGTAGAAATGGATCGGGAAGGGGAATACATTGTATCGATTTTGATACATAATCCAGATCGGTGGTTTTAGTTGTGATCGCTTCCTCCAAATATTCTTCATACAGCGGAATATTCGGAAAACTTCCATAGTCTTGGGCAAATTTTTGAAAAAATTCCTTCATTTCTGGCGTCATCTTATGCGTTGTGATATTTTGCAAATTGCCCATCGATTTATTGAACCATGCCGCCACATCGGCCCCCGGCGGTAACACAAACACTTTCTCACTGTACGGCGAATTAATTATTTCCGATTCCACCTTTAGTGCCAAAAATTCACAGCAGTGATATGCGTACGATAAGACAAGAGTTTGAATTTTTGGAAATTCTCCTGGACCTGGAAACTCTTTCAGCTTCGGGTTATTAAATGTTTTCAAATGGTTGAGTGTTTTTAAACCGGTTGTCGGCAATTCCGGAAATAAATTATTGCCCAAATTCAAATCTTTTATTTGGGTGAAACCAGTAAACGCATCTTGATGTATAAAATTTAGATTGTTCCCCTCCAAGTCCAACAACTGTATGTTTGGTATCCCGTGAAATGCATCAAATG
This sequence comes from Tipula unca, assembly GCA_951394425.1. Lineage (NCBI taxonomy): Eukaryota > Metazoa > Arthropoda > Insecta > Diptera > Tipulidae > Tipula > Tipula unca. Next base: position 216,011,444 of record OX596381.1, read on the forward strand.
GAATTGTGGCTATTTCATTGTGTGACAACAATAAATCGTTTAGTGAGATCAGTCCTTGAAATGGCGTTCCATGTACTGAATCAATTCGATTCCCAGAAAGGTCCAGCATACGTAAATTATGGCATCCGATTAGGCGCGGTATCGTTCTCAACTGGTTCGATTTCAGTTCTCTTTGAAATAAAATAAAAATCTTATAAATTATAATAACATTGTGTGGAAGGTAATTGTCGCGACGTATTTACTTACAAACTTTTTAATTTTGGCGCCGTTTGGCACAAATTATTTGGAAATTGTGTTAATTTTGCTCGATCGACCCATAACGTTTCCAACGATACGCAACCATGTAACGAGGGCAGCTCAAATAGACTTTTCGAATCGGACAATGTTAATTTACGTAATCGCGACATATGATGTAGTGAACCATTCTTAAATGATATTAATGGATTTGTTCGCAATTCTAGAATCACTAAGTTTTTTGGCAACGCATCATCTGTGATAAATTTGATTTTATTTCCCGATGCAAATCTAGAAAATCGATTCAACATACATATAAGCTCTTTTATAATTTCCTGTTTCTATGTGTCTGTGTGTGTGTGTGTGTAAAGTAGTGGCAATAACAATAATAATGCAAGCAAATATAAGAAAGTTAAATAAAAATGAAATTGCAAAAATTAGAGCAACAGACAAATAAAATCACAGAACATTCCTTTAAATGTATAAAATTGTTCTGGTATCAGCATTTTTATCGAAACTCATTTGATCGAATGATAATTTCTCGAAAGACTTAATGTACATAGTTAACAACAACGGTTCGTCAGATGTTAGTGATGTACTCTACTAAAATTGATGTCGATTTTTAAAATCTGTCTGAATCTAAACCGAAAATATTGTAAGTCTCTGCTAAAAAAATTATTTTGTTTGTGACGTACGACACCTAATTAAGTATGGGTGAACTGAAAAACTCTGCTACTAAAAACTTCGGAAGATATACTCACATACCCGTTTTTTGTTGAGTGTTTCGATGAATAGACTGCGACAAAATAAGTATACACCCAAGCATAGCAATAGTACCAGATAGTATTACAAAAAGGATGTTTGAATAAAATTGAATAGACTAGGAGAGAGGAAATTCATTCCAGCATATTTTTTTTTTTAAATAAATTTAAGGAATTCCCTCGCTTTTTTATTTGCATTTATTCTATCTTAGTTGTGTTGTTTGGTTTCAATTTGAAAAATAATTTCTGTTTATTGTAGTAGAATGTCTAACATAAACACAATATATGTATGTACATATATACTGTCTATATACAATGAAAATTAGGTATGTCGTTGCGGAAAACTTGTAATTCTCCCACGACAAATTTAATTAAAGATTTTATTTTGTGTTATTCTAGTTGTATATGTGCGGTTAGACTGTGTGTCAATCAATCAAGTTTAATTAAAATTTCCAAATGCTATATATGTAGTCGACATATTTAATTAACTTACAATTCTTGAAGATGCTGTAACTTTACTAGGTCAGGAGGAAGCTGTGTTAGTTGATTATCATCCAAATTTCTGTAAATGCAAAAAAAGCAAAAAACTTTAAGTACATATTTGCATATACATATGTACTTACATATAGCAATCAACTATATATATCTATCTACTTACATAACCTCCAATGATTTCATTGTTAGAAATGAACCAGATGCTATTTCTGTGATTTGATTTCGTTTTAATAGTCTGAAAAATCGAAAAGTTTTTTTTTTTTGTTATCAGAATTTTAAATATATTTTTGATGATTTCTATTTCGTATATAGAAATTGGGTTACCACATTTGTTCCGGTTCTCAATATTTAAGAAATTCTATATGTCATAGTTTTCGAGATTGGACGGGTCTTTATAGAAATTTCAATGACCCTATTCTCTCAACAAAAGCTATTGAGATAATCTATTATTCCGTTTAAAATTTGCAAGCTCCAGATATTAAAATAATTCTACAAAAAATAAGTAAGGCTGAGAGATGTTTACGCAAGTAAAAGGGACGTTACGGGATTTCTATTTATTTAGAGAAGGGCCGGGAAGGATAATTTACAAAAACTAAACTGCAAAAAATTAGTTAATTTTTTACAGATTTACAGAGCCTTGCAGACCTACGATGAGAACCGGATACTGAACATTTTTGAAGTATCTCAAAATATAAATAATATTACCCTATTCTGGGTTTTTATAGTTACGATTATTCCAAGAACAAAATTCTCAGAGTTTCGAGACTCCAAGGACGGAATAATTACTTCTAAATTCAACTGAACTCAAAAATTGTAAGTATCTTGGTTTCCAACACGTACCGGGTTTAAACTTTTCTGAACCCTAAAATGGAAGTTGCTTGAATTAACAAAATGTCCCTGGATTTCTAATCGAGTCAATTATTTTTTTAACACAGTTTTTAAAGGCCATTACTGGCCTCAAACTGTGTCAACAATCTAGTTCCACCGATTTGAATACTAAGCTCTCTCTTAGACAACCGGAAGAATCTAAGACGTTCTCTACATCATGGAGCCATCGTCACCTGCAACGACCGCTACTATATGGTGCCTCCCCTTTCAGAGATCGATGCACAATGCGTTCTGGATCCGCAAGCAGAATTTCTCATACTCATCCGTCAGCGTCCAACTTTCACATCCATTAATATCAACGGGACTGATCAACGCTCTGTAAAGCCTGAGCTTCACGGCACCTGATAGATGTTTAGACTTTAACAGTGGCCTTAGAAAATATAAAGCACGACTGCAAGCTCCAACCCACACTGTTATTTTGAGTGATAAGAGAGCCCAAATATCTAAACCTCCTCACTATCTCAAACGTATATACTGGTCACTACTAAATTATGGTGTCCCATTGTCTTTATACCCAGAGATCCTGTATTTTGTTCTAGTCTCATTGATCTGCAGTACAACAGAAGCTGAAAACTGTGCAAGCACCTGATTGTCTTTCAGTTTTACGAAAGATGTACTCCAACATGAGATTAAAGAATATCGGGGATAGAGTATCTTCCTGCCGAACACCCGAGTTACCTGCAAAAATTCTCGATAGCCTGTTATCAACTTTAACACAGCATAGAGACTGCGTCACTGTAATTATACACAATCGTACCAATTTTGTTGGCATCTCATGGTATTCCATGGCAGGCCACAAACTCTCTCGATTGATCGGGTAATAGACCTGTACGGGGACAGATGTCTCATAATATTTATAGATAGAATCATCCGCAGTGAAAAGACTGAATCAGTGACTGATCGATTTGGTAAAAATCCTCCGAAAACCAAGTCCTCCACTAGAGAGGTGATTCTATCCAGTATACTGTAGGACATTAACTTGTGTGCTGTGCAATAATACCGCGATAGTTCTCACACTTCAAGCAATCTATCTTATTGAAGTTGAGGCACATCTCGGCCACTTTCCATTCGTCAGGCATAACTTCGTTTCGTCATACTTATATCGAATAAGGTCAAAATGACAGTTCCAGAAAGTCTCCCCTCCGAATATCAAGAGCTCCGAATTAAAGCAGTCCACCCCAGGTGACCGGTTTTATTTTACTCTCTGTATGGCCTTAGTGGTTTCTTCGTGGGATGGATCCTCAATGCAAATCTCCCCAGTCTGTATTTCAGGTGACTCAACTACTTATGCTTAGGCTATTGTGAGACGGTGTTGAACCATTGTAAAGTACATCATTCGCTCGCTATTATCGGTGGCAGTTTTGTGTCGCGAGTACTGACCTACGTTATCAAAAAGTTGCCTGATTTCTGCCAGCTCTAGCATTAAATTCTTCAATCACCAGTCTAACATCGTGTTCGAGTATAGATCCCATCAGATCGTCCAAGTCATTGTACAATGAGGATTTAGCTTGGGGCTGGCTGACATCTGTGGATACAAATTATCGACAGATTGCTAAATTTATGCGCAAGCGAAGCTTATACAATCGGTTATTGACTGCTTGTAAATTTAAAACAGCCTTCTTTACCTGGGGGCCAATAAAAAACCCAGCTCCAAGATAATCGAGGTTATTTCACTGTAGAGCAACGTATTATTGTGACACATGGTCTCCATTTTAGGCCAGCGATTTTCCTGGCGAGAGTAACGAATTCCTGCCGATACTTCTGGTTTCCTAAGTGACTGCTAAATCTCGTGTTCGGATACTTGAGCGGGGATCCGATATCTAGATAGTTTGGTGGTATATATATATTTTTTGTTGTTGACATTACAAGCAGGTGGTTTTATACGGGTACGTGTTGTCAGCCCAGTGATGCAACCAGGGCCACCCGAATCAAACACATTTCTATTTTCTTGATTCAAAACTTGTATTTCTCTCTGGCGTATGGGTTACAAACTTGCCAACTCTTTGTAAGCCAGAAAATGAAAATGGCTTTAATTCACATTTAAAGTTCAACGGAATCTAAAAAAATGTTTGGTTTCCAACTCGTATTTTTCTCTGGCTTGCCAACTCTATTCTGGTCCAGGAAATTGGAAATTTCTTCAAATAACAAATTTTCTCTGAATTTTTGGAGTCTACAAATGCATGAAGAATTTAATTAAAGGTTCAATTTGTATTTCTCCCTAGAATTTCAACATTTTTTTGAACTAGAAAATAGAAAATGAATATGCGCCTACATTTTGGGCAAACCCGATATTTGAAAGTTTAACCGATTTTTCTCTCTGGGCTCTCTGAAGGTTGCGAATTCTTTTCTGTACCTGAAAATGGTATCAAATACATAACAAAATATCTCTCTGAATTTCTATAGGCTCTCCTGATATGCGAAGAATTTAATTCAAATTGAGAAAATTTTTTGGATCTCAAGGCATCCACAGTTGCGTGGTGAAACCCGGTACAATAAACCTATTTCTAAGAAGATTTAAACTCTAAGTGGTCGCTCCTTTTTTAGAAATGCCCAAATATAGTAACCCATTTTCTATCTGTCGGCCAGGGCAAATTGTTCCAAAGACGGAAAGTCCTCCCCAAAACCGGGTACCAAGTGTTTATTGTGCCCTAACCATTAGTTAAATTTTTAACCGAACCAAATTAAGTTGGGCAGTAATTTATTTGATGGTTACGATAACATAAATCATAAATACTTACAAGACCACTAAATTGTTTAATACTGGAAAATCACCCACGCTTATTTGTCGTATACGGTTGCTAGCTAAATTTCTAAAATAAATATAAAATATTATGTCTCCTATAAAATTGATGATGTTATCTTTAAATTAGTATTTTTGTTTATTTACAAATATAAATAATTTAGATGTGTGAAAATTTAGAAAAACAAATAAAATTATAAATAAAAAGAAAAATTGAAGGAGCTTACAAAACTTCTAACAGTTTAACATCGTTTAATGGTATGGCTGTAACATTTTCCACATGATTTCCGTCCAAGTATAAATTTTTTAATATCTTAAGATTTGTGAACGCATCTGGCTGAAACTGCTTAAGATAGTTTCCTGAAAATTGTCTAGAGCATAATAGTTTTTGTTTTGTATAGTTGTGGAAAAAACAAAATATATTTTAACAATTATAGAAGAAGTAATTAGTGTGTAATGTTTTGGTTTAAATTATAATTTTTATTAGATAAAATCGTTGCTCGCGATTTGACATGAACTTCAACATAATGTAGTCATCCGCACTCACTATATACTTACATAAAATTTAACTGCTGTAGATGATGGAATACATTTGGTACAAATTCTTTTATATCACAATATTTGATTGTAATTTTGCGTAAATTTTTAAGCCCGATAAAAGCGTTTGCGTCAATTTGTTGAATTGGATTGTACGAAATAACTCTGAAACAAAAATATTTAGATTAAATTTAATTTTTAACGAGTCGAATGACATTAGCGGTGGCGTTAAAATTAGGTTATTATGGTTTATATACCAAACATTCATTTTGCCTTCGATTTCTTTGCAAATTAAATGTCACCTTTGAGAAATCAAAACATTATATACCTAATCCAAATGATTGGATTCAATTTTGATATCAAATTTTGAATCCAACTCAACTTATTTTCGAAATTCTGAATCATAATCAAACTTTAAAAATTTATTAATTTTAAGTTTTTGCTCTGGAAATTCTGTTTTTTAGAATTCCACTGTTGCTTTGAATTTTTAAACTTTTCCAAATTATTACTTCCCTAATTCAATAATGTCCAACCTTTTTAAAGCAGCGAGCTACTTGGCACCAACAATTGGGACCATATACCATCTGCCAGTATTTTTATTTAGCAGTAATCAAAAAATTATAAGCACTGACGCAGTACCGCCCAACAGGGTGTCAATCGCTATGAAAAAATAGCCGACCCTATACATAAGCTTGGGCATACGAATTGTTCTTCGATTTTAATTTACTTTGAAAAGTTTGCAATGACGGTACTTTTATTTATGTAGCTGCGATTCCAACTATCAAAAAATTATCAACAGATCTCAAAACCATCGCTTCAACGGCTTGGCTAGCAGAATTGTTGTCTATAAAACTAAATTAATTTAACATCTCATTGTGGAAAAAATCTAAAAAGACCAACTGTACCCTTTATAGATGACGAAAAAGTCTATGATGACCTGTACAAATATAAAAACACGTGATGAACCAACTGTATTAGTTTTAATAAATTTGGGCGCCTTACAATAGTTAATTGCGGGCTACCATCAATAGCTCGTTCGGTATATTTGATTCTTGCTTCAACAGTGGTAATCCCAGATTTTAATGCAGTAAAAGAAAAATAGATTCAAGGTGAGGCTGATCTTATCATTGGCGCCACTTAATACTGATCCTTAGAGCCAACCAACAACTGCCGATACCTAACATTGATTCGGAACGGATAGATTTAAAGAAAATGACGTGATCAAACTAAAAATCGAAAGGCGAGAATAATACAAAAAGTTTTTGAATCTTGAACCTCGACAAAACAAATTACGAGAATAATACAGACAATTTACGAATCTCGCACCTCCGGTTCACGACAAATAGCGGGATAAAATCACGGGTCCATGACAAACAGTCGCGGAATACAATCGAAAGGCGAAAAACATTTAAACAATTCTTGAATCCAATAATACGGAAAACGGAGATAATACGGAGATCTTTTGTGAGACAAATAAATGGACTCAACAAAAACAGTCAATTTACATCAACGATCAACTTCAATCTCGATCTTGAAAATAGAGGATCTATACAAAGCTTAATGTACTCGTTTTGAACAACTTCAAAAGATCAAAAGCAATTACACTATAAGGATGGAAAACTAGGGCGTACTTGCAGAAGGAAGCCGAACTTGCAGAACCAGCATGGAACGATGATTACCTATCCATCAAACAACCAACTATTATGTCACAACCGGTATCAGAGCCAACAACAGTCAGTTTTGCAAGTTTCTTCTCCACACAAGCCAACAACAATGTGGGAAGTTATTGCAATGCAATCGAAAACAACATTGGTTGTGATTTGGCTAAACAATCTAGCGGACAAGAACAGAAATACAAAGCAAAAGATGTTAAACTATTTGCGTTTATGCTATAGATTAATAGCCGACGCAGAACAACTAATAGATGCTGTGAGTAGCCACAATCAACTTCGCCACAAGCTCCACCACCGATGCCAGGGTGACCCAAATCAGCAGCTTCATGAAGAAATATTAGTGGATGCGACTTTCGAGGAAGAAGCTATGTACACTATTTCAGTGAAAACCACTACGCAGTTTTGATCAACAACTACGACCTCAACAACCAGAATCCTATATGGTTATTCATAGTGACCAAACCAAGACCAATCATTTTTGGAATACTTTTCTTAATTTCTAACTAGCCGCACACTTGAATAAGCCGCAGACTTATATTAGCCGCAGACTTATATAAGCCCGCCACCTTTATAAGCCGCACAGCTGCAAATAATCTAAAGAAAAAATCAAGAATTTAAACGAAATGAGAGAATAAAAATACTTTTGCTAAGTTTCAGTTATTTTATTTAAATTTTTTAACAGCTTTTATCTGTTATAGTTTCTGCCATAACAAATTTAGACAGCGTGCATGTCTTATGCAAATTTGCCGAATTACATAGTAATCGAAAGACTGTGGACCATTGCAATGTGCATCAATCAATGATTAGACGTTGGCGCAAGGATGAAGACTAATTACCAATTACGAAATACCGTATAGATGAAACTAGGACGACGAAGCGACGAATACGAGGCAAAGTGGCCGTCTTATGGAATTCGAATTAAAGAAGTGGGTATTAGTGCAAAAGAGCCAATGAACGCCATGTTATGCAGGCGAATCCTCCAAAAGCCACGATCGCTGCACGTGGTATCAAAATGGGTGTATCGTTCCACGGCTCTGTGAAATGGGTCTTTAATTTCATGAAGCGGAATAATCTAGTTTGGAGGTCCGTAACTTCCACAGGTCAGTATTTACCTGAAAAATGGGACATAATAGCAGAAGAATTTATATATTTCGTTGTGCACAATGCAAGTGGCATTGAAGACTGTCATATTGGGAATATGGACGAAGTTCCAGTCAGTTTTGACTTATCTTTAAAATGTACGGTGACTGAACATGGAATAACCACCACTGGTCACGAAAAGTGCAATTTCACAGTCACCTTAGCTGTAACTGCTGTTGGCAAAAAGTTAGAACCGTACGTCATATTTAAACGGAACGCCATTCCTAAACGAAAGTTTCCATCAATTATAGTTTCAGCCAATGAAAAGGGATGAATGTCCTCCAGTGAGATGGTGTTGTGTTAAGACAAAGTCTAGAATAAAGGAACACGACGACTATTTCTCATAGCGATTGAGTTTGCAACCTTCTTGGCCAACCCTATTTTTTGACCGTTGGAATTTCCGCAATATAATTAATTTGGACACAGTGGTGGCCAATAAATTTATTTGGTGGTTTATTTATTTATATCCGCAATATCACAATGGTCTAAAAATTCTCAAAGCTGGCGTAATGATTTCTTACAGAGAATCCTTAACTTAATCGAAGAGGGCAAATAGCCGTCCTTTCAACGACTTGGCCAGGAGAATTTATTTTCCACCAAATAAATTTTACATATAAATAGGTCTGGGATGAGTATTTTTGTACCAACTGAATATTTTTTTGTTGACGAAAATGTCTGGGATAGTATAAATGTAAAAACCCTGGGATGACATAACTTCAAGGCGGTTAAATTTGTTTGTGTTATGCCAACGGTTCAATTTAATTTGTAAAAAATTTGAAATTGATTTGCAAATGGGTGGAATTGGTATGCAAAAGGAATTTGCAGGAACGACCTGACTGACTTACATGCTTTCTGTGTGTTTTAGATTATTTATTTACATAAAGTAAAAATCACTGTAACAGCTTTTCATCATTAATATCTATAAAATCTCGAACGAATTATAAAATTCGTTTGATGCAACAAATTAAAATCTGATTGATTCAAGTTAAATATCAAAACCTTGTAATTTAGAGCTTTCATATTCTTTTCGCCGATCATGGACTAATATTTATCTTGAATTTCGATTTTCTTAATGGCCTAACGTACTTTTGACAAACTTAACTCAAGTTTTTTTGGTTGTGTTATAAGAATATTTGAAATAAGAAATTTGGACAGACTAACCGCAGAGATACATTTATCTTTATGAATTCGCATGTATTCATTTTGAAATGAACGAATATTGCGACATAAAATATTTGCAAGTCAATTTAATCAAACAATACCAACCTCCAAACGTTTATAAATGGCATGCAAATTTTTAATTATGTTTTTTTTTTTAATACTTACAATTCTCTTAAGTGTGGCAAATCGAATATATTATATGGGAGCATGGTAATGTTGTTATTTGAAAGTTCTCTGCAAATAAAAATATAAACAGTAGGCAATTAATTACAATTTTATTAATAATTAATTAATTTTATTGTATTTTAAGTAATCGATTAATTGTATTATAAAACTGTACGCTATATTTAGTAAGTAATTGGATTTTGATTGATCGATTGTTTTGGATAATTTGCTGACAACCGACGCAAAATTTTATTATATAGATGACTTTTAATTAGAAAACTCATCAAATTGAATTTTTTAAATGAGAAAATGAAAGCTCCCGGTTTCATCAACATTTATAAGTATTTTTACACAATCGTGTGTATTGTCTAGAAAATATTTTTAAATTTTCTTCCCTTTATTACGAATTAGTTTTACTTTCATAATTTGACACTTTTAGTGAGGTGAACCCCATTGGCCTGTACCATTTAAGGGTTATTACTTATTATACTATTAATTCGAGGTGAGGATGTTAATCCATTCGGTCAGTTGGTTTCTTTCTGTGCACGCGTCTCACTGAATTTGTGGTGGCCAACAACTACGCACATCCCCAGCCACTTGTTGTGCCATACGTTATCCATGAATTACCACGCGTTTTATTTCCTCATCAACCCATTCCTTATATACCACGGAGCATGAACTATGCAACGTACCACTTTGTTTTGATACGTTTGTATCGGTTTAATACCGTTTTTCTTCGTGAAGCCCCGTAACTGTATTCCGTAAGTCCATATTGGATTCAGTACCTGCTTGTACTATAACAATTTGTTTTGTATAGACAATTCAGAATTTTACCCCAAAAACAGCTAGAACATTTTCCTCAATTTTTCTTTTCTTTTATTATTGTGTCCTTTCCACCTAAGCCTGGTATCTAATGTCATCCCCAGGCACTTATGTAGCCATATTATCTATGTATCTAACAGATTTTTAAATTTGTGAAATTCACATGTGTGGATTTTGATTTGTTAAGCCTGATCCGCCACATTTTAGTCCATTTGCTTATTTTAGAGTATCGGTTCCAAGACACTACCCAGAGAGGCTCCTTCTGAGATTTTCATGAGGTCCAAACATGATTTTAAGATTATATAAAATTATTTGGTAGATATTTGAAGAGCAACCCCTGTGCCATATCTAACACATCTATGGTTGAATGCTTCCCTTTAAATCCAAACTGATGTTGTGGGATGAGATTTCTTTGCTTTACAATTAGTTTCAGTAAGGTAAGTAGGTAAGATTTTTTATCATTCGGCAGCTTGTCCCGTTTCTGAATTATTACTTCCGCTACTTTCTACTGGCTGGGTACATAGAAGTTATATATAGAACTTTGAATTTAAATAAAACACAAACAAATAATTTTATTGGCCACGAATATGACTTTATTTCAAAGATAATTTTATCCCATTAATATTTGAATATGATTTCGAACATGTGGTCGCATTCAGGCCGAATTTCGGCAATAACGCATCGAATGTTGGCTTCCAAGTGGTTTCACATACCCCAAAGATAATATCATTATATCATTTTCGAATACATAGAGTCCTATGATTACTTTGGCCCATAAACCACACCAAACGGTTACGTTTTTTTGGATGTAATGGTTTTCAAACGTTGATTCATGGATTATTTCCACTTCAAATGCGACAAATCTGCTTATTGACATAGTTATTCAACCAAAACTAAGCTCCAACACTGAAGAAAAGTTTGTGTATGGAAATTTTGCATCGATGTCAATATGTATTAGCTTCGGCCCTTTCACCGAATTAGCGACGCGAATTACAAGTTAAATCTTGCAGCATGTAAACCCAGATCATTATGGGGCCTTTCGGGACCATAGTTCATCAAAATAACTGCTCTGATGAACGATTAGTTTTACGAACTGATCCATTATTCTCAAAATAAATCTGTACAATTTGCAAACGTTGTTCTGGTGGAAATCTATTCATTATGAAATGGCAAACCATGCTAATCAAAAATCAACTGTCACTGACATAAGTGTTGCCAACTTTGCCAAGTTCTATACCTAGAAATCAAACACCCTGTATGTGGGAGTTTGCGAAATTTAAATTCATCTTACTCTGCAACCTGGTTGCTTTGCCACACAGAAATTTTGTTCACAAAATTCTGTGTGGCAATATTTCTTAAATAGCACATCAGGGCAGTTGACCAAATGTACGATCTGGGAGGATCCACAACAGGGTTTCATACATATCTATTTGCACAAAACACATTTCAACTGTTTTAAAAAGATCGCAAGATCACAGGTCCAATTACTGTTGAACAAACGGCAAAATAACAACGACAAATTACTTCAATACCGTATAGGGCGAAACTTTATTCTTCGTAATATCCAGGATAGCGCACTTGATGGATTGTCATTTCGTGTACTTTGTACATCAATATTCAAAACGGTTATTTGCACGAGGTATTAAAAATGTACTAACATGGCCCAATAAAATAAGCCCAATGGTGATATCTAACATGCGTGATATTCGTTAAAAAAAAAAAGATGAACGTTTGGCCTTAAGTTCGGACAAATCGCCTTAAGAATGGACTTCAACTCGAAATCAACGGTACTTGATCGTGAATGTACATTCAAAAACTCAAGTCTGGAACCTTGGTATAGTTCGAATCAGGGAATCATTACCAGCTGAAAGATGCGTGGAGCTTCTTGATTTTACTATAAAATCATATAATTTCTCAGTTACGGATTACACAATATCAATCACAACAGACGGAGCATCCGTAATGACAAAAGTAGGCGAGCTTTTGAAGGCGAGATAAGGAATCAATTTCTATCAGTAATGAGGAAGGTTGCGAATCAGGTTAAATCAGTGATCCCGAAGATGCGGACGAGGATTTTGACGGTTTTAAGGTTGATGTTTGTCATAGTGAAGAGCTTACTCCTTTGTTTGATTTAGCTTCAATTATAAAAATAAGTACGAGATGTGGTTAAACTCTACAAAAATACGTCGTTTAAATCCAGATTCCAAAGTCAGGTGGAATATTCACCTTGAAATGCTGGAACGAATTTTTGGTTTTGTAGCAATCTCCAATATCATTCAAGATGTGGTAGATAACCTGCTTCCTGTGAAATTGTCAGTTGAAGCAATATGACGACGGGATGCAAATCTGCTGACTGCAGACACATCGTTAACATTTATGACGAAGAATCTAAAATGTTACAGTAATTTCGGTGCGCAATTAAGAACGCAGTTGAATTTAAGTATTGCCCAACGCCGAACACATATGTCTGGGATATCACAATATTTGCATAATAGATAAGCTACATTCTGAATTTATTCTACCATCGAAAACTGTGGTTGATAAAACTATTGGAAGTATATTCCAGAGATGACCCCATTATCCAGTAATATTAAAACGATCGTGTTTTTGATTGAACATGACGTTGGGGGGCAGTCTGTAGTTTTGGGTGTTGAAAATGTAGCGATCAATGAATCTAAGATAAGCTCAGTTGATCTCAAAGAACAAGTCCAAATTGAAAAGGATAACGACATTGACAATGTTCAATCCATCATTTCGAGGGCAGAAAATAATTTTTTTCCGAAGATAATGGAACCAGTGGGCCCAGCTACAATTTATATACAATATGGTCGCGATCCCACCCACCAGTGTGGTATTTGTAGTTGAATTTATGCATTCTTTGGCTGCTGCAAAATATTCAGCAGACCATATATAATGGCGAGTTTATACGTTTCTATCTTGCTGCAAAATGTTCACCGACCATATATAAGCCAATCAAAACTAGCCATTTCGTAAACAAATTTCCCCTTCCAAATTAAAATATTTTCAAATCGATGCAAAATGTGCAGCAGGCTGGCAACTGCTACAATTTAAAAATATGCTCAAATTTTTACTCATTATGTCAATTTTAGCTCTTTATCAATTAATTTTTTTTTTTTTGCTATATCTTGGCGAAACCGAACTGTCGTCTTGACGTTGTCAAGACTAAAAGAGAGGAAGTTAAACAAAATCTAGGCAATCACCGTGTTTTATAAATTAATCCAATACATCACATTGCATTTACCAAATCCAATCATATTGATGAACGGGAACATATTTTTATATTGTATGGCCTTTGGTGTAGCCTGTGGATTTTTGTTTTCGATGTCGAAGAGTATTATGAAGCCGGAATTGTCACAATTGTGGTGGTAGCATTTTTACAAATAATTATATCGCTATGCTGTTACTGTAGTGTTCACGTTCATACGTTTTTAAATTGTCGCTCAGTAAGTAAATATCTCTTAACGTAATTAATTGGTTAATTATTCATGCTCGTATCGATTATATAGGCGAAAATTCCACAAACAACGGTGGTGGCAAAGGTAGTACCAACGTCTAATAATGGATCATCCGAAATGGTCAAACTGAATTCTACGCGGTTGAAAAACGATAAGAACGATGTATTAAAGTTACAATGAAATACATAAAATATTTGTAGCGGTTGGCTGGCCTGCTGCACATTTTGCATCAATTCGAAATTATTTTAATTAGGAAGGGGAAATTTGTTTACGAAATGGGTAGTTATGATTGGCTAATGGCGAGTTTGTGCATTTGTATCTTGCTGCAAAATTGTCTGCAAAGCGGGGTGAAGTTAGCCACTTTTTATTCTAGTATGTTAGTACATGGCTTTTTGCTCAATTTGCGGTTGTCAAAAATTATGTCAGTTTGACGTAATTTTGACATAATTTTGACATAATGTAAATAAATTGATGTTATTTGCAAAGCAAGTATGATGATAATATATCACATAAAATACTACTGTTGGTAATTTCTTTGCATAAAACTTAGATTCTTGAAATCTTTCGAGAGGGAATTGAACACACTGTAATTTCACAACCAAACCCACTTTAAATACTGAATCATTGTATGTATGTGCGTACCTTGTAAGGATGCACCAGAAGAAGGTTATATAATAATCAAGAATTAAGACTATATTAGAAAACCAAACGACCTTAGAACCGAAATAAAAGTATAAAAGTACATATAAATAAAATTTTAATTAATTTAATAAATTTTATTTTATTGATGTATGGTTTATTGCCCATCTTACGGATTTCGGCCATATTTCTTAGCTGCTGTTGGACCAACGTGCACTCGAATACAATTAACATGCACAATGTGAATAAAGAATAGTACCAATATTCATCTAAGCACAATAGACCGACAGAAAATATTCAGAAAACAAAAAATGGAGCTGTGGCACGTTCAATAAATAGTTGATAAAATTCTGGCACAACCATTGTCATCTGATTCTTGCCATATGTTTTCTCGGCTAGGCTAATTTCATTCTCATCTTCATGTCCTTTCGATTCAATATATTCGCGATACGTTTTATGAACTGGAAATTCGAGCCCTCTGAACTGCTTTTTATCTTCATCCCAGATGTATGTGGTGTTCTGAAACACAAACCAGTAGATTACATCGTTCTTATCGTTTTTCAACCGCGTAGAATTCAGTTTGACCATTTCGGATGATCCATTATTAGACGTGGGTACTACCTTTGCCACCACCGTTGTTTGTAGAGTTTTCGCCTATATAATCGATACGAGCATGAATAATTAACCAATTAATTACGTTAAGAGATATTTACTTACTGAGCGACAATTTAAAAACGTATGAACGTGAAAACTACAGTAACAGCATAGCGATATAATTATTTGTAAAAATGCTACCACCACAATTGTGACAATTCCGGCTTCATAATATTCTTCGACACCGAAAACAAAAATCCACAGGCTACACCAAAGGCCATACAATACAAAAATATGTTCCCGTTCATCAATATGATTGGATTTGGTAAATGCAATGTGATGTATTGGATTAATTTATAAAACCCGGTGATTGTCCAGATTTTGTTTAACTTCCTCGCTTTTAGTCTTGACAACGACAACAAGATATAGCAAAAAAAAAAATTAATTGAAAAAGAGCTAAAATTGACAAAATGAGTGAAAATTTGAGCATATTTTTAATTTGTAGCAGTTGCCAGCCTGCTGCACATTTTGCATCGATTTGAAAATATTTTAATTTGGAAGGGGAAATTTGTTTACGAAATGGCTAATTTTGATTGGCTTATATATGGTCGGTGAACATTTTGCAGCAAGATAGAAACGTATAAACTCGCCATTAATGTTAATTTTAATTTATTATTACCTAATTATATTGTGTTTTAATTTGTTTCAAGAGAAACTTAAAAGTGAACCAGAAATAAGCCTGGATGACAATTTAGAAGAATTTGAATGAAGTTGATGACCCGATAATGAAGAACGAGTATATGATATATTTAGTGATAACGATATTGTTTGAATATGCTGCACAATTCCACCAGAAGAGGCAAGTCTGTTTACCGACAAGATAAATAAAAACTGATATCGTGACCGAAGCTCAAGGGGATAAGAGTAAGAAATTCCTTAAAATATTTGGTATTGTGGATACCATACTCGAAGTCGAGGAAGAGGGTGATGAAGATGGGGAAGAGATTACGCGACGTTAGAACATATATGCCATAATCTCCAATTGTGACACACTACAAATTGAAACATAAGTTCAACAGTAAAAATGTTAACATCTTGGGCTGCTATCTAGATTTATTCGTATGGTTTAGTAAGAAATAATGCGACTAGTTTGTGCTGCCGCTGTTAAATTATTTAAAGAATTGTTCAACATGATTGGTCGTCCACCATATGCGATGGTAACCCAAGTGCAAGAAAGGACCGAAATTTAAATTTTCAAATGTAAATTTATTGGCTGGGACGTACTTCGGTTGATTGTGCACGTAGCTGAAGTGTTGCATATTAAATTAAATTCTATCATTTTCGCGATCAAATGGAAGTGTATTATGTACGCGGTTGATTCGAATAAACCAGGACGGTGTAAATTTTAATTCAGCATTCTGTTACATCTTGTACGTCCCGATTAAAACAAAAGACGAATCGGAATCGGATATATAGTGTATGTGTGGATCGGATCGACAAGTACAATCGAGGAAACCAGATTGACTCAAGACATAGCATGTTCAATTCACCATGGGTGAGCTTGCAAGATCTTACCGAAGGTGAGGAGCCGAAAACTTCTCGCCTTGAGAGAAGTTTTTTGGGAGCTGGAATATTTTGTTCAAAAATTCATTCCAGATTGAGCGATAAGAGCGCATTTTATTAATTTAAAAAATTAATTTTAAAATAATTTTTGTTTATTATTTTTTTAATTATGTGATTTGGAATAAATATAACTGAATTTCAGATGGAGTTTTTATTTGCTTCACTCCTGGTGTTAATACCGGAATACCAGTATTGAGTTGTTGACCAAATTGTATACGTCCGAATAGGAACTATCAAAGTTGCAATCCAATTGTCGATTTATCAGAACTCAACAAGATGTGGGCGGACTCCATGTTAATCTTAGAATCATATGGCAGCCCCTAGTGATGGGGAATAAATTTACATAATTATGTTGCCTTTATTTTCTAGATGCTATGCATAATTATGTATGTCACGTCAATTTAAAAGAAAAGTTAAAAACTATATGTATAAAAGTATGTTGGTGTTATGATTGTTGGATAATTATCATGTACGTTTTGATATGCCACACACACACACAAACAGCCGTGGTATGATAATTCCTGATTTTATTATTATTCTATCCTTGATAAATTTTCCTCTATCCGTGTATGTTGGTGTGTGTGTGCTGTAATTATTGAGATTTTAATCTAACAATAATACCAGGAATTGTGTGAAGGTAGAATGAATATATGGAAATCCGTTTGTATTGCATAGATAATACACTGATAACAGTTTTTTTTTCCAGGTTTTTTCAATATTGGAATTAATGTTAGTACTTTTTTTTTGTTTTTTAAATATTATTAACTAGCGTTTTGTTACTAAATTAAAAATAGAAATTAAAATGTATATTTCTTTTTTAATTAAAAACAAAACTTCCAAGAACTTGGTAGATAAATACGGTAGCATAGCAACAACATTTTGTATGCATTTTTAATGAGGTCAAGTAACAAAAGATAATTAATTAGCGATTTTTTTTTGTTTTGTTAAAAGACGATGTAATATAAGCTCTCCATTCTATATACATACATACAAATATTCTATTGTGGATTCTTATCCGTCTATAATTAACTGACTTTGTAAATTATGTATATAGTCGATGTTGTCTTGGAACCAATTGTGGCCGATATTATACCGATAATCTGATTTTGTGAAATCTTTTTAAAAATACAATTTCATTCGTTTTATGGATGGATCTTATAATTAAATATTTTGTTCGTATAATTAAAATGTTTATGGCTTCCATTTTACAACTTTCTTAGATTTTATTGCGTGCGATTATTTGTGTATCTGTTTTCAGTTTACGAGTCTTTTGTTTATTCTTATAATATTTAGGTTAGATATTCACGTCATTGTTTACTATTCAGACGAAGATTAAATCGCTCGAAGTGTTCCATTGTATTTATGTTGGAATACCACAATAGTGGTCACGTTAGAATTTGTTTGATAAATAAACTTTAATGTTGGTTTATATGAACAATGCATGTATATAGAATTCATTTAAAACAATAGCAAATATAATTATGGTTTATTTGTGTGCGGTAAGTAAATACAAACCATTAAGATAATTGAATATATAATTGATTTTGCAGTAAGGTATAGAAGCAAATATTTTAATAGGGTTTTTAATAGTTTCATATACAGTATACAACAATTTACAAAAGATTCGTATTTTATTGATACCTCGTTTGATTCTCGCCGTATACCAACATTTATTAATAAATTGCATTTACACACTATTTGGCCGAATCATACTCATCAAAAGAAATGAACTTCGGTGGTCGTAGATGTGAAGCTTAGGAATCAAGTACTTGTTCAAATAGTACTAGACCAAAAATTAAAAGGTGCAGCAAACTGTTACCATGCCTTTCGCTGAGGTGTTTAAGGAACAGCTGGTGATGACTATGATAAATTGTTCAGATCGATGCCTCGGATGCTCTCAGGATGTGACTAGGTAATGGAACTCAGTACTCCCATCTATAAATTGGTCTGATGGCTAGCATTGAGCTTGACGGTTTAAAATATCTGGCTAATACCAGGTAATATACCACCCGATAAGTTAGGACAATAACAATAATGCATGCTCAAATACGAAAAATCCGTGTCATTCTGGGCAGCGATGAAAAACGCAAATCACACAATTTGGACAAGTATAACAGACATAAATGGGAGAGGTGAGTTACTTCTTGATTTTAATCTAAGTACATATGTAATATTGGGCACAAGCCAACGTTCATTACTAAAAATAGACAAGAAGTGCTAGTGAATGGGCAAATGTCTCAAAATGTTTCCTTTTCTACCCATTGCTATCTTCAGAATGAATTGGTTACAAAGCCTACTTTAGAAAACTATTTATAGAAACCAGAGGAAAACCTACTGGGATGTCCAAATACGCCTGTATCAACACATGAAGTTGATGTCTTAATATAGACGATCTATTCGACGCTTTAAACAAAGTTATTTTAGATGCAAGTTTTCTTAGAAAGCCTTTGAACAAGTGCCTGACCCTAATAGCAGCTTGGGACTGCTATAGAGAAGTGCTTAGAACATACCATTATGAATTAAGTATCAAAACAAGAGTTTGGAGGTTCTACTGTGGTAAAAATTAGGAGTCCTCAGAGGCAGCTAGACTACGTAAAGTGCTATCTTCAAATTCTTCCCTCCCGAGTTATCTCCAACAACCGGATGGATCATGGACTACGAGTGGTGGAAATTATTATTAGACACTTTCTTGGGTGCTGCCTCCAAAGTGGCCTTAAGTAATAAAACAAATAAGAGGAAGATTCTCTGGGCAGTAAACAGTTTTCAGACATATAAGTTGGCAGGACCTGATGGTATTATTCCTGCGAATGTCCAGCAAACTATTAATTTAATCCTATCCTGGCTAGAAGTCATCTTCAAAGGAAGTCTAGAACTTGGTTTTAGAAGATCACCTTGGAACTCTCAACATGTTTAATGTAAGGGAAGATCTGTGAGCACAGCTTTTGATTACAAAGAATAATTTATGGTAACTTAACTGGATATAAAAAGTTTTTTCAGCAACGTCAGAACGGGCCTGGATAAATCATACGCTTGGAGACAGGATCATGACTGCTCATCTGAATGGGACGTTCGCAGATTCGACATTACTAGACCTACAGTACCCACTTGGTTTTCGCTGTCAATGTGTCAGCAGTTGTGAACTAAACGCAAATCCACAGAAAACTGAATTGGTCATCTTTATTAGGAGGCACAGACTTCCTCAGATTGGCCCACCGACATTAAATGGTACCAGCTTGACCTTTACAAACAAAGTAAAATACCTCGGGCTTATTTTGAACAGCAAACTAAGCTGGAAACCAAACATATTAGAAAGGCTAAAGAAAACTACTATACCGATCTACCCCTGTAAAAATCTCATTGGAAAGAGGTGGAGGTTGGAGCCCCACATTGTACACTGACTCTCTGTTTCTGTAGTCAGACCCATACTAATGTATGGGGCTGTCGTCTAGTGACCAACTTTGAAAGTCATGGTAATTCTGAAACTTTTGATGAAAGCTAAAAGAACTACTTGTGTAAAAGTGGAGCACTCATATTGACCTTTATAACGTTTTATATAAATTCAATATCGTGGATAGAGTCTTCAATCACCACTTGTAGTTCATACGATATTTTGACAGATTCGAAAAATATACTGATCGATAAATTTGTGTATTCCTAAATTCGTGCATTTTTTTAGTTCACCTTTACTTACGTAGATGTCATACGTGGCAAATAATTATTTAGTATATTTCGATAGCAGTGATTCACACTATTTTAGACACACTTCAGAGTGTAGTGTTTAACACCAGACTCATTGAATTCTTACTAAATTTCATTTTAGTGTTCTAAATGTTATCGGCACTGTCTATCCTTTTAATACATTCATTTTAGTTTAACATTGTTTTGTTCAGAGTTTTAAATGTTACCAAATTTTAGAACAAAAATCAATTCGGATCGAAAATTTCGCAGAGCGGTTTTCAGGGTTGTAAATGAATGAGTTTGGCCAAATCAAATGCGCTAATTAAACTGAATTTTACCTTTTTGTACTAAACAGATATCAATCGACACAAAAGGCTATAAAAGATATCGTTATTTTTGGTTGGTTTCTCGGGTTTATCGATATCAATATCTGGGTAGAGGCTGGTTTGCTTCTTTTTGATATTATGAATATTTTAATATTGCATAATTCCTTTGGTGTTTGTCTGCAAGGTTGCGAAAGTGGTTTTCAAAATCATAAATATTTCGAACTATTTGAGAACGAATTTTATAAATTTTAACATTTAGAGAAACACCTATTGATCTGAATTACTTTTTACTGGCCGGCTCGAATCCACGCACATTCTCCAGTATATAACGATTAACGATGCTCGCACGAAGAACTTCGTTTAGTTATATCAACATCACCAACGGTCGTTTAGTTATATCAACATCACCAACAATTTATAATTTGAAAACGACGTGACCAATATTATAATGAGTAACACGAATTAATCTTTGTGTTCTATATTTATTGTAAAATGGTCGAAACCCATTTTTAAACAAAATCATATTGACCGTCATCTAATTAAATTCAATTTCGAGTTGAGTAATCAGAACATGATTTTTTCTTGAAGTCTGTCGAAAACAAGCCATCAATTTTGCGCAACTAATCTTCAATTACTCTGTTCGTTGACACATGCTTTAAGAGTAAAATATAAATTAGATTCTTAAACGTTCGTGCTTACAAACATTAACTTTACTTCCTTCATATATCGACTGGCTACAGCATACAGGCAGTTAAACATAATGAAGATATGAATTCAAATATTTAATGGCAGCCTTTTGAAATATGGCAAGCTTAATTAATGGCTCCCTCTAATAGAGGCTTTGAAATCATAAAAGCAAAATTTAAAAAGAAATTTAAAAAAATGTATTCAATTTTAAATCATATACTGAAGTAGCGTTTTTCTTCTAGCTGCTCGAAAAGCGAAACGGCCGATGTACTATCGCTAAAGAGGAACCAATTGACGTTTCAAGGTTAATTTACAGTCGATGGAACTAGGCTCAAGATGCTCTATGTTACGACTGTCTGGAGGAAGTGGACGACTGCTTACCCTAACTTTGCCGCTGCCTGGCCTTTCTCGGAGCTAGATCCCAAGAGATCCAATCCTACTTGTTTTAAACTTTTACAGTTTGCAAAGTTTGCAGTGCGCTTCTGTGATTTAGGATGTATGTTCTAAGTTAGCACCATGGACACATTAGCAACCTCAGACAGTACCAACCGTTTTAATAAAAATTAAATTAAAAAGTCATATACGAGCCAAGACGTATTAATTTTGAAAAATATTGTGAGCATTGATGCATTTTTAAGTATTTTAATGCAGTTTTCTAATGTTTAAAATGGAAGTTCGAAAGTTTTCCTAAAATTCATGGAATTTAATAAATAATTTCACGTAATTTCTTTAAAGGAATTACTGGATTGCACCATACTTTCAAGCCTGCGTCAACTGCCAATCGGCACCGGGATGAAATCCTCAGCATCGACGCAGTACTCGACTGTAGTTGATTCACCTCAAATACAGACATGCAGAGACTAAAACGAAACCGCTCACCTGGAGTGGACTGCATTAATTCGGAGCTCTTGATATTCGGAGGGGATACTTTGTGGAACTGTCTTTTCGACCTTATTCGATTAGTATGGCGAACCGAAGTAATGCCTCACGAATGGTAAGTGGCCGCGATATGCCCCATCTTCAAGAAGGCAGACCGCTTGAAGTGTGGGATATATCGCAGTATAGCTCTCCTTTGCACAGCATATAAGTTGCTGTCCTACATAATATAGTATAGAATCACCCCTCTAGCGGAGGGCCTGGTTGGTGACTATCAAGGAGGATTTCGTCTGAATCGATCAGTCACTGATCAGGTCTTTTCGCTGCGGATGATTCTGTCTAAATATTATGAGGCTTCCAAGTACATCAAGTGTTCCTGGATTTCCGGCAGGCCTATGATTCGATCAATCGTGAGAGTTTGTGGTCTGCGCTGGAATATCTAGGTATGCCAACAAAAATGTTACGATTGTGTAGAATGGCAGTGACACAGTCTCAATGCTGTGTTAAAGTTGAGGACAGGAATTCTAGCTGTCAAGAATTTTTGCAGTTAGCTCGGGTGTTCGGCAGGGAGATGCTCTTGGAGTACATCTTTCGTAAAACTGAAACACCTCAGCGCAACATCTTATATCGCCAGTCCAATCAGGTGCTTGCATATGCAGATGACATATGCGTGATTGTACTGAATAGCAACGGAGTGAAGGAAATACTTAATCCGCTTGTATAGTTTTTAGCTTCTGTTGGACTGCAGATCAATGAGTTCAAAACGAAATACATGATTTCAGGTTATAGGGACAATGGCACACCAGATTTTAGTAGTTTTAGAGTCATGCGTGTGATTTACGGCCCAAGGTATTATTTAGGAAATTTTCTAAAAACTATTGGTAACTTTTATAAATGGACGGACATTTCTAAATTCTCAAAAAAATTTGTTTAAATTTTTTATAATTCCAGTAACATTCCGAAATCATTTTAATTTCGAATGAAAATTTGAAAAATATCCCAAAAACTCTTGTTAACTATCTCTAAATATTGCAAAAATTGGAGAAATGCTCTAAAATTCTAAAAATGTTCACCATAAATTTTCATGAACGTTTTTATGCCCGAGATCAACCATTTCTGAATCATAAGTGCACGTATACATCTTTATGATTACCTAAGTAGCAGACGTAACTATATTTTGTAAATTATCCAAAAACATTAACAAATTAGTTTTATATGTGGGCCCTTCACTAAAACGGGTCCAGAGGCCCGGGTCTCTTTGGGGGCATACAATGATCTGGCCTTGAGCTAGAGAACATAACATGTGGCTATAATAATATTCGGTTTGTTCTAACTTTATCGTTCACTGATTGATAGTCCAATAAGAACTTTATTATTCCAACTAATGACTGTTACACTACGCAAACTATTCCAATTAGAAATTAAGCAAAATTCAATTAATAGAATGACAATCGTGAAGAATAATGTAATGAGTAAAAAAAATTTGCTTTTCCTGTAGGCTGCGTACGTATTGAAAATAGGTCCCCTCGTTCTAGTAGCCAGCGAATCACTCGTTTTCGGGGTTTTCATTTCAAACCCGGCCCATACTATACATTTATATTAAAAAAAACATTGTGACTTAATATAAAGATTTTAATAAAAAAAAAATGATAAAGTAACGAAAAAAGTGATACATCGAAACATATGTCATTCATGTACCGATAAAATATACTCCCCCTCATCCAAATCGTATTTTCTGAATCCGGTTTAACAACTTCAAATAAATTTTATTGATTGTGAAAAATAACGAAGACATGGTTACATTTCAATTTTTTGAGGAAAGTAGTTGTTGTACCTCGTATTTTGGAAATATTATTTTACGTTACTTTCCATCCAAGGATTACGGTTGTTAATGATTAAAATAATAAAGGATAGGTTGACGATTATTATAAATGGAATCAAGAAAAATAATTTTCTTTTGTAAAAACTATTATTAATTCATTTTTAACATGCGCTGGTAAGTATAAAAATTTTGAGGCGTGTGTAAATTATGGGTGATTATGACTTATAATTTGTCTTTAATAATTTTAACAAACAATTATTAAATAAATTTTGAAAATCAAAGTACAAAGTATCTATAAGAGTAAGTACACATTAAAGTTGACTTACTTAAAGATGTTACCATGTGTTGCAATAAAACGTATAATAAATTAACCATAATCCAAATAAATTAACATTCCTCCTCTATACGTAAAGAAGAAAAGTAAAATGTTTACGGAAAAAATAATGTTCAACAGTATAACAATTAAACAGTATGAAAAATGTTTAACCGATTTATTAATTAGTAAACTTAACGAGCTATATACACAAACATCTACACGTAAAATAAGATTTCAGCACCAAAGGAGATCAATTTAATTACATATATTGTACGTACATACGCATGTACATACATAAATAAAATATCCTACTGCTTATGTTCAATATATTTTCGCACAACGCAAAACCCAGAAAATTATAAATTTCCCCAAACAAAGAGAATGATTGAAATGGCAAACATCGAACCAAACCACAACCTCTAGCACTGTTAAAATTTATATTTTATTTTCCTCTGCGAAATTAGATAAAAACAAAAATCGAAATTATGAAAACTGTGTGTGATGATTATGAAATTTTCCGCGTTCATTATTTTTAAAGTAATTATATTTTAATTAGTTTAACCGATGAAATTTTATAACTCCGACGGTTATTATTTTTGGTTTCCATGTTTATTCAAAAAAAAAAATAATTTCGAATTAATTAATTAGAGACACTTTTAGGTGCTTTGTGCTTTGTTTTTTATTTGGTTTAAACTTCAAACACATAAATTGTAATTATGTATTCGGGTGCAAAAAGCTAAATTAATTGTTGGTGCCTTAATGTTGATTCACCAAAAAATTAAAATGTTCAATGTTTTATACCCGCTTACCGGTTGGTTGCTATATAAGCTATACATACATTATTTACTTTAAAAATTAATGGAAATGAAATTGTTGTGTTATGAACCGAAATGTTTACAACGCGAATCGAAAGTAAATAAAATATCGAATCAAACAGATTTTCAATTTATTTATTTCCTGCGGAAACGATATTAATACGGTGGGAAATTTCGAACAAAAAAATAAAACAAAATCCATTAATTTTGGGATTGTGATTTTATTTTTATTTACACCATAATCAGTGCGATTTGGCGAAAATTTTTTACCACTATACTGAAAAGCCCTGAATTAAAACACACCAAAATATTATTAAGATAATTTTATCGACTATTTAATTAAATTCAATATAATCAAATTATTTTATTATTTTATTATAGCCCTTAAGAATTAACAATTTTTTTCACGCGCCCCAACATTTTTTTATATAATCAACAGGAAATTAAAATTTATCGTTTCTGTTTTCAGAAAAAATTATTCCAACAATATTTTTAGCGTGAATTAAATCACAAAAGAGTATTTAACAATTTTTGTTTTTAATTGAGAAATTTAATTATTTTAATTTTAATGATTTATGATAATTTTTCGTTTCTTCTGTTTAACATCAAAAGACAGATAGACGCAGTTATATGTTTAAATACGCGGTTTATTTCATCGTTAAATCCGCGTGTATATGTTTGTACATATGTTCTGGCACTTTGCTCAACTTGCCAAATTTCGAATTTGTGTAAATAATGTGAATGAACTTAACAAAAAATTACTTATGTATGTATGTCTGCGTTCTATACTCATGTAGTCTAGTCATGTATATCAGACTAAAATCTACTCATGTTCTAAAAATCTGTTGAAACCTCATCATAAATTTCTGAACTTAATACTCTGAATGTTTAATTATTAGTCGACAAGAAAAATTTGTAACCATTTTGACAGGGATAGGTTAGGTTAGACCGGTGACGGTCTATTGTGATACCACAGGTTCTTACTTCCCTATTACCTTTATTGGACCCAGTTAGAGCAACTTATGTAGAGTGATATATCTCGCACCTTACAGTTTTCGAGATCAGAGGGCCTGTCCATTAAGAAATCATATGTTTATGCCTTCTGGGTGGTAAAGCCGAACATGAGCATAGGAAGTGGACTAAAGTGTGTTCTTTTTTATCGCCCATACAGATTCTGTAAAAATCATTTGACCTAGCCTTCTCGCATGTTCTCCAAACAGTCAGTGTCCTATGAGTATCCCCACAATCGTTTTTAATTCACGTCTACGTACGGAGATTAGTTTATTTGAGCGTTTCAAGTTCAGCTTTGGCCAGACTTATCATGCTACACTGCATGTGAGAGTGTTAGTCCACCGAGCGCCGTAATTTACCCTTTCCGGTAGCAGTTGCGAAGATTTGTACCATGCCTAGCTAGTTCGTCCACTCTGCAGTTCTCCATGACGCCCGAGTGGCCGGAGACCCAAACTATCCGAATGTTGAAATGCCCCCTCACCTCATTTAGAGACAAGTGGCAACCCAACGCCATTCTTGATGTCAGAGAAAGTGCTTCCAGCTTGGTACACGTTGCAGTAATCAGAGAGACAAACTGATATATCTACATTCAATTTATCACAGAAGACTCCAGCTCCTAATTTACCATGTAGCTTGGAGTAATCCGTAAAGAACTGTAACGCTTCTGCTTCCGATAGCGACCCGCTCCTGCAAGATCCTCTCGAAGGGCACCTGGTTCGGCGATTATCGTCGATAAAGATTTAGAAGGGGTAAGAAACCACGAATTGCGAAATATAATTTGGCATGGTCTTGTTTTCGTTCAAATGACAATATTATTTCGACAATGCAGCTTGATACCGAGATGATAAATATTTTGATAGAGATTCCAAAAGCGTTTGAAGTATTGTAGATTATATAAATAATTTATATATTACATTAAATGCTAGAGAAATTAGGTAATTTCGTAATTTTGTGAAACTGTATAATGAAAATAACAAATTTAAAATCTGTAACACGACGATAAAACTTTAAATTATTGATTTTACAATTTTTATATTCAAAATTATTTAAAATTCTTCATATTAATGCTTTGGTTAAAATAAAATGATGTAAGATTTCAAAAATGAAGGTTGCCTTTGAGTTCAGTGCATAAACAAAAAATTTAGGTATACTAAACAACAAGCTTCCATAAAAACGCTACAATGACAGTGGGATTTATAACCTATCATAGGTAAAAATTCGGGTAGATTTTAACTCTCCTCTTATAGTTACTGTTGTAGCTGCGAAGATGAGGAGGAGGAAGAAATAGTAAACTGCCTACTTTGCACCTGTCTACGTCTAGCGTAAAGCAGAATGAAATTTATGGGCGCCCCCGATCTAGATGACCTGACGGGTCTTGGTGAGACCGACGTCGGAGATATTTAACGGTTCGTAGAAAGCTCAGGATGGTTCAATTAGCAGTGAGAAAGAAATCTTATATCTGTTACAGCTACGGACCAGTACGTATACATATGCTAGTCCTTTGGGACAGCCAATTTAACCTAAGTTAGCAGAACAAGCGGTAGTTAGAGTGTTCATCGAAAGAAAAGTTATAAAAAAAATTGTCCATATCCTGGCGTTTTTGAAATCATGGTTATCAAAATCTCGGTTTGCCAAGTCCTAGTTTTGCCGAAAAGAAAATCCTGGTTTGGAATTTTTTAAGATTCCGTACATAAAATGTAAAATGGGACCCTGATGGTGTCACAACGTTGTCCACCCGTCCAGTGGAAATTTTGCAAGCCTGTTAAGTCATTTAATCCACAGGTAACCCAACCTGTTTCAGAAAAACTAATTAAATTAATTAAATGTAGGTCCAAACATTTTTACATATTATTTATATGGCATGTTGTGATATGTCATTTTAAAGGATATTTTGTCATTTATGTAATTTTGACGATTCTAACAAAAAATTTAAAGGATTTTTTGATAAATTTTTGATAGCGAATTTTATGGAAATGTAGCAAAAAATATATGTTTAATACGTAAATATTTTTATAGTATGAAAACACTATTGGAAAAATTTGGTTTTAATTTTTTCAAATGTTCGTTGTCTAAGGTAATATAAAATGGTTTTTGGATTTAATTCTGGAATATAGCCAGCTGGAACAAGCTTTTTTTAAACCTATAAAGTTACGAAAGTTACTCACGAGCTTATAAAATGATTTTTGAATATAATATTTATTCACAACTGTGTTACTTCAAAAAAATTTCAAATAATTTTTCGTATTTATTTTATACATGTCAGGGACATAGCAATGGCGTGTTCCTCTTTGCTACAAACATCAACTTAATATAGGTAAGAGGTGATAAAACTAATAAAATATGTATCGGGTAAGAGTTTCTGTACAAAATTCAACTATGGTTTAATCTACTCCTTTAGTTTCTCCTGAGAAATGTGAAGTTGTTTGATCAACGGAAGAATTCAACGGAGAATTCAACGGAAAAAATTGTTCTTAAAAAAACGTTTATACCAAATTTATTTGGTATAAACGTTTTTTTAAGAACAATTTTTCTGCGCCTGCAGTCTACCATCCTGTCTATGGCTAATTGCGCTTTTTCTGGAATACTGTGTCTTGGTTCGTTGAAGAAAATATTCCAAAGGTGTGGACCAAGGATGGAGTAACAGTAAATTCTTTAAATAATAAAGTTGAGGGATATTATAATTACGGGCATCAAAATGGCCGATTGGATACTTCGGCTCTTTTTTTTATATGGCGTGCGTTAGTAGGAATTTGGAAACACGTATTAAATCCTATATTTATTAACAACTCAATAAATGTTGGCTAGCTGAATTTTAGCGGATATAATTATATAGCATCGAGTTATGCAATATAGGCGTGCACTATACGCAATTATACGTGTCATGAAAATTTAATTTAATTTGATTGAATTGGAAATTTTTTTAAGAACGACTACAGCACAAGTCTCAAATATCCAGAAACAGAAGAAAATGGTACATTGGAGGAAATTGATAAGTTAATCAATACAGCAAAAATAAATACGTTAACATCGAAAGCAGGTACAGGATACGCTGGGTATTGCGTTTACAAAAAAACGGCTGTGAACCAACAATACATACCATGCACAAAAATTATTAAAATCCGACAATCAAATGAATGCAAACAACATATATTTAAGTGAATTTTTTTTTAGAAGAGATCAAAATTCCTATGTTTGGTCTTTAAAGGCACCATCAGACGAGTGTTTAAAGTGGTTCAATTTATGGTTAATACCTTTGAAAATTATTTCAATGAAAAAGACTACATGAACATTGGCGTCAAATCTTA
Source organism: Tipula unca (assembly GCA_951394425.1). Taxonomy (NCBI): domain Eukaryota; kingdom Metazoa; phylum Arthropoda; class Insecta; order Diptera; family Tipulidae; genus Tipula; species Tipula unca. The sequence continues at coordinate 216,041,228 of OX596381.1, forward strand.
ATTCAAATTTCTATAAAAATTCTGCATACTATCCATAGGACCAGATGAAATGATTAATTTTATTACATATTATGTTGTTGTCAGAACATCTACATATACATCACATATGTGATGTCGTATCTACATATAGCACATAAAAACCAAATCATCATTCGAAACCCCTGGTATAGCCGTTTGTCCAAGAGTAACTTTATTGTCCGACCAAATAGCGCAGTGGTTAAAGCTGCGACGTTTTGGATCGGGAGGTACGGGTTCGATTCCCAACAGAGGCGGGATGCAAAAGGGATTTTTCATCTCCCGATTACGATCGGTGATTAAATTGAAAACATCTATGACCCTCTGTTGGAATGTAGAACTCATGGGCCGACCCATCTTCCATGTCACTGTACAGGGTGACATGGAGCTATGCAATGCGCAGATGGTATACTGTACATGTGTGAATGGGATGAATGGGTTGAATGAATTAGTGTGAATGTGGGTATTGCACCGTGGGCCCATTAGTGGCATTGAGTGCTGGAGTAAAATCCGACCAATTTTAATTTTTTAACTTTATTGTCACAATCCATGCTGTCAATCATCATTTAATCCAATGAAGATGTTAACCTTGTATTAGAAAATAGGCAAAATGTCAACTGAAAGTGAAGTCATCGTAACAATAAAATATTCGGCGGCATCTACTGGATCTGTCATATCCAAGTTAAAATCATCCATAATGACAATGCAATGATATTCATCCATCGAATTGGTTATAACCTCAATCAACTCATGAGCTTATAAATTAAATACAATCAATTTCATTCTTGCCCGGACTTTTTACTAATTTCACAATTTCTTATTAAATGCGATAAGTTGAATACACTTTTGCACTTAGCTTCGTCCGGTACAAATATGGTCGGTAAGTAATCATATACATAAAAAATGTGACACACGTAAAATTAAATAGGTGTGAAAAAAGTTAAGCCCGGCTATCAAAATCTCGGTTTACAAAATTCTGGTTATCAAAATGTCACTAAAAATGTTCATCTCAATCAATCTAGAATGCGGCAATTGAAGCCATTTAATCGTATTCCCGAAATTGGGATAATTTCAACATTGGTATCCTGCAAAACCGTAACCATGGTATTAATTCATGGTGTTGTTCTTTAATAACTAATTTATGTCAACATTTGTTTTTCGATAGGTCATTTTCAGTATAAATTATTGACAATGTAGAATCCTCCATCCTTTTTAATGCAATAAAATGTTAAAACTGGTCGATATAATTTTGGGCAGTAATTTTAATTGATTGACCATCCTTTGTAATGCATTTAGTTTTACGTGTGGGGTGTGTCACATTTTTTTGCAAAGAAAAATTCTTAGAAAATTGTTCTACGAAACTTTCAAAATCGTTACCGTTAAACCGTTATAAAGGATTAAATCAGTGCGATAGAGCATTATACTATTATAGTTGTTATTACTTTAATATCTCATCTCGAAATTTGAATAAAAATCATACAAATTTGATATTTCTTATTAATTATCCAAAAAATGAGATCGTTGACATAATAATAGATTTTTTTAAATAAAATATTTTCTTTGGTTCTGAACCATGCAAAGTGAGTAAATTTAATAAAATTAGTGAAATTAAATAAGTAAAAACTAATCAATAAATAAAATTATGCCGTGATGTTAAAAACTAGTACCTATTTTCAGTTTACGTGCAATTCAAGCGGACATTTTTTATTTTTGTTTCATTTGTTTCCCATTTGAAGGTTCGAATGGATTCAATATTTAGAATTTTTAATTTAAAGTCGATATAAACTTTAAAGATTTAAAATTCTTATAATTCTTAATCTAAAAACAGCAGAATTTAAATTAAACTAATTTAAACAAAATTAAGTTATCAAATTAAAAATAATAATTTTAAATTCTAAATAATGAAATCTAATATTTCCAGAATCAAAATTCTAACTTTTAGATTATAAAATTAAAGACTTTAGAAATATGAATGCTCCAAATCTATATACATATTTCCAAATCAAAATTTCGATTCGTAATTTTATAGATTTTATTCTTATATATTTTAATCGATAAATTGTGGATTAATTGAAATCTGTTTTAAATTTTTAGAATCAAAAATAGAACTTTTAAAATATAAAATATAAATGTTTAAAATGTTAAAAAATTTAATATTGTTCTAAAAATATCCTGTAATCCAAATTTTTTGTTTTTAAATTTTAAATCCTAAGATTGTAAACAATTTTAGTTCTAAATTATAAAAAATATAATTACTAAACTATGAAATTTAGAATTTGCAGAATTAAAATTCACTCACTTTTGAAATTATAACCTTCTAATATGTAAATTGAAAATCCAAAATCTCAAAATCCTAGTTTCAAAGAGATTCTCTAGATGGTCGATTTTTTATTTTATGTATATAAAATATGTATATAATATATTTAAAATTTGTATAAATCTTATTCTAAAAATCTAATTATTAAATGTTGAATTCTAATATTTCATTGACACTCGATGCATGGTAGTAAATTTAAAAAGTTTTGATTACAAATTTTAATACTTCTAAATCATTCTACCTAAAATTATAAAATGATTAGAATTGAAGAATGTTAATTAGAAAACGCTCATAATTTTATTTTATAGTCATAATTCTTTTACTAGAATTTCTGTTTCTATTCTGTAACTCGGTTGGAAAATTTTGAGCGGAAAAATTCCGTTCCACTGGAGTTAAATTTACTATTCTGTATCTCGTTGGACTGGAAATTTCTGTTGGATTTTTCTTTTGTAGTATTGTCAGATTGAAGTTTTTTCGGAGTTAAAAAATACGAGAATACCAGTGATTATATTCAAATAAACAAAAAAAATGACATTTGGTAATGTTTATTTAAAAAAGAGAAATTTCCAAAAATGTAATATGTACAATTATTTTTGGTTTGTCTTAATGTTGTTTTATATTAACACTAAAATATTAATTGTGATACGAGTATAATGTTAAAAAATAATCTACATGTAGTGTAGTAAAATTTTCAAACAGCCCCAAAATTTATATAAATTACGCTTTTACAAATTTTTCAATATTTTTTTTTTTTATATTAGGCAATAAAAATTTGTCGCCAATAGACAATACAAATAATGTCATATTGTAGAAGCAAACCTTACATTTTTCCCAGAAAGTGAATTTTCAAAAAAATTCCACCATCAATTTTCTGACGGAGACTTTCCAACAAAAATAATCAAAAATTCCAAGGGAATCGAGTTACAGAATAGCAAAATTCCAATAAAATTTAATTCGGAGTCAAAACGATGGAATTTTTCCAACGAAACGAGATACAGAATAGTAAAATGACCAATTGAATTTTTTTCCCATTGGAAACGAGTTACAGAATATTACAATTATGACACTAAATATATAATTTATATGCTTATGAACATATTGCTACATTTTACTGTCAGCCCCGAAATTTTTATTTTTCATGATACTAAATAGGATAAATTTCAAGATTAAAATTAAATCACATTAAAAAAATTGTTTGTAGGAAAAATTTTTTTTGTAAAAAAGCAATAGTACCTTGAACTCAGAACCTTTTCGCATTCTCATGACGATGGTTTCATGAATGTTCAAGAATTATTTTAGTTCTTTTCTATGTGGAGAATCTGAGATATAATCCGTAAAACTCAGAAACTATTCTGAGGATTCAAGAAGGCTTCAGGTATCTTCAGTAATTTTTCTATATTTTTTCTATGTGGAGGATCTGAGATATAGTCCCTAGAACTCAGAAACTATTCGCTAGCCGGATCAGCGGAGTTTAGCATGTGATTCAAGAAGGTTTCATGTGTCTTCAGTATTTTTTTTAGATCTTTTCTATGTGGAGGATCTGAGATATAGTCCCTAGAACTCAGAAACTATTCGCTGGCCGGATAAGCGGAGTTTACCATGTGATTCAAGAAGGTTTCATGTATCTTCAGTAATCTTTTTGGTTCTTTTCCATTTGGAGGATCTGAGGTACAGTCCATAGAACTCAGAAACTATTCGCTGGCCGGATAAGCGGAGTTTAACATGTGATTCAAGAAGGTTTCATGCCTCTTCAGTAATTTTTTTAGATTTTTTTTATGTGGAGGATCTGAGATATATTCTCTAGAACTCAGAAACTATTCGCTGGCCCGATAAGCGGAGTGATTCTAGAAGGTTTCATGTATCTTCAGAAATTTTTTTAGATTCTTTCTTTATCATGTGATTCAAGAAGGTTTCATGTATCTTCAGAAATTTTTGTAGATTTATTCTATGTGGAGGATCTGAGATATAGTCCCTAGAACTTAGAAACTATTCGCTTGCCGGATAAGCGGAGTTTACCATGTGATTCAAGAAGGTTTCATGTGTCTTCAGAAATTTTTGTAGATTTATTCTATGTGGAGGATCTGAGATATAGTCCCTAGAACTCAGAAACTATTCGCTGGCCGGGTAATGGGAGTTTACCATGTGATTCAAGAAGGTTTCATGTGTCTTCAGAAATTTTTGTAGATTTATTCTATGTGGAGGATCTGAGATATAGTTCCTAGAACTTAGAAACTATTCGCTTGCCGGATAAGCGGAGTTTACCATGTGATTCAAGAAGGTTTCATGTGTCTTCAGAAATTTTTGTAGATTTATTCTATGTGGAGGATCTGAGATATAGTCCCTAGAACTCAGAAACTATTCGCTGGCCGGGTAATAGGAGTTTACCATGTGATTCAAGAAGGTTTCATGTATCTGCAGAATTTTTTTAGAATTTTGTTCTATGTAGAGGATCTGAGATATAGTCCCAAGAACTCAGAAACTATTCACTGGCCGGATAATGGGAGTTTACCATGTGATTCAAGAAGGTTTCATGTATCTTGAGTAATTTCAACTATCGTGATAGTTAAATTTTTCGGGGTTGAGAGCAATAAATGTCGTGATAGTAGTCCCTCATGTTGCCATATTATTTTTCGGGAATGGAATTTGGGCTATCTTCACATACATTACACCTCGTACGTATGTATGTTGTAATTTCTAACTGAAAATTATCCGTCGAAAAAAAAATTGTATCCTAAATTTGTTATTAAAAAAAATCATCAATTCAACGATTCAGTTTCTTTCGTATATCAATGGCGGATACAAATATGTTGTTTGAAATCGGGATTCAAAAAGTTGAAACATAGTCAAAGATTTAATTCTAATTTGAATTGAATTAAAATAACAATTTTATTAATTTAAAATCATTTGTCTCTAAAACATAATATCAATATCATCTACAGATTTTCTTTCATTTTCATTTTAAATCCCAATTTAAATAGCGCATCCTAGAACGACCTTTCCTAGTAAATTGTAATTGAAAATATTAACTGATGCTAAAAATTTGTTTATGTCGGAGATACATACATATACATACGTACGTATATAAATTTTAATGAATTTCCATGAAAAAGTAATGGCCCGTATTCTCGAGAAAAACAGAAATAACATGATATACAAATAAAATTGTAAAACCTAGAATACACCACACCAGACACACACACACACACACACACACACAAACCCCATTATAAATTTTCCAAGTTTCCAATATATAGAATAAAATAAAAAAAAACTACTTTGTTTATTCGTGGAAAAAATGGGTCAGTCGTGCGACAAGTTTTCTTTATAAAAATGTATGTGCATTATGTATGTATGTATATGTGTAATGAAAAATACACGGAGTATATAGTCTCGAATGAATAAAAATGGTAAAAATAATAACAGTAGTGAACATATATATTTTTGTAATTGGAAGACTGGAGCATGTACATACATATGTTCGGAATAAAATGGCCTCTAAATTGAATTTTTTTTTTTCAATATTATCCAGGGCAATATGTTGATTGGTTGAATTGAAATATCGTCTTCAAAATTGATTTAGGTCAAAAACGGTCTATAATTTTATTTATGCTATGTACTATGGAAAAGGATTTACTTTATAGATAAAAAGGACATAAAAAATTAATTTTTGCTCCTTATTTTGTTTTTCATAAAAATATTATTGGAATATCAATAAAACTGTTTGGGAACAAACTTAAGGTGGCGGATTGTTTTTTATAACATCAATAAAATTGTTAAATATGTATAATTTATTGTCACCCCAATTTACCAAATTAAAATTGATAATACTTTTACTTGAATTACCACAGAGGATTGATTTGTATATAGCTGTAACGCAATATCTCAAAATTTCAGTTTTTTTTCTAAATATATAATCTAAACGCACGTCTATACACTTTGGTTCAATTACGTTTACGTTGCGCAACGAGCTGTCAATTTCCCAACACAAAACGCTTTATTAATTTCGAGCTTTTTTTCATTACACATTGTTTGTTTTGTTTTTATTATTATTCTTTTATTTTTTGGTGTTACATATCTTCTTAAAGTTTTTGCAAATAAAAAAAACAAAATTGATTTATGACTAGAGATTGTGACTTTTAATAAATGAAAATGAAAAACGAAAACAAGAAAGTAAAAAAAAAAAAATTAAAAAAATTTCCACCCTTATTCTTATGTGTTGTATTGTTTTCCTTTTTGTTTTACACTTCTTAGCATCGCAATTTATTATATTGTGTACTCGTTTTGTTGTTGTTTTATTACTACAACAATTTTCATCTCATTTTTCTAATTTTCATGAAAATTAATTTTTATAAATTCGATGATGAAATAAGATTTTAATATTTTCATCTTTTGCTTGTTTGGCAGCACCACTATTTCGAATCTTTTTTTATTGTATATGACTTTATATATTATATAGTGTATAGAAGATGATGATGACGACAGTAATGGGGTTAGTTGCCTTTTCTGAAATCTATCTATGTGTACATACATACATATAACTAGTACAACAAAAAACTATACTTATAAAGTTTTTTTTTTTTTTTCATTTTTCATGATAGTAAAGAATAAAAACGATTAATGAGTTTGTTGGCATTAAATTCATCTTTTAGTTTTGTTGGTGTACAGGAACTGAGTCAGATTCATTTTAAATTCGAAATGAATGTTTTGGATTCGATTACAGTGTATACATGTATATAACAAAAAACCAAGCAGCGTCAAGGTCGTCATGGATAATTTTTTTTTTGGAAATGTGTCCAAAAGAATATTGTTGTTAGGGTCTAATTAAGTACATAAACTATAAAAGATCTTGCAGATGGTTTTGTTGATTATCAATCAACATCATAAAGCTTTAGCCTAAATACGTAAAAATGTTCCGCAAATTTATCTTTTCACATTCACAATTTAAGAGCAGAGAGACAGACGCAAAAATTCTTCGTTAGTTTATTTATGTGACTATTTTTCGACACATATCAAACTGTTTGTTGTTATCATCTTCGCTCCAATAAAACAAAATAAGTCAAAACCATTGAAAAAACTAACCAATAAAATACAAGAAAAAAACTTTTTTATTTTTCCTATTTTGGTTGAGATAAGATGATATGTATATATGTATACGAACACACTTTTCCAATTTATCATCAACAAAAATAAAATAAAAATAAAAAAGGAAAACAAATCCAACAATAGGAAGAATTGAAGACATCCGAGAAGAAGGAGTAAAAACTTGTGTTTAACATTTTTTTTTTTTTTTTGTGTGTGTTGAAAGATATCTTGTTGTGATTTTTTCAGATTGAAATACTGAAACCAAAAACTTTTTTTTACTTTATGGGTAAAAGTGACAAAAGGATTTTCATGGCGCGGTGTACATTTCTTTTGTCATGTGAAGGTATAAAGATGAATAATTGCAACCAATTTTTATTTTCGGGTTGTGTGTTGTATTTCTATATATACTCGTATGTACATGTATATGTTTAAGAACAACAAAAGTTACTTATCATATATTTGTCTTAACTGCTCTATATGTGTTATATGATGAAACACTCTCATGAGGATTTTTATTACATTATGTTGATTGTTTTTTTGATTTTCTTTTCTTTTTTTTTCATTTGTGCTATCACACGAGCAATTTATGTATGTGATAAGAATGAGATTAAATTCACAATTGTGGTTTACGAAGTATAGCATTGTATATACTTATATAGTAGGTGTCGATGATAAATCTTTATAAAATAAAGCACGTCTTTAATTCAATTAACATAACTTCGTATCTAATGTCATTGCATAATTTTTAAATTTGTATTAAAGATCTACCTTCTTATTATACAAATTAACCGTCCTAATTTTCCACAAACACTGTACTTTATTCGACTCAACATTTTGACCGCTTCTGAAAAACTAATTAAGGCAAAACGAAAGTCTAAAGTAAATTTAACTTTAAATCGTTCTAATTAAAAAACCTTTATACAAACAATTGCAAACGTCGAAAGAATAAATATTTAAGACAAAGATTAGATGAGAAAAAGGCTAAAAATTATCCGTTTAAATTAAATTTATTTCACAGATGCTATTCACAGATGATAAAGGTTATGCGAATACACAATTACATAAAACGAAGCTCGGTGTCCAATGTGTCCAAAATTTGTTTAAATTATTCTTAAGAATTGCCAAGTCATATTGTTTTAGTTATTCAAATTATGTATATTTCACAAAATACCAATAAAATTATCTTCTATACTTAATGCTAATTGATTTCCCTATACGTGTATCAAAAATAAACACAAATAAAACTAACGAAATAAAAACCAAAACCATTAAAAATTAAAGCCGTATTGTAATTTTAATACACAGCAGTACTACTAATTAGAGTACACAACTGACAATATACAATCGCGGCTTTTGTGCGTGAAATTATAGCATTAAATATTTATAATTAAATAACTAGTGAAGTTTATGACAAAAAATGTTGACAACAAAATTACTCCTGTATTAGTAATGTATGGGCATTATACACCCTGCATTACTATCCTATTGGTCCGTAATCTACCCAATTAGAATTAACGTTAGCGATTATAAAATATATTTCAGTATTGTTTTCTGGGTCATTTACACCCAAGATAGTACAGAATGTAAGGAATGTAAGCATCGGACACGGAACAAGACTTGGATTCTGATGACGAAAATTTAGTAGACGAATCTGATAACCATTATACTGTTGTACAAAGAAGACCATGAGCAGAAAACTTATTACGATTCTATGCCGAATCTGACAAACCTATCCAAGAATGTTAAAACTCCGCAAGAGAGTTGGAACCTCTTTTTCTCGTTTGTGGATCTGATCGTGGAAAATACTAATATTTAAGCAACATATAAATTACAAAAACGTAAAAACGCTTATCTCACAGACACGATTGAAATGAATAGTTTGTTTGGTTCACGATTTCTGGGCTAAAGACGGCACAGGATTCGAGTTATTTCGTGCTACAATGAGCTATGGAAGATTTATTTGGTTTAATAATATTGGAACTCGTAAAGAACAGCACCAATTTGACAAACTAGCGCAGATTCCGGAAGTTTTTGAAAAATACAATACAAATTGTAAGCAAAACTATAACGTTGTACAGACAGTATATCCATCTAAATATGGGATCAAAATATAATCGGCAGTAGATTGAACCACGTTCTACAATTCATACTCGAGGTGTATTGTGGTTAACAACCAGCTGGACCGTATAACGTTTGTAATAAACCGGAACAAACCGTGAATAGGATAACACAACACTTACGAAGATTTGGTGGGAACAAACAATGGATAACTGGTTGAATACACATTCATTGGCTGAAAACTTGTTGCAGAAAAAAACTAGTTTGGTTGGCACCATCAGAACAAATAAAAGAGTATTGCCACCAGGATTCACTCCTTTATAAAAAAAGATCAGTATTTATAAAGGATCTTGCTTTGATTTTACAATTTTTGAGATTTTACAATTTGGATGTTAAGATTTTGTGCATGAGCGATTTTTTAAGTTATGGGTGGTTTACGCCCAGGGATAGTAGTTTTGTACAAAAAATAGAGGGTAGTAATGGAGAACGAGTTCATCATTTTATAAAAATGCTCTACACAAAAAAAGTGTGAGTGAATTTTTGATGGCCTTATTTCACTAATGACGGACAGCCCGTTTATAGGGAAACTCATTCATACAACCAGCACTTCTTTTACAAAATATTAAAGTACCAATATCGTAGAGATGTCTATGCAAATTGGCTATAAATATCTAAACGTAGCAAAGTTTATTTAGCATTGCCTTTTTTTAATGACTGATCTATAAGCATGTTGCATTTATATTGTTAATTTTAATGTCGTATATTTTATTATGATCCAATGGGTGGACGTCTACTATGGCATATCTAATATACTTGTGAAAAGTTGCGGCTTATCAGGATTTTCAATAGGCGACTTACAACAATTGTAATTAGCCCCATAAAATTTAAAATGTTCTTTCTTTTGAAATCCCGTTCTTTGAAATTTGCATAATCAATCGGTATATAGAAATTGTCTTTTTCGTGCGGTTCCAAGCAGTTTGGGCATTTGTAGTTTATTTGAATCAAACGAGTCATAAAATTTTGTATGAATTTGAAAATATTACAGGCACAATTAACTTCGATGACTGATTGCTAGCATCGAACTTTGATATATCAAAACATTTAGAAGTTTAATATTCGTGGAATGAACAACTGCAAATACATAATGTATAATCTGCAAATACCGCATAAACCATTTGTGGCACGGAATCAAAAATTCAGGTCGAATAATGGTTATTGTTGTGATCTTAAGCAAATATTAGTATTCTTAAATTATAGCAATTGGAAATTTTGTCTTGCTCTGATACAAGAGAATTTTTCTTGTAAATCTATGTGAGTGCATGAAAAGATGGATTAAAATTTCGATACCAAATTTTAGTCGACCTTACGTACCCAGCTATTACAAGGTAAAATATACGGAAAATTGTGTAGCACTGTTACAACATAATTTTTCGGACCTTATACTATACGAGTATGTACGTGCTTGTAAAAGTCAAATAATATTTGGTATCGAGAAATTTTAATATTTTTGTAAGCCGCTTCATTCCCGAAGTAACTAAGAAAAACACCTGATGTGCACGCAATATCTGATCAAATATGTAAGTTTTATGTTAAACATTTGTCAGCTTGCAAACTAAAAAGGGCCTCGCATCAAATGTTAGCCACAACATCTAATCGCTTCATATTACTTTTTTGCAAATTTATCTAACTTGAAATGCTTATATTTAGTTTAAGCATTGTTTCAAACCCAAATTGGCACTTAGTCTGGCACGTTTAGGCGACAAGTTCTGGTATCTGAATGATTTTACTTTTAAATAACTCTTTTAGCTTTCCTGAACTAGAATTCGTCTCACCATGCAATGGGATGTACTCGATGTTATGGCACGGCCATAGTCAGAGACCCCCGGATTATGTATAATGGAAGTTATAATCTTATTGTAAAGATATTTATTATGGTGCCGCATGTTTCCGAATCATGAGAGCATCTCTTTCTACGCTGAGACCTTCTTTATACCGTTTATATTATGGTTGTTGGCAAATCTAATGATTTTGCGATATTTAAACCTGGTATCAAAGGAAACAAGATATATATGTGTACAATTTGGCTTTGATTAATTAATTCCATATTTAACAACTTTTCAATATTACAACCAATTTTAACGACGCCTTGGAGAATTTTAACTCAAACAATTCCAAACAGTAGTCTACATTGTTTGGTTGTTATTTGATTCCCGATTCTATTTGATCTTAAAAACTAGTTATCTAACAAAAACCTGATATAACCGCTATCGCATTGATCCTAAAAAAATTTGGCCAGCTTAGTTTAGAACTACAATAATTCACAAAATCATTCCAGGAATTATCTACATTATCAGCGTTGTCGATTTGAATGGGTACGTTAATAAGCAAAATTGCCGCATTTGGTGTGATGAACAGCCAAAGGCAATGCAAGAACTACCAAAGCACCCAGAAAAAGCCACTGTTTGGTCAATGGCGTTCGATAATAACGGACTTTTTTGTTGCCGAAAATGCATGAACTGAATCTGGTCGATAAAAAGTGGACTTTATCTTAATAAGAGATTGATGTTGTCACTGGTCAAAAAATCATTTTTGGGATAGAATTTTGGGCTTACTTCACGAAGGTGAAGTAATTGCCGAGAATTCTATGTGAGAAAGAAATAGTCTCCACCTATTTTGGTCAATTCAGACTAATGAAACTGAAAAAAACCATATGTTGGTTATTCAAATTTTCTAACAACTCGTAAAACAGATTTATGTATATATTCGGTTAAAATTTTGTTAAATTTTTCTTTTGTTACAATAATTTTGCAAAATGACGACACTGAAAAGTTATTTTCAAAATTATGAAGATAAATAAATTTCCAACTCTTCACATTATATTCTATTTAGTGAAGCGTGGAATGGGAGGCGTACAAATGTTAATTTGTGAGGTTTTTCTTTCATTCTTTAATTTTTGGTCTGTCAACTCAGCATCTGTTTATCATAGCACTGATTTCAGACCTAAAAATATAAACATAATGTATAGCATTGTATATTGTATAATTTTAATAAAAAAATGATTTAATTAATATCAATGTCACAGAATCGCATATTATATTTAAATTTCTAGTACAGACAGAATATGATGATGATGATCAATCAATCATCCATTTAAGAGAATCTATAAAATATTCATTTGCTTAGTAATGCATTTATTTATAGAATTTTTATTAAATATAATGTATGTATATTGTATATATGCTCATGACGTCGAGAATAAAACTGTTGCTTAATTGAAAATTTTCCAAAAAAATGAAATATATTTTATTAATTTTATTTTAAATAAATAAATAGAACATGATGGTAATTCTGATTTGAATGTGGAAAAAAATTAATTTTCTCGTTCATACATATACACAACACAACACAATATGTAAATTTTATGGTATAACGAAATTTTAATTCGCTTCTTTGTTTATTTTAAAAATAATTTTTAAATTATTTTATTCGCACTACATTATATAAAAATAGTACGGTCTGGAATCGTAGGGCCGAATGTCAAAACACCGAAATACGATTAAAGCAATTTATTTTGTTTTTATGATTTAAATAAATTTGACACTCCTTATTGTTATTTTTAGTATTGAACTGTGGAATTTACAAATCATATCAACAAAAAAATCGACATAAACTAAATTTAAGCACATCACTAAAAAATATATAATAAAATCAAGTACAGATATGGCAAATCAATAATATAAATATATACATATATATATATATATATATATAAATCTTCTTTGTCATTGCGATGTCATCTTCGGAAGATTTTCACAGTTTGTTTAGAAATAAAAATAAAAAACTTATCATAATTTATATTCCTTTCTTGACACCAACAAGAATAATAATTTTTTGTGTGCTCGTTTGATTTTGCACAAAAAAAAATAAAAGATCACGACAAACAAGAATATTGGGATGTCGCAGGAATATATATGTACATGTATATATTTTTTTAAACCATTAGCAAGGGAGAAGGTCACTAACTTGCGGGGGTACAAAATAATAAGACGTTTTAAAATATTTTATATCATCGTCGTCATTACCAAAAAAAAAATATTGTATGTATTGCTAATCTAATTTTGCCTCTTAAATGTTTGTGGATTGGATAATATTTTTTTTTTTGTCCTTTTTAGGATAGAAGCTCATCAATCATTTTCAATCATTTTTATTTATCTTTGAAAGACGTTCGATCAATAATAAAACTTTAACTATATCTCTTTATAAATCCATATATATTATACATACATACATATATATTTGGACAGAGTTGGAGTAGTGTCGGTTCGATTTTTAAAGTAAATCAAAATTGGTGTCGAAAATTGTTGGTGCTGACCGATATATACAGACATGCCAACATCATATACATTTATACCACTTTAAATGACCATCCCGATTTCCGTCTCAATGCGGACTATATATACGTGTTATACCACTATTGCGATTCCTAAAGCGATAACTAAAATGAATGATTGATGACCTCAATTTTTCTTTTGTATTATGATTGATTTGATTATACATATTATATTCTGTGAAAAACTAAACAGCTAATATCAATTACAAAATATAACAGAATAAATCGTTTCGTATCAAAATAGTTCATCCACCCCTAATATTCATAATCTCAATACATATTTTATCTTCAAGTTACTGCAAAATTCTGTATTATTCAAACAAAAACAAAATACCAAACCGATTTTTTATTTCCCAAACAGTTCACAATAATCGAGGATGACCTAATAAATTTCCAAAAAAATGAAAAACGGAAATGATTTTGACATTACGCGTTCACTTTTTTTTTGTTTTATAATTTTCTTAAAATAAATGGAACATAACCAAAAAAAAAAAAAACTTGTTGTCTGGACACAATAACTTTCAAATTGACATTAATTATTTATGTAATGTACGTTCCACTTTTTTGTCTCCAAATGTTCACAAAAAATAAAATTCTAAGTATTTTATGCTGGGTGTATATAATATGGAAGAAATATATCCAAGGTATGGGTCAAAATTATTTCTAACATGATATCAATCTATATAAGAACTTTAATGTAGATAGCACAAAAAAAAATTGTTGTATACTAATTAACGAAATTTACTTAGGTTCTTTAGGCTAGAACACATTCATTGGTATAACAATTTTTTGAATTTCAGTTTGTATACGATCATATCTTAACCATAGATTTATAACAGATGTAACATTATCGCAATGAACCAAAAAGAAAACTTTTTTGTTTAAATAAAATTAATAGCAAATGAGATAATTTTCGAGACAAACTTATTCTAAAAAAGATTGGTTGTTGTTCTGAAAATCTAAATAAATTTTTAAATCTTTAAACTATATATGTACACATATATACAGCAAATAGTTATGTATATGCTGTATGATTATATTATAAAAATATGTAATCGTATCAAATTTGTGCAGTGTGTCCATGAACTGTATAAATAAGCAGTGGCGGAACTAAAAACTATCCAAAATTCTATACATTTCAGTTAAATTAGTACATAAAGAAGAATGTCAATTTATAAAAGGATATATTTTACTACAAATAATTTGGCAGTCACAAATATGTATGTTTAACATAAATTCCGTATAATAGATTTTAAACAATAATTGACATGACATTTTAATTTTTTTGTACAAAATATACGGAAATGAATATTATGGTATGCTATCTATATAGCGTATGTATATAGCGACTAAAAGACTGCAATTTATTTATAATAAATTGTGCAAGCCAACAAAAAATCGTAGAACGTGGTCTGATAAAACCAAACCAAAAAATTATCTCAAACTCTAGTTTGATACGAAAATTTACCCAATTTTAGTTTGTAATTATCCACACATGCACATATAGGTAGAAAATTAAAACAAAATTGTAGTTCATATACACATTTATACCAGATATATGGTCACGTTGCGCTTATGTGTTGACTTATGTTGGTTGATCGTTGATTGTTGTTATGCTATGATCATGTTATACAAAAATAAAATAGTAATCTATGTCGTTTCCAGTTAGTTAATTTGTTTTCTATTTGGCAATTCACAAAATATATTAGTACTGAGCATGTATGTACGTACATATGTACTTCCAAACATGGCTTCATATCCTGCATATAATTTTATTCTATACTGTATGCGCTCATTATATACTCGCCCCGTTCCAAAAAAAAAACACCTCCAAACCTCAACTCTATCTATTTCTGTGTTATATATTTTATATTATGTTCATATATAATATATATGTATATATGTACCATAAAAATTGGGATAACCAAATGTTTGACTATTTTCCGTGCAATGCACTTCTTCGGTACAATGAAAAATTTCTCGAAGAACAAATTTTTTTGTATTTTTTTGAGGGAACTATCGCAAATCGTAATGAAATTCATTGCAAGAGAAAATACGAGTAATAATATCACAGATACTGAAGACAAAGTTTTTTATGGATTTTTTTTGAAAATGTTGTTGGTATATATTACTTTTATAAATATGTATTTTATATGTATATATGTACAAACACAAATACATTTCGATGAATAATTTTTAAAATACATGCATGTGCCGGAGTATGTACTCAACTTTCTGAAACCGTGGTGGACAACGCTAAAAAATGTTAAAAATTAAAAATTCAAATTTCCCAATACTAAATTTTCACTACTTGGTTTGGAACCAAAATTCTAAAGATCAGAATCTGTATAAACAATTCATAATTGCAGATATTTAAAATTTTAAAATTAAATGTAAAAAATTCCATTAATAAAATTCAATTATAATATTTTAGAGATTAATTCTGGCTAAAAAATTGTAAAAAACCAATTTTATGAATTGACAATGACTGATCTGAGACTTCTTAAATCGTGACCAGCTTCAAACAAAATTTCAAATTAGACTGGTAATCATTTTTGAAACTAAGTTTAAAATTAAATTCCAAATTATAAAAATTCCAAGTTTCTAAACAGATTTGTCGGTTTATTCAATTTGTTAAGCATTCTAAATTAAATTGCAATTTCTATAGAATTTAAGTTGCTTTATAATAAAAATATAACTGATATAACTAAATGAAACTAAAATTTCTTAAAAAACAATATTTTAATATTCAATCACAGACTAAAATATCCAGACAGGCATCTTATACACAAATCTTCGTATACAAATAAAACAGTTCTAATTTTTCGAACAGTTTATTTGGGTATCGTATGAAAGCGTGACACATGCATACAATAGATATGATTTGCTTTAAAAAAAATTAATAAAAAAAAAATTATTTTATTTTACAAACACTGTGGCTCCTGTGAGAATTGAATTATTGTATTAATAAATTTTGTTACTTTGAATAAAAAACCGAACCGTGTCTGACTGTTACAACTTTTCAGAATTTTTTTCAGAACCTTCAAATGAGTATTATTTAGTAATTTTTACGTATTTGGATATGAAATTACCAAGTTAAAAATCTGTTGTGCGGCCAGAAAATGGAGAACATAATGGCCTAAAACAAAATATCAACTCAACGATTACGATTGACTTTACTGATTTCATTCATCTTTTTTTAAAGTTTCCTAATACTTTGTAGAAGGTTCTTACAGAAAGAAAAATTAATTATTTAAGAAAATTGCGCAGAAAATTGGAAAATTTCAGAAAACTTAATGACTAAATTAAAGTACTTGCACCATTAAGGATAGTTGCGTACAAATAAAGTAGCATATGGTTTACAATTTATTATGTACGAAAGCGCATGAAAGCTCTTATGTTTAATTTTGTCCTGTGAAAAAATTTAATAAAGATATTTAACTAACAAACCAATTCTATCAAATATAATTTTGTTTAGCATCAATTGAGTGAAAATGTTAAACAAAAAAAAACAATCAAACAGTTAGTTTGTCCATCTGCATCGGTCGGGAGCTATCGATCAGAAAATTCATTTATTCACATCTTAGTGCACAGTTCATTCGATCGGAACGTTTATCTAGTTTTCAGTTTGTTCAGCGATTTTTGGTAAGTTTTGTTATATTAACACGCGGTATACACGGTTATACAGAAAGTCACCAAATGGATCATGCTAAATACGTTGGCAGCTTTCAATTGATATGGTGTAAAGTACATTGGTAGCTATGTGTTGCCAAAAGCAACCAGAAGTGAGTGAGTTTACAAAAGTTGAGCGCTGCCAACGTAACACTTCGTTTTACAATAACCTAGATTACATCTATTTATCCTTGCAGATTCAGGGTCAAATATATCATCGAACAGGTTCCTTATTGCCAACGCCGGATAGTGATTACAAATTTTTGCAAATTTATTTTAGGGCCAATTCTCAGCAAGACAAGTCGATCAGCGTTGCGCACACAACAATTCGGTGAAAGAAACAATTGTGGAACAACTCCAAACATTTTTCCATCAACATAACGAATTGGTTGCATTATTCAAGACCGCATGTCATCTGATAACTACAAAATTGTCATCAGAGGCGATAAGACGCCTGTAGGACAACACGCAAGACGTTTTAATGTGCCAACAATTGATGAAGCCGCTATTATCGTCGTGGGTGAAAATTTAAAATCCGAGACATTGTTTTACATCGGCGGAACGATCAACTGCAACGTGTATCCGAGGCACATTAATCATATGATGGGTTATAATATCCTATATTATTTTGGCAAGGTGAAGATAGAAATCATTTTTCAATCAAGATGATAAAACCAGTTACAGGTAAATAACCAATCTACTTTTACTACCATAATCACAATGTTACTTTATCTTATTAACTTAGTTCAATGATTTTTTATTCATACAGATGGTCCGGGAAAATGCGGACAATCACATATTCAAATGTCGGCGTCTATTTCACCAATATACTGTGGACATGTTCAAAGTTGAAACTGTGCTGAAGCAGGCAAAACTCCATTCCGAGCAATACATTCATCTTCGGGATGCCATTAATGCTGACGGAAATGCACAGAATGTCGACAGAATGACAATTCTCCCAGCAACATACGTCGAAGGTCCGCGAGACATACGCATGAATACGCTCAAGATGCTATTTCGTATGTACGTTATTATATCACACCAGATTTGTTTATCACGTTCACGTACAATCCACAGTGAACCGAAATGCGACAAGCATTATTTCCTGCGGCCCATCACATCACCGATTTCAACACTTTATTGAATGTATCGCCGCGTAATAAATAAAAAGTTAATCACTTTTAGTAAAAACTGGCACATCGTATAAATTTTAAATCGAATCATAATCTGGTAATGTTATAGCAATTTGTAGACATTTTTATTTATCTCTGTTAGCATTTGAAACAATGCTAATGCATAAGTTATCAATATTTTCCAGATACTTTTCTCATTAATCTACAGGCTTTACTTTGATTTGCATTTGTGAAATAATTTTAGAGCAAACTGTTTTCATTCATGCTGATTAATTTAAGTGAATTAGACCACAAAATTAGATTAGACTTTGTATCTAAAATGTACTTATGTGCATAAGTATATTATAGTTTGTTTAAGGACATCACAATTTTAGGACTCTACTAATTTTGTAAATTTACATATTTCCGAGCTATATACATATATATATCAGTCATTTAACAGTGAGATTTGGGTCTGAATAACTATCATTCGATTTTGATAAATGATAACGAAAAATTGACTGCCGCAGATATATACAAATTTTCCATCCGAACACAATCATAATTTAACATTCGGAATGACCTCAGCTACTAAATTTTATTCGAAATTCAAACATAAATTGGGTAGACATGGTACAAAATTGAAAGATTATTTTGATTTGAGAGCTTTTTCGGGCCTTTCAGTATCTTTGGTAACTTAACAGATTCCAAAAATTTAACAAGCAATACATAATTAATTAATTAAAAATATAAGTTAGTATAGTTTATTTTTTGTCTTCTCTGTACCTTCTGTGTATTTTATTCTAAACCTGTTCGTTAAAAATTATATGAGTATTTGGTGGCCCAAAACAAGCCTTCTATATTAAAATTAAAACACATTTCATTCATATTATAATCCGTGCTGTCGTTGTACTACTATCAGAGTATTTGCATTACTAGTGTACTACTCAATTGACAAATGTACTACAATTTTGACTGCTGTAGCACGAATTTTGTAAAAATACTACTTTTTAATCTCGTTAATCCAAAACCAACATTAACATCCGACCTAAAAATTCAAATATGTTGTTTATATCAATTCAACTATACGTGGAGGAAACGCAGAATTATTGATGCGATTTGGTTATTTAATCGATTCTCAAATTAAAATAATGAAAGTACGCTGCATTAAATAATATATCAAACTGTGCCAACAACTATTGAAAAGAATTATTTTTAAAAATCAAACGCTAATTGCATTAAATGAATGAATCATACAATCTATTTACAAAAATTAATATAGAAAACCGGGGCAAGGAATTTTAATTAGTTAATCGAAAGAACGGATGTTTGCCCCATAGTAGCGCAGACTACTGAAAGTGTATTTTCCCAATATACTTTGATAAAAGATATAAAAAAAACTGTTTGCTTGCTGTGGTTATAACCGAAATTACGTTAGCAAAGGTTTTGACTACTTTAAATTGGGTTCCATGGGAACGCTAATTAAACACTAACATAAATCTTTTTTACTTTTAATATTAAATTAAATATTTTAATTTTAATTTATAATATATATAAAAATATCTCTTTACCGACCTCCTTGGTGTTCATCAGGCGTCACAGACTGTTGACTGTTGTTGAGTCATATCAAATATAGACGCGAAGATTTGCACTGAAGATCCATCCCATAAGGAATTTACTAGGGCCATATATGTATATATGTATACAGAGATTAAAACAAAACTGCTCACATGGGGTGGACTGGATTAATTCGGAGATCTTTAAATTCGGAGGGAATACTTTGTGAAATTATCTTTTCGACCTTATTCGATTAGTATGGCGAACTGAGTTACTGTCCTACAATATATTGGATAGAATCACCCTTCTGGTGGAGGGCTTTCTTGGTGAATATCAAGGAGGATTTCTTCCATTAATGAGTCACTGATCATTTCTTTTCGCTGCGGATGATTCTATCAAAATATTATGAGACGTCCATCCCCGTACATCACGTGTTCCTGGCTACTAAACGTTTGAGGGAGGGAGAAGGTTCAAATATGTGGGCTCTTTTATCACTCACGATAACAGTGTGGGTGAGGATATTAAAGGGCGGCTGGCAGCAGGTAGTCGTGCTTTGTATTCTCAAGGACCTCTGCTAATGTCAAGTGCCGTGAAGATGAAATTTTATTAAAGCGTTGATCAGGCCAATTGTTATATATGAATGTTTGGCGCTGACGGATGAGTTCAAGAGACGGCGAGTACATTTGAGAAAAGAGTCATACGATTTACGGCTGGGTCGGTCACGTTCTGTGTGCTGATCCGGAAAGAATTGTACAGCGAAAGGAGAGCTACAGTAAGCGGCCAGCAATGGGCTTTTAAAAAATGTTTATTATTATTATTATTGTCACGTCATGAGTATGAAATATTTTGTTGGTTAATAATTTGATCTTCTGATGATGTGCTGTGTTTAATTAAAACATTTAGCAGTCACACTATTTTTTTCATCCAACTGAATTTTCAAACAACTTCGACTGTTGGTATATTTGTTTTAAAAATACCGAATTTACCGGTAAATTCTAATTTTTTTTACTGTTTATTCAGTAGGCCAATTAGCGCGGCAAAACTGGTTAATAGATTAATCGTAATGGGGTCCCTACCACAGAGCAAAAATGTGTCAAATCTATTTAATAAACCGAAAAATCGTCAAAAAATAACAACAAATTTCTAGACTGGTCTAGGCTAACACTCCCATCACTAGTCAATGTCGTAAAAATTAAATTATATCGCAATCGTCGTATATAAAATGTATTGTTTTTAACAAAGAAAATTATGAAATGAGGCTAATCTGATAAAGATCCCGATTATTGAATGACCTTAATCCGACAATGCCTCTACCTGAGTAAAATTGTTCAAGTATATTCGTATACGATGTATGTTTAATACTAAATTGGAGTGAATATATAAATGCAACAATTCAAATATAAAATAGAATGAGGGAAATTTAAAACCAATATAGGTTGTGGTAAATAACTACGAAATGGAAAAATTAATTTTCCAATGTAGGAGGAATCTAGTTGTTTTATATATACATATGTATGTATACATAATACAGCGACGGTTGTTGTATTATGGAAATTTTGATTTACTTATGGCTTTGAATTCGTTACTCTTGTTTATTATTACAATAAAGGGTAGGTATGTGGGTTAAAGATTATTATTAGTAATCTGTTATAAAAAAAAAATATTATTTATTAAATTTTAACATGCGCTAATAAACATATAAGAATTTAGAGGTGTGTATGAAGATGATGAAAATTATTAATAATAAATATTTTTTTTCTATAAATTAAATAATCACTAAACTCGTCTGGTAGTATTAAAATTTATAAACATCTAGTATTTCTAAAAACCCAACCAGCCAATTTTGATCAATCGACTTGCAACAGCCACATTTCTAAACACACTTTTAATCTTTTTGTTTTGTGTATGTTTCTGAGAAGAGATTTTTTTTTTGTTGGTACATTCACCATAACTAGATAATCCAAAAAATTGTTTAGTCATCATGACAAAAATATCTGTATACTTTATAAATTAATCTTTAAGCTCTGATCCTACAACTGTATGTATACATAACAATAAACTTTAAGCGTTCTTTATTATACTCCTTAAAGAGAACAAAGTTATACCAAAAATAACTTAATTTTTGGATGTTTTATCGCAAGGATTAAAAATAACTGGAAAAATTTCTTCATCTTCACGTCGTTTAACGTAATTTAGGATAAGAATAATATTTCCAGACATCCAAATTAGTTGGATAGACAAAAATAAAATTTAAGAAAAAAAAAACGTCGAATCTAACAAATGAGACTACGTGTGATACCTTATATCCATTCATAAAAATTATTTAAGATTTGTGATTTTGTATGGGTGTCGTATACGTTGTTATTGATGGGTCTGTTTATTTTGTAAACTAACGATAGAATGATTAATAGATAAATGTGAAAGAAGGACTTTTAAAAAACTATCTATATGAAGTATATTCACAAAATATTCATTTATTGAATTGTAAGCTATATTTTGAGATTTTATTTCAAGGCTAGATGGTTACATTCGGATCAACTAATACCGATCAAAGATTGCAGTGTGCCACCTACAGTCGATGAATTAATATCATCTGAAAATTCGTGTATAAAATGAATTCAAGCAGATGCATTTTCAGATGATTTAGAGTACATCATTCGGCATGGCAAGGTTAAAATAAGCAGCACACTATCGCCTAAGAACAACATTACTAACAACTATTATCTGTCAGAAATTTTGAATAATTGGATGTCGTAAACTAACAAGATGGTACGTGCAAAACAGCATTCAGTGTTTCATCAGAAAGACAGCTTATGGCCAATTTTTCCCGAGAGCGACTTAGTTCTCATAGTGTCGACTATGCAGGTCCTTTGTATATACGAGATCGCAAGGGACGAGACAATACCTGAGTGGAATACCTTATCAAAAACACTACACAATGGAAGCAATTTTGTCGGTGATCGCAATGAACTGCACATCCTCTATGAGCTTTTTTAATCTGAGAGCCACATAAAACTAATACACCAATTTCTATCCCCACAGAAAATCACATTTTGGAGATTTATGGGAGTCAAATATAAAATCGATTAAAGCTCATCTATACAGGGTTTCCGATGCAACATCACTCATTTATGAAGAAGCAAATATACACTCATCCAAATATAGGCCTTGTTAAACGCGAGACCACTTTGTGCTGTATCAAATGATGTAACTCATACGATGTGCTGATTCCAGCACAATTCTTGATTTGTGATCCTTGATTTACTAGTATTCCTGAACCAGATATAAATCAAATCAATTCCATGTTTGTCAAAGAAATAAATGCAATTCATTTATTTTTGTTTTTGTCTCAAGCTGAAGAACAATTTTGGACTTTATACGTTTTGGACGTTTTGAGCCGTAAATCACACACATGATCCTTCTCTCAATTGTAAGAAGCCATTTCTCGTACTCATCCTTCAACTATCACATCCAAACATAACAACGGGCCTGATCAACGTTTCGTAAACCTCCAGCTTCACGGCATTTGATAGGTGTGCCAGCTGCCAGCCGCACTTTAATATCCTCACCCACACTGTTATCGTGAGTGATAAGAGAGCCCAAATATTTGAACCTCCTCACTCCCTCCAACGAGTAGTGGCCACTACTAAAATATGGTGTGCCATTAACCAGAGATCATGTATTTGGTTTTCGATTCATTAATCTGGAGTCCAACAGAAGCTGAAATCTCTACAAGCGGCCAGGTGAGTTATTTCAGTTTTACTAAAGATGTACTTCAACAGGAAATTGAAGAGTATCAGAGACAGAGCATCTCTCTAGAACACCCAGAACACCCGAGTTAACTGCAAAAATTGTGGATAGCCTGTTCTCAACTTTAACACAGCATTGAGACTGCTTCACAATTTTGTTGCCATTCCAGGATAGACCACAAACTGTCCCGGTTGATCGAGTCATAGGCCTGCCGGAAGCCCAGGAACACCTATTGTAAGGGGATGGATGTCTCATAATATTTAGATATGACTGATCTATTCGGACGAAATCCTCCTTGATAGATACCAAGCAAGCCGTCCGCTAGAGGGGTGATTCCATTCAATATTATGTAGAACAGTAACTTGTATGCTGTGTAAAGGAGAGCTATAATTGTTACACTACAAGCGGTCTCCCTTCTTGAACATGGGGTATATCGCGGCCACTTTTCATTCGTCAGACATATCTCCGGTTCGCCATACTAATCGAATTAGATCGAAAAGATAGTTCCATGATGTATCCCCTCCGAATATCAAGAGCTCCGAATTAATGCAGATCCCGAATGGCGGTTGGCACAATTATAAGTAATTACAATTATTTTGAACAATTCGTTAATTATTTTCATTATTGATCTGAAATGTTCTTCTTAAGTGTTGTACAAATATACAAAATTAAAATTTATTCTTTGTTTGCATCATTTTATGGTTATTTTATTTCGAATCTAATAAATGAGACTACGTGTGATACCTTATATCCATTCATAAAAATTATTTAAGATTTGTGATTTTGTATGGGTGTCATATACGTTGTTATTGATGGGTCTGTTTATTTCGTAAACTAACGATAGGATGATTAATAGTTAAATGCGAATGACTTTCAAAAAACTATCAAAATGGTGATTTAGTTTATCCACAAAAGAGATTATTATCAATTTTAAGTATACGAATTTTATATAAAACGAATTTAAGTTGGGGTCAACAGCTAGATGAAAAATTTGACACAACTAATCTGTGGATAAAAATAAGTTTTTGCTACGCAAAATATGTTACGCTTTGTAGATCAAACAAATCAGGTTTTCTTTAATCAATTTAATCTAAATATTATTTTTTTTTTTCGAAATAAATAAACTGTAGTGTTTATCTTAAAATAAAATAAAATATACACATAGATCATAAATTAACTTTGAGCAGATAAATAAACAAATAACGTCTTGTTTAACA
This sequence comes from Tipula unca, assembly GCA_951394425.1. Taxonomy (NCBI): domain Eukaryota; kingdom Metazoa; phylum Arthropoda; class Insecta; order Diptera; family Tipulidae; genus Tipula; species Tipula unca. The sequence continues at coordinate 216,066,398 of OX596381.1, forward strand.
ATCATAAATCATTAGGTGAAAAATGTTTGTGGTATGTGTACGAGTAAATAATCTACTGTATATACCAATACAATTAGAAGATTACGAATTAAACAAATTTATGTTTTGTTTAAATCTTTTAAATTTAAAGGATTTATATCGATAGAATAGGGTTGATGGTAACGAATTGAAAACGTGTTCACATCATCCCTAATTTAGCAATAAACACCGATTTCATCTTACCTACTCTAACTAATTCTAATACAAACATTGTTTAGTATATTTATTTAGGATTATTTTTTTAACGCTATATTTTATGTATTCCTAGTCACGAACATAAAAATTTTATAAATTATTAATCGATTTGTTTATGTATAAATATAAGTAAATTGAAAATACTCACAATTTCGATAAATAATCGGGCCAAATTAGGGTGTCCATACTTTTGAAATTAATTCCGCGACATGTTAAATTTATTGTTTCGTCATATTTGTCCCAGCACTGACATCCCAATTCCTCCCACGTTCGGCACATATCATTTAATTCTGGTACATCGGTAGCAATAAATTCTCTTAAAGCTTTATTATATAGTTCCTGAGCCTCACGTTCCAAATTCTCTGAAATCGGTATCACAACTGTTTCGCGTATTTGATTCGATATGGGCGGGATTACGGTCAACACCGGATTTAGTGTGGTCGTAGTTGGTGGTGCAAAACATAATATGGATTTTATTATTAACATAAAATATAAATAAAAATTTACGATAATTTTAAAACATTTATTATTTGAATGATATCGATGATAATTATTACAATAAGGCGCCATGCCAAATGTTTATATTTTTTAATTTTTTTTTTTTAGGTTTTAAAATTCTATATTTAATTAATTAATTAAATAACAACACATTTATATTTTAGTTCACACTGTAATATTTTTTATAATTTAAAAGTTTAGCTAATTTATCGAATCGAATTATGATTTCCATTATTATTTTATTTTCACTAATCAATTTTAAATACAACATTATGATTTATGGTTGGTTGGTTTGTCTGGTGATTTACTCCTATGTATAAATTTATAATAATATCAGTGGCACCAAATATTTAAGATTCATGTACGTTTGTTCTACATGTGTTTATATGTAAATATTTGGTGGGGTGGTTTGTCTGAAATTATAGAGGACATAAAATTAAAAATTAATGAAATTAATTTGTTTATAGTTTTATTGTATAAATAAATATTAAAACATTTTGAAAAAACTCTGGGTAATTTGAAAATTGTCCTAATTTTTTATCTGAGGATATATAAGTAAAAATTATAAATCTCTCGTTATTATGAATTTTTTACCAAATTAGTAGAAATTTTGCAAGAAGAACGAATAATAGAAAAAGTCTACACAAACAAATTTGAGTATCACATTATCTAACAATTATAAGAAATATTCAAAACCTAAGAGTTAAGTGACATAGGACAAGCGTGCATTTTACAAACTTGTATGTTAGTACAAATTAGAAATTTAAAATATTCCACTGCTGAACCAGGGATCGAACCCAAATAGCGATATACATTTTTGGGTAGCTGAGCACTATATCTAACTGAAAAATGTTACAGCTTTCAAAAATCTAGAAGATAAGTAATTTAGGACAGCCGTGTTTTACCACGTGATCTGTTAGTACAAAATTAACATTTAAGAAAAAAATCCCTTCTGAACCCAGGATCGTACCCAGATAGCGATACACATTTTTGGGTAGCTGAGGATTATATCTAACTAAAAAATATTAAGAAGGCTGGAATATTTTTTAGTTAGATATAATCCTCAGTTAGCTAAATATATAGTATATATAGTACATCCTTATCCTAGTACCTATACTAGAAGATTGTTTTTATTGCGTGAAATTTGTGCTAAATTTGTGATAAATTTTTAAAAATGTAAACTTTAAAATGTTCAAAATTTCAAAATTCATTTCAAAATTTATTTAGAAAATATTACACTGAAACTATGCTAAATTCAGGATTGAACCCATTATAGACCGTGCAAAACCCAAGTTACGAATCATACGCGAAACGTAATGTTTTCTGTTACTCTAAGTTTTTTATACCAGCATTCAAAAATATTTTTACTTTGCAATATCTAATTTTTGAGCATGAATCGTTGTTATTGAAAAAAAAATTAGAGGATTACCTCGAATATACACCAATACCAAAAGATCATGTTTTCTCGATATTAATTATTTACAAAATACCTGCAGTTCAAATGTATTTCTACTTGAACAATTCATTTTGTCTAAAAAAATATAATATTAAATTAATAAAAATAATTAATATAACTTGGGATATCCTTTTTTTTTTTTTTTTTTTTTTTTTTTCGTGATATTTTTCCAAATGGAATGATTTTATTTATTTATTTATGTTTACATATTAAAATTACTTAAGTGTATTTAATGACTATTACTTTTTTAAAATTTTTTATAAAATAAAATTAAAATATAATATAAATAAAATAATATAAAACCAATTAACAAATACATTATTGAAAACAAATCTTAATGGATCTATAATCCCTTGAAAAGAAGTGTAATCAACAATGCAGATTCTATATATCAAATAAATAATCATAATATAAAAAAACAAAGAAACAATAAAATTAATTATAAAATAAATTAAATTATAAAATATACTTAGTTACAACTGAATTCAAATAAATATTTACGGCTTTCTTGAACTGGACATAATTTTTTTGTTTAACTTCTTCAGGCAATTCATTGTACAATTTAGGACCCATACACGAGATACGATTTCTACCATAATCATTTGAAATGGAGCACGGTTTCAAATTTCCTCTATTACGTGTATCATATCCATGATTAAATGTATTTAAACTTAAATTGCATACTCCAAAAGAGGCTTTCTTTATTCTGTAAACGTATTTTACAACTTGCAAAAAATGTAAGGCCTTAATAGGCAAAATGTTTTCAACTTTACCTGTATATAAGTTATTGGTAGAATACAAAAATGGAAGCCTATATATTGCCTTTAAGCAACGATTCTGAAGAACTTGTATTTTTTTTAGACGCGATATTGAAGCATTACCATAAATTACAAGACCATAAAAAATTTTAGAGTGGATAAATGCAAAAAATATACTACGCAATACTTTTATTGGAATGAAATATGAAGACCTACGCACAAAGCCTATAATTGGCGAGATTTTTGAGCAGACCATATCAATATGATGCTGCCAATTTAATGATGAGTCAAAAATCATTCCCAAATACCTATAAGAGTCAACTAACTCTATTATAGCATTTGATATGTTAAGGCTTGGTAATGTAGGAATAGCTTTACCAATGGAACGAAAAACCATATATTTTGTTTTAGACAAATTCAGAGATAGCATATTGGTATCAAAATATCGAATTAACAGATCCAAATCATGCTGCATTGACTGCAACCCTTCGGTCGTATCCTTAACTTTAAAAAATAATGCTGCATCATCTGCAAATAGCCTCAATTTACCTTTCAGAGGAAGATGACCCATATCATTTATGAATAATAAAAATAGCAATGGGCCAAGGACACTCCCCTGGGGCACACCACATTTTACCTTACGAGAATGGCTTGACTTTCCATTTACCACTACAAACTGATAGCGATCCATAAGATAACTTTTAACCAATTCATAGGATATTCCTCTGTATCCATAGCAATATAATTTATCTAATAATAAATAATGATCCACAGTATCAAAAGCTTTCTTCAAGTCAAGAAAGAGAGCAAAGACATAAAATTTGTCATCTATAAAACTGTTAATCATATCAACCGTTTCAACCAAGGCCACATCAGACCCAGAACCACTCCGAAAACCATATTGAAATTTATAAAAAAAATCGTTAGCTATCAAAAATGAGTTAATGCGCACAGCCAGCAACTTCTCCAACAACTTATCAAACACGGATAAAGAGCTAATAGGTCTATAATTTGACATACAATGTTTATCTCCGCTTTTAAATACTGGAATAACTTTGGACAATTTTAGAGAATTTGGGTAGACACCAGATAAAAAAATTTTATTAAATAATATTGATAAAATCTCAGAAAACTGATTAATGTTTAGTTTTAACACTTTGCTATTAAGTAAATATGGTCCACCTCCTTTATTGATATCCAATTCATTAATCAAATTAAAGATTTCAATAGCTGATGTGGGTTTAATAAAAAAGGTAGAATTAACATTACAACAAGTATTGAATTTAAAAATATTTCTATCACTATTAATTTGACTGGCTAAATCTGCACCAATATTTACAAAGTAGTCATTGAAATTATCAGAAATTATTTGTGGATCTGATAACAGAACACCATCAGCCTCAATACAAAATTTCGATATACTCTTGTTAGTTTTGCCTAGCAAATTATTAATGTTATGCCACAAATCACGTTGGTTAGGAGCATTAGCAAACATCTTTTCAAAATATTTCTTCTTGGAAAAGTACTTGGCACGCTTGAGTTCTTTATCAATTTCAAGAAGCATATAGTCGTAATTAGAATTAATATTAATACTGTCGGGCTTACTTATTTGACGTTTTCGTTTCTTCATGATGTCCTCTTTTTTCTTAATCAATTGCCATACGTCATATGTAAGCCATGGGCAATAAACATTTTTCACTATCACTAATCTCTTAACAACCCGAGTATATTTTGTGACCAACTCTTCATACTTTCCTGTAATACAAGATAAAGCTAAATCTCTTTTGAAGCGATTAGTCTTTGCTGTATCATATCCACCAACTTAATCAGTTTCTTAATTATTATTCTCTTCCATGCAAAGGTTCTGATGCATTTGTCCAGCTTGTTACACCTATGTTCGATGGGATTGAGGTTGGGGCTATAGCTTGGTCAGTTCAATTGCCGAATTTTCATATTTTCGAAACACTATTTTAATACTGTCGAAAGATGTTTTCCATCCTTGGTGAATTTTCGATTTGGCATGAGGTAGAAATATCCACCTAACTCTTACCATCCATTATTCTATTTATATGAACTAACGAGCCAATCATGTCACGGAATAAGTATCAACATACAATACCATGATAAAATTATGCTTTACTGGCGGTATCATCGTTTCGTTTGTTCTTTGGGCGATGAATATGTTGTATACCATCCGAGAAGAACAATTCAACGCTGCAAAGAACCTGAGACTACGACTTTCGAAGCTTCATCAAATGTGGTTATTGGTAAATTAGAGTTGTACCATCTGGTTCTTCGGGGATTCGGAAGAAGAAAGAAATTCAGAAATTCGGGAGTTAAAGCTGGTCCAGGTGATTTGTGGTTTCTATACTTAACGTTCTATATCTTCCCATCTTGTAATTTTTGTAAGACGTCCGGGCCTTTGAGAGATTTGCAAAGTTCCCCGCCCTTCAAAAATCTTAACCCAGTATCCAACTAGCTGCATTAACATTTTAAATCCTCAACTCTTTTCTGAATTTTTCCTGGATACTCTGCGATTTTAGGCATTTAGGTAAACTGTATAGTAATTAATAAAACTCGTAACATAATAACATTTCTTAGCAGAAGCGAAATAGAGTAACAATACTTTTGAAAGCTACTGTAGCTCATTTTTTATTATTATGTTGTGTTCACGATTTCTAAGAATTGTAAAAACATTGAACTGCTTTGTAAATATTAACTTTATTAATAAGTTTAAGTTCAATATCTAATTTTACAAAATAAATACAACCGGAAATGACGGAGCGTGGGTACGTTACGATTTTATGTTATTTTGAAGTAATTAATGTTTAAACTTGAATTATGATAATCGCATGGTTTAATTAGATTATATTGAATATGGTGCCTTATAACGACTAATGGTTATTTACTAAAATTTATTCCGTACAAGGGTTAGTAATCAAAACTATCTTTAATCCACTATTAAAAAATCTGTTAAAATGACCATTCATGCATTAAACTATAATGAAGCCGCGGGATTACCCTTATTCGCTGGAATGACAATAGCCAGATTTTAGTGACATAACAAAATCAATTTTACTCCTTCTTGTACTCGATACAGCCAACTTTAATTAAGATTTATAATCAGGAAATGGGTGAGGTAGATACGTTTGACCGATTTCGCTCTTTATATAGGACCCAAATTCGGTCGAATAAATGGTACTGGCCGTTTTTTCGATTCGTTTCTGAATGGTTCATTAGTGAACCTTTATCATTTGTACAAATCTAAAGAACCATCAATTACTCTTAACACAACATCGCATTTCCTTAATTCGATATGACAGGTTATCTTATTGATATGTGTAACACCCAGAAGTAGTATGTTGAATGCGGAAAATAGGTTTGCACCCAATAACACATTTTTCAGAGCAAATTTATTGTCGTGTACGATTTAAATTTTAAAATTTCCGACATTTTGATTTCTTTATTGTGTCATTATTCAAGTCACTAAAGTCAGGCACTAAAATTTTACGAAAGTTGACAAACTAAGTTTATCAAATCGTATTTATCGCCATTTAATTGGAGACCAGCGAAAATTTAATTTCATACTTAAACAGCGTAATTTTAGTGTTACCACAGCGTAACAGCGTACTTTTAGTGTTAAGATTTTGATACTTGCATATACCGAACGAATTCTATATATGATACTTTTCAATCATGCTGGACACAATCGGATACAATTTTGAAAAATTTTGTATTTTAATTAAGCTTTGTACTGCTTAAGGAATGTGGCAAATATAAACGAAATTGATTTCCATAATGAGGAAAATTATTTGGATTTATCAAATATTTCAGTGCGCTCCGCCACAGAATCGTTCTTACTGTCTAATAATTCTTACTGTTTAATGAAGATCAATTGCTTACTATTTCTGCAAACATGAAGTAATTTTATGTTAATCTATAGCCCAACAAATCAAAAACAGATTTGATTTTAATAATCCAATATTCAAATGTTTTTTGTTGATCAACCCGATTAGCGATAGTGAAAATGACGAATTCAAATTGTTCATAATTTCATCACATTTAAAATACTTAAAAAAAATATTGAAGAATGTTGGCTAAAACTTGGTGCATTGTAGAATTCGTTGGAGAACCTATTTATGGAAAAGTATCCAAGTGATGAGTTTAATGAGTCCACTCATAGCTCTACAGCTGATGGACGGATTTTTTCCGATCTTATTCAAATGAAATCCAAAAAAAGTCATTCGTTTGTTGATTGACACACTTGATTTAATGATGGCAGCAAGAAAGCATCGATTAGTTCCAATAAGGCAAGTGGAGTATGAAAACTACGGCTGATGTTCATCAATTAATTTAAACAAAAGCTTTATCAGGTGTGATTTAAATTTTTATTTATTTTTAAGACTTATTTTATGAAAGATTTTCTGTAAAAAAATTGACTCAATTATTATAGTATGCAGTGATTTTATTAGACTTAATATTGAACTTTTCTAAATGCCTTAAACAGTACCTGACTTTTCACGTACATATGTATCTAGCAAAAATTTAGATTTTATTTAAGTTAGCATTTAACAAAAAATTTACATACATAAATATGTACGTATATATTTGTAATCGTTATGTATACATATGCCGGATTACGAGATTATTTAACTTTTCTAATGAAACTTAAATTAGAGGCTTATGGATACTTTTAATTTTTTCTAAGTGGTAACACTAAGCTTATGTATGCAACTAGACCGCTTCAAATTTTTTTCAGTTTTCTTGTTCCAATATACTAACTATGTGCCTGACACGATTATATCAGAAAAAGTTCCCTAATGAATATGTTCTTCACAGCATCTTACAGGTGTTGGTAACCAGCTATTCATCAGCCCTAGAAATGGAATTTACCAATATTTTTGATATTCAAATCTATGCGAGAATTAGTCGCATAGAATTTTTCCAAACATTCTCGAAATCACCAACGATGCCGTTACTGAAATGTATGTGAAGTTAGCCCGAATAGTTAGTTAGAATGTTTCCTTGCTAAACAATATTAGTGTATTTGCTTTCAGAACAAAATCTATAGAAAATAAAGTAAAATGAAAAGTCCATCCCAAAAAAAAATGTAATAACCTGTTCATAACTAATTTTCAATTTTTATTTTAATTATAAAAATTCAAAATTAAATACATATCAATAAACATTAGTACGTAATAGCTTCAATAGTAGGTATACGAATTATCCGAAATGTTTATAATTGTTGGCGGGAAATCCTAGAGAGATAACCGCCTCTGAATTATGATTTATTCATCATTCAAATAATGCAATATAGTCTAATACAAATGGCCCTAGAGGAAACCTTAAGCTCCATGATATGAAGATAAGCTATATATGGCACCTATTTTTAAAGACCATAACTTTAGCATAGAAACATACCAAAATTGAAAAAGCCTTTTTCGGGATGGTTTTTCGGGCTAACTTCACATCCATATTACTGAAGGTATTCGTTGATTTAACATTTTTTCTAAATTTTATCAACCTAAAATTTAATCTTCGAAAGCTGTATAATAAGCCTCAAAAATGTGATTGATATGGCTTTGCACAAGACAAAATCAAAAATATGTGTACCAATTCAAATAACCAAATAATTCTTAATTTATTCACTACTTTGGAAATTCGTATGGCTCGAAATAAATCCCTATTGATTTATTCAAATCCGTCATACCCCCAATGATTAAATCCGAATTCCATAATTTGGTAAAATGTCATGTTGACCAAGCAACAATGTAACAATAAGAAGTTGATACAACATCTATTGCAACAACGACAATAAAAAGATAACCCACAACTTTGTATCAGCAAATTATCAAAGGAAACTGCAAATGTCACAACATAACATAGAGACATTACCACCCGTGATATGATTATATTCATATTGCATTTCTCTTTAATATTCGATTAACCATTTCTTAGAATTATAATCATATAGAATATAATAAGTAAAACATTATGATTGTTTTTATAAAAAAGAAAATCAATTCAAACTGCCTTTATAATTTCAAACAAATTTGATTTAACATTTTAAATATTATAAATTTGTAAAACCATACTGTAATCCTAAAAATTAATTAATAGAACACATTGAAGAAATTGCGTCTTACAGTCGACACCAAATGCACAGTTATAATGTTAGTTTTGACTGAAACTAAAAATTAATTCCTTTTTGATCGATTTTTAAGATTTGTTCCAATTTTCCTAGAAAATTTTTTTATTTTTTTTTATTGTTTTTTTTTTATTTTACAATCTATCAGCTTACGAGAGATTCAGTAAATTTTTTGTCCTTTTTACACTGTCATAATTGGAGTGTTTTTATCCATTTATAAAATCTTACTTACATAAGAGTATAATTAGTATGCTATAAATTGATACAACAAATAATAATTTTCAAAAAATAATTATTTTTTATCATCAGCTTGAGGGCAAGGTGGGAATGTGCCTCTTGCATTGTAAATGTTACATGTTTGGATTTAGCTTCATTAAATTTAATTCGCAATTTTTTCATCCATACTTGAATATTGTTAATATTCTTCTTCTATAAAACTTGTGTCGCTTTGTTGGGGGGGTCTTCATGTGATGAGAGTACTGCCGTGTCGTCTGCAAATTTTGCGACAGACACTTGATTAATTTTATAGGTATATCGGCAGTATATAGCAGATATAATATCGGACCATGCACGGTGGTCTGTGGTATACCAGATTTAATTGGGCGGGCACTTGTTTAAGCATCCTGATGATAAGCATCCATATCTGACCATTAGATACGATTTGGTAAACATTACTTAATTTTGTATTGTAATCCCACATGCCACACCATATCAAAAGCTTGTGCTTTATGTTTATGAATACTGCAGAACAATATCTTTTTTCCTCAAGCGCTTCTTGAATTACTTGAACTATTCTGTGTATTTCCATCCTTGGTGAATTTTCGATATATTGTTGAGTGCTCAGGCCTAAATTCAAACTGATGGTCCGGAATCAGCTTATTCTCCAGCAATATAGGCTTTAGACGCTTAAGCAGTAATTTAATAAATAATTTTGACAAAATTGGGAACAAACTTATTGGTATATACGACGTAACTTCTTCTGGAGGCCTGCCTGGTTTTGGTATTAATATTGCTTGTGAAACCTTCCAATGTATTGGGAAATATCCAGTATTACGAATAAGTACGTGTGAAATCGAATACCTTTTTCTAGCAACTATTTCAAAACTTTTCCTGTTTAGGGTTTAACTCTCTGTGTATCGCTGTTTTTACTTTGAAGACAGAGAACTGCGTCTCTTGTGTCTGATTATTCTCTTTGTCTGTAGTTTCTAATCGATATGGTTGGAATCCTTTTTCGAAAGGATCTGCAAATACCTGAGCTTTTACTTCATTATTTCTCGTCCAGTGACCGTCACTTTTACGTATCGACGGAATATCATGTTGTGGTTGTTTCAGCTTCTTAGTCCCTTTCCATATTGACGAGTATGTGTTTTATGTTAGTGAGAGTCGTGATAAATATTCTTAGATTAATTGGTTTTTTTCATTAAGCAGCAGTTCTTTTAATTGTTTGACCGCTTTGTTTAGCTTTCGTTAGTCGAAATCGTTGCCATTGCTGTCTTAATTTTCTTTTCTCCTTAATCATTTTCTTTCATTCTTTACTTTCTCACGTTGTGGACTTCCAAGCTGCCGACTGAATACATTTACTAAGATCTTCCAATGCTTGATCTATATCACTCTCTGCCTTTAATTTGATGTTTTCGTTTAGTTTCTCTGTTATCTTATTTCTGAAGTTCTTCCAGTTAGTTTTATTATTGCTTAGCATCGCTCGTTTCTGTGTATTCACTCTTTGTGTACCCAAAGACAGGCGAATTGTTCGACGACAGGCCAAACATGGCATCGCCTTAATGTTTACTTGCGATTCCGTTGGTGGCACGCAACTTCTACTGGTACGAGGGCTCAATCGAGTTCGCATCGTAACATTGTTTTTTAATTACTTGAGAAATTGAATTCAGTGCTTGGAATCACTTCATTCGACTTTTGACGACGAAGCATCATCCTTGGCTAGTGTTTATAATTGGTATACAATGAATTTAAACGCGAGCACACAATATTACATGAACATTTAAAGGTGCGGAGGTACTTCTAAAAACGTATAGAATATCGTTACAGGTGACGAGTCATGGGTATGTGCGAACGAGCCGGAAAGAAAACGGCAATCAACTGTTTGGATATTCCAATTCGAAGAAAATCCAACAAAATTTGTGCGAGCTCGAAGCGTTGGGAAGCAAATGGTATAACGTGTTTCTTCACGAAAACCGGTCATGTGGCTATTGTGGCTCTTGAAAATCAAAAGACTGGAGAAATTGTTTCGATAAATGGTTTGAGCGTATGCAAAAGTGTATAGATCTTAAAGGCGAATATTTTGAAAACCAATAAAGCCATTTTTGATGAAATTTTTTAATTTTTTATTACTATTTCTCAATACTTTTACGACAGCCCTCGAATTATGCGTTTCGAAAATTAGCATTACATCAATTTCTTGTTCTATCAAAAAAACTATTAACTTCTTGTCAAAGTTGTAACAAGCCGTTGGCATTCCAGATTGTTAGTTTAAGGGTACTGGACATTGAATGATTTGGAGACATTATGTATGATTTAAACATCTTTGTAGACACTGCCACCTTTATAGTTGGCTGGGTGACTACCATTACAGAGCATACTTTTCACCTCTGTACTCCCACTTCTTCTTTTACATTGATTTATGAGATGTTCACCTGTACATTTCATTATAATTGCACACACGTGGGTTTATGATTGCAATACGATTTAGTATGCCCATACCTTTGACAAGTAGTGCATTGTATACCACTTCCCGCTACAACTGAATGCATCAGTCGCTTCTTGAACTTTAAATACTGGGAATTGCTTTTTCGTACAACCTCGCGGCCCATGGATGTTAACTCACTTTTCAAATCTTCAGTGTTAATTGACGGATGTAAGTTTCTTATGACAACCTGATAGGTTTTATTCACCTTCTGTTGGAATGAATGGAATTCTGTGTTTCGCTCCATTAGGGCTCCTAACCGGAAATAAGGCCGGAAAATTAGGGAGAACCGACATTTTAGTAAATTATACCTATATAGCCTTAAAGTAATTACATAAATTAAAAAATATTTTCTTAAAAATTGTGTCAAATAATAAATATTAATAACAAATATAAAATCGAAATTAAAATATGTATAATTAATTAGTTTCATGTTTAAGTTTTGTGTTGACGACGACTTTTTTTTTTGTTTTACTTTGATCGATAAATTCAAAGTGGATAAATTTATGTAAACTGTATACATGAATCATTTAAAAAAAAGTCGTATTGATCAATATATGGAGTTATAATACACATACCAATGGATACCAGTTATAAATTTAATGAGTTTTCAACAAAAATAAAAAATAATCGCCCAAAATTAGGTTAAGGGTATATTTTTATCGAAATAAATGAGTTTCCTAAATTATTATGGATTATGATAGATGGGTGAAAAAAAAAATAATTGTATAACTTATAATTGATTACAAAAATGTTCATATTGTGTCTCCCTCGAAATAAATTCGAATATTTAATGCTATAATTAAAATGAATTATTTTTAAATGTTTGTTTTAATATGATTTCAATTTGGTTATGATATATGTACGTATGTAGGTATTTCTATTTATATCTATTATTTGCCAATTATTTAATTTTGTTGTTTCTCTATGTACATAAATATGTACGAGCGTTTAATAGATGCCCAAATTTGGGTATTTAATTAAAATGAGTATCGCATTTAACAATATTTTCCTAACATTCCTAAGTTTAATTAGTGCACGAAAATTTATTACAATATGTGTTGTTTATTTTCATTAATCTGAAAATTCTAACATACACCTAAGTAAAATAAATTTCAAAATTAAAACTTTATTATTTTAATTGTGCTGCGTGTTCTCTGAACACCTACTTTTTATAAGACGTAAGATATAAATCGAATGGTTCGAAAATTTTCATTTTTGTAATTTTTTTTAAAAATAGAAATGTGTGCTAAATTCAAAGTATGTATATTATTGTTGGAAATAACAGTTGAAAAACCTCTCGCAAATATGTGTATGTAAGAATGTACATTTAAATTGCTTACTGCAATTGATACACACATACGTATATGTACATCCAAATACATATTGCACGAGTAATTCGTCCCTGAAACATTATTAGTTGTTATAATTCAAAAAAAATTCTGACACATAAAATAAACAAAACAATAATACAAAAATAATTAATCCAATTTAAAATAATTATTTTATGACTAATATAAAATAATTTCTTCTTAATAGGTGAACCATTAATTGATACATTTTGACATTAGTCATGAGGTCAATAATAAAAAACAAATGTTATTGACATGTATACATACGATTACATCATTACATGTCATATATAAGATTTTAATTTATATAATTATTGATCGCGTGTAAATGAATTCGTCTAAAATCACAAATCATAAAATGTATCTTATGAAGATCGTAAACCTAAAAATTTTAGTATGCACAAGGCCGGACGGATCATATAGTATGTCCCAAAGGGCGGATCCCTCAATCAATTTTGCAGTGGGGCCCGGATATCAATCTGATTTATTGATTTTTTTCTAATGACTGTAATGAACATTCTTCTGGAACATAAATAAGTAATATTCATGTAAACGATTCTGAAGGTACAATTTAAAACTCGGAATATTGAATTTTAAAAATTTTTAGAGCTTTTCTCCAATTTTTGCAATATTCAAAACCCATTAATTTAGAAAAAGTTAACTAGATTTCCGTAATATTTTTCAAATTTTGAAATTTCATTCCTAATTAAGATAATTTTTCGAATTTCCGAATATCACTCGAAATGTAAAACTTGTAAATTTTTCCAAATTTCGAGAAAATTAAATAAAATTTAGAATGTTCAAAATTCGGTTTCGAATATCAATATATTTTAGTTTTATTGCTCCAATCGATCCAAAATGAACGTATATTTATGAGTCATTCTTCCAATTTTTCCAAATTACATATTCGAATATCACAAATTTAGAGAATTTTTAGGATAATTTTCAAACTTCCATCCAAATTTAATTGATTTATATTACTCAAATTATACCGAGCAATGTATGTACATATGCAATATATCAATGTATACCGGAAGTATGTAATCCAAATAAAAGCAGAATGCAACAGGAATTTTGCACTCTTGATGACCTTCTGTTAAGATTGCAGAATTCATGAGATGAACCATCGTTCATATCAGTATAGACGGGCATGGAGTTATACAATGTGCCAATTAAATCGGAGAGCTTTGGGTCACAGAACAAAAAATTATATGTTGATTGAACATGACATTTGAAAATTATTTCTAGTAGAAATTTGTTAGAAGACTATTTATTTAATACTGGCCCCAGGACCCGGAGTACACCACGACATATTGAGAGGAAATAAGATTTATAATTATTTTAGATTTGAAAAAAGTGGGATTATTGAATGTTTTTTCAATACAATTTTTCGATATGCATAACTAATGGAGCTAGTTTATTCCTCAACCGATTATTTGAGATTATTCGTTATTAACCGTTTATGATCTAATTTGACGTATCCGGTTGAAATTAAAACTTTACCATATTTATTGAGGTCTTGTGGGAGTTGCAAGTCTCCTATCGGGCACGTCCGCAGGTGGCGGATAGGGGATGCCCACCCCGGAACACTTGGGAGTAAATGAGAAATAAAATACCACTCGCGGACCAAAACTTGCAAGAAGAATACCTTGAACAAAAACCAACGATGAACCTGAATACAGGAAAACGTACGGTGCAGGGACTCGGAAACCCTGTACCGGGGACATTTGGGAGTGAGCAAATGGGCTCCCAGTCATCGAAATCAAGCGACCACAATGTCTCCACAGTGGTGTACTTGGCTACTGGGACAGATATTAATACAAGCTTAACAAGGGATGCTGAGCACCCTTTTTATGGGGGTAACAAAATCTTAAGATCACCTTTTTACTATTAAAAAAAAGTCCTATAGGAGATATTAATATGACTGTCTGCACCATCAACTAATTCAAATGTTGAAAGCGAAAAAAGCACACTTCATAACCAACTAAGACGAGGTGGTCTCAAAGCTGAGTAATGACACAACCCTATTAAAGAGAGAAAATGAAAACCTGAAAACAAAGATAAAAAATAAAGAAACAAAACAAGTCGGTAATGAATATTACACAGACGAAGAAGAACTCGGAAGAGAAATAGGAACCAATTCCCAGTGGATACTGGGATCAAGAAGCACAAGAAAAACCGTCACATTCAACATGGCAGTTTCCAATGTAGAGGAAGTGGCAAGAGAATCTGATTGGATCGTGAAATAAAAACAAGCCCAGAAAGAAAAGAAAAGCAGAATCATCGCCAGAATATGTTGAGCAGGGAAAGCAAACCAACTACTGAGCGCAACGAAGAAATTCCTAACACAGAGAATAAAAAACAGCCTCCACCAATAAACATAGTTGGTATTAAATACTATCCGGCTGTCAAGGCTCTGATGACCTCAATTACGGACAAGAACTTCAAGCTAGTAACACTAAATAATGATGATTAGATGGTAAATTTTCCGCAGACTCAGATACTTATAGAAATCTCTCTATGAAGCTTAATGCTTAGAAAGTTCAGTGGAATGCATATGAGGACAAGCAGGAACGACCAATTAAGGGTATGGCTAGAGGACTACATGAAAGTTGCGAGAGGTAAGATATAACTGCCTAGCTGCAGAGTAAAGGATTCGACATTAAGGATGCTGCAAACGTCATTAAAAAAGAGAGTAAGAAACGGAGGTTTGGCAAGGAGGAAAATATGAAAGTCAGAATTGAACCAGTCTAATGCAAAAAATGGGCTTTAATCATACTCAGAGATACTGTGAACGTATGGCAGGATGTGTTAACTACCTTACTGGTAACCTTACGAGCATTTGCACATTAGATAGGAACTCAACTGCATAATCCATTAATTGCAAGGGCCAACATCCAGCTAATTGTGGCTGCGAGGTAGCTAAAGAATTACAAATTTTAAGAAATCGCGTTAGAAAGTCTGATATAAACCGTAGAAACCATGGGAATTATATAATTTACGAGGAAAAGAATCATATGCACAGGTGGCCTAAGGTCAAGAGGCGAAAGCAAAAGATAGCAACGATGGCCTAATTTTGTAGCTGCGTGGTAAATTATATCTTTCAAATACGCAAATAACATCGTCTGTAAAAACTATCCACTTGAAGTAAGACAGCTTGTGGCAAAGAAACGTAAAAAACGAAAGTGTTGCCAAACAAATCTAACCAAAAAAAATAAAACCGCCCTTAACCTAGATGTAACAAGTTGAAATATCTAATCAGAACAGTTAAAAATGAATCAATAAGTACGTATTCCGAAAGTACTACAGAGACAAACAAAATCGACGGCACCAATTAGAAATGAGGATGGAAGCGGGCTCGAAGCGGTAAACAAAAAGCTGACTTGTTTGCGAGACACCTAGAAGAAACGTTTCAACCAATACCCAGGCAAACTGCGAAAAAAAATGTTAACCTACTGAACCGATCTGATGAGCTTGAAATGCAAAGTGTATATGTATCTACAAGAGCTAAAAGAGGAAATTCAAAATTTAAACATGAAAAAATATTCTCAGTACAACGTCATAACTGGACAAATCATTAAAAAATTACCACATAAAGCCATACATTAACTCCTCCATTTAATCAATGCTAAGGGACGTTCATAGCCAATGGGAGGTGGCATAGAGGTAATCATGATCTTAAAACCTAACAAACGATGTAGCGATAAAAAGTCCTTCAGACCGATATCCATACTCCCAACCATATCCTACAATTATGAAAAATTGATCTAAATCTAATTCCTGACCACCTGTTTGAATTCAGAGAAAACCATTCGACTATAGAACAAGTCGATAAAATCACAGATATTATAGAACTTATACTAGAAACTAAAAAAAAATATGTTCAAGCGTTTTCCTGGATGTAGCGTAAGCATTTGACCGAGCATTTCCCAAACAATATTATGCAACTCTGAAATCCTACATAACCGATAGATACTTCCGTGTAAAATATGAAGACCAATACTCGGAGCTCTTGTATACTCGGGATATACCACCAATGGAAGAAGCAACTGTGAATTGTACTAATAAAAATATTTCTAATAGAATCCCAATCATAATCAGCTATTGGAAGATGTATTGGCTTTTTGGTAAACATTATGAACTATCCATACACAATAAATTGCTTTTATACCAGCAAATACTTAAACCGGTATGGACCTATGGTATGCAACTTTAGGGTTGTACCAAGAAAACGAACATCAAGATAATACAGACGTTCCAAAGAAAGTACTTCGGAATATTGTAAATGCTCTATGGTCCATTAGAAATAAAGCCCTCCACCAAGATTTATACGTGTATAAAGTTATTACGTATCATGCTCTCAAACATGATTGACGCCTCCGACAGTACGAAAATATCGAGATATGCCGTATGCGGGACAGACCGTTGTCAGTAAGGTTTCTCCAAGGGACGAAACCAATTGATCTATAGTGAATGGAACATAAAATTACTATTATAGGAAACATTTGTATAAATAAATAATTTTAATTTCTGGGACTAGCCGTTGGGCTATATGTAAAAATAAAATAACTAATTGGTTAATGAAAAATAGTTGTTGAACAACCGACTTAGCTAAAATTCGCTTCCAGTTTTGTTACATAGTTAATAAGAGCGCCCTACATTATCCAAACATTGCGGACTACTGGTTTATTCATTAAACACATGACAAAGCAATACATTTTATGAATCAGATGATACAATTTTTAACATATTTTATATAACATAAAATCATATATTTTTTTTTAAAAACATAAAAAAAAAAAATTAAATGTGATAATTATAATAACTACTATAGCCACTGAATAAAAGGTCACCAACAAGAATTTTTTAATTATGTTTATTTATAAATGAAATAAATTTTAATGCTATTAAATAAGTGAATTACCATCATTTGAAATCTATTTCTTATTAATTGCTTACTTTTGCATATTGTGTACATAAACGGTAAAAACAAGGTAAATATTTTATCGCATATTATGCAATAAACAAAACAAATTAAAAATCACTAATCACACACACAAAACTATTTAATTATAATTAAAAATAAAAACTATTACAAAATAAATCGGATTCAATAAATAATAGTATTTTTAGTATATACATAGATATAATTATAATGTACTAAATATATTTATTATTTTTTATTTACCACGGCAATTTAATTTTATAGCTATTATTATTTATGCATATAAATTACGATAATTTAATATAAATTAATAAATTATGTGTACAAAATAAACACACATATACGAAACATAACGCGAAGCATAACAAAAACAAAAAAAAATTTACGCGAATATTTACGTTCTTGAAGTCGCGATGACGGCGGATTATTTACAACTGACTTGAGTTTTTTTTTTTGTATTCTGTTGAGTCGTTTTTTTTTATTTCTATATACATACTCGTATGTACATATATATATGTTGGAGTTTTTTTATTTCATATATATACATATATTTTAATTCGCGTATATAAGTATTTAAAATAGAAAAATATTGTAATTGAAATTAATTTATAAATTTTATTAGAAGAAAGTATACATGCATGCAAATAAAAGTGAGAGTAAATACCAATTTCGCTTGACGATATGAATGAGTCTGCAAAATTGTACCCGTAAAATTACTTGCTAATATATAATGCCAATTCCATCAGTCACAGTATACAATACGTCATATCGATGTCACACATTAATTATTCAATGTAAACATGTTTTTAGTTTTCTTACAAGTTTTTAAAATTTTCTAAACATATATACACATTTAATTACAAACAAAATTCATCTACCTAATTCGCTCGTTTCAGCGTATGTACATACTGCATTAGGCGACAAAAATGAATTCGAAACCAATCTAAAAAAAAATATTAATTCGATGATAATCAATGATAATAAAAGTGATATTAAGGTCACATTTTGCCCTCTTTGCCAATAATTAGACCGGTTCCATATACATATGTATACATGCACTTTTACTGTACCATCTTATTTATATATACAACTACACATATATACAATAAACAAATAATAGTAAATAAAAGCAATATGTGTACGCCAGAATGAGAGTCTGTTTGTTTTAGCAGTTCATTAAGTATAATTTAACGCCAATTAGCTAAATTTTTATTCTTTATTTATTTTGTCTATAATTTTATTCTTATTTAAATATGCACTAGATAACTTTATATTAACTAGAATATACTACCAGTTTTTGTCATCATATATGTCATCATATAGATTGTATGTAAGTATATATTTAACACAAATACTTCTTGGCTTCTGAAATAATTTTTCAATAACGTTCTGATCTATAAATTATGAAATTTTATTAAATAATTGGAACTACTGCCACCCGTCTATACATATATCAACGTGTGGTAAAGTAAACGTAAGGAATAAATTAATATACATCAAAACTTGTATTAAACTTATACAAGTACATTTATTATTTTAACTAACAAAACTAACCTTAAACAAACCCTTTTTGGCATTTATAAAGCATCACACGAATAACACTTCTATGTTGGTAATTCACGAATGGGTTAAAATATATTTATTAAAATATTAAAAATACAATTTGCTATACTTTCACTTTTAACCATTACATCGCCAAAAACAAAATACTTTTTGCCATTAATAAGAGTTCAACAGAAAGCAAAAAAAAAAAAAATGTTTCAAGTAATTGATGTAAGTAATCGTAAGATGGATTTTTGGATATACATACATACTCGTACGTAATTTAATATATTATATAAAAAAAAAAGTTATGAATATGAATAACAGGTTATCCCAAATATTGCATTTCAAATACTTAAACTCAAATTAATGTACATAGTTAAATTTTATCGATGACATCCATTGAGAATACATTTTCCAATAAAGATAAGTAAAAAATCCTAATTTTATATTTTTTTTCCAAAGATTGAAGAAAGATTTATTTTGAGTTGCTCAGCAAATATCTGCACGAGATAAATACTTTCTATAAAACAAAATTTATTGGAACCGTTAAATGGCCAATTTACAATATTTTTAATCTTCATCTCTTTCCATAGAACTCGACGAATAGTTGTTACGTTAAATTCCAATGTAAATAATAGATTTATGGATGATATGTGATTATCTCGTATTTATAGGAAACAATTTCGAAACAATACCAAATTTGTAAACGATTTTATCTTAGTTAAATATAAGTGTGTGAAGTTGTCCCAATGTACATCAGGCAATTTTAAAAATTGTAAACATCGTTTTAGCATATATATTCTTGTTATACGAAGTAATTGGCACTATAGACTAAGACTGTCATATAAGCATGGCTCAATATATTCAATTCGGACAATTGCGCTAATTACAACATACGGATGGTATTCAACGATTTATCATGGCAAGTGGGCACCAGGCCAAGTCGTAAACGTAAGAAATGTTTTCCGGCACTCATAGTTCTCGAGAATCATTAATTAAAATTCATATTAGATGCATGGAGCCATATGAGCCATTTGCGCTAATTACAGCATACGGCTTGTCTTCAACGATTTATCACAGCAAGTGCACATCATGCCAAGTCGAAAACAGAAGAATCTTTTTTGGCACTCATAGAGGAGACGGCACTCGAGAACCATTAACCATTCCACACTATATATATTTGGCCATATGTGTACATATGAACCAATTACAACATGTGGCTGGTGTTCAACGATTTATCACAGCAAGTAGACATCAGGCCAATCCGAAAACGTAAGAAATTTTTTCAGCACAAATGGTTCTTGAGAACCATTACGTAAAATATTACATGTGTGGGGTCAATGAGCCATTTGCACCAACTACAACCAACGGCTGGTATTCAACGGTTAATCACGGCAAGTGGACACCAGGCCAAGTCGAAAACGTAAGAAATGTTTTCCGACACTCATACAGTTCTCGAGAACCATTAACGTATGAAATGTTTTCCGGCACTCATGTATCTCGAGAACCATTAATTAAAATCCGAATTCTATATATTAGGCCATATTCATATGACTTTCTGAACCTATTATGCCAATTTCTTCGTACGACAAGAATATATAAGCAAACACTTGGAATGATTTTCCAAATCCTGGGATGGAATGAGAATATTATTACTTGATGGTCGTTTATCAGTTTTTCTGGGATGGAATTCTGGGACAACTACACACAATTGTCAAATACCAACTTTCAAAAACCAATTTGATTCATTTTTATAAACCCTTATTGTCCCGTTTTACATTTTATGTACGGAACCCTAAAAACCTCACTCCGTTATTCGTCTGCCTAGTCTGTTACTCGTAACGAGTAACTAAATCATTTAGTCCACAGATAATTCAACTATTGTTTCAGAAAAAAAAATTAATTAAATTAATTAATTAAAAATTAAATGTAAGTACCAACAATTTCAACATTTTATTTAAATGGCAAGTGATATGTCATTTTAAAGGGCTCACCTTAGCGACTCTAAAAATATTTTTAAATAGTTTTTTTGATGAATTTTTGGTAGCGCATTGTTGGTGAATTTTGATGAATTTTTGGTAGCAAAAAATGTAAAATTTTAATATTTGAATGCAGTTCATACAGGTAATTAATGCATTCGTATTTAGGTTATGGTATTTTATTTGTACTTTAATACGATGTTTTTTTAAAATTTTTAGCAAACTTTTATAATTTTAAGTTTATTTTTAAACCTTGAATTATATCTATAAAATTTCATTTCTAAATTAAACGATTTACACATTGAAATTCGGCAATTTTGAATTTGTGGCGAAAACAAACAAATTGTTTATTAAATAAAATTCAAAATTTGTTCAACACTTACTGTCGAATTTTAAAATTGGATTCAAATTTCAAAAAATTCAGAGGTTGGCTTCTTAAAAATCCACTTCGATTTTCATACGAGTATCACAAAATAAATTTAATCAAACCTAATTAAAATTACAGCTTGACTATATTTTAAAATTTTGAATGCCGCTTTAGAATTAGGTAACTAAACGATCTGCATATTTGACTTAATTTGAGCTTTGACCATTTTTACAAGCTGATGTTATATCAGTTTCTACTGGATTCTCCATGCAAAATTGGGTGAACGAGTTCCGAACTTCCGCTCGGCTACAACTATTTTAATACAGCACAGGTACACTGAGATTCTAGCTTAACTTCCAATGCTTCGCAGGCCTTACAGCCAGTTCAAATTAGAACCTCAAACTCGTTAATGTTTCCTTTAATTGTTAGCAGAATAATACTTCTTCAAAACTGTGAGTAAATCTTCATTCGTCGAGATACTTTGTTAGGCTACATGTTGGATTTCTTAGTGAAAATAAAAACTGGGAAAAGGCTAGGTTAAGGCTGGGAAAAAAGGTGGACATTAACTCATAAAGAGTATATTTTGAAGATTTTATTTTGAAAATTAAGCTGCCAGACGTCTGGTTTTGAGAAGAACTGTCTTTTAGAAAATTCATCCTTCCTGTAAATGTGCTTTTTTAAATCTCTTGGAAACTAAATTACTCTAATTAAAAAAAAACTTTGTTTTACTTTTGAAATATATGTTTCCAAAAATGATAAATCAAAATCAAATATCTACAACAAACCAACATTTGGACTCTTAAATTTGCTAACTGAAAAAATTGTGAAATATTAAAACAAGTACAGATAGAAAACATCTCATGAGAACCATTTAGAATTATTATACCCGGAAGAAAGCATAAACAAACGTAAGAAATTTATTTTTCGAGGCGACGACGTTGTTAAACCTAGTAAATCTCCTCGCAAAGCGGAGCCTTGAACTCCAGAGAATTTTCCCGATTAGCAGCAATGTTCATACGGGAGAAGCAAGAAAATGGAAATCCTTTGAACTAATCTGAACTGTTATTATAATTTTTACATATTCGGAAAGCTAGATATACAGAGAAATTTTGTAATTTGAAGCAATTTCCTTTTCCTAGTTTAGTCTAAAAATAGTTGCCAACCCACGAGATGGGAACAATGAAAAAGGTAATTTATTGGTTTCATTTGCATTTTTGATGGAATTCTTCGCCCATTTTCTATTTCCTTTTACAGAAAAGATCTGGTAGAAGACAGAGGAATCCAAGTTGAGAACCAAGAAAATTACCATTTTCTGGATTCAGTTACTCCTTCGTAATTGTGGGGGCCAAAACAATTTTTTTTCTGGACTTCGTTGAAAATTTAACTAATTTCTTGCAACCTTAAATTTGATTAAATTGAACACATCTATGATCATCTCTTGGAATGTAGAACTCATGGTCCTACATCGTTCATGTTAGTACAGGCTATAGTATAAAACTATGCAGCATGCAAATGGCCAATTAAAAGACGGACCTGTTGCCTTGTACAAAATAGAGCTGATAGTTCAATTAAGTATTTTCTATATATTAGTTCTTGCGAGCTGTCCTTCCTTGTCCATTTCTGGATACAAAAATACCAGAAACGTCATTTTTTGTTCTCGTGAACATCTGGCAGTCTTACTGAGATGCCAATGTGAATGCTTTCACTGATGCGGTGAGCGAAATACACTCAAAGCCCGACCTGTTCAGTGCAAGCTATATTCATACTAGGATTTCATAGTGAATATAAAATGTGACAAAGAAGTCTTATGGTCATTCAAAGCTCAGATACATTTATGAATCTACGAAATCCTCTCAAGAACCTAACTGAAAATAAGCCTCTCTCAAATTTTGTGATTTTGTACAATGTTGATATTGTATTGATAGTTTATTTGTATTTAAAACATATATTTTTTTTACGTGAAATTATTTTTTTAAATATTTTTTGTTTATTGACAAAAATACCCGCCGTTATCATTTTCAAAAAATGTCCTTTTTTAAAATGAATGTTCTCTTTACTCATAATGGACACCCTCATCAGCATGAGAAGATCGCAAGCCATACATGCTAAAAGCAAAAGAGAAGTGCTCAAGAAATGCGAGCTAATGTTCCAGTATACAACCAACTCTCAAACCTGATTACATCAATGTTTTTGTTTTTGGACGAACCACGGTATAATTTATATGAATCAGCAATGCAGATTGGCTTGCTTTGGGAGAATGAAATTATGAAGTAATGCACCGATAACTCCCCATATTGAAATGTTTATTGTGTTTAAATAGTTATTTTGTTGTAAGAACATGAGTCTTTCGTGTGCAACCAAAATTACGCCAGACATTTGTGCAGAAGATTTTGTAATGATTTTCGTTAAAACTGTAATAACTCGGAAATGGGGTGTCGCCTAGAAATGTTCACTGTCTCATATTAAAGGTATCTAAACTCTTTACAAAATAACTAATTTAGGTTTGCGAATAAAAAATTAGAAATGTTCGTTTACAGTTTAAAATTAACATTTTTTTCTCATGTAGAAATTTGTATTTTTCTAACAAAAACTCAAAAAAAAACAAATTTCAGCACCGGAAAGTAGACCAAATTTCCTTTTCAATTAAGAAAAAAATAAGTTTTTTACGAAACGATATTGTAAAGAAGCAAATCGGGTTTGTTTCGAATATAAAAAAATTTAATAGATTTTGATACAGATTTAGATACAGACATGTTACCGGTGTGAAGTTTTTACACAAACTATACAAATTACTGCGAGTGTACATATTTTCTTAACAAAGCCATATTGTGGACTTTGCTAAATTTACACAGAACATTAATATAAAAAGTATTAGGCACCGGGAATGAATCTTGAAAATTTGACAAAATTCATGCAAGTGGTATGTAAACGTTTTACTCAAGTACATAAATCAGTAGTTCTGATTAGTGGACACTTGCACCATTTTAAATAGTTATAGCACTTAAAAAGTATTGGGCTCCGCTGATAAAGTTCAAAATGTTGATGATATAGTATATAGTCCAAGTGTACACTATTCAGAAATACTAAGGTTCATATGGGATATTTCATGAATTTATTTTCTATTTACACTGTTAAGAAAATATGTAAACTCGCAGTAATTTGTATAGTTTGTGTAGAAACTTCACATCGGTGACATTTTTCTAAAAGGATCAAATCGAGTTCAGTGTATATACGCATGAATCCTAATTTTGTGTTTATGGAATAATTTTTAAAATTTAAAATTGATTCAAGTAAATAGATTGAATTACATTTTACATCGTTGTGTTTGTATGTAAATTTAGTGGATTTGTACATGGAAATTAAAAGCTCCGCCAACTATAAAAATTTAACATCATCATTGTGTTTATTTTAAAAACTTTGGTTTTTATTTTAAGATATCTTTCTGTGTTGATTTAATTTTATTATTTTTAGCAAAACAAATAATAATAATAATAAACAGTATTAAAGGCCATTACTGGCCCCTTACTGAGTCAACAACCTGGCTCCAACGGTTTCGATCCTGAGCATGGTCTTCATACTGTCTAAGACACTCTGAAGAGGCCAAGTCGTTCTCTACATCGTGGAGCCATCGTCGCCGGCAACGACCTCTGCGCCTACCATATGGTGGCTCTCCTTTCAGAGATCGCTGCACAATTCGTTCCGGATCAGCACGCAGAACGTGACCGAGCCAGCGTACTCGCTGAGATCTTATTTCATGTACAATATCGGGGATCTTCATCAGATCTCTGATCTCGATATTGTACAGAGCTCGGTAGGTACCATCTATTTCGCGTTTTGGGCCGTAGATCACACGCATGACTCTTCTCTCAAATGTTAGGAGCCATCTCTCGTATTCATCCGTCAGCGCCCAACTTTCACATCCAAACATAACAACGGGCCTGATCAACGCTTTGTAAAGCTTCAGCTTCACGGTACTTGATAAGTGTTTAGATTTTAGCAGTGGCCTTAGAGGATACAAAGAACGACTGCCAGCTGCCAGCCGCACTTTAATATCCTCACCCACACTATTATCGTGAGTGATAAGAGAACCCAAATATTTGAACCTCCTCACTCCCTCAAACGTGTGGTGGCCACTACTAAAATCTGGTGTACCACTGTCCCTAAAACCAGAGATCAGGTATTTCGTTTTGGACTCATTGATCTGAAGTCCAACTGAAGCTGAAAACTCTACAAGCGGATCAAGTATTTCTTTCACTCCGTTGCTATTCAGTCCAATCACGCATATGTCATCTGCATATGCAAGCACCTGATTGGACTGGCTATATAAGATGTTACGCTGCGGTGTTTCAGTTTTACGAAAGATGTACTCCAACATGAGATTAAAGAGTATCGGGGACAGAGCATCTCCCTGCCGAACACCCGAGTTAACTACAAAACTTGTCGATAGCCTGTTCTCAACTTTAACACAGCATTGAGACTGCGTCACTGTCATCCTACATAGTCGTACCAGTTTTGTTGGCATTCCTAGGTATTCCAGGGCAGACCATAAACTCTCTCGATTGATCGAGTCATAGGCCTGCCGGAAATCCAGGAACACCTGATGTACGGGGATGGATGTCTCATAATATTTAGATAGAATCATCCGCAGCGAAAAGACCTGATCGGTGACTGATCGATTCGGACGCAAAACAAATAAAAGAGATAAAATTAAAATTAAATTAAATAAAAAATGTAAATTTGGCGTCTAAATGTCTGATAGTTTTTTGGGGGTTTTGACTAAAACTTAAATAAATCGTACAGTAACAAAAAATGATTTTATTTTAAAAGTTGTAATTAGGATAATTAAATTTTATATAGTACCTAACATTTATATTTTTTATTATCTGAATACATTTGCGGTTTTGACCCCAAACGGCCCAAATCACATATATTCCGAGAAATGTGTTGCTCTGTGTATGGATGTGTGTATATTTGATTTAGAAAGGCAATCCGCAATCTTCTTCTTTTCACCTCTAATTTAGTGTTTTTTAATATTTCAAAGCATATTATATACAATTTATACAAGAACAATGACTTTGCAAAAAAAAAATTTAATTTTTTTTGTATAATTAATTATTATTTATTATTAACACGATTTTTATCTAACGAAACGCTTGATGATGAGCTAGAATTATGTTATTTTATATGTTGTCATCATGAATTTATTATATTACATGTATGTACAATACATATATGGTGATATGAAAAAGACAAATTTGTATAATTGCACATTTTATATCGCACGTTCGAAGAATTCTTAATTTTGTATATATGTATGTACAATACATACGAGTACGTATGCAGAGTCACAAAATAGTGAAAGTAATTTCAATGATTTTTTTATATAGTTTTATGCTTCTTTTTAGCATGATTTTGGTTAGTTAGGTAATTGTTTCAATCACAATTTGTGTATGTATGTACATATATAGATTTGAAGCTAAAGGTCAGAATAATAATTGGCTTGCATTGTATAAGTTAATCTATCTGAAATTTGCAGGCCAATCTTCACCTGTATATATAAACGCTATCACGCAAAACATATCTTCGAAAAGCTATTTCATTTAGTCGAAGAGATAAAAATCAATTTATGTTGTCTACACAAATAAAACCTCCCGAACAAAGCTAAAAACTAAAATAAATAAAAGTAAATCGAAAAATTAATAATTTATGAATAGTTTTTATGGTTCTTTATTTTGATTCAGCCGCTGCTTTTTCAACGAAATGATTAAGTTACTATTCGGGGAATCTAGACGGCGCCAAAAATGTTTAGCCCATTCCGTCAAAATATTTATTGCGTGTACGGTTTCCCTCCTAACCTAGCGGGTTTCATTTATTTGAAATTTCAAAAATTGATTCTGTCTAAAAACAGAAAATATTTCTGGATATCTAACAAAAAATATATAGTAATTAATACATAAAACAAATTTGTAATAACCTAATTAAACAAAAATTTATGATGATACATGACTTAAGATTTAGATAATTAAAATAAAAATTTGTTGTTTTTCTTTTTAACTTCATAAATAATAAATTACCTAATTTAAAATTTAGGAAAGAAAAATTACTCTTAATTTTCAACGTATACACATACACACATAATATTCATAATTTTTATTTTTTATAATACGTGATGGAAATTAAATTTACCAGTTAACTACCAGTTAGAACATAAGCCGTATGAATTTAGTGAAATAGAACAGATCTTATGTATAAATTATTATTTGAATAACAGGCGTTACTCAATTAAACAACATGGAATTGTCGACAGTAAAAAATTTGGCGCCACACAATAAATTCTGTGTGGTTCAATATAACTGTAACCAAGATGTTAATGTTTCTGTCATGCTTATAATTATAGAATTACTAAATAAGAATATAAATTGTTATTTCTGTAATTTTTCAGCTAAAAATTCAGAATTTGAATTGCAGTAGTGTCTGTATATGCACAAACAAATTTTTAATTCAAGTTAAAATTCTAAATTTTTATCAAATTATGAAATTATTTAAATTAGATGTTTCAACTAATTTATTTATTTATTTTGAATGAAATTAATTAGAAACCATAGGTTTCAGTAGAATTTTGAAATAATTCCATTTTGAAATAATTGAAACGATTAAAAAAATTCATTTGAATTTATAATTAAATTAAAATACATCTGTGCCTTCTTATAATAAATACAAACAAATCCAGATTAAAAACCAATTTGCGAAATAGCTGGCATGGTGGAAGATTCCTAACATGATCAAATCCTTGTGTCAATTTACGATTTTTGTTTCTGACTCAATTCTATTATGATAACCATAATGAGGAGGCCGCATACGCATGACACACAGACAACTAAAAACTTGAGGATAGTCGAACTCTTTCATGGTTTGTTTTAGGAATCCAAAAGTAGAGTGCGCTTGACTATTACATGTTAACATGTTATATAATGAAAGGAGGTTATATGCCATTTATGTATGAAAAACAATATCGTGCATGTGCCCACCACGGCTTCGTCTATAGGCCTGCATCCGAACATCAAAATTTCCGATGACTTTTTCCAATAAAATCGGATCAATGACCTCAATTTCAACTCAAATATTGTTTTTAAATTGTTGAATTGTTTGTCGATGATTAGCATAAAATGCACTTTTCAAATAACCCCAGAAAAAATAATCAAGTGTTGTTAAATACGTTAAATACTTCACAATTTCTTGAAATTATGCGATCAACAAATTTTGTTGACAATAAATGGATTGTTGCACGATTTGTGTGGCATGTTGCTACGTCTTGTTGCGAACCAAATGTCGTTGGCACGCAATCCATTCAATTTGGGCTACAAAAAACGAGTTAACATGTTGCGATAACGTTCGTCATTCAAAGGGCATTTTTATTTTCGTTTTCAAAGAAAAACGGCCCAATGATGATCACCAGCACTTAAACCACACCAAACAGTGTCTCTTGGAGTATGCATTTCTGCTTCGAGAATAACATGCGGATTTTTCGCTCCCCAAATTCGAGAATTTTGCTTATTGACGTACCCATTAAGATGAAAATTAGCTTCGTTGTTAAAGATGATTTTCAATGAAAAATCTTAATTTCGTTCAAGTATCCAATTAACAAAACGACGACGATTTAAATAGTCCCGTGACTTCAATTTTTGAGTTTGGAGAATTTTCTATGGATGCAAATGAAGGTCAACATGCAAATTGCGTCGTAATGTGGTTCGTGAAATGTTTAGTTCTTATGAACGATGCCTGGTTGATGTGCAATAGTTCAAATCTTCATCTAAAATCCATTCAACTTTTGGTAAGTTGAATCGCACGCTGAATATATAAGTCAATAATGTAAATCACCTGCTTAGAAGTATTCAACTTAATTGATAATAGTTCAATTAGTGGATTACCGTCAACTTCCACATTACCAATAGACGAATCTACGGAAATCAGTACACCATCCCCTTTTGATTAAAAACTATTTAGCGCTGAACGATCACATCTATAAAAAATGTAACCATATCAGGGAAGTACTCCGAACTATACTAAGTACTAAATATTCGAGCAACAGTCGGCGAACTCTCCGAAAATTTCTATTGTTTTGGCTCAAGTTAAACTCTTGAATTAGTATACGATGATCAAATTGCTGAGTTTATAATCGTTCACTATAACTAAACTGCGTATATACTATAAAATGAAATTCAGTGGTGAAATTTTCATCTTGCTTTTCGGCCTTCGGTTAAGTAAAATTGCATTTCATAAAAATTTCTCTCATTTGCTCTAAGTAGTCTAATCTTACGGAAGATCCTCTTACTTAAGGTCCCTGGTGAAGATGACCCCAAATCAGACATTAATGCGACTTTATCCAAAACAGTGTTGCCTAGCTAGTACTGGTAAAATATTGGAGCGTAAATTCGAAAAAATGATTGAATTTTACATTTATTCCTGTATACAAAGATAATTTGTTCTCAGCCGACCAATAGTAAAATGCATCCAAGTCATTTTGAAGCCTCATACAGTTAGATACGTTATTAATCGACGCCATAATTAAGATGGCTATCCTGCGGCTCACCAGCAGTAACAAGGATTAAAGGTGAAGTTGAGTCCTCACTTTGACATATTGTCGACGTTTGGATAGATAAGAATTTAACCATTTGATAGGTATGCGTTTCTCTAGCTTATTAATAAGAATTGAATGAACAATCTTATCAAAAGTCTTTGAAAAGACCGTTTATATAACATCGACTTGCTGCCCCTTTTCCTATTTACTATACAAGTGTCCACAAAAGGATATCAAATTAGGTTAACCTTCCCGGAAATAATCCATGGTGGGAAATTGAAAAATATAAATTTTTGTACCATAACCTCAAAACGTTTAGGAATGGCTGAGAAAATTGCAATACCACGATAGTTATCAATCTGACATCTTTTTCCAGAATATAGGAAAGTTTCCATTCATCAGGAAAAATTCATGATCGCAAGCTTTAGTTAAAAATGAAACTTAGTGGAACTACTAAACTGTCAGCACTGTTTTTCAAAACGATAGGAGGAATACCATCAGGTTCAGCACTCTTCTTAACATCCATATGAGATAAGTAATCAAAAACTTCTTCTTCCGTAATTGAATTGAGAATTGTTTAAATTGGTGTAAAGGTGAAAAAATGAAGCGAATTAATTGCAAATATCAATAGGTTCACTAGCGATAGAATTCTGGTACGATATAGAAAAGGGTATTCCAGCCACCTTTCCTTTACTGTGTATGAAAAAAATTTCAAAATTCTTGAAAAATTCCAGGATTCAAATTATCCTCAATTTTTTTAGTTACGATGCTGGCACAAAAAATTCCAAGAGAGCTTACCTCTGATCTTCAATCCAAAATAAATCCATAAGCAGTTCACCGTCAAAAGTTCAAATTGCAACCGAACGGTATATATACACAGTAACTACGAGTTCTGAAGACTTAGCATTCTTTATGGCTTGAATGGCGTGCAAGGAACTCTATTTCCGTTTCATTTAAAATCTGTTTTAACTCCACATAAATTAGGAACTTTGTTAATACATTTACCCATAAGCTAAACAACAGTGTCGACGAGGCGTTTATCTATACAACTACTATACTCCCAATTGTCAAAATGTTATTAAAAAAGAACATTAAATCAAAATATACCAATAACACAATTTATGTACGTACATCTTGTACTTTCGCGCACAAAGCTCTACATACATACACCGCTTTAGACAGAGTTTAGATGTTGTGAAAAATAAATTGAAGCCGTTTGGTATTCATAAACATAACCAATTTTGCAATAATAACGAATTGAGTTTTATACATAAAGCCACAATGATTTGATCCACAGCTGTAGTATGGAAAGAAAATAGAATGTGAAATTAAATTTTATGAACAGCATCCATATGAGCTTTTGACCATATAAAATTTATTAAGTACATTTTATACTGTATTTAAGCTGTTAGACTCGTTTTCAAAATATTTTATTATACCTTTTTCGAATGTCGCAATGCAATTTAGTGGAAAGCACTAATATATATGTGAGCACGCAGCTTCATGAATTTTAACCAGAAAGCATTAACATTTCCTCCACCCTGAAAGCGTTAACCAATTTTACGAATAAAATTTGTGTGTAAATATTTACTCTCGATCCATTATCTAGATTTTTTGTGGTAGACGCACGGATTAATCATCTTATCCATTTTTTTTTTTTTTTTTGTTAAAATTCAATTAAATATCTTAACATTTTCATCTTATTTCAATCTATAAATCTATATAGAGTGGATTTTCGTTTGTGTTTCATTTCGTTACAAGAGCATCTCCTTGTTGTTTGTTTATAGCTTATTTGAGAGGGTGTGTATGTGGTGTGTTGTGTATTTGTTTGTGTCTCAGAAGTCAAAACGAATAAGATTTTCATTTAGTTTTTGTCTATAGATATACACATATACGTATACACATTTTCATTTTATTCATTCACGTTTTTCTGTTCTTATTCGTTAGATTCAAATCAAATTTATTATATTCGATCTAAATTGTTGTTGCCCTGTGTATTGTATTTGAGTTTTTTTTTAATATCAGCCGTCTTTATTACGATGTTTATATCGTGTTATAAAGTTTTATGATTTCTATGCTCTAGTTTTGTATAGAATATAATTTATATAAGTATTATAAGTATCATTTTGGCTAGTCGAATAAAATTAGAGTATAGCAGAATTCCATATGTACCAATCAGATTTTGATTTTAGATCAGAGCCGAATTCTTAACGGCGCAAAATATTCACGCACGGTTCTAATATTTGTTAGTATATAGTCAGCAACAGAGCTGTCTTAACCATTGTGCTAAATTTGCTAAGCACAGAGGCGCTAGCTGACAGGGGCGCCTTTCGTTTCCAAAATAGAATGTAAAAAATAAATAATTAATTATAGTTAGACATGTATAGTAGTATTCAAATATCGCTTGAATTCTGACAGTTATAAGAATTCTGACAATATAATGAACATAAACTTCAAACATTTTAAAGGAATTTGTTAAAAAGTACAAAAAATCTTAAAACTTTAAAAAATTCGAAAATGTTATTTTCGTATAATTAATTTCAATTGGAATTTTGTGTAAAATGTTAACTATCAAATCGTATCAATCTGAATTCGAAATTTCAATTTTAATTGTTAAACTTTTGAAATTTTGGTTGATCAAAATAACAAATTTCAATGTAATTAAACGAAATTCCAATTCAAGTTTTATAATTTCAAATCAAAATTTTAATGGTATCTTCAAAATTTTAAAAATTTAAATATTTTCAAGAGATTTTTTGAATGAAATTCAACATTTTTGCTAATTTTTTAAAGGTTTAAAACACGCGAAAACACCTAAATTATGGTTACTCTATTGAATATGTATATTGATCCGACTGGGAATTTCGAATTAATTATAAAATGTATAATTATAAAATGTAAATTCAAGTATCCTACAATAAATTTAATGTTCCAACAATTTCAAAGACAGATAATTAAAATTGAAATTTCCTATACAGAACTAAAAATGAACGAAATTCCACTTTTCAATAGGAATCGACATTTTGGATTCAGAATTTCTAAAATATTATTATAAGTTATCCAATTCCAATTCTGATATTCTAATATAACACTTTCAATTGAGGTTATTTTTAAAATTTAGGAAACCTAAACTTATTCTTCAATTTGAACTGAATTTTAGAGGTATACTAACCATTTAAAATTTTTAAAATGCAGTAATGAAAAATAAGAATATTAAAATTTTCCAGAATCAAAATATTTTAAAAATTCAAAAATTTACTGTGTCCGTAATTCAGAAATATTAGTTTTAACTTGAATTTTGAATCTTTTGAAAATATTATAACTCAAAATTTAAACACAAAACTTTTCTCAAAAATTATGAAAATTTTCGAATCTCTGAAATCGTTATCGAACAATAAAATTCTTTTATTAAAACTTAAATGTCGATATAGTTTAGCGAAATTTAAATTCCCATTGCTAGATTTTAATTTCAATACTTATGGAATCTTAAAATTTTTAAATATTTAGCAATTTGAAATTTTAAAAGTTTCAAAATTTATAAATATTTCATCGTTAAAATGATAAATTCTGAATTTAATTAAATTTTTATAAATTTTAATTAGTCCAGGTTCTTCGATCGAATTGACAATGAAACCGGCTTTTTCAAAAATCTGATATTCCAGTTTGAATTATTAATTATTAAAATGTTGCCTATTTCGAATAATAATATCGAGTTAACAAAAGTTCAAATAAAATAATAATTTTTTGGTCAGCTTATAGGATACGAGGAAATCATTAAGGAATTGCTTTTGGGTCAAAATCAGGGACTCATTTTATAACGAATGAAATATTTGCCTGGACTGTACGAACTGCAAAAATGGTTTGTTGGTTGGTTGGAACCTACTCTTTTGAGCTCGAACAAATCTGGTCAGCCTAGACTACAAAGATCCGGCGGGGTAATATGAATAATGAAAAAAAAACAGATTATACCAAAGAAGATGGAATATAAAGAACCGAAAATCAGAACCAAAAGTCATGTATTGTCTATTTCATACTTAAAATACGATATACACATAGTGCCACCTAACAAAAAAAATTGTAAACCTTTAAAATAGAATTTATATAGAAAATAGAGGTGGCGAATAGCTAACTAATTATTTGTGTATATACTCGTCCATATACATTTATATTTACAATAATAACAATAGAACTATAAGAATATATTAATGTATATTATATTAGTAGATACATATGTATATGCATAAAGTTTATAAATGTGGCAAGGTCATTGTTCGTGCGTTTTTGTTTAGGATGCGAAATATGTATATGAATATATGATGTATGTACGTATATCGAATTTGATGATTGATGAATCTAAAATATTAAACAAAATATAAAAAATCTTATTTGAAGTGTTTTAATTTACAACAGAGGAATATTACTAACAAATCGAATTCGAAATGAATTTTTACTAAACTAATTGTTTTTATTTAACATTATTAATGTATGTGTTATAATACTACACATTCGAAAAGGAAAATAATATTTAAATTTTGTCGATTATTAAATTTGAAAAGTTATGTTTCGCTGTTTCTTTCTGAGTAAATAAAACAAATCGGTTTGATTTGACAGCTGTGCCATTCCGACTATCCCGGTTATTAATATTATGAGTTTTTCATCCTAGTGCTGGCTAGCATTAGATGTTTGTGTACACTAACAATAGTTAGGTTGGATAATTTCATATGATAACATAATTAATTTTCAAAGTAAAAAAAATCTAAAATCAACGACAACGAAATTTATTTGGCAACATGAAACAGTTATTTAATTCAATCATTTAGAATTCTTAGCCTGCGATTTTTGGTCTTAGTTTTATTAGTCTTGTCGTTTAATTTTTGTAAATGCCATCCACAATGCTTTCTTATTAAAACTAGAAGCAAAAACCTGAGCGCATTTTCTTTGTGTAATTCACATTCTCCTGTAAACCAAGAAGAAAACTTGTCATTTTCTTCAGTTATGTTAACACATTTATTGTATATAGATTCCAATATGTTTTTTTTCTCCATATGCGTTGCAAAATATTTTGCAAAAACTTCTACATGCAGGCAGGTTAGTTCCAAAAATAAATCTGTTGGGTTCCTTAAATATATTTTTTCTGTCTCATTAAAGTAATTTTTAAATTTGATTAGGTACTCCGATGGTAATATTAAACTTTCTTCGTTTTTCGTCATAATTTCAATACAAGAATCACATGAAGATCTTTTAATTAGTTTATGAATGACGTAGCCGAGGAAATATCGTAAGGAAGATAATTCTACCTCAAATTGGTTGTTAATAAAATTTTCAACAAAATTAATTTCCTGCAAATCCACTTCTGGTGGTTGTTCGGCTTCCTTTGACCCGTCAATGCAATTAACTATCTCTTGTTCTTGTGTTCTATTCTCTGATTGTTGAATAGCTTCAGGTTCTAAAATAAAGGTGCAGTTATCGGGTTCATAATTAAGTAATGTGGAATTGAAAACAATTTTACTGGACATGATTTTAGCAATTATAAAACTAAAATCGTAGACCGATGGGTTAAAATTATTACCACCTCTAGACCGAATTTGAGAAAATAGATTTTCTAGTGCATCTTGCTGCAACTTGCTTGTTAATATATAAGTCACATTTAAGTATTCGCCGACATCTCTTGAAATCATTAAAATAGCGTCGATAGTTTGAAGTAATCCTTTTATGCAATAAATTGAATTTTTACTTATAACTTTTATTTGCTTTAAATAGCTTTTCATATCTTTCAAAATTTCAAACGGTTCATTACCATCTTCCAAAGTAAGGCCCGATTTTGCTTTGTTAGAACATAACTGACTTCTGCTATTTAATGCATCAAACAATCGATCCAATTTTTCTATAAAAGTTCCCGTAGCAAAAGCACTGTCAATTACTTTCTTACTTTTGAATTTCTTTAATTGAGCAAAAGTTCTAATTCCATTTACGCAGCTTCTGCTCAATATCTGCGTAGCCAAATTAACTCTCATTCGTTGGAAAGTATTCGGAAATATGTGTTTAGTTGTTAATTTGGGACAAACCCTCGTTATTGATTTGATATCTAAGTTATATAGTTCCTTAAGAACATCCCATGTAACAAGCCCATGCGGTGTTAAGATATCGTGGTTTAACATGGTATTTCTCACAGATTTAAATAGATGAGGAGTATCGTACAGTGCAAATATTTTTCGATTATCAATAAAAAAATAAGGTTCATCTAAAGTTACTCCTAGTTCTTTATATGCGTTCCTATTATTTGAACCTTGATCGCAAACACATCCCCAAATGGTAATTCCAAGTTCGCGTACTTTTTCGATGTTACTTAATATCAGTTCTTTTAATTTAATGCCTGTAATTGTTCCTTGTGTTGCTACGTAACTGATTACAAATTTGTCAGAGCTAAACAATCCTCTTGACATAAATACACAAACATGTGATGCTGGAATCGGTTCTCTTCTGCCATCTCCATAATCTATAACTCCAACAAGTTCATCCAGTACCCCGTCATATTTCAAATCACTCCTTATTTTGATTTCATCAAATAATAAAATGTGTTGCTTTGCTAGATCTGACATATCTTGTACTTTGTTTTTGATTTGGTCTAGTAAATTTAAATTGAACCCTGGTTTTAAGTGACTAAGAATATTCCAATTATTAATTGATTTCACACAAGGTAGTTGCAACTTTAAAGTATTTCGTAAAAACTCATATGTAGAATGCGAACGAAATTCGATGGTTTGAGCTAATATTCTTTGGTTCTTCGAATAACGACTGTTTTGGCTTCGTTTGTGTAGCAGCATTTTACAGAACTCTTTGGTGTGGTCGTTGACATAGGGCAGCTCATCTATATGTTCAGATATATTTTTACGTTTTAATTTCTTATATTTGTTTAAAATTTTTGATTTTATTTTATTCTTCAAATTGATGAGACGATTCTGATTTTTAAATTTGGCATGTTTTAGTTCTAGTTTTTTTGCATTTTCTTTTAACTTCGTGTTCAGCCTTCTATAATGTTGCGTAATTTTTTCATTGTTAAGACAATTCTTGCAGTCAATATCTTGAGGATAGTTAAAAATAACTTCGGGCGGTGTTGAAATTTTTGAATTACATGGTAACATATTAAAATTTGAATTTCGAACAGCTAATCTCTTCCCTTTAGCCGGAGGATAGGTTCGAACGTTATTTTTATTTGAATTAACATCTATTACGGATAAATTTGAGTCTAAATAAGTTTCACATTTAATTAACATATTATCACATGAATTGGTAACACTTTCAATTATTTTTTTATGGCCTGCATACACTTTTAATGGTTTACTATTAATACATGTTTCTTGAGTTGAGTTATTTGAACTTACATTTAAAAACAGAGACGGAAATGCGTTTTTTGTAAGATTTCTTTTCAATAACATTTTTTTTTCAAAATGCAATTCACAAATAAACATTTTTTCTTTAACTGGGTCTTGATTACGAACGTTGCATATATCCTTCCATAATTTTAACCTAGTGCTGTTTTTTACTGGAAATCCGAACAATCGACAACTTCTATCTATTCGTTTAGTTCGCCCACAAATGGAACATTTACCACCAAAAATATATTTTGATTCGGACATAGCACACAGGATAATTTTTATAGTTATTCGCGGCTCAAAACAAAACATAAACTAACAAAAATAAAAAAAATTCAAAATATCACATATATGTATATGTGTGCAGATTATTTATTAATCGACAAAATTAAATATTATTTTCCTTTTCGAATGTGTAATATTTCGCATCCTAAACAAAAACGCACGAACAATGACCTTGCCACATTTATAAACTTTATGCATATACATATGTATCTACTAATATAATATACATTAATATATTCTTATAGTTCTATTGTTATTATTGTAAATATAAATGTATATGGACGAGTATATACACAAATAATTAGTTAGCTATTCGCCACCTCTATTTTCTATATAAATTCTATTTTAAAGGTTTACAATTTTTTTTGTTAGGTGGCACTATGTGTATATCGTATTTTAAGTATGAAATAGACAATACATGACTTTTGGTTCTGATTTTCGGTTCTTTATATTCCATCTTCTTTGATTATACTTAGTGAATTACGAAATTTAGATATTACAATAACAAGTTAGATTTTTCTGTTTCCCAAGTGACATACAACAATCAAAACCGATTTGCCACTTGAAATTTGTATTGGAAAAGTATTTTGACGAGACTCCTAGAGGTCATAAAATTTTTATGTTCAAGGTGGCTTATCTTCCGAGGAACAAAATAAATGCAATGGG
The DNA here is from genome assembly GCA_951394425.1 of Tipula unca. Classification (NCBI taxonomy): domain Eukaryota; kingdom Metazoa; phylum Arthropoda; class Insecta; order Diptera; family Tipulidae; genus Tipula; species Tipula unca. The sequence continues at coordinate 216,105,283 of OX596381.1, forward strand.
AATTAGTTAGGTGCTAAAGAATTTTTAGCCAGAACTAAAATAATTACAGAAATAAAAGAACCCAAAAATTTTACAATTATAGTAGATTCTACGCCGGATGTTTCACATATATAGATCAACTATAAATAATTTTTCGATTTGTGAACGCGGATGTCATAGAATGGTTTTAATAGGAAATATAAATGGAAAAAGCTATTTAAAACGTATTGTCTCATATGCGGATATTAATATGCTGAATTGTAGAGGGCAATCGTACGATAAAGCAGCTAATATGTCGGGGGTTTTTAGTGGACTTCAAGCTCTTATTAGAGCCAAAAATAATCTTGTTATTTATGCTCCATGTGCAGCACATTCCTTAAATTGGATTGGCCAGTATACAGTAGACTGTTGCTTAGAAGCGACTAAGCTGTTTATGTTGGTACAAGAGCTGTATACATTTTTTCAGTTTCAAGTTCTAGATGGGAAGTAATGAAAAACAATTATGTCCAAGTAGTGTTGTCCCAAAGAAATTATATGAAACACGAAAGTCTGCTAGAGCAGATACAGTGACAGCACTTATGTTAGGCTACAATTCTTTTAGAAATGGTTTAAATATTATATTTGAAGATGCAGGATAAAAATTGACATTTAAAATATTATTACTTGCTTTATTATTATTATTTATTAACATTGAAGGAGGTGTTCAAATTTCTAGTAATTTATGTTCTTATTTGAAACTATATGGAATTTGGAATCTTTCGATTTTTATAAAACAAAAGGTATTTGAATTATCTGGAGGCTAGGACTTTAAAACGAACAGAAAATATAAAATAAATAGACGATAGTTGCGCATGCTGCGCCAGATCCTTTGTTTGTCGTGTGAAAATGTACTATATAACTGTTGATAGTGTTTTCTCGGAAATAAGTAAAAGGAAACCCTATCATGAAATATACATATATAAAGTTTGGATTTTTATTTGATTCCAAAAATCTTTTTGACAAAGATGTTAGATACAAAGATTAAGTGATATAGATGACAGTTTTATTGAAGAATATTTACATTTCAAAAATATTAATATTTCTAAATAAAAAAGAAACGAATTCAAAATCTGAAGTTTTATTAAAAACTATAGTCAATTCTGATATTTGATCGAAGTATTGGATTAACTAATTGCAATGGTGAAAGAAGTGTTTTCGGTTTAAAAAGATTAAAAAATCATTGACGTTCCTCGAAATTGGGCAAAGCAAATTGAATAATTTCAGTTTATTAGCCATTGAATCGGACCTAATTGAGAGCACCAACTGTGACGAAGTTATAGATGCTTTTGCCAAATCTAATTGTCGAAAAATAATTGTTATACTATTTGTTAACTTCTCTTATCTCAATGAATTTCATAAGACGGCCCTGGTCAGCAATAAAGGTCAGTTAGTCTAATTTATCGTATATATATAATCAATGAACACCATCGTATTTTTAATTGAAAATCTTATAATCATGTAAAATAGATAATATATTTATGTACGTATAATGTGAACACAAACATAATGTATTAAAAATTAAAATCTATTCTATATATCGGAATCACATAAATCATTTTCGTTTTTCTGTTTCAGATTCAGCTGTATTCATAAATTTTCTTTTATATTTACGTCATCAAAAATTAGAAAACCATCATGACCATACTCGCTTCTCTTATATGCTATGTATTATTACAGCTAAGCGATAAACAAAAATTTCTTTCGGGTGTTTTAAGTTTTTATCAATATTTACAAATAATCTGACAATCATATCTGAGAGAAGAAAAACTTAAGTTTTTTGGCCATGATTGTCTGTATGTTGTATGTACAGTGGAAATGGAATGAAAAATTATTTTTATTAATATTCGTCGCGTTGATGATGGAAAACAGAGAAAGAAATTTTTATTAACTTTACTTGTTTGTTTTCATAAAAATTGAAAATATCATTATTTTATGGATATGGAATCTTTTTAGTTTAATGTTCTAAATTCTCATGAAAACGATAATAAAAACATATGTAGATAGAGACGAAAACAATTTATTACGAGTATTATTGAGAGCGTGATTTTCTTCAGATATTTCAAATACATTTATTTTCAATATGACTTCTATTTATTATTTCATTTATCTATCATTGAACTAATTGTTTGAAGTGATACTTATTCATTCAATCTAAAATACACTCTTGTGTATATGTCATGGAATTTAATTAAAATGAACATCAGATCAAATGAAATGATAAGAGCACTTTTATAGACAGTAATAGAGTTATAGATGATCATATTTAAATTTAACCCATTTATCATGATTGCGCGGTCAAATAATGAAACTTGCGGATGCATACAAAATTGTTTAAAATATAAATTCAATCAAGTAAAAATAAAAACAATATATAAATAAATGTGTCATACAAATAAAATAAAAAACACTATAATAATATTAAAATACATCAACCCGTTTAATAATTCTAATAAATTTTGCGAGAAGAAAATTGTGTTAGTTTTTCATATTGCATAATGTGTTCCACATTAATGTCAAGGCGCCACATTTATATATACGTCGTGTGTATATATATGTACGTATATATATATATATATATATATATATATATATATATATATATATATATATATATATATATATATATATATATATATATATATATATATATATATATATATATATATATATATATATATATATATATATATATATATATATATATATATATATATATATATATATATATATATATATATATATATATTCAAAATGATAAAATTGTACCCTCAATTCAATATAAGAAATTAATCAAAACCTGCCACTCATATTGTAATACTTGATGCCTACTAATCTGCATTCACCGTATATATCGATGAGTGTCCTGTCATCCGTTCTTTTTTGTATGCACTAGAGTAAACGATAGTGGCTTCATTCTCTATCACTGATTATGATGTGAATGTAACTAGTAATTTTTTATGGTAGACGATTATTATAAAAAGATTAATGTAAAGCTTTTTAGTTTTATCAAAACAACAAAAACACAAGAAAATCCATTTAGATAAATGATTTTAAGTTTTAACAGTTTATGTTATTTATAGTTCAAAGACAATGTATGTATGTATGTATCATACCAAAAAGTTCAATTTTCAAATAAAGCTGTCTACCAGCTATATATGTACGAGTATATATAGAAAAAAATTAATTCACCAATTAGGCGGTTAAAAAATATTCATCGTGATAAAATCACACAAAATTAAATAAAAACATAAATCCGAACATAAATCATCCAGTCTAAAAGAAAAACAGTATTCAAATTTTTTTCTAAATTGAGACGACAAAAATTTGTATAACCAAAACAGCTACATACATAAAATGAATGCCGACAGCTTTAAGGGTTTTGTAATAACTTGATGGGTTATTACACACCGAAAAAACTTTATGAATAATTTTAATTAAAATTATAATAAAAATAACAATATTTAGATATTAAATTTCGATGATCTACTATATATAGCAATAGCAGTGTGTAGTACATAAGAAAGCGGTGCTCAATTTCAACATTATATACATAGTAGAACTTAAAATTGCCATAAGCCAATTTTTTATATATACGAGTATTTTTTTTTGTTCGTAGTCTGGAGCTTTTATTTCTTTTCTATGATATTTACTGCGACAATAATAAAAATAAAAACGAAAAGCGAGAAAAATCAGGACCAATAAACTAATAAAATGAATAGAAAAACGGAATGGATTGTATATATATGTTTTGTAACGATTGAATTTTTTGGAAAATTTATATATATTAATGATTTTGAAATGATTGAATTTTATTCGAATCATTCATTAATGTGGAAACACCTTCGAGCGTTGACGAAATAACCATGAATATGCGATGCTAGGAGATGGCTTTCGGCGTTGAATAACAAATTTTTGGACAGCGCTGAGAGATTATAAATCAATTTTAATTTTAAGACTCGTTTGAACATAAAATGATTATGGAAATACTTTGGGTTGAAATTGAAATTTGATGGGATGCAATAATAATCGATATTTCAAATTTTCCATGATATATTTTTGCAGGAGGAGGATAAATTAAAATGTATATCAATTTAATCACATCCTCTTTATTGCGTGTGCAAAATTATTTTCTCAATATTACAAATGATTCTCAAAATTGTATATATGTAAATGAAATTTGTAAGAGTTAAAATTTCAGTTTCAAACTACCAAGCTCTTACAAATTTTGGACCACAGATGCTGGATGATGGGCCAAAAATTTAAATTACATTTGCAATTCAGTGGCATTTTAATGAATTATTAATGAAAAATGTTGTATTTATTGATTACCTAAATTGAAGTTTGAACGACTTAATGCATAAATAAATTTTAGTTTAACACAATTATCTCCTGTAGACCCTGAGATATTTGCTGTGCATTGAAATTAAAACCTATATCGGGCTGTGTGATAAAGTCATGTAATACACAAAAAAAAATTATTTTATCTCAACACAGGTTTCCAGGCAAGATACATTTTTTGATAATGTTCAGTTTTCTCCGGTTTGATGAAATGTACTCAATGTGCAACAACACTCGTTTTAACTACATATATACATATGGGTGTTGGTGCTTAAATCACTGATAACATTTTAATACCGATAATTTTTACACATTCAAAATTTTATCATCCACAAATACAATTATACCTCATAGGCGGATACAAGAGGAAGACTAGGGGTGTAATTACTCCCGCCCTCCTCCAAACTGAAAAATTTGTATTGTTTTAACATATAATCTGTACGTTTATTCATAAGTCACATAATTATATGATAAGCAGTAATCGATTTCCGTTTTAACTTTTAACTAAATTAACTAAATGTAACTAAATTTCAACTTCAGTTTACTAAAACTAAAATCCAATTACAAAATTCGAAAATTTTCGTAATTTAAAAAATAACCGAATTTTGTAATTTTGTTTGTCCGAAAAGTAGGAATATATAAGGTAACTGATCTGCACGATTAATATAACCTTGAAGTCGAATTTATACGTGTTTGCCTGCTGCAAAATATTCGGCAGACCATAAAATAGCCAAGCAAAACTGGCCATTTCGTAAATAAATTACCCCTATACAATTTTTTTTAAAATCGAATCGAAGAAAAATGTGCAGCAGGTATCCTTCCAACAGCAACAAAATAAAAACTGCTCAAATTTGCTCACAGTGTCAACATTTCCATATACAATTCAAAAAATGAACCAAAACCTTCAATAACGGCTAACTTCCTTCTGTCCTGCGGAATATTTTTCAACAGGTAAAAACGTATAAATTCAACTTCCATTCTCATATTTCTACTTCGTAAACAAATTTCCCCTCTAAATTAAAAAAAATTCAAACCAAATGTACAGCAGGGATCCAACAGCAACAAAATAAAATAAGCTCATTATATCAATGTTGCTCATTTCTTATCTTTTTTTTTTTGTATATCTTGGCGAAATATATCAAAACATTTTCAAATTATTATTTTTATGTATTTGGTAAGTTCATATTGTTAAATTTAATTTATTGTTAGTATGCGTACTAAAATTATACTAAGCGCAGTCGGTTGAGGTGAATTAACTAAAGCTTTCTCTGAGTTAACTGAAGTGAAGAGACCGTTAGTTTCACAAGTCATCAGTTCAGTTTAAAACTGAGGAACTGAATTTAATGAATAGATATTTAGCTCGTATAGATACTGATTAAATAAATTATTAAATAAAATATAACATTATAAAATATATTAATTTTTGACATTTATCTGAAGTGAAGAGTATCAGGCGAAAGAGTGCGTTTTCGTCAGTAGCTCAGTGAAGAGTAACTTGATTATTTTAAGTGTAGAATTGTGCTCTTCAGACGAAAAGCGATTAGGATTATGGTTAAAAAAACTTGATTTATTTTCCAAGTTTAAATAATTATTCTGGGCCGTAATCGTCTGTTTGTTTGATAATAACATTGAAATAATGACATCTTTAATAATATGTCGTGCTACAAATTGAAATTAAAATGAATTTCTTTTATTTTAATTTTTGACATCAACAAATTGAGCAGAATCTTCAATAACCGCTAACTTCACACTGTCCTACAGACTATTTTTCACTATAGGCAAAACGTATAAACAAGACTTCAAATTGAATTTGTTTTTATTTATTTACAAATGAGCGACAAAAAAATTGCTATTTTTGAATTTCTTGTAAAGGAGCATTTTGTTTGAGCAAAATATGTTCCATTGCGTAAAAAATAGCAACACAAGTACTATAATTTTCGGTTTTGTTAATATGGCTATCCTATATAGGCAGATTCCGGTTGTATGAAATTATTTGGTATAATAAGATTTCGTACTAAACGACATTGAAAATGGAAAAGTTGGGCTTAGCACTATTTTGAATTTTGATTTCCGGTTTTTAGGTTAAATGATATTTGTGATCACATAAAATTATAATGATTGGTTATAAATGGTTATTTAAGAAATGTTGGAATAGTAATGTTGTAATGAATACGTGTCTCCTTGCCTCATTGCGACGCGATTTTGACTCATTGGAACATCGAGATATTTGATACTGAACTATAATGGTTCTTGTGGTGCTGATATTTAATTTTCGTGCTTAAACGAGTTTTAAAAATAAAACAGTGTTTCTTGGAAATATAGTTACAGGTTGACCTGTAGTGTAATCTATCAATTTGGATCTTATTAAACATGTACTGTACATAGATTCGCATTTTATTTAACACCTAATAAATCAATCCTACCAGACCGGTCAGTTCCAATTAAGATAGATTAAGAACTCTTTAATTATTTCTTCTTGTAATATACGTGTACATTACGTCTGTTGAACCATATAAAATAAAAAAGTTTTCTTCTCTAAATCTCCTTACAAATAATTGTATAATAAATTAATACGATAATGGAGGGTGCCTCGAGAGCATAAGTACCCCCCAATTCGATATTGTATAACTTAAATTTCTGTAGGTACCGCCGGTGTTCGGCACGGCTTTGTATCAAAATAAATTTGTATACAAAATAATGCCGAAGTAAATATCACATAAATATATTTTACGCCGTAAAATAGGTTTAATAAACACATAATTCAAATGCTGTTTTTCCAAATATTTCAAAATTTTGCTCGTCTTCAAGACGCGGAAGGTAAGTTATCTATGCGTTAGAAGAAATTGAAAACTAGAATGACGCAAGGAATCGTCAGGTGCATGCTTATTTCTAAATTCCATAATATTATATTATCGCATGGGCCGGACCAACCGCTATTAAATTATAGTTCAAGAACATTTCAAAATCTCTATTTATTATTAATTTTTGGATTCGACATATAAAGAATTCACAGAATGATTTAAAAATTTTCACCATAAATTGATAATACACATATTACACATCATTGCCGAGAATGAATTATGGTGGCACTAATACACTAAATTGATTTTATCCAAGTTTGCGGTGCGGTAATGTATCGAAATATTTTTAAATTACTTAAAATTCTAGTAGCCTATAACATTTACTTGGGAACGTTTAACTTCCACTCTTAAATATTTAAAAAGTTACTTAATAAATTCAATATCGGAAAGAAGGCTAAACCATATATATGTACATACATACTATAATTGTTTTAATTTTACAGTATGCATATGTACATAATAAGTAATTCAATTAAAATAAATGAAACCCATTTCTAACTTATTCATAATTTTTATATGCAAATATTAAAATGTACCACAAAAAAAAATCATTGTTATGAACGAAATATGATGGCATTTACCAATTCAGAAATTGTCCTAGATTTTCTGATTCGGCACTACTTTCAGATGGTTATTTCTACAGGTTAGCCCAAAAGTCGTCAAACGAAATGAGCTCATAGAAGAGATCATTTTCTAGTCTAAATTAAATTAAGGGTTATCTAATTGTTGATTATTTATCCCTTAAAATTTGCGATTTATATAAGACAATGTACTAATAAAATGTTAGAAAGACGTCCATGATCGATCGTATCCCAATATAGTCATTCGAATTTATACAAAAATATCATCTACAAATTTCGTAGCCTATTGAGTAAATAGATCACCTAAGTGTTGTTTTGAAGTGAGTATGACCCTATTTTTATATTCACACCGAGCAGTGTAGTGTACAATTTTTTCTTGTTTCTCTAATAGAAAACAATCAAAGCAGACAAGGAAAAATGATGAACTGCACTGCACTGGGTGAATGAAAATACAGACCCTATGATTCAAAAATATACATACGTATCCTAACATACGTTGATGATTTTAATGCAAAAAATATTTTCTGGTGGTCAAGATTAACAATTCCAAAGGGTAGAGAATACTATACGCCTCAGGTTGAGCTTACAATTGTGAATTTCTATCAGGAGGAAAACCAACGTACTGGCCTACTGGCATAAGAAAAACGCCGGATCTAATTGATTTCTACATTACAAGAGGTATATCCGAAAACCACATTTTTCTATAGAAAATAGTGTACGTCTCTTATCGGACCACTCGCCCGTCAGTATGACTGTTAGTTTCGCACAATTGTTAAGAAGGAAAATCCACGTAGACTAACAAATAACAAAACGAAATGAGAAGTATTTAGGAAATTGGTTGAAGACAACACCAATCTTCTTGTACCAATCAAGCATCCGGTGCAATTATAAAATGCAGTGGCACTATTAGTCAATAATATACAACAGAAGCATGGGATATGCACCACCTATGAAATCCAAAACAAGGAGCGTAATAATTTCACTTATCCAATCGACATCAGGGAGTTGGTTAGTGGAAAACAAAGAATTAGAAAACTGACAAATGAATCGGTCACCCATTATCTTAGTAGTCTTAGAGCGATAAAGAAACTGAGTATTCTCTATGGAAAGCTACGAAGCATTAAAAAGACCAAATAGACAGCAGCACTTTTCGCATCTCATCTTGAAGAAACGTTCCAACCATATGCGAGCAATCAGCGGATGAAAATAGAATACCACCTGTAACTCTACGAGAGTTAAAAGACGGAACTAACCATAACATAAATACGAAAAAATCTCTGAAAAATCTGATTTAATTACAGCTGAAATAGTGAAGGCACTTCCTGAAATATGTTCGAAATATGTAATATTTTGACTGAAATATGTACCTCTGCAATGGAAAGTAGCAGAAATAATTATGATACCAAAGCCAAACACATCTAATCATAAATAGGCCAATTTTTCTCGTTCCAGTACTTTCAAAAATGTTTGAGAAACTGTTATACAAAAGGATGAAATCTATAATACTTGAGAGAAAGCTAATACCACCACAACAGTTCGGATTTCGAGAAAGCCACTCCACCATAGAGCAAGTTCACAGAAATTACAAGTATTATTGAAAATACACTTGAAAATAAGAAAATGTGCTCAAAAATATTTCTGGATGTAGCACAGGCCTTCGATAAAGTATGGCACCCTGGATTGGAGTATTTACTGCATTGATATTTACCAAAAGAATACTTTCAGATACTGAAATCTTATATTGCTAACAGATATTTTCACATTAGATGTGAAGAAAAATGTTCCGAGTTAAAGAGGATATTCACAGGGGTTGCCCAAAGTAGCGTGCTGGGGCCAGCCTTGTACTTACTTTACACAAACGACTTACCAAACATAAACGGGACAACAATAGCAATATTCGCGGACGATACTGCAATTTTGCTACTGGTTTCCAACTAGACGAACCAACCAGAAAACTGCAACGGGCTACGAACCAACTAAGTAACTGGACCAAAAAATGGCACATTAAGCTAAATGAAGAAAAATCAACGCACGTTAACTTTACCAATCAAATATGTAGTTAACTGGATACCCATAGAACTAAATTCCAAACAAGTCCCTTATGCTATAAACACAGCCAAATATCTTGACATTAAATGACTTAACATTAAATATAGAAATATGTATTGGCTAATTGAACGATATTCAGAGCTGTCAATACCTAATAAGTTGCTACTATACCAATTAGTTTTAAAACCTATATATGGACTTATGGTATTTTTATTTATTTATTAAAATTTCACATATACAAGTTATAAACTTATTACAATATGCTTAAGCCGTTATAAATTTAGGTAAGAAAGAAAAAATAAACCAAAACTAAAAAATAAATATTTGCAAAATAATACAAACTATAAAAATAATATTAATAGTAAAAATAATAATAACAATAATAATAATAACATAGTTACATATTTATAATAGAATAATACTGCCTACAGTTCTCACGAAAAGTACCTCATGATAATGACGATTTAATGTTAGACGGCAGAGTTCCATAAGGCACATCCTCTGAAAAAAAAATGAACTATGAAGAACTCTACTCCGGTTCTTCGGTAATAAAATATTGCCAGTGCGTCGAGATATCAGACGTGAAAGTTTCCCATACAGATAGGAAGGCTTCTTTTCCTGAAGAATTTTATAAATTGATGTACCCACGTGAAAGTCATAAAACGTGCTTAGATCGCAACCCAATAGTGATTTTTTATACATAGAAATATGGTCAAACTTTTTCAAATTGTAAACATATCGAATACAAGAATTGAAAGATAGATTTAATCTAGAAAATTGTTCTTTTGATAGTTCAAAAAAACAAAGAATGGCAGTATAGAAAATATGGAAGGATATACGAGTATATACAAAAAAAAATTATTTTAAGCTTTACATATCAGCAAAGCTGCAAAGCTGGAAAGACTCCCATAACTTTCTCAGACTAAAAGTAACCTTTCTCCTAATTTCACTTAAGTTCTTATTAAACTTAAGTTCTCCATCGAAATAAATTCCTAAACTCTAAACATAAACAGAATAATTAATCAATATCAGTATTAAGCTTACTAATCAGATCCGTCAAACGTAACATTTTATCACTAGCATATATCTGGAGATCATCTGCATATAGATGGTAATTACAAAATGTTAAACTGGATGGCAGATCATTGATGTACATAGAAAATTAAGCACGTCCAAATACTGATCGTTGTTCTACTCCTGATAGAACAGAAAATTTGAATAACACAGTATCAGTATGAAATTCTTGAAAGCGATTCGATAGATAAGACAAAACCAAGTTGCATGCAGTGTTCTCAAAATTAAAATAGTTGGTAATTTTGGAAAGTGCCCTATGATCGAATGCCCTATTAAAGTCAAATAAGACTAATAAAGACATATTTTTTTCATCCATATTTCTACGCAGATCATCCACAATATTTAAATTAGCTGTGTTCGAACTATACAAAGGTCTGTACGCAGATTGAAATTCACATAATAGTCTATTATCATTCAGGTATTTCATTATTTGAGTTTTAAGAACATATTCACAATTTTTGACATCGTAGATAAAATACTGATAGGACGAAAATCAGTTGTGGGTTACTCTGCTTTGGGGCTGTACTAAGAAAACCAATTTTAAAATAATACACACTTTTCAAAATAAAATGTTACATACGAATCGATAACCTACAAAGAGACCTCCGGATGGAATACGTTACTGAAGGGACAAAAATTCATGCAAAGAAATACATACAACGGCTTGGTCAACATCAAAATGTTGAGTTACGTAGCATGCTGACTAACACAAATGGAGTACGAAGGCTCCAGAGAAAGAAACCGCTGAAATTGAGTAGACTACAATAGGGCAGCCAAATTTTTAGAGACTAACTAATCGGTTATATCTCCTCTGGGTTATATCTCTGCAACATGAACATAAGAAAGATATAGACAAATTACTAGATGATATATGTCTTTTGTAACAAAACAATATAAATCAAAGCAGACGAACTACCGTCTTGCTAATAAAAAAAACGCATGATATTGTAGCTATATTCAAATATATCTGTTTAGGCTTTTAGACCATTGTACTCGTATTGTCTTAGTGCGCTTTGAGTGATTCAGTAATGTCGGATTGCCGAAGGCAACTAGCCTATCAGCTGATAATAATCATTTGAGTTTGCTATATATTCGTTTTTTAGAAATAATCCAATTTTGTTCTCACAATAATATATTAGAATTGGCTTTAAATTGAAATCCGTTAAATCTAGTTACGTTATTCATATATCAAATATAAATATTATACAGCTTTTGAGCTTTTTTGTGAATAAACTAAAACTAAATAGTTGAATCAAAAGTTACTTATCATTTTATATATTTTTATATAAATATATATGTGTACATTGTGCAGAAAATAAATTTATTTTTAATTCGGGAAAGCAGTACAATATCGTTATTACATACTATATATCTAGTAGACCATCAACTGACGTCATACAAAAAAAATTACATTATTTTTGGGATGGTTTGATAAAAAGTTAAGTAATAATTTATGCTTATCTATACTATATATACAATATTTAGATATTAAATTAATAATAATATAAAAATGAAATATACTTTCGAATATCCATATATATAAATTATATTATACTGTTTGCTGTATATATAGCTAATATTCGCGATAAATCGCGAATTGAACTTTTTATAGTAAACTGTAATTTTATTCACTTAATTTTTTTTTTTTTTTTGCTTTATTTGCAAAACTAAATATAATATAATACACGTATAAGTTTTTAATATATTTATTATTTATTTAAAAAAAAAATCTAGATATTTTGTTTGACTTTCTTATATTGAAATAATAGTTTTTTTTCTCACATACTATAACACTAAACACTATATATTCAGATTTTTTAATATTTAATTATTTAAATATGCCACTGGGATATATAAATATATATATATATATATATATATATATATATATATATATATATATATATATATATATAGATATATAATTTTTATTTAAAGTATAAAAATTAAAAAATAATTTAAATATTTTAGATAAAAATCACACATATCCACACTTTAAATTATTTTTTATGTGAACTATAATTTTTGTATTAAATTAAATAAATAACAAAAAATTATTTTAAATATAGCAATTACACTTTATATAATATGTATATATAAATATATATATATATATATATATATATATATATATATATATTTATGTTACTTTTTATTTTATTAATTTTTCACATTTTCCATAACAAAACAAATTACCGAACCGCACTGTATACCATTGAAAATTGAACTAAAAATAATGTTGGAAAAATGTATTAAAAAGAAAAAAGAGTCAACAAGAAAAGAAAAACTCAACCATAAAAATTTGATAGCAGCAGAGAAAGAATGTAAGTATACAGTATGGCATGATGTTTGTACTTTTCCATTTTCATATCAGCATATATTTAGATAGTAATAGAAAATTAGACGATATGCTATAAATAAATTTTACGAATAGTAAACGTAAATATGTATACGATGATAGATCATAAGATTGTATATATTACCAGATCGCGATGATAGCAAGTAGCAATATTGAAAATATTTCCGAAAATGCACCAACAAAAACAATATTGAGTTTTAACAAATGAGATTTTATATAAAAAAAAAATTCTCTAAAATTAATAATATTCGATAAAAAAATAAAAGTTGGAAAATTCATTTACGATTGAGAATGAAAAAAGGTTTAGCAACTTTTTTTTTTGGTTTTTACTTTTGTGCAAGTGAGAAAACGACAAACAATGAGAATATCTTTTTATGAATTGAAGAGCTTTTCAGTAGTTTTCACGTTTACTAAATAACTTTACTATTTAGTATGCACTGTGTAAGTGTAAGGGATTAATAACCTTAGTGTGTTGTTATATAGTTAATTAAAAATAAACATTTAAGAAAACATAAAAATCCACTCAAACAATAAACTTATTGTTTTTCACTCATAGTTACAGTATATTTAATAGCTATGGTAGTTAATTTGTGAGAGATGATGTTGTTGATAAAAAACAATGATTATTTGTTTTCAAGTCAATTTTGCGCAAAATCATTTGTTTACTATACATATGTATATTTATGTACACACATCTATGCAATGCAAAATAATATACTTTCGATATAAAACAAAAAAAAAATGAAAACACTGGTTTCATTACATTACTTTTCACTTGGTTTTCTTTACAAATTTTAAATGCCAGTTTCTCACTTTGTCAGCATCCACTACAATAGTATTGTAATCTAAGTAAAACGAAGAAGAAAACAAATTGTTTCTCTGAAAAAGAGACCATTATATTACATATAAATGTTTTAGTGCAAAGCTTTTAACCTTTAAATATATATTTCACAAATTCTAACATTGAAAAATTAAAAATTAAGAAAGTCTATACTGTCATGAAATTCTGATTTATAAAATTGTAATTTATTAGGTCCTAAATTAATGACCGTCCACTATCTGATGATCTCTGGGAGTTCATATACATCAAAGTTTTCTATTTGGCAAGTAACCTATGGGTTTAGTTGGGATAGTACTTATCCAACTAGAATATCCAATCGTATCCTTTTCATTAAACGTTTTTAGCTGAAAGTCGTTTAGAAAGTCTGTGTTATAAATTTGGAGATTGTGGTAATAGCTTGTATGATTGATGGAAAAGCTGCATTAAAAGTTAATTAAAACATAACTATCGGATAAATCCAGTAATGTTGAAAATTGCGTATTGTATAAACTGTGTATGTTTAGTTTAGTTATAAGAATTGAACTTTTATTTGGAAACATTTCAATAACAATAGTTTGATCTGAAACTTTTTTCCAATTTTTCTTGCGTATCATCATAAATTGCATCTAGAAACGATTCTATTTTTCACTCTCAACCCACAGTAGTCACTGATACATTTGCTTAATTAGCTCGCATAATATACTCGAAGCTGCGTCGAACTAATTCCTTTCCTTCCAACAATTTAATAATTTAATTCAACCAAACCAATTATTTGTTTAAAGCATTATAAATACATAAATCAGTTACTTGCAATATACATACGAGTATACAGGGAATGCTATTTACCACCATCACTTTCATAATAAATATACTTCTTGAAATACATAATTACCGTTTAAAATTGTTTACAAATTCAGAATGTTAATTTATTAATTAAATTAAAATCAAATAATTAATTGCGGTTTTTTCACACGCGTGATACAGTGAAAATTAGTGGCGGCCGAAATTGAGCATATTATAAAGTGTAACACATATGGTTTAATAGTTTGTATGACAATAAAACCAAGTGTACCATTAAATAGTTATTATTATTTTATCTATAGTTATAATTATTAGTAAACGACAATAATAATAAAATTGTTTATATATACATACATATAATTGTACATATAACTATTACTAGATATAGTCGTACTTGTTGATTTTATACAATTTAATGAATTGTAGTACATATCATAATAAAATAGAAATAAGGTCATGCAACAAATAATCCATGGAAAGAAATGAATAACTATATTCACTATCACTACTACTAACAAAAGAGAAACAATAATAAATAGTTTTGCGAGAGAGTTTGGAAAATACATTAAGTTTAGCGCTTAGATTTATCGTAATGTTACTTTTATTATTTACAGTTAATGAAGTGTTGTTGAATCATAATTATCTGTAATACTTTGTAATATAATTTCGAATAAGGATGTATATAAAGCAATTGGTGATTAAAGTTAGTCAATCAAAACAATTTATGCGAGATACACAAACATGCATTTACTAACCCTTATCGCTGAATTTACACAAATATGTAATCAAATATGTATCATGAATGAAAGAAAATAAAAGATTGCGACAATAGGTAGACGAATTCTATATGATTTTACTGCGCATCTCCGACCTACTTCATTTTCATATTGTTAATAGACCAGTTGGAAACTTTAGTTATGGATAGAAATTTTATTTCAGTTGTTTGTGTTTTCATATTACACTCACATATTATGAATTACACATTAATGATTGCTATTGCCACAATCCCTAAATTAACACGCTTTGGCGTCCCATTGCAATGATTACTTCCTAAAATTTCCTACAGTTAGATTTAAAATAAAATTCTTTCGTTTTTCTATCAATTTTGGAATAAACTCAACTCACATTTTTCCATTCGCCGAATTGGAAATCAACAATTTAGTAAAGATACAAACCATTATAGTCAATACATATTTTTAGTAGAACACCACCCAAACTTAATGTGTTCATACATGATATAGCCTTCATGCACATATTTCTACTTCTACGTTTTTATCGTTTTAGCGATAAAAATTCATAAAAAACTTATTAAAATACATAATGTATTCAAATCATTGGTATCAGTCACATTCAAGTACAGTATAAGTACTTTAAAAATTTGTTTGATCAATACGATTCATGCGCAATTGAGAATCCACCTACCACATCACAAAATAAAAATAAATTTCATTCTTCTACTTGTCAGCGAAAATTCATTCCACTGTTGTCATTCATTTAATGTTTTTGTAATTTTTCCTTGTTGCGAATTTTGCAAATAAATAAAAAATTTAAAGAAAATGTCTGATTTAAAATCTGAAATTGATAGTGATATTGAACAAAATTTTTCATTAAATAGTAATGTTGATCCAAAAAATATGCAAGAGTTAACAATTTATGTGAGTAAATATTAGTGACATAACCTAAAATAAATTTGTATGTATGTAGTTTGTATGCACATATTTTTATTAATTTGAATTTATTTCGATTTCGAAGGTGCAAAATTTATTACAAAATGTACAGGATAAATTTCAATCCATGTCCGATCAAATAATCACACGAATTGATGATATGGGCAATCGAATAGATGATTTGGAGAAAAGTATCGCCGATCTTATGACACAAGCGGGAGTTGAGGGGCCCGAAAAATGAATATATGGCAGTACTGAGCTACAGCAAATATTTTAATTTATGTATCTAATATAATATAAAAATTAGGCGTGCTCTCAGCTTTCATCTTTAAGTAACGAGCACCGCATATAAACAAAGGATCATATCGCCATAACAACCCCCTTCCTATATTATAATTATTCATTTCCTGCTATTAATCTAAATTCCGAATCCATCTAAACCCTAATAAGTAAGTGTGTGTGTCTCTATTATTTGTAATAAACTAGGAATTTAATATAATATAAACAAGTTGTAATAAATAAAAATTGATTAGAAATGTTGTATTCATTTGGCCCAGTGATTAAGTCGAAATCGCTGTTCCACAGGAAACTCGCTAGATTGTCCGATTTTTTGTAAACATTTTAATTCCATTTGTAAGGAACTTGCTACTTTAACTGCTTCAATTTTTCACAAATCATTTTTGTAGAGTTTAATTTGAAACCAAAAGGGAAGTCAAAATTCAATAGTTTAGGGTTTCGAAAGATTGATTTTATCAAAATCCAATAAAATTTATATAATTATAGTTATATTATGCACATCACCGATTTAATACATTAAAATGAAACAAATCTAAATTTAGTTAAATATTCCGTTTATTGATTTAACAACATAAATGGTTTTCGGTTTAACTGGTGTTATGCTTCCATCCGTTGACGAGATTTCGACACCTTCACAATAACTTTTCAATGTTTTAATCTGGATTGGGAAGGAAAATGGATAGGAAATGAATTAACGGATTCGTTTTAAATTAGGAATTGATTGAGTGGTTACCTGTGGAACCATAGTGTTTTCATCTTCTTCACTTTCACTTGTCTCGTTTGAAATATTGTCCTTTACAAATAAATCATTGTTTTAAGTATGTGGAATTAATAATGTTAGAGAAATACAATTTTCTTACGTACCATCGATTGACCTTTCTTTAGCGAGCTTCGAGTTTGTTTCACCGATGCATCATCATTTGACGATTCTAGATTGTCTTCAGCCTGTGTACCATTGGTGTTTAACGACGTTGTACTTTGACTCAATAAACTAGTACGACGATGTTTTGATAGCGAAGCACTTGAATTAAAAATTGAATTTAATGTACCCATTGATTGCGATCGACATTTGTTTAAATACCTGGAACTAGACCCTCGTTCGTTTAAGTTCATCATTTTATTGAATTCTTCAAAATCACGATTTTCATCTATATCGTAAAAATCCTGATAGGCCGCTGTTAGAACTTCGATCGCTCGGGCGTGCTGTTTTATTTCAATTTTTATGAAATTTAGCAAAATTTCCTTGGAGAATTTTAATTTGTCTCGTTCAAAATTTTCGATCTGACCGTTTATTTTTTTCGTTATCTGAGAAATTTCCAATTTTAATTTTTTTATTTCAGTATCGAGGGCAGCATGGTTTTTGTGATAGCCCCGTTGATTTCTATGCTTAATTTGCTCCATTTGTTTCTTCCGATGCATCTCCTTTTCTTTTAGTGCAAATAAAATTTTTAAATCATCTTTGGCCGACTTGCATGTACCTTCGTACTGTTGAAATTCAGACGAAACTTTTGTATCGATGCGAGCGGATTCCAATTCTTTAAAATCGCCTAAAATCGTTAAAGCTTTTGAAAAATTACGAAAACCATCTGCAAATGTTCGATTATAGATTTCGTTATCAGCATAGTATTTAAAAATTTTCGCAAGCTCATCGTGTTTATCGCTCAGTCTGAAAATCATATACTGAATTAGAATATGGTGTGGTGTATGTATAACAAATCACATACCTCAAAGTTTTTCGACTGTATTCAGAAAACGCAGTTGAAAAATCAGAAAATAATTTCTCTGCAAAATTTATACGTTCTGCAATAAATTTGGCTTTTACACTATCTGCCGACTCTCGATTCAAAGATGATCGCAACATTTTTACTAAAAACGTATGACAGTAAATAATTTTGTTTGTTTATAATCTGGACACTTAGCAACCGTGGAACTTTTTGTTTGAAATTTACACTAATCAAATACAAATACATGGTTGATTAATGATTGCGTGGTGAGTGTAATCTAAATTAAAATTATAAATCTGTTCAAATTTTATCTAAAATCTACATTTAAACCTCCGCATCCATTTAAGCCATCAATGATTAGGGCAAATAAAAAAAAACTCAAATTCAAATTTACACAATTTTATTACAAAATAGAAATCTTATATTAAAGCTATATCGTAAGATTTAGTGAACCATCATCATCTAATTCTTGCACGTCGTCCTCTTCGTCAGGAGATTCTGGCGTTTCCGTTACCATATTATTCTCATTTTCCGCATTTTCAATTAAAACCTCGCTTTCATCCATTGCAATTTCAATATCACAACTGCTTGGATTGTATTCATCGATTCCAGTCTGAGGAATACTATCTTCAGTCTGTTCAGACTTTCGTGGTTGCGCTTGAGGCATTATAGCTCTTTTATTATTTATGGTTTTTAAGAGAGCGTTTGCTTCACTCTTTGTTTCATCATACTCCAGACATTTATATGCGAAATGAGTTGCCTTATCAAAATTATTTTTACTTTCGTAATAATTTCCTAAATATAAAAACGCTTTACATAACGTTTGCTTATCGATTATCGTCTTTTCATCGGCACAGTAATTTAAGTATGCGGGCACAGCATGATCGGAATCTCCCATTTTTTCATATAGCTCAGCCAATTTCCAAAGTGCTATTCCTTCAATATCGCCAACGTTGCAAGCCTTTTGATAACATTTGAGAGCGTTTTCTCGTTTATCCAATTTTTCGTAAGTTTCGCCCATAGCAACCAGCATCCGACTGTCATATGGCCGTAGCTTTTGCGCTATTTTGTAATAATACAGACTATAGAATGGCATTTTAAGTATTTCGTACGCCTGTCCTAAACCATACCAGGCTCGAAAATCGCGCCGATTAACATCGACCGCATGTCGATAGCTTTGTATGGCAGCATTTGTATTCTTCATTTCCATAAATTCGTGTCCCATCAAGGTCCAAGCCGAGAGATATTGTGGATTTAATTTTAATGCCCGTTGAAAATAAAGAACAGCCTTTTGGTGGTCACCACGAATACTATAATAATTCCCGATTACACAGCATGTTTCCGGCCGGTATTTATTAATATCAACAGCTCGATGTGCCAGAAACGACATCTCTGTCTTAAGCTCTTTTACGAATAGCAAATTTGAATAAATATCTAAATAGTCTAGCCGATATGGATCCACCTTCTGTATATGTTCAAATATTTCAATGGCCTTATCAACATCCCGTTTATTTTGGCATGCTAGTGCAATTTGTGTAGTCACGTAAATACATTTATTGAATCCGGCCATTTGTAATTCTTCATAGCTCTTCAGGCCTTCATCGTTAAAGTATAGCTCGATTAGCGTATGACCTATGAAAATATGCTTTATCCAATGGTCCGGCAGCCTGAGATTCATGAGTTTATCTTTATCAGCTATCAAAGGTGATAACTCAAGCCAAGCACCCCATAGCATTGGTGCTTCATGTATTGCTTGTAATAGTACTGAAACCGCCATCTTTTGTAGATCAAGTTTCTTTAGAATAATGCCATACAGATACAAAGAGTACCCATCTAAATTATTCTGATTATATTCAATTTTCAATATCGCCAATAAATCCGTCAAACTTTTAATATGCGTATGATTATTTTGTGATATATTTTCATTCATATTATCCAGCCGTTTCTTCTCTTTGGCCATATACTGTGAGTATAGGTTAAGAAATTTTGGTACAGGCGATTCACAATTCCGTGTAAAATACGCGGCTCGATCATATTCCCTATTATCAAAGTAGGACTTAGCTATATAGTAACTATCGTATTCCGTAGATTTTATACCATTATTGATATTTTCTCTGTGAATTTCTTCACAACTCACATCAATTTGCTGTTCTAGGCCATGATTTAATTCGGCCAACCATTTGGATGATTGTACTAAGCCACGTTTATTACACTCGATCATACCATAGTATATATCTTTTTTCACTTGTTCTAGATTTATATTAAACATTTCTTCGTTCATTTTAATTAATTTATTATATTTTTAAAATAGTTTAGCTTGACGCAAAATAATTGTTTGGTGATTTTGAAAGATCTTTGACAGAATGACAATACTTACCCTATCAACCATCCGTTGAGCAGGGGAGTCAACCGAAACGAACACTGCGATACGTTTGTTTAGCAAAATTTGAACCGAACGAAAAAGTTCTTTAAATAGCTTGAGATTCTCACGAAAGTAACAAATCATGAAAATGACAAAAATTACATAACGCAAGTAATTTTATTTGAACGCTTCAAGATAAATAAAGAATATTATCATGTGGAATTATGGTCTTGTGAATTTGCTAATTTTCAAATGAGGCAAAATAATAAAAAAATTAAATAATTTTTGTAAATCAGTACTTTATAAACAAAATAAATTAAAATAAAAACTTTTATCATACTTATTTCTATATAACAAAACCACAATATTTACTTAAGAACTACTATTTTACGAGCTTTTATAAGTAAATAAATAAGGAAGATCATCTAGTTAATCTCATGCTCTTCACAAATTAAAAATTTAAATGAACGTATCATTGCTTCAATAGTTCTGAAATGTATTTAAGAACTTTAGCATCATTTAATATACCCATATGGTCGACGTTTGGCAGAGGCACCATTGTAATTGGTTGTTTTTGCATTTTTTCCCACAATTTGCATCCTAGTAACGATCGCAGATTTACTGTACCATCACCGTCGCCAGTTATTAACTCTGGTGTACCATCCGGGATATCAGATTTAGGATAATTTAACATTTCAACAGTTGCAACATTTTGCCCATACAAACAATGAATTTCAACACCAGGAGCAGTAAAGTCTTTTGAGTATTGTGCTGTGTCTTTCATCATTTCCCACGCATACGGTAAGCCAAGATCATTTAAAAAATCTTCCATATCGTTGTTTGTATAATTACGTGTTTTTGTTTTAACCAAAACTTCATCTGACTTCCAAAATATTGGCGATGGCATTAACCATGCTAGCGAAGGATTTGTTATTTGTTCTGCCCGCATTGTAGCACCATTCAAGAAATGTGATCCTAAATCATCGCCAACTGCCCATACTTTAACCGCTTTGGCACTTCCACCAAAAGCACCGGAGAGAGAAACTAACCGAGCGATATGTTTGTCTTTCCATGCTTGAGTTTGTCGCTGCAAAAATAATAACGACATAGGACCTCCCATACTATGTGCAATTAGGGTAATTGGCACGTCCCCATTTTGTTGATATGTTTCTTCTACTAAATCTTTAAATTTAACAAACCATTCGGAATTTTCATCTGAAAATGTGAAAAATTAATGAAATTATTATGTAGGCAACATGAAAGGCATTAGTAAATAGCTTACTTGGAGCTTTACGGAAATCATATGGTGCACCACGAATTGTTACATTTCGTTTATATCCAATTGAAACCAAAGTATTACCAATATCTTTGAAGTAAGCCCCAGCTGAGGCGTGGCTTGGATCCAACCATTCAACTGTTTCGGATGAACCCCACCCAGGAATTCGAATCTCGACGCCCGGTTGATTGTAAGTGGTTCGTGTCACATTATCGTAATTCAGTTTTACATTATCAATCCAACAGCTAATCACCAGTGGGACAAGTAATTCCAAATTAAGCCATATATTAAAAAAATCACTGGTATGCTTTTGGCAAATGTAATGAACAACTTCTGATTTATTTAAACGCGCATCCATTTGGCTTCCTCCATCACCCGGAACTGTAAACCAAAAAAATAAAAACACAATAGTTTAACCTTTAAACAGTTTTCGATTAGAATAATCTATAAATATGGCCTGTTATATGGCGACACGTTTCCTAATATGGTTAATTATTTCATTATCACCATAAATAAATAGAAATTTCGCAGTAAATAAATGTTTACCAAAAATCACTGGGGACAATGGCGGCGATCCGATTAAGTTTTCTTCAAATTCTTTGTCAAAATATCGATTTACTGTAAATATACTACTTCCACTAACATTATAAATAAAATACAATTGAAATACCACAATTATTATAAATAAATAATTGATTATTTTCATTTTTTTATGATCACTTTTTTTTTTAAGTTTCAATCAAGTAGCTGTGAAACTCGACCCAAATATTTACGTGGTAATTTTAACTTAATAATAATTTTAATTATTACGACTTAAGCACAAAATTGACTAGAAATATCAAATTTTTTTAATTTATTACTACTATTTAATCATAAAACTTAATAATATATTTGATATTGTTGTTTTGTGCAAAAAAAAATAAACAATTTTGCAACAGTCACGACATAATCATTCGAGTTTGACGTTTAAAATGAATTTTTTGTATTCGCTTTTGCATTGGTTGTCAAAATCGTAAGGAACTGTGCGTTGTATGTACATGTAAGTATTACTTAAAATGCACTGTTAAATAAAACAAGTTTGCTTTATAGTATCTTAAACAAGATGTCACTTTATATTCATTATGTGTAAGCTAGTACCATCTATGAATGAATATATGAAAATATCGCTAATATTTGGGTAAACATTACAAATGTTTTAGCAGCCTATCGATTTGTATTAGAAATGGATCGGAAAGCATAATAAATTTAGCCATTCTTCCCTATTTAGGATTAAACCAGTTAAGGCTCTACTTTACCTAGAACAAAAATCAAAATTGATGTCGATATTTAAATGCCAAAAAATGCCTCTAAAATTAATTTTCAAATAGTGTAAATCTCCGCTATCGAAAATTATAAAAAATTTCATGAAAAAATTGTTTTTTTTGCCAGTTATGACATCTAATTAAAAAGGGGTGAACTATACACGATATTTAGTTGAATCCTAAACCATTTTTACATCGAAAAAAAGCGTAATATGGCAGGAGATTGATAAATTGAAGAACTTCTGCCCTTGACTAATACTTTAGGTCGAGCTAACTAACGTGAATAGCGCTGATGAATAAAGTTATGTTATCTGGTATGCACCTGATTCAAATTAAACAATAGTGGCGGAATACAAAATGGATTTTGCATCCTTGATTTCGATTAGTATTACAGACTGTCGTAAATTTATAATAAATGAAGAAGTTGGGAGAGCCTCAAAACAAATAGTTGCTAATTTTGTAGAAAATACATATAAGGCATTCTGAAATTTTTGATTAGCTAGGACAAATATGTCCCTGGACATCGTATTAAGGTTCAATAACTTTTATCTATACCATTAATGTAGAGGAAATTTTAATTTAAAATTTTCCTGTAGTAAAATTAAATGGGACAACAAATTGAATTAGGGTGGAGAAACAATTTCTTTTAACCTGTCGAAATTAATAACCAACATTATTGAAGATGTTTTACCAAAAATTTAAGATTTATGTATTAAATCAACAATTAGTGAACATTCGTTGTTTAATGAAAGGCAAGCGGTTGTATTAAATTTGTGATTTTGTATTTTTCCCCGAACATTGACCATAAATCAATTAGGAAACATTTTTAATTGCCATATTGTCCTATGTACACCATAAAACGTATATAAGGGACAGAGATGATTCATTTTCGATTTTACAACATTTTTTATTTGATTTCCGGAAAATACAGTTCTGTTGGTTGTGGTTTTTGCCTCCTCCTCCCCTGAACTTATTTATGGTCGAATCAATGGATGCAACAATTTGTAGAAAGTTAAAATTTATACTACGGAAATGCCTAGAAAAACAAAAATGATATCCTTTCAACGGTTTTATTTTCATGTTTACGTGTTATTTAATTATTATTACCTATATGTACCTTTGTATAAATGTACCTTTGTATACATTTCCCGTGTATACAACAGTGAACTAATAGTGGATAGGGATGCGTATAGGTAGACGTGTGGAAAGAATTTTTTTTCTGAAATACGCCAGTTCTCAAATTTAGTATATGATTGCAGTGTTGTGTTTATATTATACGTCTGTTTTGAGAATGTCTAAATGCCGTTTCATATACTTTCCGAAGTTCTGGCATAGGTGCTGGCAATATGGTGCCTAGTACATCACTTTTTCAATTATCAATTTTAAATAAGCAAGTTAAAATATTTAATTTATATAATTATTAAAAAATCTGTTTGAGCAACAATTTCCATAAGTTCGCAAAAAATCTAGTCACATAATTATACTGTTAGACTGAATCTAGTCACATAATTATACTGTCACAAATATTTTAGGTTTTTATTATCCAGAAATTATAAAATTACAAAATTTCATGGAAATATAAAAAATTGTTATAAATTTAAGTTTGACCTACATCCGTTGAGTTGTAGTAAGGATCCAAATA
Source organism: Tipula unca (assembly GCA_951394425.1). Lineage (NCBI taxonomy): Eukaryota > Metazoa > Arthropoda > Insecta > Diptera > Tipulidae > Tipula > Tipula unca. Next base: position 216,130,453 of record OX596381.1, read on the forward strand.
ATTTGGGTGGTGGTTATTCCCATACAAAAATCCTTCTCCCGTTGTGGGTTGTAACGCTATACTAAATCTCCCTTGACCGTGTTCCGGGATCATCTATACGATGCCCTTACGAAGTGCGACAACTCGAAATTATTACAGTACGACACTCTTTGTCAAACATCCACCATGAAGTGCATACTCAAAATTACTTCATCAACTTTATCTGTGACCAGTATAGTTCTTGTTAAAATTGAGAATTACTTTCTTTCTAGTTGCAATCATCTTGCTCTTTATGACGGCACTCTCTCCTGTGGCTGTTTGTAATTTCAACCCATCGGCTGGTTGTACTCTTCTTTTGATTATATCGGACGAGAGGGTCGCTTCTGTGTTCAGCGAAATAGCACAAGCTTTTTGTTTATATTACCCTTAATTGTTAAACCTTCATCGCAGAGTCACTGTAGTCCAACTGATTCGCTGTTTCCTTGGTTTGCCCAGGAGATTACTATCGAGAGCATTTTGCTACAACTTTCCATGTAAAAGCTCTGTCTCGAAGCCTACAACATTTTCCTCCAAGGTTTGCACTTTTACGTTATCGTCGATAACTTTCTGTTCCAAATTTTGCACTTTATCGTGGAGAAGTTTTTGCTCGAAATTCTGGACTGTTTCGTTTTCCGAGAACTTTCTGCTCCAACTACCTATCTGCTGAAATCCCTTGTTCATTATTTGCACTCGTTCCTGATTCCATTGATGAATCTTCTGGTTTAATTGATCAAACGACTGCTTTATTTTCGGACTGAAATGTTTATTAACTTGAATTATCTTTCCCGCCATTTCCATCATAGCTGCCTCCTTCTGCTTCCTTTGAAATTGTTGGTACATCGAAATTGTAACTGGCCGGATCAATTCCATCATCCTCCATGACCTTTCCCAAGCAGCCGTTGATTGCTCCTTTAATTCCAAATCTTTTAAATCGTCTAGAATCGTCTCTTTATTCACAATCCTACCGTTGTCACCAATTGTTCCCAGGCAATTAGTGAAAAGTCTCCCCGCGAGGTTAAAGTTTGTAAAGTCCAAGTTGACCATGAACATTCAGACACACTCTGGATTATTAATACTGTTGTCATCTATTAATCAACTTAGTTTTGTCACGAATTCATCCGGTTCGCTGAACAGCAATCGCGAGGTTACCTGTCTCGGCATGCCACACATCTTATGTTACTGCCACCTCTGGTTCTTGCCTTCCGCCTTTAAGAACCACTATAAACACGATTGATCGATTTTCCCTATTCCAACCATTTTGCTTGATCGGCGTTTCGAACTGAAATTTCATCATCGTAAAATGTTGTTCCATGTAAAACTATTGGCTGAAACTTATTCGCGTATACTGGCTAAGCTACTTCTGATGGTTTTGACGTATGGAAGATTTTCTCGTAGCCTAACTTTCTCATCCAATTCCTGAAACTCTGTTTGCAATTCTCGATTATCGTCGAGAACATTTTGATCCAACTCTCCATGTAAAAGCTCTGTCTCGAAGCTTAGAACATCCTTCTTTAAGTTTGGCACTTTTAGATTATCGTTGAGAACTTTCTGCTCCAAATTTTTCAATTGATGTTATCATCGAAAACTTTCTGTTTTAAATTTTCCACTTTTGCGTAATCGTTGAGAACTTTCTATGCCATATTTTGAACATTTGCATTTTCTTCGAGAACTTGTATTCTCTGCTTGAATTCTTGAATATCTGCCTGTGATTTCAGGGCAACATCTTGAACAGTCGATTGCATTCTCTCCATTTTCCCCTGTATATAGCAGAACGTATCTCCTGAAATTCGTTTACCATTATTTGTCTCGATTTAATTGTCCTATTAATTGTTCCGTTTTCTCACTGGACTGTTTATTTTTCTTCATGTCCTGATTGCTTAATTGACTGTTCCATTTTAATCATAACATCCATTAACAGCGAAATTGTAACTAGCCGGATCAATAGCCTCCATTTCCAAGACTTGAAGTAATCTGTCTCCAATTGTTACGTTTTAGCCTTTAAAAAGTTTGATCACTGAGTGGTAACTTTAAAAAGTTTGATTGGATTGTAAAACCAATTTAATTCTAGATAATACTAATTTATTTATTCCCGAATTATTATACAGAACCTAATTTATTTCATTCACTTATTTACTTTAATTGACTGTTCAGATTATTACATTTCAATAACACTTTAAAAACACCTAATATTTCCGTTTTCCTTTTTACTACTACTAACTCTATCACTATAATTTCATCTCGTATTTATACCACATATTTTAACCTACTAGAATATTCCACAATGTGTCTAGACTATTCCTGAATAGTCTAGATGCATATCTAATTTACTATAGTTTACATATATCTACGGTAGTTTCTCTACTCAAATATAGATGTCGTAGCATAGGTTCCACAATCGTAACAATTATTTAAAAAAAAACTCAATGATTACGAGTTGCCTGATCTAGTCGCCATTGCGATATTGGTCATAAACGACATATTTATTTCAAAATGTCTTTCGAATATCGAAAATGGTAATGTTACAACATCCCAGCACAGCTTGATTTATTAATACTGTTGCCATCTATTAATGACTACTTCCTACTGTAACCATCAATTTAGTTTAATCACTAATTTAGTCAAAAAAAATCGGTGTCGATCACACAGCATTAGTTTAGTAAAATAATTAGGTGTCTAGCGGGATTGTTTCTCTATAGTCAAGGTCACTACAATCGAACTAATATGGGTTAGACAATTAACTGGACCATTAAGTATTGCATGAATATGAATTTCGTAATATTTACATGTGTACATATATTTATATGTACTATGTATATAGTAAACAAAACTACAACTGTAATGGAAATTAAACATTTACATTGTCCTCACGAAGGATATTCGGTTGAGCAATAAAATAACAGAAATATTAAAAAAGCATCTGAATAATCGGTGAAACACGTGTCTTGTTTTGTTCTGGTACAATACTATAATATAGACTACGATAATTTCATTAGATAAGAAAATTGTGAAAACGAGTCAAAATTATTTCGTTGTATGTATACATATACAATACATATATAATTACAAACGAACTCTTAAATTTATTTGGTTTTGTCTTCCTTGAGAAGAAAATATATATAATAGAAAATTGATAATTAATTAATGGCTTTAATTTTCAACGTGCACAAACTTATCAGAACAGTTTCGATTCTCAAGCAAATAAACATGTGCCCATTTATTTTATTTTAGTTGGAATTCGTTGAAGCGAATTTTGCAACCTAGAACATTTAGGATGGAAAATTTTCCATTTTATTTAATTTTCACACGCAATTTAAATTAATTGATATATTATTTTAGCGATTTTATATAATACAGGCTCGATCTGGATTTTCACTATTATATTTACATATACATATACGTTTTGAAATAGATGTTTCTGGTTTTTAAAATCCAGTTAAAATTAGTTTGCGAGACATAACACAATATACCATCGTCGAATAAACAAAAATTTGTAATAAATTAAAGATTTTTGGTTCGTGTTTATGGTGTTGGTAGACAATAATCAAGAATTCATGTCATTCATCTATATTATAGCGCGATAAGAAGACACTTTTCTATATGCAAATGGTGCTGTCATTAAATCTATATCTTAAACTTGTTACTGTTTACACTTTTCAAGTTGTTATATCGGATGTTTTGTAAAAACATATCAAATTGCTGGGGTAGTCAAATGAAGCGGAAAATGAATTATACGTTTTTGTAAAAATTTTCCAAACAAAATAAATATTTATTATTAGTTTATAATTATTATTATTATTATTGAAATATGAAAATGTTAATAAACAAAAACAAAACTATCAGCGATATATGCAAATTTATGTGATTTTGAATAAATTAAAAATTTCCTTTATTTACAGTAAACACTGTATATATGTATACAAAATCGATTAGAATTGTAAAACTAGTTCAAGATGAAAAATATTGACTTCGAATATAACTATTATTATAGCAACTATATGCTTACAAAAGTAAATTCGATCACAATAAATATTTGAATGGACGTGGGAAATTGATCGATATATAAAATATACCGCAGTGAAACATACATACATATGTGTTTTGATGATGATTCATGCTATAAAATTATATTTAACGTGACTATGTATTTTTGTTCGAAATTTATACGCATGCAACATTAAATATTTTATTGTTCACCAAAAACAACTATTCAATGGATTTTGTCACGGCAATTCGTAGAAGTGGATTGTATGATCGAATTATACTGTTCAAATTAAAAATTATGTATAGTACATATACCTATATGAAACACCTATTTATTGTTAATTAGTTTAGCTACGAAAATAATACTTAAGCACATCAGTGCCAAATTATGGGTACATACTACACCGACCTCTGGGGCCAGGATTATTTACTTGTTCCGTGGGGCAAGGCTCCCTCAAGTCTTTCGCAGCGTGCTTTTTTAGTATCACTACCACCCACATCGATGACGTACGGCTATATGTTTGATTTAATTGGCACATTATACATGGTGTGTGCGACTGACGTTATTATATTGAAGGGAGTAAACAAATATGCACGAATTTTTGAATTACTTTTCGTAGACCTTATAAACCGCTAAAGTTGAAAAATCTCGTTTCACTTTTGTACCCATATCTTAAAATTAAAAGTAGCATTGAACCGATTTTAACCACAGTCGTATAAATGTTTAGTTGGTATTTGGTTTGAACGAAATTTCAGAATTTGAAAATTATATTTACAAAAATACCAAATTTTTTTTAGTTTGCCGTTAAAAAAATCCCACAGTGTATCTTGGCATATAAATTGAATCAATAAAATTAAAATAATCTATATACGAGTATATTCAAAACCATTTTGAAAATTCTGGATTTCAAAATTTATAGTTACAAGTAGTACCAATGTACTTTTGAACTCTCTGATTAGCTCATTATTTTGCATTAAAGTAATTATTAAATATTAATTAAAATATTTTGAAGTGATAACTTCTATAGTGAGAGTTGTTAAAAAAGTATATCTATATCGCGCGCTGTCGTGTAATACGACACTTTTTCAGTTACGTTTTACAAATCTCGTTGCTTAGCAACATTAGCACACCGAAAAAATAATAAATATTATAGAATCCATCAACTATGAATCAAAATTAAAATGAATGCGCGCTGTCATTTTAAATGTTGTTCACCGATTTGTTATTTTGCGGTGGCGTAAGTGAGCATAATTAATTTGTTTAGTTTTCGAATACGGAAAAAATAGAAACGTTAAAAAATGAACAAGATACAAACTTAAGCGCTAATCATGCTAATTTCGTCAATAATAATAATAATTTTGACATATCTAAAAAGTGAGCTATATTGATGAAGGTTTCAAATTGTAAATCATCAGGCAAATTTTGAAGGTTTAATTTTAAAAGCTGAATGAATAGTGGTATCACCAATAGTTACAGCGGGTTTTCCCATTGATGCGCAAGTGATGTAACAATTGCAAAATCCATCATTATATCACTAAATCGATTGTACATTTTTATTAAAAGCTTAATAGTGAAAGTTTTGCCACATCCTGCTGTCCCGACTGATAAAATTGTAGTGGGTCGCTGTGCACGGAGCTGTTAAGTAATTCATTCATTAAATGAATCAGCATTTCGATTTGTTTTATAAGCGCAGATTACTAATAGATTCAACGTATATTAATACTGATCTATCCGACATTGTGATTATTTAGAAGCTATCCAAATGGGTATGGATCTGGATGGTTACGAATAATATCACCCTCAACATCATTATCTGTGTCATTTTTAAAATGCTCTGCTCGGCAAAGTTCAGCACATATTCTCACTGTTTTTCATTGTCTAAACCAGATTCCATCAGCCTAATTTGACCCCATATCATAATGAAAGTACCTTACAATTCGTAGAATTTTTCATTCGATGAATTTAGTTTTATTATTTTTATACATAATATTTAGAAACAAATTGTGCCAATGTAACACCTTTAAGATATTCTGGGTTTTTTCATATTTACTCGTATCAAACCAATTTTTTTTCCAAATATCTGTTGAATCATCTTCGATCTTGTCCAATTCCTTCTATGTTTTCCGTATCGTCTCACGGTCGATAGACCAAACCGTGGACATGTAAACGACAACAGCAGAGCTCTTGGACATTGGTTCTCGCAAAAAGAACCAAGCAGCTTCTTGACTTGTCAATTCCTCTGTATTCAAAAGATCTACATTCATTTTTCTGGTTACTTCAACGATATCAAATTCTGATTTCTCGTCCATAATTTCAAGTAGCCTATATACGTTGCAAATTACTAATACACCTGTTGGTCTTGTTAACATACCCAACAACGTATTGAGCACATGAGTATTTCTCGGTAATGAATTGAATATCCATGTTCCAGGGATTGTTCCATTTTTCAGGGGGCATCCTTTGAAGAATGGTTCTAGGCCGCGCGATCAGATGCAATATTGTTTTGTTGATAAAATAATTATCTATATCGTTGTAATCATTATGATTTATATAAAGCCTTGTAATCTTTTAGAAGTGGGTCTTCTTTCAGCGTCGCTGTTAAAATAACGGTTGTGCGGCTTGGTACAAAAGTGCTTCCAATCGACGTTTCCCCCCCGATACATTTGAATTGAGTTTCTTCCAGCAAATAAAAATATTATGATATGTTTGAAGGTTGATGTGGCCAGAAGCTTCCGATGCAGAAACCGAAATTAATTTATTAATTAAGTCAAAAACATCATTATGGTGTTAATAGAAAACATCAAAATCTGCATTTTCAACCATCCCAAAAATTTTAATTACAAAAAAAACAAAAATTTATTTAAAAAATGTACAAGAAAAGTTACCTATTCTAAAGGCCGTCGTATCTGTAGCATCATTGACGGCCTCAAAAGCTTTCTATTGACAACAAGTTAGGTTTGGCATATATTAATCTTCTTAAAAATGGCTTCCTCTAAAACAGTCTTTGAAATCACAAAATCAACTTAAAATAAAAAATAAATAAAAATTCAACTATAGTTCAGTCAATTTTAAAGTTCGGCGCAGAATCCAATTTTTTTAAATTTGATAATTTTTTTAAGAATTTGAGAAGTTTATAAATTTTTCTAAAATAATTTTTGATGAATTTTTGAAAATTTATCGAAGTTTTGGCACGTGGAAGGCATTTTTTAAAAATTATTGGATACTTATTAAAATTCACCAAAATTTGTTAAATCTCCAAAATTTTGTTTTAATTTTTTATAATTCGAATGATATTCCGATATTCGAAAAATCATTTTAATTTCGATCAAAATTACCGCCATAAATTGGAGATATTCAGGAGCGTTTAATATTCAAATTTTCAAAATTCAACATTCAACAATTTATAAACTTTAAATATTTTTATTTTTCAACACCGAGTCAAAATTTAGAACTGTTGACATTAAATTTCCATCTCGTAGAATTTTTAGAATGTGATAAAATATCAGCATTTACAATTTTGTTTAAATATATAACTTGTCATGCCACGAGATCAACCACGTCTGAATCATATGAACGTATAGAGGGTGCGACATGTTTCGGTTCGTTTATGAACTAGCGGTTACTTCGCCACTCATAGCTCTAAAACTTTAATGTCATATTCCCGGTGATCGAAATTAGTCGATAATAGGAGCAGAAATATACAATCGGTTGGAAGATGACCAGTTTTATCAAAAAATCATAATTTCTGATGAAATTTATTTTCTTCTCGGCGGTTATGTGAACAAGCAATTGCCGTATTTGGTGCACAAAAAATCCACACGTAAGAATTGAGAAGCCAATATACCCAAAACGAGTGACTGTTTGTTGTGGAATATGATTCCAATGTATTATAGGGCTATTTATCTTCGAAAATGAACAAGGAGCCGCACAGACAATGGCGACCGTTATCGTGCCATGTTAACTAACTTTTTATTCCCTACGATTGAATTGGAAGACTTGGTCGATATTTGGTTTAAACAGGACATCGCCACTGCCCTATCTTCGAAAATCGTATCGTCAAGGATAAATGTAATGCTAATCCACCAGAGATGATTTGAAAACTTTGAAAGACGCAATTAAAGTAACTATTGGTGAAATAGAAGCTCAAACGATTGAAAATGTACTGAAAAATTTGGTCGACTGAATGGCTTACTGCAGATCCAGCCGAGGCAGTCGTTGGACTGATATAGTATTTCCCATTATTAATCGGAAGGTAAATAAGTGTACTAATCAATAAAGTATTAAATATTTATTGCATTGGTATTTAATATACATTTTCAAAACGAACTAAAAGTTGCGGCACCCTTTGTATATATGTTTATGCTAAATTATGTAAGTAGCAGGAGTAAATTTTCGTATAAAAATATTTAAAAGTATTTAACACTCACCAACAATTTGATGGGGACTTAGGTATGGCGCTTTGATCGGAAGTTCGAATTGCAATAGGAGGAAGCAAAAAAATTATTCATTATTCATTCGATCGATAATGAAAACAATCATGATCTCCTATTGGAGTCCAAGACTCGGCTTTCTACTACTTTTGTGATATATAGGAAATAATTGACTGTTTTTTGTTGAGATAGCATAGGTATTTGCAAAGTTATGCGTCAAGCAGATTTATATATGTACATACATCTGGGACCTTATTCGCATGCAATTTGTAATTTAAAAATTTATCGCATGAAACTAATCAACACACAATAATTTGTACTTAATGGCTAAGGAAGGTATGGCTAAGTAGATAAAGGCATATAATGGCTAAGAAAGGAACTTTATTTCAAAAATTAATTGAAACACAGAAATTTATTAAATTTTACAATACCAGTGTACAACTATGAGATCATCATAATATGTATAGTGAGCCCCCTCCCTGCCATCCATTAGCTCTGTCATAAGGTAATGTTATATAACCCTCACTATATCAGTCTCAACATTTTCTGGTAAAACCTAAGACATTTTGTATTGGCGATATTTTATAGGTATTATACGCACATGCTCCTGTATAATGAGCCGAAACTGTTGAATTATTCAATTTTTTATGTACAATAGTTATATGGCCATCAAAAATGGCCGAATATGCGATTTGATATTTACAAGAAAATAAAATTGTGAAAAATGAAAATGTCATAACAATGTAGGTACTTAACAACTAATGAAATCTATCAAATCATATAAACTGCGCACAACTCTCACCAAAATTAAAGCGAGAGTTATAATACCAAATTTGAACTCACACTACTTGAAACAGAGAGGTATCAGTTTGATATCCGAGCTCTACAGTAAAGCGAGCTCTGCCGCCCGAGTCCCTTTGGTGTACTATGATCCGGTCTAGGGTACATATACTAAACAAATTTTATTCAAATCCTATATATTCAATACTCTATTCGGTATATATATTCAAATTTGTCTCAAGAGTTTTTATTTAAAATTCAACTTGAAAGTTCTATAATCAAATTATTTCCACTCAAACTTTATTAAGTACCTTTTTAAGGAGAAATTGATAACGATGGGATGTACGACCATATGAGATGTATTCTAACTAATTGAATTTTAAAATACTATCCAACCGGACGAACTACATTGTATCGTATTATCATCTAAAACATATATTTTTATACAGTACACGATCAAATATATAGTAAATCTATTAATACAAAAAATCTAAAAGTAAAATTCATTCGAAAACCCACTTGAACGTTTAACGTACTTAAAATTGTTAGAATTGATTTTTGTTTGTTCCCTAATGATGAATATGAATTCCTTACCGTTTATATAGTATAGGATTAATTTATGCAAAGCTCGTGCACCATACATATTTATATACGATTATTTACAGTGATAGTTGTATTTTTTTTCCATTGAGCAAATGAAAACATTTTCTAGGAAAATGAAAATGAATGCGAATTGATTTAATTAGTAGCAGCATGATACCGCATGTGACCACAAATAAAGGATGTAGTGTTTTGTGTTACTTGATTTAAGTCGTACTTTGATTTTACAACCGCATATACGAATAAACATGACATACGATTCAAGGGCATTTATTAAGCAGATTAGTAAACGTGTTTTAATTAAAACGTTTACAAAAACAACATTAGAAATTTTAACTTCTAGTCATGGCTGGTAACATAATATAAAATTATATCCTATTACCCAGCTATAAAGCTGTATGACAATATGGTGATGACACAAATCGTTTTCCTTCATCAAATCTTTATGCGAATAATATACAAAAGACATACGACAACATGGATGTAATAACAACAAAAATAAATAACAGGATTAGGAATAAGAGAACCATTGAGATTGGAAATGTAGGATAGGGGATATTTCATCCCAAATATAATAAATTATGTTCGAGACATAATAGATAATATTATATATTCGTATAAAGTTCAATGACATTACGTAATACATATACAGATTTTCGTATAATTTTCCATTTACCTATAATTCTATCACGGCCAATAAATTTAGATTAATGTATGTTTTTGAAATATATTTATTTTCGGAGCAGACATTTTTTTATAATTTTTATATTCATAATTTAATAAATTGAGAAACGAAAGTAAAATAATTGCAGAGAATCTATAATATACTCTCTTCTAACTCCGTGTACCAAAATTTATTGATTAACGAGATGTGATAATAAAATTGAAACTGCCTCCTAGAATATTACAAAATGTTTTAAACACAGAAGAAAGGTGAGTATGTATATACAGTAATAAAAAAATTATCTTAACAATCTCGACAATCCGTTCTCTATTACTCGCTGATTTCTTACTTCAAGCATTTTTTCTTCGGGGATCATGATATTGTGCAGAGCTCGGTACGTACCATCATATTCGCGTTTTGCCTTGTAAATCACACGCACTATTTTCTCTTAAATGTAAGGAGACATCTCTCGTACTCATCCGTTAGCGTCCAACATTCACATCCGAATACATAACAACAGACCGTTAAAGCTTCGTACTGATGTATCCTGTAATAAATTGGTCTGGGTGAAATTCATTTATTATCTACACTGTTCACTTTATCCAACTAAAAATTTCAACTTTTCGAGGAAACGAACTTGAAATTTGAAACTCAATTACCTTACACCTATATAAAAAGTTATTCATTTCAAATCGGATTTCGATATATTAAGTTCTTCTTAACTATGTTACGTTTCAATTTTGACTAGTCTCGGAAAATGGAAAATTAAATTTTATTTTGTAGCGGAAGTGCCATTGATTTACATTTTTTGGTAGTTCCAATTTGGAACTCCAATTAACTTTATATCGATAACTCCCCAACAAATTCTTTATGAAAACATATTTCGAGCAAATTGGTTGAGTGATATATAATATGCTTGATAGATGGAAATTGTTGAAAGTTCATCGTTTCAGAAGCCATTTTATAGTTATGAAAGCTAGTCGATTTCAACTGGATTAATTTAAGATGTACTTTTTTGGAATCAATAGTTTTTAATAATCTAATTAAAGTATAACTGGGCTAAAGATCTTCAAATTTTTTAAATTCCTATCGAATTTCAGAGTGTCCCGATTCTGAAAATTCTTGTTGATTTTCCACTGAGGGATTATGTTTCTCCAAAAATTTCAAAAGTTTTAAATAGATGATGTGGTTCTTATTCTGTGGGATACACGAATCGGACCACAATATTAACGTTGTTATAGTAGAATCATCCTTTAAAAAGCACTCTAAAATCTTTATTAGTGCTGATGCGATGTCATTACCTGACCTCCCGCTTAGTGCCTCGTTCCAAAGGGCACAGAATGTGGTGACATTTTTGGTGCAGTAAACAGGTAGGTTATATGCACTGAATTTACTTCTATTTACTTTAAAGACTTTAAAAGAGATTGGACAAATGCAGTTCGTTTGAAGTATTCTAATAGTATTTGGTTCGACTTCCTACAAAATTAAATTTATAAGCGTCATTTACACCAAGTGCAATGTTTGTTTTAGGTATTGGTTGATACACTAAAATAACCTCTCAATATCTCAGTAACAAAAGGAGATACACCAATTTCGACCGAAGAGTCTGAAACAACCTGTTTTGTTTAGTAATATTCAATATTTAACACGAAAACATCAATTTTGGAGATATAACAAGTGGCATGACGATGTGCCTGATACCAAAATTTTCGACTAAATGACAGACTTTTCATTTCAAAACATTATTAAACTACTAATCACCAGGTAATTAGTGAAAAACCCCCCCATGAGCTTACTTTTCAATTTAGTTGCCATTTTATTATATTTCAAAATGCGCAAAGTTTGCTTGATTGAGTCGTCTTTGCGATAATTTTTATAACCGACCTATTTATTTGAAATATGTCGGCAGACCGATATGAATTTTTAACTTCGATAATTTGATGTTTCAAGAATCAATATTTGACTCTTATTTTTACTCTTACTTATTGTATTATTAATTTTGTTTCTTACGTCAAATGTATAACACAGTTTACCTAACTGCTTAAAACCGCGAGTATTCAGAAAAAAATCAAAAAAAGAGTTGAGGATACCTTAAAAACAGCCCTAACTCTCACGTCAATTTAAAGCGTCAATACAGCTAGTGGGATACTGGGGTAGAGTTTTTGAAGAACGGGGAACTTTCCAAATCACTGAAGGATCCGGACGTTAGATATAGAACGTCAGCTATAGAAATAACACAGCCAGGTGCACCAGCAATAACGCCCGAATTTAACTTAACCGAATCAGTTAAACTTCAATCTTCAATGGTTAAACGTTGGCTAAGAAGGGAGGGTGTCTTTGGTTGGTGCAGCAATCGGAATCCAAGCATAAATCCAAAGAACCAGACATCCCAACTCGAATTTTTCAATATCTCATGAACTTCGAAAGATATGGTCTAAAGTTCTTTGGAGCGATGAAAGCTAGTCTGACTTGTTCTTCTAGGATTGTATACAATATATTCATCATCCATGGAATGAAACGTTCTCTGTTAGATAATATACAGTAAAGCATAGGGTGAAAATGGCATTGTATGGGTATGGTTGCACCGTTATATAATTGCCTCGCGTTAATTCGGATTAATAGAATAATGGATACTATAGCTATTGGATATTAGGTTAGGTGGACATTATAGCTATGTATTTCTATCTCATGCCTAATTGACAATTTATCGTGGCTGAATATGAAAATTCAGCAATTCACCTGACCCAACTAAAGCTCCTACCTCAATCCCATTCAACATTGGTGCAACTAGCTGGAAGGATGGTTAGGAATCAAAATTATTCAAATAAATCGCCACTGTTCAATTCTTTAAGCGATGAATGGAAGGGAAACTGCTGTTGCTATTCAGTTCAATTACGCATATATCACCCGCATATGCAAGCACCTGCCGATAGAAGATAAGTCACTGTCACTCTACACAATCGTACCAATTTTGTTGGTATTCCAGGACAGACCGAACAAAGTCTCTCGATTGATCGATTCATATTGGCCCGCCTGAAATCCAGGAACACCTGATGTATGTGGAGGGATGTCTCATGTCTCTCAGTCACCAACCAGGTCCTATGTTGTGCAAAAAGAGCTATACCGCTATAATTTTCATACTTCAAGCAGTTTCCCTTCTAAAAGATGGGCCATATCCAGAAAATATTGAGCTCATTTTATATTTATAGCGTGCGTGTTTACCATTCGTAAAAACTCTAGCAGCTTGTTTCAAATCAGTATACTAATTGAAATTACAAAATTCTAATTTAAGGATCGAATGCAAATTCGAGAATATCATATTTAAATTGATGAATGAAATTCTCAAATCTGTCTAACCAGATGAATTTAAATTGCATCTTATATTTTGAAAATGCATGTTTTTCCAATAACCAATCAATACAAATTCAAAAAAATACTATACAAATACCATGTCATCCTAATAATAATTACGTTAATATAGATCTAAGTTAAAATACCTAAACATGCTTTTATTTATATTTATTAATAGCAGTACATACATTGAAACGTATATTGCTCAAAAATTTCCATTTGAAGGTGAACTGATTTCTGCGAGTTACGTGCATGCTATACAAAATGCGATAAATGTGTATTTTGAATATCTGCGTTTGGCATGCTGGAAATAGACGTGCAAAATTCTGCACGTAGTAAAATTAGAATATACGTATTAGTTAACATATGCAATGAAATAAATGTAATTTTGGATGCGGGATAAGGGGCAGGCAACTGCAACATATCTGCATATAGTTTTTTGCCCACCAAAGCACTCAATTATGAGCGACCAATATGCAAATTTTTTCAAAACCCTGGGAAATAAATTTTTAGGGCGATTATAACTCTAAACATCCACAATGAGGGTCAAGATTAGTAACACCAAAAACAAAACAGTTGTGAGAATGTATATGCAAAACGAAAAATTGGACCACAAATCTACTGATATAGGTCTACTTACTGGCCCACAGATAAGAAATAAATTGAATAGTTTTCTGTGAAACCAAAGGATGCTACACCTAATGATACTTATGTGAAGGCTCATAAACTAGTTCGGGCAGAACATACAACAGCCCTCAATGTTAAATAATTCTATACGTCGACCATGACAAATACAACGATCATCGACACTTAAATCAAAACTTAATAAAGCTATTAAGTAAAGCTAGTCTCACAGCACCAGAAGCAACAGATTGCTCTCTGTGGAAAGCTACAAAAAACCTATAAAGAGGCCTACTCTTTCATGTCCTCCCAATCGCCGCTCTGATGGAGATTGCGTAAGAAGCGATGGAAATTGGGTAAGAACTAAATACAAATGCAGCCATGTATAACAAATGATTAACGAAAACATAAATCTTTGTTGTATTTGAACTCAGCAGCATTTTTAAATGTTGCTCAAGCGTTTGATAAAGTATGGGACGAAGAATTTATACACAAAATTAAAGCACGGTTACCAACGAGTTTTTATTTAATCATTAAAAATTATGGGCCACAGTGAAAGTTTAACTTGAAATTTAACAGTGCGTCATCCAATTTACACGTAATTCACGCATGTGCTCAAGTATAACTAAATGGAGAATTAACATCAATTCACGCTCCGTAAACACACCTGTCCACACCAGTGTAAAGTTAAATAGTATCAACCTACCGCACCATCAAAATGTAAAATATCTAGGTTTACGCTTAGATAGAAAGGCTGACATGGAATAAACACATATTGAAACTAAATGATAACAAATTAAGTTAAGGTATTCCAAGATGAACTGGCTAATTTGAAAATATTGAAACTTTAATCCAGACCATTAGGTTTTGCAAATAAAATCTTAACCAATCTGGACGTATGGCCTTCAATTGTGGGGCTCTGCTTATACGCTTCCAACATAATAAAACTATGCAGTTTGGTATGTACGCATACGCAATACAACTATACATCTCGACCTACACACTGAAACGCAAATATGATAAAGCAATAAACAAAAACGTGCCAGTTAAAATACAACAACATCCCAATGCATTAGTCAGGGAATTGTTTGGAAGGTCCAGATTTCGGTGCCTTGAAAAATATGATTCGTTGGATCTAGCTATTTATTTAGAGTAACACTACTAACAATAATCCGATAGTGCATGATTATATTAACAGCTAACATTAGTTATAACAACAATAAACAGGCCCCTTACTGAGTCAACAATTTAGTTCGAACGGTTTCGATCCTGAGCTTGGTCTTCATACTGTCTTAGACAATCTGAAGAGGCCAAGTCGTTCTCTACATCGTGGTAGCTCTCCTTTCAAAGATCGCCGCAAAATTCCAGATCAGCACGCAGAACGTTACCGAGGCGTAAAGCTTCAGCTTCACGATATTTGATAGGTGTTTAAATTTTAACAGTGGTCTTTGAAGACTCAAAGCACTTATCGTGATTGATAAGAGAGCCAAATATTTGAACCTCCTCACTCCCTCAAACATGTAGTGGCCACTACTAAATTCTGGTGGGCCATTGTCCCTGATACAGAAATTACCCGAACTGCGCTCATTGTTGAGGCCATAGGTTATAAATTATAATGAATTATGTTTAATTAGTTGAAAGATTTGAAACTCCATTGTTGGTGACTAGCGATTGAAAAAATTGTCAGCAGAGATTACGAATTGCTGAAGACTTATAGATCAGAAGTTCCAGTAATTATAACTTTATAAAATGGTTGCTGGAAAACACCTGTCTTTTACGTCTACAAGAATATTTAAAAAAAGACTATTTATTACTTACTAATGAAGGATGTGTAGTGGTTATTGTATAAAAAACGTTCTTATTTATTTTTTTTTTGTAAATTTATTTTTCGTTTTTGAAAAAGTACAAACTTTATAAACTTTTTAGTTAGTTCCTTAAGAATATCAATTTTCATGTGACGTCAGATGTGCCATAATTGTAATCACATCACACGAAGTAACATACGACTATGGGAATTAGGATTACACGCAAACATTATCTGTAGTAATAAAAAATAAGAAATACAAAAAAATTTGCTTCACCTTGGTATTTCAATTTGTGAGACTTTGAATTGTGGGTGGCACTAGATTACTGAAAATAACAAAATTAAAACTTCGTCTCATTAGAAAATTGTTTATTCCATATTGAATGTATATATGTATAGTATAGTTTGCTATGGTCAACAGCATCATTTTATAACACCAACACTTTTCTAATTTTATGTTGATATTGGTTATTGTCATGGGATTCAAGTTAAGTGGTTGCTATAACACCCTACACGATATAATAGGTGGTAAGAAGCATTTAAAATTTTAATTATTTCTCCAGTTTTCGTTGACGTCAGCATATTATAGAGAGATATCTAAATTTATATCCATTTCAACAGTTTTTTAGTTTCTAATATAGATTATCCAACTGTCATTAGACGCATGTATGGACGCATTTGGTAGCTGCGTAATTTTATTATGTCTTTTAATATGTCGAAAGCAATTGACCCAAATATTTTATAGGTTTTTATTGTTTCAAGATAATTTCCATTAGTACGGTAATTTATACATTTCCAAATTTTGATTTCTTTTTAGCGAGATATTTATTTATCAAACCGTTGTGCACTCGTCGAATTACTATTTTTCTAATCGCAGATTATGCTTGATAATTAGATAGCAATGGCCTTACATTACAACTCGACGGTGTGTATGTATGTACGAGTATGTTGATGATTTAATTCTCTATGGTGATGAAAAAAATATTTCGATTTATTCAAACGAAAAATTGACGAAATTTGTACGACAAAAGAAATTGATTAGACAAAAGATGGCAAATGAATGACCTTGTTGAGATTAAAAGACGATTACAAATTTTAATTGAAATTTAATGATAAAATTTTTTGATTTTTAATTGATTCGTTATAATTATTTATTTCGTATTAAGTCCAATTAAATATACATGTGTGTTTAAATTCTATAATTCTACAATCGACTAGTCGGAATTTCCCATCTCCGCAGATTATATATAAATTTGCAGTAGAATTATTCGATTAGCCATTTACTGAATAATAGGGATTTCTTGGTAGGTTATAGGTTAGATTAGGTTAGAGTGGCTGGTACGGCATACTTAGACAGCTGTGACGGTCCTTTGTGATACCACAGGATTCTACTCCCCTTACCCTTAGTCGAATACCTCGGACTTTACAGTTTTCGAGAGGGTGTCCATTATGTATCTACCCATATGTCTATGACCATAGGAAGTGGACTAAAAAAAAGTCTCTGTAGAAGTCATTTGCTTCCAGACCTAGCCTTCATGCATGTTCTCCAAACAGGCAGTGTCCAGGGGTATTCCCGCGATCTTTCTTAATTCACGTCTTGCTACACTACATGTGAGGGTGTTAGTCCAGCTTTCGTTCGCTGTAGGTACTGTCTCTTTTTTAAGCGCTGTCTTGAGTGCTGCAATAGGCCTCCACAGCTACCAGTTGGACAATTGTACCATGCCTAGATAGTTCGTATGCCTTGCAGCTCCTCACGACCACCGGCCGGGGACCCAGACTATCCGAATATTGAAATGCTCACTCAATTCATTTATAAAAGTAAGGCAACCCAATGCCATTCTTGACATCATAGAAACCGATTCCAACTACTTGATTGCCGCCTTACTGTCCATATAAATTGCAATATCAATCGAGGATACCACATCATGTCGCAACCAAATTAGGACCTCCTCCGTTTTACTGCACACGTTGCAGTAATCAGGGACACAAACGGATAAATCCACTTCCAATTTACCACAGAAGACTCCAGCTTGGAGCCATCCGAGAAAAACTGTTTAACTTCTGTTTCCGAGGGCAAACCATTTCACCCATGATTCTCTTGAAAGGCACATGGTTCGGAACGCTTCCTAGAAGTCTTCTCGACCCCATTCCTGTCGGTTTTTTTAAGAGCTCATCCCATACATAAATATATAGGTCTTACTATGGCAGTAGTTAGTCAGTGTACCAGCTTGGCCCACCTCTTCCCGATGGCGTTCCTGCATGAGTACATAGCTATAGTAATAGTCTTGTATACTCTTTCCACAATGTTATAGGCGTCAAATGAGCTTACTGTTCAAAATTAGGTGCAGAAATTTTATTTTATCAGTAAGAGTACAGTACTAGCATAAGCTAGTCTTATGCCGTTTAAGATAGGTCGGTCTACTACCGGAATTTTATGTTTCCTAGTAAAGAGTACCAGGTCAGTATGGAACGAGCTGATTGCCAGTTCACATCTGACGGCCCATAATCGTAATGGAGGACAGTTTGGATTACCTCCTTAACCGTGCTTATGTATTTTCCAGAGACTTATGTACCTATCGCTACGTCATGTATAAGTAATCACTCCAGCCCTCTTTCTCTTCAACTGCAACAGAAATCAATTGATTGCTATGTTCCAGAGAAGAAAGAACAGAGCTCCAGCATATGAGTAAGCCGCCTACAGTAGTAATCCACCGCAAGGAGTAACAATCACTTTAGAAATGCCTCCGCCTTCACACTGTTAAAGGCACCCTCAACATCGAAGAACGCTACCAAACAAAACTCATGCGAGTACATATATTAATTTCTCAATCGTACGTAATTTACCTTCGGTAATGCATATAGAAATGTGTCTACTGACTTCCCTTTCAACAGACTAACTTGCTTTCCAACAGATAGGATGAAAGATTTATGGATCTTATTCATCCTTTGGGTAGCCAAATGAGTTTTTTCCACTTTCGGAATAAAGATCACTCTGAGCTCTGTTCATCTCTTCGGGATACAGGCCAATTTTAAGCACCTTTTGAAGGTTACTTCCAGCCAGGGGAGAGTAATGGACGGGTTGTTTTGAATTTCAAGATCAAGTCCAGGAACCGTCTAGTTTAATTAGTTAACTAGAACTGGTTGGATTAGTGGAAAGTACGTTCGCAAGGTCTCGGAGACTTCCTACATTTTATCATATAAGAGTCTCCAAGACCTACTCTTTCCTGTTACTCCTATAAGGAGTACGAATCCTACGAAGCCTTTCGGTAGGTGTTCAGTTCCTTGAACAACCATGTTGGTTTTGGCTTGACCCTGAGTTTAATAATAGGACGAACAGCGTTAAAGGACCGGTGAGGGCCCTTTCGGTAATAAATCTTTTAACATTTCCTATATTTGCTCCAGTTTCTCCTTCTGCAATTAATAATGGCTTTCCGGGTAGCATAGTAAACGTTAAAGGTAAAGTTACATATCGATGGTCAGAGAAGGAATGATCTTCCGCCACTCTCCTCCATTCTCTGACCATGTAAAGATTATCTGAGGGAAGATTACGTTCAGAACCTTATTTTACTAATAAATGTAGTTTTTCGCCCAATATTACAAACTAAAAGGTTAGTATTTAATAAGTCAAAAATAACTCATCCCATCCGATGTTGTCTGTGCTACTTGTCATTTCCTATGGATCCTAATTATGGTCAGGATCACTTGCCATACCTCCCTAGCTCGGCTACTGCCTTCTTATACAGATCGAATAATCTGGAGACAGAGTATACCGTTAGCTTAACGCGCCGGTGATACCATCCCGCATCTTTACAGGATGGAGAGGGTCCTGGATCTATATCCAGAACTCTGAACGCCGCCTGATTTCTGGTTAACCATATAGAACTATAAATTATACGCCGAATTCCATTTTTATAATTTCGACACCCATTTTCAGATTCTGAAAATTACCTCAATTACATAGTCAATATTATCACATTTCTTCATTATCCATTAATGTAGAAAACCTTGAATTTAACATTCACCAGCCATATGTGCATTAAAATGAAAATGACTAAACTGTTTCAGACCTATTTTCTATGAAATAACCATTTTCCGTGACTAGAATCGTTTTAATTTAATTTTTTTATATTATGATGGTGCGATATATTTGCAAATTATAGGAATAGGAATATACGTACATATATCTACAGAATATAATCAAGTTCAATGAATTCCACGAAAGTATTTTCTAAACCTGAAAATTAATTTCCCTCCAACTTTTTTCTAGTAAGTTTATATGTATCACGAAAGCAACATTTTCCATTATTTTTATTGGATTGTGTAAAATGCATACCGGGTGTCTCAAAAGTGACTATACTATAGTTAAAATCTCTAATCTACTTCAGTTGTGTAGCGATAACTTTTGGCACAACCTGTATCACCACTATATTGTGTAACGAATAATCATAAATTCATAATTTAAAGCGAAAAACATAAACTGTTTCCTTTTTATGAGAATTATACGAGTAGAATCTAGGTCAGTAGAGTAAAAATAGGAGTGTGATGTTAATATTCTTAGAAAGGCGATTGTTATAATATTTTTTGGCGAATTCATATACATATATAAGAGCGTGCATATATAGACATAACAATCAATTTCAATAAAAACAAACTATATATCATGCTAGTTTTGAAGAACTCTGCTACGTCATAAAATTTTTGTCGGTCATTAAAATCACAACGGATAGAAAACTAAACTAAATCGATTTATTGTTTACAAATAAAATCGTTTAAAGAACACGTTACGCGATATTTGATACACATATTTATGTTATGTATTCGAAGAATCACAGCATCCCAAATGACGTTACTTTGTATGACACGAGCACAATTATTAAATTGGCCAGCATTTTGGGGCATGGGTATGAGGCGCGCGTTTCACTATTTTAATTTAATTTTAAATGTGTATAGTTAACATGTGGGTACGACACAAATAAATTGGTCTGACCCCCAGGTGATTCAGTTTATTTATTTTTGTAATAAACATATATATATATATATATATACGTAGGTAGACCACACTGTATACACTCATGCGAATTTTTTGTGGTTTTATCATTTAAATTCTCGGCTAAATAGACAGAATATAATATTATGAAAGTATGTTAATTAGATACAATTATATAGGTACTCGTATAATAATGTTAGTATATATACGAGTACATAATACATAAACTAATAATAATTTTGTTGTTTCGTATCCGGAATATTACAATAACAAGTGCAAATCTTCTTGTTTATAAATATATACAGAGAATTATAGAATTATTCATATCTTAAAAATTTCTTTAACGAAACGACAAATAAATCTTTTATTATTATTTTATTTGTTCTGAAATTATGTATAGCAATTAAATATTGGCGGTGGTGCAGTTGCCAAAATATACGCGGGGTTTTTACTTACATATATTTTAATTTTTGAAACGTGTGCCCTAAAATATTTAAATAATAATAATAAACAGTGTTAAAGGCCATTACTGGCCCCTTGATGTGTCAACAATCTGGCTCCAACGCTTCCGATCCTGGGCTTGTTTTTCATACTGTCTTAGACAATCTGAAGAAGCTAAGTCGTTCTCTACACTGTGGAGCCATCGTCGCCTGGAATGACCTCTGCGTCTACCATATGGTGGCTATCCGGATCAGCACGCAGAACGTGACCGAGTCAGCGTACTCACTGAGACCTTCTTTCATGTACAATATCAGGGTTCTCAATATTGTACAGTGCTCAGTATGGGCCATCTACTTCGCCACGCATGACTCTTCTCTCAAATGTAAGGAGTCATCTCTCGTACTCATCCATCAGCGATAAAAGAGCCCAAATCTATGAACCTCCTCCCTCCTCAAACGTGTAGTGGCTACTACTAAGACCTGGTGTACCAGTGTGCCTAGGACCAGAGATCATGTATTTTGTTTTGGACTCATTGATCTGGAGTGCAATAGAAGCTGAAAACTCTACAAGCGGATCAAATATTTCCTTCCCTCCGTTGCTATTTAGTCCAATCACGCCTATCAGATTTAATGTTAATAATTTCTTTTAAATGTTGTCCGCTACTGGCTCTTAGATGATCCATTCTATATGGGTCCAATTTTCGAGCGCTCTTTCGATCATTTCGGCCGATATTCCGTTAATTACGCGTGTTATGTTCGCTTCTAATGCAGGAATCGATTGTGGTTTATCGATATAAACAAGTGATTTCAGATACCCCCATAAAAAGTAATCTAACGGCGTCAGATCACAAGATCTTGGAGGCCAATTCTCGGGTCCTTTTCGTAATATGATGTTCTCATTAAAATTTTCTTTCAATAAATCGATGGTTTGGCCTGCTGTGTGACACGTTGCACCATCCTGTTGAAACCACAAGTCGACTACACCAATATCTTGAATTTTAGGCAATAAAAGTTCATTGATCATTGCTCTGTAGTTTGCGCCATTTACGTTTACACGCTGTCCTTCCGCAAATACGGTCCGATGATGCCACCTGCCCATAAACCGCACCAATCAGAGCATTTTTCAGGATGCATTGGAAGCTCTTGAAACTCTTCTCGCTGTTCATCAGCCCAAATACGATAATTTGGTTTGTTGACGTATCCATTCAGCCAAAAATAAAAAATAAAAAGTAAAAAGAAAAAATGGTTCGAAATTTATTGATTGTTTCGCGAATGCTCTATTCGCACTGTTCAGTTGGACGATTATGAACACCACAAAATGGTCGAAGAGCACGAACACAATTTTTCACTGAACACTGATTTTTGAAATAAATTTCCACAATTTGTAAACGTTATTCTCGCGTAAGTCTATTCTTGGTGAAATATCAATGAACACTGAACACAAATGTCATATAAAGATGACAGTAGTCACCCATGAATCCCAATGAGAATCCCAATTGGAAAAAGTACCTCCTATTGGATCACTCTTTTTTAGAAATTTAGAAAAGAAAATTATCAATTTTGGTAAAGTTAATCGTTTTTTTTTGATGAATTTCTTAAAAACACTACATTTGATATTTAGAATCCAGATTTGACTTAAGGTTAGGTTAGGTTAGGGTGGCCGTCCTAAAGGACTAGCATAGACACATAATTGGTTCATAGCCATACCACATTCGAGCTGCGTCCTCTCACTGGTTAAACCATCCTGAGCTTACCAAGAAGTGTTTGAAGTCCCGGATCTCAATCTTATTACGATCCGCGATGGGGAAGTTCAAAGTGGAAGTTCCCATAAATGTTGTTCTTCTGTACGCTAGACTAGGACAGGTGCAGAGTAGATGGAGCAAACTTTCTTCCTCCTCCTCGCAGCTGTGGCAAAAATCATGGGCAGGGACACCCAGTCTTCACGCATGTATCCCAATGAGACAATGTCCCGTTATAGCTCCCACGACCATACCAATATGGTGCCATGTTGTCCTGATCTGGACCGGTCAAGTCCAGGCCAGATCTGCCTAGTTATTACACACGAATTGGCGTTAGACCATCTGACGTTCGTTTCTTTTATGGCTTCTTCTTGAAGCAGCAGTTTACATGAAGCAAGTGGTATCTTTATATCCCGCCTGCTTTAGGTTATTAGGCGTGCTGTGCCCTTGCGGGCCAGCTCATTTGCATATTCATTCCCTGCGATATATAAGTGCCCTGGCACCCACGTCAAGCAAATTGATTTGACTTTACAAATGATCATTAAAAAATATAATGAACTGATTGATAAATATTCCAAAACCAAACAGATTAAGGTGAAAATAACAACTCTAATAATTGCCCTTGAATTGGATGAGTATAGATCTCTGGAATCTGAAACTAAAAAATCGCATTCTTAAACGATTCTAGCAAAACACAAGCAATCATATGTTAAAGGGCAGATTGGAATTCCTTAACAAAAAAATCAAATCGTTTAAATATCATGCCAAAAAATGTTATTTCGCACATTTATTCAACAAGTTAAACCAAAAAGAAGTCTGGAAGATAATTAATCAGTTTATGAAGTGTGATAGCAGTGCTAATGCCCAATCCATTGTATTTAAAGATATTGCATATAAAGAGCCGAGTAATATTGTTGATGCATTCAATAAATTCTTTGTGAATGTTGGTACATCCTCGAGCTCGGTGATTATGAACAATAACTTGAATAATTCTTGCAAACTAAACACGAACCTGAATTCAATTTTTTTGTCTCCAATTCACAGAAGTTCTTAATATTATTAGTAATTTAGATAATAATTGTTGTGAAGCGTAATGCTAGTAGCTTTTCACACCTATTGGCTGATATATTTGATGTATAGTGTTCGTAATTTATCGGGATTTATCCTGACTGCTTGAAAATTGCAAAAGTATCTGTCTTATCCGTGTTTGACAAAATATTGAAAAAATTAATAGCAAATCGTATGATAGAATGTCTTAATGATAGAATTTTTTTTAATTGTCATCAGTATGGTTTTAGACAGGGGTATGGCACTGATACTGCATTAGTTGAAATTACCATCGATTGCATCAAGATAAGCTATAGTGTTATGGTTTTAGAAGCATATCGAATAGACTTCCGGCTTTATATTCAAAACCGCACTCAATTTGTAATGCATAGTGTCGCAAGCAGCATCTTAACCATCAAATGTGATTGTTCGCTGGCGTTAACTATTATGAAATATGATTTTCACACACTCTTGGGGTATTTTAATTACAACAAAATAGCAGTTAATCTAATTAAAACCAAATTTATTATATTTCACTCCCCATTTCTACCACATTGTGATTGACCTATTTTGCAGGTTTCTAATGTTGTCATTCATTGAATGTGTGGACGAGTTCAAGTACGAGTTTCTTGGAATAATGCTTGATAAGCATATATGTCTTGGGATAAATGCATTTGTATGTTGAGCCTGAAAATATGTCCGTTTATCGTTTTGATTAGAAAACTCGTTCCCTTTGTTCCAACGCATGTCTTAAAAACGATTTACTTTTCGTTTATTCATTCACGTTCCTCCTATGCCATCTCAACTTTTGGAACTGCAGCAGAATCCAAATTAAAAAAATTACAAATTATGCAAAATAGAAGTTGCAAAGCTATTTTTATACTTCCACAATTATTTCCTTTCGGTGAGTTATATAGGAATGTTGCCATTGGTATTCTTCCAATAAATGAAATTATATATGAAATTCAGGTATCTTTTCAAATGTACAAGTATCTGAACGTAACATCTACAGTATGTGATGGTGATTCTAACCAATATAATGTATAGGACAGTAAGTTGTATGCTGTGCAAACGAGAGCTATATCGCGATTATTCTCACACTTCAAGTGGTTTCTATTCTTGAAGATAGGGCATATTCCATTCATCAGGCATAACTTCGGTTCGCAATACCTAATACTCGAATAAGGTCGAAAAGGCAGTTCTACAAAGTATCACCAAAGTATCACGAATATGAAAGAGCTCCGAATTAATGCCGTCCACCACAGGTGAGCGGTTTCGTTTTTGTCTCTGCATGGTTCTATATAGTAAATTCCGCATGGGATGGATCCTCAATGCAAATCTCCGCCATCCGTATTTGAGGTGACTCAACCACAGTCTGTGATGCATGATGAACACCAAGCAGGTCGGTAAAGTGTCCATTCCATGCGTCGAGTACTGCGTCGAGTAATTCCTTTAAAAAAATTACACGAACTGCGCTCATTGCTGAGTAGTTGTACTATATCAGTACCTCGGACTTCCACCATTCTCTCTTTTTTCGGCACGAATCCGCTTAGATGCCCTCCTAGTAAGAGTAGGTTTGTTTTACCTCGCGATTGTGGGACGTTGGTGTACTTCACTATGGGCTATATTTTGTTGCTCATACGTTGCAATACGACACTCGTCATCAAACCAATCATTATACGGTTTGACTTTCACTATACCTAAAGTCTATTGAGCAGCACTGACAACTGAAGTTTTCAGTACCTCCCAGACAAAGTTCACACAGTCAGACTGGCAATTAGCTTCCTCAATGTTGTCCCTGACAAAATTCACAACAGATATAAACAGATTCTTTTTTTACTGATGCGTCAAGCAAATGTTGTATTCTTGGAAAACATGTTGGTGTAATTTAGGTATACGAGACATGTGTGCCCCCCGACCACAGGGGCCAAACTATTTAGATAGATGTGTGTAAATGTAATATGCAACTCCACACTGAATGCATTCATTCAGCTGACGTAAATGAGTTCAATCAAGTAAAATATCAAAATAAATAAAATCTTGATGAAAGGTTTTCAGTCTAACTATTTATTATGTATAATTTTTTTTGTCTGAATGACGCGTTCGAAATTTTACTCGTGTACCCAACTATTTTTTTATAATACATAAACCATATAGACAAATAAATATTTAAAGTTAAAAATATTTGTGTATAGTATACGATTATGAAATAGAAGCAAAGATGAGGTTACATTTTTGTATTAAATTTCTGTTCAACGGAAAACTGTGGAAAAAACTCGTGTTCGCCGTTTCTCTTCAAATATTTGAAGAATTTCGATCATATATTTAGAGTACATGAGTCTGGCTCGCGTAATGAACTATATAGTTAGTTATTGTATGCAAGTGTATATGTATATAAAAATAGATCACATCGCACGATTTAGATAATATGTACACGATATAGAAAATAATTTCGTAAATTTTATCGATATACATACTCGTATATACCAAAAAATTGGCAATGTATGTTTATAGAATTAATTAATTTCATTAAGAAATATTTATATATGAAATTGTTTTCGACTAGCTACAATCAAAATATAAAACCAGAAAAATTTCAACCGAAAAAAAATTTGTGCATATTGGCAATTGGCCAACAAAATTTAAATAAAATAGTTAAGAAAACCCTATAGTATGTATATTCGTTTATTTGTCATTACATACGATGGCTATATAGACATATGTAATGTATTCGTTGCTCGAGTACGACAGTACATATATAAGACGAAATAGACACACATTATGTATTAATTGAACCTCAGATGATCATTGGCGTTAACCGTAGGCACGTATAGGAATTTTTATTTTTTTTGTCAAATTTAAAAATTCTTTTAACAACATGTATACATATATATTAGTTAGAATCAAGGCCGGATTTAACCCATACCGCATCCGAAATTATTGACCTGGATTTTCGAATGGAAAATATTTTAAATGGGTCGGTCGTGTTACTCGTGAGATAGAATATAATTTTGATATAATTATAAAATTGTCCGTTTTTCTATACGTACATATACGTATATACATAGATGTCTATTGGTACCACGTAAATAAATGAGATTTTCCAAACGATTTTTTTTTTTTTGTTTAGCAAGAAGAAGGTTATTTGGATTATTGAATAAAAATAAAAAAATAAAATGTTTTTAGGTTAACAACCATTTTTATTTGTCCTTCTCCTTAATTAATGTTCCAATGTGAAAGAAAATGTCCAAAACATGGAATTTCAATATAGTATATGTTTATGTGCTAATTATGTTCATACCGTATGGTCACAATATTTAGATATGAGAACGCAAAAAAAACGATACATGTGGAATTAAGCGCATAATGCTCTATAGTATAGTATACTCATTTTACCAAAATATGGGTATTGTAAAAATGAATTTGTGGCCAAAGTTAAAAATATTTTTGAGGGATTATTTAGAAATCCTTTATCCATAATTCAAAGTTTTGAATTTTTGGTCTTGGGTGAATTTTTGATCGCTTAAGCCGGCTATTACGTTCAAGTAGACCTGGCAGGTATGAGTAATAGGATTTGATTGACAATAATGTTTTAGCAGCTATTGTCTTTTCAAACCGCGGATCCTTTTTTCATAAATTAAAATTCACGAAACACTTTTTACCACACGTAAATGAAATCCTAAACATTTTATTCAATGATTGTACGGTTAGCTTGAGAATAGTATGGTTGCTTTATACGAACAAGGAAAACTCTTCTAGACAACGAATGCTACACGCACAGTGAAAATACCAGTTTCATTAATACGCTGACCAGATATTTTCGAGTGCTTTACAAAATTTTAAATAGTTAATCACGTTCCAACCAAGCAACAAACAATGTTTTCAGTTCGCATCCAGTCCAGGCAATTATTTCATTCGATATAAAATCAGTCGCTGATATTGAGTCAAATCAATCTTTGAACAAATGTTCAAAATTTAAAGTTAGTAAAATTCCATTTCAAAATTTAACAAAATTTAATTTGGCAATTTTAAATTTTAGAACCTCGGCGAATACAAACAAGTTGTTTTTCAAAATTCAATATTTAATTAATACAAATTTCAAATTCAGAGGCTGGCTTCCTAAAAATCCAGTTCGATTTTTATACGACAACTCGCTTTAAATTTGGCATTTGGCATGATACTGTTTGTTGAGCTAGTGAAATTATCACTTATTCTTCCGTGCCATGTTGATAGCCACCTCCTGCGAGGAAAAGTAGCGAAGCGGCCAATTTAAAATGATTTGGAATGGCAGTTGACCTTCTACGAGGTTTCAACTCGCAATTAATTTCATTAAGGACATACATAAATGCTTTCTTCGATAGTCTAAAATGCTTTTTGAACCTGAAATTATTAA
This sequence comes from Tipula unca, assembly GCA_951394425.1. NCBI lineage: Eukaryota > Metazoa > Arthropoda > Insecta > Diptera > Tipulidae > Tipula > Tipula unca. Next base: position 216,159,309 of record OX596381.1, read on the forward strand.
AAAATAAATAAATGAAATAATGGTCTATCGCGAATTATTCTTACATTTTCTCCGATAACCCAAAAATGTTTGAATTATTCCGAAGGATTCTTCTTTGTATTGCTGGCGCTGGGTTCTCCTTGTCACTATCGTCATCACTGTACCAAATTGCTACACTATCCATATTTATGTATATTAAAACAATTAATTTAATTGATGTGGATACATGAAATTCTTTTGTTTTCGTTAAATTGTCTTTACGACTTAACATTTGACAACTAAAACAAATATTGAATGAAGCAATATACAATTTAAAAATGGTATTTCGCTTTTGGCAATACTAAAAGGTGATCCGATGGTCTTACGCGATACCAAACAATTTCCGAATCGGATTAAACTTTCCTAAATTTTTGAGGTTCGAATCGGATTACGCGTTGACAACCCTGATATCTGTTATGCGCTCACACGCGCAGGTAAATCAGATATAGGATTCGATTGACCATACCAACGACAAGTGATGTTTTACCAGCTGTTGTCTTTTCAAACCGTTTCGTAATACATGTAAATAATTGACAAACCTACGAACAGTTTTTTTCCACGAACCACTTTTTACCATAAGTAAATGAAATCCATCAACGACACGTAAATGAAATCATAAACTTTTTTTTAAATGATTGTGTGGTCGACTTGAGAATATTATGTAAAGCAACACGAACAAGGATAACTCTTCATATCAGTGATGATAACAGACTTAGTTAATTTGATAGAAATCAAATTTTTCCAGTGCAGATAATTACATCACCAATTCACATTGTTTTCAACCTCTTATATTTGATATTCAACAACGCCATAACTGAACGGATGCTACACACACTGAGGTTTGCTTGCGCCGGTAAAGTTTGTACAGGTATATCGAATGAAATTTTGTTTTTGCTCCGGCGCGATCGACCGAAGAGCATAATCTAAAAATTCAATACTAAACAAGTTTGATTCAAAGTCAATGTGATCTTTGGCTCTGAGTATCCTGAGTGACCAATATCTCATAATTAGGATTGTAGGCTGGTATTACTGCACAATCATCAAGATGCATAGGCAGTTAGCTGACTTTTGTTAATGCCATTCGGCGTGAGGTGATTGACATCAATTTATGCTCTATGTCTATCATTGAACTCATTTTTGATTGGAGGGTGACGGATGTGATTCTCACATTTGATCACAGGTGAATCTCGTTTAACATTAACCTTAAACGACCACCTATGAAGCCATATCATAACAGAAAATTAACCAATTTCTGGAGACTTTTCTCTGTCGGCAATTTCGATTGCTTTTGAAAATTCTTGTCCTCTTCTTACGAACCAAAAGACTAATAACAAACCCATTTGGAACTCTGTTCTTAAAAAGTTAATAAAATCCGCTAGGAAACTAAAAAATAAAGCAAAAAACTTTAATTGCCAGATTGATTGGGATAATTTCTTAGTGGCACCAAAAGAATATAAACAAAGTATCATTCCCCTGATTATGCCATTATCAAGTCTGGTGATGTTACTACCAAATTCACTAAGGTTCTTTCTGTGGCTCATGATTGGGACTTGGCTTATAAGCTGATCAATTTCGATGTTCTGCGCTGCAGTCTGTTTTCCTTTGCACTTTATAAGGCTGGTGGGCCTGATGGTATTTTACCGGCTGAATTACAGCACGGCTTTCCTATCATTCAGGACCATTTGGTATATACCTGTTCCAGGCGAGTATTGTTTTATGCGCTGTTCCAAAATCCTGGAGCAGGAGTATAGAGTCGTTTTTATTCCTAAGGCTGGCAAATCGGATCCCAAGTGTTTTCGACCTATTAGTCTGTTTTCAACTTTTCTTAAAGCCTCAGAAGGAATCGTCGACAGGTTTATTAGAGGCAAGCACCCAATTATCTTCCTCCTCAGTAACATGCAACATGCTTACAAAGTTGGTAAGTCCTGTGAAACTGCCCTATATGAACTTGTAACTAGGGTTGAAAGATCCCTCAATAATCAGGAGTTTCTTGTAAGTACTTTCCTCGATATAGTTGGAGCTTTTGATAGTACTTCGTTTATCTCGATTACTAAATTTCTCAAGATGGAAATTCCATCTTGATTCGAAACTGCAAAAACCTAGTGCCATATTTTGGCAATGTAGAAGTTCTTTTGGGAAAACCTGGGGTCCAACACTCAGGATGTTGTTTTTTATTTATAAATGGCTGATCTTACCGATATTATCTTACGCTTCTATATTGTGTGGTGGCCCGTTGTTAATCTAAAGGCTTCTACTGCCAAACTTAATACTCTTCGAAACACGGCTTATATATAGGGCAGTTACTGGAGCTATGTCCTCGACTCGACTTCTTGCTTTGGTATCCATTCTATCCTTGCCTTAGTTAGGCACCTTTCTATAGTGGGGCATAGACACATTTTTAAAATTTATACGTCATTTTTACCAGAAATTGATGTGGTTGATGATAGATCACTACCAGAATACAACTTATCCAACTTATTCACGGTGGTTTATCAATCAAGGTATTTGTGGTTTTCTCTAAAAATTTAATGAATCCATAGTCTTTTTTTCAGATGGCGCTTGCTCTAGTTTAACCTGTTCCAAACTAACTCTAATTGAAGCTGAACCCGCGGCTCCCTTATCTCTTACCTGTGCCAAGAAAGTTATAAAGAACTTCGCTTTGAAAGATCTAAGACTACAGTGGCTTACTACTTTTAGTTGTCGTATCGCGTAGAACTTGATTAGCGAGCTCAATATGAATTCAACTAAATATGCTCTATCTTTGAAAAAGGGCCAGCTATGAATCTTGGTTAAGTAATGGTCGTGGGTTATAATGGGTTTATCTTAGGATGTTATTTGTGAGGACTGTCTTGAGGAAGATGATGACTGCCTGCACTTTGTGTGCAGTTGTCCAGCTTTCAATATTATTCGGCTTCAGGTGTTCAGCTGTAGTTCTATTAACGTAGAATAGTTGGCCTCCATACTTTGGTACAAAATTGTACAGTTTGCTAGGGCTGCCGTGTGCTTCTGTGAATTAGAATAGAATCCGGGGTTTGCACCATGGGCTGAACTCAACTATTTTTTCCGAGTATTGAAATAATATATCATATCAAAGTTTGTATATATGTATATAGTTAACGGAAGCCAATCCCAAAAACTTGATTAAACTATTTTTTTTCTGTAAAGAAAATTACTTAACCATATAAATAAATTAATGACCAACCTTGTCAAATTTAAAAAAAAGCGCACATGTAGGAAATTACTCAGTTCATTTACACTTACCCTGAATTAATCACGTCTCACAAATTCTCATTAATTTCCCCATATATAATTTAAAAAAATAAAAATCCCGATCCACTTAATTGTTATTGGTTTTTTAAGATTTTGTAAGAAAAATTAAAGTAGTTTTTCAGAACACAATATTTTACGTTTCAATTTCAGCTATGTATATACACAATTGAATGAAACTACAGACATAAATACGGGTATCTTAGAATTGCAAAATTTAAGAAACATTCTATATGGTAAACAAATAATATTCGAAATCATAAACCAGCTGTTTCAAATAATTTTTAATATTTTCCTGATTGCACAAATATAACGCCGGGCTTTTGAGGAAAAAATTTACAAAAGATTTACAAATAATTGTTGGTTCTTTGAAAATTTTTTGTTTCAAAATTTATAATTAAACAAACAATACATTAAAACGTATACACAATTTTATGGTTTAATACATTAGAATATTAGAAATTAAGTGATTCATTCGCACAATATTATAGATGCAAATATTTCTTTACAATAAACTAGAAATTTACATTTTTAAATGCATACTCGTAAATTAATTTGTAATTTAACGAGGGTATAACAAATAATTATCTGCATTTAATATATGTGAAATTACGGAAAATATCTAGAGTGTGACCAATTAGTATTTTTCTGAGAAAATTAAATATGATTTCCTCGGGAAAACAATTATGAATTGGTAAAATTTGTTGTGTATTTGAATGTTCGTGTAGCATTCTTTATAGTAATGATACCGGTTTAATTCGGGTCAAGTTCATTCGTAACCTAAGATACTCAACATGTTGTGGATTTTGCTTTTAGAAAATATTTTGTACTTGAAACTCGTAACCAACATAATCATTCCAATGAAGGCGACGATATGCCAATTTGAACTTCAGAAAAATAATCTTCAGAGCAGACACTAACGAAACAAAAGCATTCCAGTTCATATACAAATTCCGCGTAATTAAAACATTTTCAATTCTTCGATGATCTGAAGAATATTTGTTTGAAGTTTACTCTGAATTAAGTCACCTTGAAAGAATGTTGCTTTATTCGTGGAAATTAGGTATACATATTTAAATATATTTTTGAAAGTTATTTCACAATCATACAGGAAAACTTTCCAAACTATCGAAAAAAGTGCTAACAAATTAAATTATGTTTACTTCTACGAGCAAAATCCTTAGTTCATATATTTGAGCAAACCGTCAGTAATTCATTATTAATCTGAAATTTTCGAGCACAACAATTATTCAAAAACAATAAAATGATAATTTATTTGACAAATTAAATATACATATATATATATTTATATGCCAAATACAAATAAAATAAGTGTCACAATTAATTTTAAAGTTTTAGTGCATTCAAAATGTGAGCGCACACGTCAAAATCGCGGTTAGCCTAGACACATTTTTTGTAGCTTAAAATAATATTGTATATTTAGGTTGTAAAACCGGCCAAGTTAGATCCTATTATTTTAAATTTAATTGTTCAAAAAATAATTAGAATCAAAAATTAAATTATTATTCTTAAAGTATTGAATTCATGGAGGAACTTGGATTTGTAAAATTCAAAATATGTTACGATTACGATTATAATCACTTCGATAAGAGTTTTGAGATGCTTCAAATATTTGGGATTTAGCCATAAAACGGACAAATGTACTGTTGGATCGTGTTGCCACAAATGCGGGATTAAGGACATGTTGCAATGCTAATCAAGCACGTTGTTTCAATTGTAAAAATATAAAGGAAAATTTGTATATAAAATAATTGAAACTAGAAAAATATGGAATAGTGGGTACTGTACTGTACTCTACAATGGTTTGATTCATGTCCAAGCAATAGAAAACAGAGAACCAAAATAAATTTCACTTATATTGGTAAGGACTGCAAATTTATCGAAAATTTCATTTACCGGTAAACGGTAAAAAATAACCTGATAACTGGTAAATTACCGGTAAATCGAAATCTTATTACAAATTGTTAGAATCTTTTATAGTTAGCGAAACTATTCAAGCTTGATAAATTCATGCATATTCTATTTTAATGAGATAGTCTCATCTGGCCCGCCAACTGTTAGCGATATATTCAATAAAATCATCTTGTTTTGTCTTGAATTCTTTGATAGTTCAGACATATGCAGCACTTTCGATTTCTACACTAATTTTTGTTAGATTAGTCGCTAAAAGGTGCAGATGCTGGTATACGCGCTGGTATAAATTTATTCATATTGATCGCAGTTAACAAGAGTAAAACTGAGTTTTTTATATTAAAAATGTATTAATTATACGAGTACTGTATTGCTGTTGGGCGTTGAACTGTCACTTAACGGGGTTGTGTACGAAATGTAGAGGTTGCCAGAATGTCGTTCTTTTAATAAAAAATTTAATTTAAAGCTCGATCGCAAGGTCAACACTTAGTAACATGAAATTTTTTGAATAATTTTATAATTCCAGAGTTATAGATTCACCGGTGGGAGTGAGGATATCGTATTTTTGAAAATGCCAACTTATGTCTAATATGACGTTTTTACCCGCATGCTGGAACCTTTATGGTAAAACCCATTGTGTTAACAAACTGTTCCACCTAGTATTGCTCCCGAACTACTTTGTGACATTTGTGCAGTATTTCATCATTTTTGCAAACATCGAAACATTGTCACTCACTTTCCTTCTGGGATTCCTAAAGGCTTTCCTCTGAAGCGAGGGTTACGTCAAGAACTTCCTGCTGATTTTTAGTAATAAATGTGGGTTCTTGCCCATATTACAAACTAAAAGATTAGTATTTAATTAAAACTCAAAAAACAACTCACCCCTTTAGTTGATGTCTGTGCTACCCCAGATTATGTGATGAGCATTGGCATTACACCCAAGAATCACACCAATCTTATTTTTTTGAGCATCGAGAACCAGGTCTCCCAAGTTATCCGGCGGAACCTGCTAGTCCCGGTCCATTAAGGCTGAGGCCAGCAAGGTTTGGTTACCGCCAACCTCTAGGCTAACAGCAATTATGTCACCATTGCTGTATTGAAAGAATAGAAACAAATTATTTAAATTATTTTTTCCAAGAATACAAGATCTGATTTTCCCAGGATTGCTTGAGTATATTAGGTTATACCCCTTCATCGTAAGGCTACAGATCCGGTTACTGTTTATCTAAAATTCTTCAATGAGAACCACGTCTCTTTTCTGATTAACTCAGTCTGAGGAGTAAAGCGGCCGACGCCGTCTTTGTATGGTGCAGGTTGATTTGAATGATATTAACAGAATTAATATGAATCCATTTTGTAGCCTGCCTGTATTGCAATTCTAACCCAGAATCTCCCGAGCGAAACGTCACAACTTTGCTGTTCGCTCGATATAGTTCGAGTGATAGGCCAAATTTCTATAAATCATTTTAATTGCGATTGGAAATTCAAATTTTGCAAAAAGCCCAAAAATTCTAAATAACTTTCTCCAAATTTATGGATTTTAAATATTGCAAAAATTGGAAGTATACTCTAAATTTAAAAAAAAATTTGACATTATTTGAATTTTAAAATTTGATTAAGAAATTTAAAAACTGCAGTGAATTTGAAAATTTCAAAAAATTTTAGTTTTTCAAAATTGAATTCAAAAACTTCAGGTTTGGAAGTACTTTTGAAAGCTTACAAATTTTAAAATTTATTATTATTGTTAGCCCATTAGAAAAATAAAATAAAATATTTTTTGATTCTATAACTATTTTCCAATGAACATTCAGCTCGAACCCATCATATATCTGCTGTCTGTAGACCTATTGTCAATCGTAATGAATGATATGGAATAAAATATTTAATTTCAGACCTATGACTCTTCTCGCCTTACATTTTACAAAATTTAGATTCTGCTTAGTTTTTAAAAATATCGTAAGATGATCATCATTTTTAAGAATTTTGAGGAATATGAAAAAATTTCTAATATTTTAAATGGAAGTTCGAATTTTTTTCTAAGATCCGTGAAATTATGGTAAACTTTTGAAATTCCGATGAAACTTGATTCTGGTGAGTTGCAAAATATACTGAAATTTGTCAAATATTCTTGGAAATTTTAATCAGCGTTTAATATTTAAATTTTAAAAATTAGACAATTCGAGTTTTTAATATCAGGTCACTAGAATCGTATTCATATGTAAAATTTGGTTTTGAAATTTTAAAATTTAATTAAGAATTTTTTTTTGATTTTTCGGGACCGAGCTTATCTTTCGAGTTTAAATTGAGAATTGTAAATAAGTAATCTCCATTTCGTAATTCGAAATTTATATTTGTCAATATTTGAAAATGCCAAAATTTATAAATATAATTATTTTTATAACTGGTCATGGCAGGAGATCATACACGTCTGAATCGAAATTACGTATACATCTTTATGAATAGCTTGTTGGGAGACATAAATGCTCGTTTCTATTGTGAGAAAAAAAATCAATAAATTAATTTGATATCCGATCCCTACAGTAAAACAGGCCCTAAGGCTCATGTCCTTCGGGGTCATTTAGCTCGCAAAACTATCATTTTCATCCGAAATTTGTAAATTATGAAGCAATTTTTTCTGATATTTTGTTTACAAACCACCGAATTTACCCAGTAATTCGATTAATCGATTAATCGTTTACCAGTAATGTGGTCCTTACGGATTGGAATACCGCAGGGCACAAATCATTAAGCATTCAAATATATTTTTCTTTGCGGTTGGTACTGTATGTTTCGGTAGAGGAATGTATGCTAATAAAATTAACAATAGCTTAAAATGAATAAATCAAAATCAAATATCGATAAAACTAAATGTATTAGTCGAGATTTATTGGATGATGTTGTAATGATTAATGATTAAATAGAAATAGTAAATAAAATAAAAATGTTTAAGCGTTCTAAGCACAATTTAGATCATGTACGTAAAAGAATCGCAAGAAAACTATAATTTAATTTATTTTTCAGAATAGTCTACAAATTTGACTTGAGCATGAAACTTACAAAATTAGTACGAGTACAAATACAAACATAGAAAAATTAAAAATTGATTCAGGTGAGCATTGCTTCAACCTTTGTTTAAAATTTACCTTACTACTCTTGGACATCATGTTCAATAGGTACATTTAAAATGTTGCCAACAAACGAAGATTTTAGGATCTCTCACCTGTTTTGGAGTGTTGTCATTTTGTAGGTTTTCAATCCAGTAAGATACGGTGGTAATTGCTTCAGGTTAAGGTGGTATGGTATATCGTGGTTGTAAATCCATCCATCTTGCACCAGGGCACCAGTCATTGTCGCTACATTCAAATTGGGATCTGACTTAGGCGTAATGCACGATATTAAATGTTTCGAGATCATAAATATCCCCTCTTCAGCGCTTAACAAAACGAAGCATGGAAGTTGCCCTAGCGACTCAACGTTTAATGTGCTTAGTAGTAACCCTCAAGTCTTTGATTTCGAATACTTATTGTAAAAGTATACCATTAATTTGATATTGTTGTATAACAGGATTCACTTTCCGATGGAATGATAATTTACACTTGTTTTAGATTAGACTCACACCAAATCGTTAGATTGTCGATGTTTTCTTGCAGTTTGTTTGTATCACAAAAGGTCTCTACCGTTCTGAAAGTATTAAGTTCAATACCTTAGAATGCCGTATACGGTAATCCAATTAATGACAATTGTAAGATCCAAGAGCCAACATGAGAACGTTGTGGTATTCCAGAAGTAGCTCGTATTAATTTCGTACTTTTATTTCCTAGTTCAATATATTGAATGCGGTTACACATACGATTTAAACCAGGCTACGTACTGTTCAGAGAAGCCGAATTTATACAGGCTACAGGTTCCGATGTTATATAATGACTCAAAGGCTTTGGCAAAGTTGATCTGGTGTACAAACCACATCAACTTGATTGTGATTATTAATATCTTTAATGTAGGTAAATTGAATAATAATTATTGATGTTGATCTTTTTGGCATAACACCGTGCTGGCAATTAATGTTTTGGATGAGTTGCAAAGAACTAGGTCAAAAAGCATGAGTATTGAAGATATTGATTAATACCAGTTTTAAAAAATAGCGTCACTTTGGTTAATTTCCATTTCAAAGGAAACTCTGCTAATTTTAATGATTGATTAAACAGTAAGCACAAAGGAAATACCACATGCTCGAAGAATATCCTCGTCTACAATACGTGGTATTAGTATAGATACGTTGTTTACAGTACTATTTGGATTTTCATACTTATTAATGTCTTCTGGCTTGTATACCGATTTTAAAAACAGCAAACATGTTCGATATGACTTGCGGGCCGCAAGATTTCTTTCCTTTATAGTTTTTGTACTTTATCTCAAAGTAAAAAAAGTAACTTTCCAAATTTTGGTTACACTTTGTGAATTTATTCTTGCTCTCCTCAGAAAAAAATTTGAGTGTTTTTTTGTATGCTATAAACCAAATACTGGCTTGCAAAGTATTCAGCTTTCGAAGACATTTTATTTATATTTTGGAAATAAAATGTTTCACTCAACATTTATACCTGGATTCTTGTTACTGTTCTCCTTGGAGACCGCACTGATTCCAGATTTTGACTAGCTAAGTTAAGGCAGTTCTTATTAATAAATGCAGTTAGTCTCCTTCAATCGGCGAATAGTAGTTAAATTTATGTTTATAAAGTCTGAGATAAATAACGTTTGCGGATGTTAAGCTTTAAGCCTCATGAATAGTAAGTAGTTTTTCGAGGATTTTACCAGAGCCACCTATATATACAGAGCCGTAAGGATCAGCCATGTTTTTTGTCGAGCTTTTTCTAGAGGAACTACTTTTTGCATTATCCCATAAGAATCAATGTAAAAATGACCATTTTCGAATTACTTTTCATCAATGAAAAGTTTAATCTTTCATTTCGATAAACACCTTGTGGAATTGATTCTATATTGAATCAGCACATATCTGAAAGTCAGAACCTTAAACCTTTTATTAATTTAATAAACATTAAATCAAAATTAAATATGAATTTATCATATTTATGTAAACATGAATTTATTTGAATGTGTAGGTAAAATAAATAAATAAAACATATATTGTCATCCTTTCGATCGATGATTTTGTCTCTTTTTTAAGAATTAAATCTCACATTTTTTTTTTAATTTCGCTTTTTCTATTGCGATCGCAGCATGCTCGTATAAAGCATATTCTATTTCCTTTTATACATTTGAAAATGTATCACCACATATTTCTATTTCATAACCTTGTAGCGAAATCGGAAAAGGGAAAGAGCGCAAAATTATTCCAATAGGCTGAGATCGCAATAGAAAAAAATCAAAATTGAATTCACGAAATAGCATAAAATTTAAAAAGAGAACATAAACATCGATCGATAGAAAAAAAATTGTGATATTGACAACTTACAACATTACATAAGGAGTTCCAATAACAGCTGCACAATTTATTTAGAACCATAATTATGCACAAATTCGTAACAAAACTTTACCAAAATAAAATAGAACCGTGCCAGAAGAACTGTGATAGTCATGGTGTTCCATTTATAATCTAAAATCCAAAATTTACGTTGAAATTGAAGTGAAATTAGTTTGAGATTTATTCAAACAAAATCATGCAGCTTTTATTGAAATACCCTTTAAGTATTTTATTTTATTCACAAAAATATAATTCAAAAGGAAACATAACCACATTTTTACTATTTTCTCTTTTCGTCTTGCAGTTTAATTTTATTGCGTTGGTGTTTGTGTGTATTTATATCAATTCAATGGAGAAATGCTTTTTTTCCTATAAATTTTATTAATAAATATATCAAAAATTAAACAACTTCTTTGATCAAGCTTTGAATCAATTATAAAATGATAATTGTAGAATCTATTTCAATGTTAAAATACTTAATCCCTCGACATTTTCATTGAAAAATATCGCACCGAAAAAAATTTAATTTTTCATATGATTTGTATGGAAAAAATGTTTTTTTCGTCAATTTTAGTTCCTCTAGAAAAAGCTCAATTTTTAACCTTAGGGCTCTGTATATATAGGTGGCTCTGATTTTACTCGATTCTGGTAATTTCAATATGCTAGTTAATTGTTTTTTGTCCGATTTTGTAAAAGTTAAGTAGAGCGTATGTGCCAGAACTGAAACATTGGTTGGGATTTTTTAAAATTGAAGGACCTTGTATTAATGTTATTAGTACAAACTTGGTGGTATAGTGGCTCGATATATACATGAACTACGTCCGCTGGACATATAGAAATGTATAGAACTTGTTGAGAACTTATTTGAATCAAAATAAAGTATGTTGACATGTTTCTAAGTCTGTCGATTTAAGGTTTTTGGTTTTGATGTCTTCAAAGATTATATCAGTGTTCTTACATTAGGATGCAACCTTAATTAGTGTGTCATTAATGCTGTACTTAGTATAGAACTGAGGACTAAATCTTTTCCAATTCCATGAGAATTTAAAATCCATGCTGACTTACCGCAACCTGGTACTCCTGAACATCTGGTTTTGTATATACATAATTGTTAATTAAAATTCGATTATGCTATTAGGGTTTGCAGTAAACTAAAGAAATTGTAATATCGTATTTTATAGCAATTTTTAGCGCGTAATCAATCTAAATGACGAGCCAAACAAACATTTCAGTTAAACATGTGCTCTCATTTATTATAGATAGTTAATTTCAAAAGAGATTTATCTCTATGTGTGTTATACATATAGATATATACTTAGAAAGTGTAAATATTCTGAAATTATTCATACAAATGATAGCATTCCAATTCGATAGTGCAATAATTTATTATTGCTCGAATATTACTATTTAGTGTATAGGTATATAGTACAGCAAAATGTATAATAAATTGTTTGGAAGTTAGATTACTGTCGTCCGCAACACAAAAAATTACGACACAGGAATTTTGGTTAATCCAACGAAAACCATGAATTACATCCGCCACAATTTTAATTCTGATATTAAAATACCGACCTTAAAATATAAAATTTTCGTATAATAACTCTATCACCAAATCGCCATAATTCAATTAAACTTTTATTATATGCGCGTATTTGAATAATAAATAATAAGATGTTGCATTGGCTGTATGATTAAAATAATAAAACTTATCTAGTCTATATCGGATTCAGTAAAATATTTGGTATTTACTTGACATGAATGAAAAAAGAAGAAATTCCATAAAGAATTTCGTATCCACTTCGACCCAAATATTTCTTCTACACAGTAGAATTTTTCTTTATTTTTATTTTCATTTCATTAATTCGACATTCAACATGTTTCAAAACAATATGTACATATTTTCTTCTATGAAGATTTAAAATGTCTGTATATCTACCGAAACCGGTACAAAAGAAATTCACTTACAAATTAAACTGTGTTGTACATAAATTATGATTATCTTACGATATTAAACTTTGTATTGCATCAGGCAATTCGCCGCCTACACATACATACTTTGGTACATCGATTCCAAGTCATATGATATCCTATATCCTAAAACATATTTAAATTATGAAAAAAAAAATTCGGAAAATGGGTTGATACCGCATGGGTGAGAATACTAATGGCATTTATTTTATTATATAAAATTTATAATGGCATTAAATTTCACTACAAGATTAAACAACCCCAAATAAATAAATATTATTGAAATTATAGATTAATTGATTTTTGTTTTGCCAATATCTACATAATATATATTATTATGCCTTGCCATTGTGTAACTGTGTGAAAATGCGAAAAATCGAGAATTTGTGTATAGAGTCGTATACAAAATGTCTAATAAGCTAATGTCAATATTGGGTATTTCAATGTATAAAAAAATAACATTTTTGGCATGATTCATGTTGAACTCAAAATTCTTTTCTATCAATCATAAATCATAAACAAAATAATTTCAAACGGAAAATAAAACGTGGCGTAAAATGTCATGAAAATTTTAAGTAAAATCAATTCTACTTTTCTTTATTTTTTTTTTGTAATGTGCTATACGTATGTACTCGCGTAAAGTAATGTTTCAATTATATATAATAATAAACAAAGCAAATTTGTGTGAGTCACCACATCAGACCACACAATATATATACCTTGTCGTAATAGTTTTTCCGTTATAAAATTTTCATATTGTATATAGATGGAAAAAATTTTACATTCCCATATGCATCATGTTCGACATTAAAATTTCATATGGTATTATGTTTATTGTTTTGGTTTTTAGAATAACATTTCTTCGAATTGGAATTTTAAAATAATTTAATTTATTTCAATTATCATAAATTTTCTGAAAATTTATATTTAATTTTTAATAAAATATCTATGTATATAGATTTAATGTCCAGTTCTTTGAAAATCTATAAGTGCGATCTGAAATTTTGAATCAATAAGTTAAATACGATATATTGAAAAACAATAATTGCTTTCAAAAATGAGGAAGAAAACTCATTGTCAGTTAGTTTCGTTGAATATTTCTTTTATATGATGTACGAAATTGTGTATGAATTTACCAAGAAATTTGCCAAAAAATTAGTTATTCTCTTAATTATTTTAATTTATTAGACATAAATAATAATGCCAAGCACTATGAGCTTATCACCCGAATAACGTACATTCCTATATTCCTTGAACTGTACTCAACACACCAATTTTGAGGTAGAACTAAGTCTTTGTTTAAGTTGTCGAATATGGTGGCACTTTATAAATTTTATATGTAAAAATTGAATGCAAATGCAAACGGGAATGACGTCGTAACGCAACGGATGTAGAGCTCTGTATAGTTTTGGTGATTGAGTTTTGATTCAATTACAATCAGTTTATAGCAGAGTACTTATCGGTTTCTAGCACTGTGATGCATATTGACCCGCACGGTGTAATTGATGCTGCCGTAAATTTCTATCGAACATCATGTCGTCAAGTTTCAACTTGGTAACTGAGGCATTAGATTTATCAAGAAGTTCCGCTTCCTCTGAAGTGTGTGATCGGAATGTGACAAAAGTGAAACCAGATGTTCGGTTTAATCACCCGGATGCTGTTTGGTTTTATTAAATTTTCCATTTTAAAATTGAACGCGCTACCAAAACTTCTTAGGTAGCCATTATTTTTTATAATTTTTTTATACTTATTTTTTAGAAAAATATAGTAATAATACTGACTTAAAGGAAAATAATATTATAAACGAAGTCATGACACTATAGCTTTATATCAAGTCTAATTCCAATTATGAACAGGTGCGCTAGTCAAACAGCAATAATTGAAAATTTAAATGTTTTACATGTCATCCATCGACCATATGGATGGATGTACATTCTTTAAATTATGAAATAACATTGGACTCGTTGTATGCATATTCAATCCTTATCCGGAAAAGGAATTTAATTTGCAAAAACAAGATGCATTTTGTTCGAAATGTATTTTGGATCATAAACGATTGTACTTATGCATGCCACCGTGCCGCGGCACTGTATAATCGTTTCCATTTGACTTCGCAGTTTTAGCAAATGTGGACGGTTTAATAGTTTTGGTGGAGACAAACATATTTATAATTTAAATTTATATGCGACTATTATTTAAGTGTAACAGGCCGTCAATGGAGGAGGCATATCGGACCCTATTTATGGAATTAGGCTTACCACCCGTCCTCCTTTGTAGACGACAGTCTTCTTTTCGTAAGAAATTTCCTCCATCCTCCACGGGGGCAAAAATGTCCTCCATCAGGAAAATAAATCATGTTCCCAAAAATATTTTTAAATAACAATATTTAAGGATAATCTCAACACATGTATGGGAAGTTTATTAACTCGTTATATATTAAATTAGATTCAACGATTAATTTATTTTAATTTTGCCGACGCTACCAAAATAGCATATCACTTTTCAGATATCGAAATCATTTATTTATTTTATTATAAATAAGTGTGTACATCCCTGAAAAGTTAAAAATGAAGTTATGGACTTGAGTGTAAGTATTTCAAGAGGTGATTAATTTTCATTTCGAGATGGAATACCTTCATTCATATTATCCTTAATTACTGCTGAGGTAGAAGAAAAAAATAGCACTAAAATGCATTCAAAATGGAGCAGACCATTTTAAGAAACTGCTATAAAAAAATTATTCGAAACATCAATAATAATCTTAAAAAAGCTGAATGATTAAATTAAATGCATTTTAGTGCTCAAAAGCTCTCTGATTTTTACAGCGGTCGCATGACTTCAGTGATTTGGATTTTCTAAATATCAAATGAAAAACATTAATTGTACTGCCCTCCTCTGGCTTTTTCAAAAGGTGACAAGCCTATATGGAATAGCTCAACTAATAAATTGGGTAATGGTTATTTTGAATATTCTACTAAAATTTCACAATTTCAAAATGATAACAAACACTCGATCTAAATTTATATTTCCAATAAACATAACCGCAAAAGCCTGTACATGGGACAAATATTTGGGAACAAATGCTTCAAAGTTTTGAAAATTTTATTCTATTCTAATTCAATACTGTCTAGCCCAAATGTATAAAAACACATGATGAAACGAAAATTTGTTTGAACTTCCGTTTATTTAGTTATACATATTTATAAAAATCAAACCACTTGAAATTGTCTCACAAAAACCAAAATCAGCCCCAGCTATTATAGAAGAACATCATCGAATTATAACCATATACATATTATACATGAAGCCTTGCATTAGATTAGATAGAGATTGCCTGCTATAGAACCAATACCGAATTCGTTTCAAATACAATTACAATTACATTCACAATTCCAATTACAAAAAACTGTAAAAATTAGTTTCGTTGAATATTTCTTTTTTTTTAAAACACCTTTATTGGTATGACTACTACAATCTTAAACATTATTAATTCGTTTAATTCATTAGTATGGCTGACATTAGTACTTATGATATAAGCATAAACTTGTGTGGGTTTGCTGCATCAGTGTCCAGTTCCTCTGAGGTATGATATTCATTCATTTAGCTGTGGTTTTGTTCGTTTGAGCCGCCTTACTTCGTTTGCACTATCCATGTAGTTGTACGGCCTCAACGTTGGTGTGGATGAGAAGCCTCTTTTCATGTTTGATGGCACATTCTCGGATGACGTCATCTTTCAATTGTATTTGTAAACCATTGTGAATTTCCCTGTTTGTTACAAATCGGTAAGCGTTGGTGACCATTCGAAGAAATTTATTTTGGCTACGTTGGATAACGTCTCTATTGGATTTATGAGTACACCCCTATAGCTGCGCACCATACATCCATATTGGTTTGGAGATGGTCTGGTAAATTAGTCTTTTGCAATACAGATTCATTTTGGAATGATGCCCAATTAACCAATACATTTGACGTTGTTTTAATCGTATCTCTTCAGTTTTTTGTCTCACGTGATGTTTCCAGTTTGAGTCTAGATGCAGACCAAGGTATTTGGCCGATTCAGACTGCGGCACTTGCACCCCGTTGAGGTATATGTGCTGGTTGATATTTTTGGATCGTACCGTAAATGTCACATATAGATTGAATTAAGCTCATTAAGCGCGATTTTCCACTCAATCGTCCATTTACTAACGTTGTTCATTGATCGTTGAAGATTTTCCACTACCCTTGGTTGAGATTGGTGTATTGCCATAATAACA
The DNA here is from genome assembly GCA_951394425.1 of Tipula unca. Taxonomy (NCBI): domain Eukaryota; kingdom Metazoa; phylum Arthropoda; class Insecta; order Diptera; family Tipulidae; genus Tipula; species Tipula unca. The sequence goes on from OX596381.1 coordinate 216,176,229, forward strand.
GTGTCGTCAGCAAACGTACCATTGAATATTTTGTACGTTGATGGTATGTCTGCAGTGTAGAGAAGGTAGAGAAGGGGTCCTAATACCCTTCCCTGCGGAACTCCCGCTAGCGTCGGATACAAGTTAGAAAGCTGGCAATATTTTTGTGGTAGTATTCTGCTCATCTTGAATATCAATCCCTCGTGCCAAACCCGATCAAAGTCTTGGGATACATCCAGAAATACAGCGGGGCAATATTTCTTTTCTTCTAACGCTTGCTCTATCAGGAACATTTACCATTGCGGCTTGAGAAGTTTCAGAAGTAGTATTTCAAACAGCTTTGATAAGGTCGGGAGCACTGAGGTTTGTCTGTACGATGTTACTTCTTCATCTGGTTTGCCTGGTTTCTTCAGCATAACTATTTGGGCCTTTTATAAAAATATTGACTTGGTTGATAAACAGGTGTTACGTCGATGTTGGATCGAATGTCATGGGGTTGAAATACTGTTGCTAGGTGTTGAGCAAAGAGTTCCGCTTTTTCTTTGTCTTGTCGAACCCAACTACCTTGAGCATTTCTTATAGGTCGTTTGAATTTTCTGATGGCTTTCCATAACGAGTAGTCCTTATCCCTGGACCTATCCCGCTTAAGTAGTTGTCGAAGCACTCTAGTTTAAAGCTTTTGATTAGCCTATTGACTTTGTTAGTTATCCGATTGAAGGCTGTTTTGTCAATGGGATTTCTGGTGAGATGCCATATTCTCCTTGCCTTTCTTCGTTCCTTGATTTGTTCCCTGATCTCAGCAGGGTATATTTGACTTCCATGTTCACTTTTTCTTTTAATTCTGTCCTTATCCTTTCGAGCGTATTCAATGAAATTCTTTGTTTGATGTTCCAATTCCACATTATTTTTGATACTCACTTTTAATTCAACTAGGTCTTTTAACTTTCCACTGGAGAGATTCCAATCCGTAAATTTATTAGTCAAGTTTCGTTTTTTTTTTTTTGTTTTTTATTACTATAGCGCTTACTGACAACATTAGAGGAATGTGATCAGATGATATGTCATTAATCCCTTCGGCTCTAGTGTAACTGGATGAAATACCCTTTATGATAAAGAAATCAAGTAGATCTGTCATTTTTCATGCATCCGTTGGCCAATACGTTGGCCCCTCTGGAGACAGATATTCACATTTTTTTTATGAATGGCACGCATTTCCTTTTACACGAGAAATTAGCCTGGAACCCTAAGCTCTGTTTTATATTGTAGTCTCCTCCAATGATAAATCTTGTTCCGAGTTTATTGAAGACGTTATTAAATTGTAACTTCGTTGGTGTATGCCGTGGAGGACAGTATGCTGCCGCAATATTTAGATCTACGCCATTATATTGGATTGGAATAACCATTGCTTGCATGTAGCTTTCCCGAATATCCTCTTGTTGATTATGTTTGATATTATTTTTAATTAGTACAGCTGAACCACCTCTAGTTCTTTCACTAGGATGGGTTGTCCAGTAGGAATTGAATCCCTTTATTCTAATAAAACTTTTGTTGGAGAAGTGCGTTTCTGAAATCAGCGCAATATATATTGTTTGTATGGAGAAATATTTCCAGTTCCTGGGCTCGATGGTTGAGACCATTGGCATTCTAATTTACAATGCGTAGGAACGAGTTAATCATTTTTGTGTATGCTGACTTTTTTACTTGGCGGAAAGAAATTAATTTCCAGTTTTGCCACCCTCTTTGCTAAGTGATCAAGTTTCTTTGAATCTGAGCATTTTAATGATTTCAATGTTATTAGACTCGTTATTAACTTCTGTTTGTTGTGATGGTTTAATTCATCAGCTAATTAGGTGATTCGGGCATAATATAATCCGACTGTGGATGGTGTAATTGTTGTTTGAGGTTTAGCTGCTTTGGTTTGTAATCGCTGTACTACGCTTGTTCTATTACTCTGTTGACTTTTAATTTTGTTCAGATATACAAGGCATCCTTTATAATTTGCAGTATGTCCTTCTTGATGACAAAGAGCACATGAAGGTTCGCTATCTGGTTGTTTTTTGCATTTTGTTGTGTGGTGATCTTCAGCACATTTCACGCATTTGGTTTGACGACATCAAAAACTCTTGGTATATGTCCGAATTGTTGTCAATTCGTGCATTGTGGAATGCCCCTTATCTTGTTAGGTGGCTTAATTTTAACTGTACAGTATGCAAGTTTCTTCATGTTGAATACTTCTTTATTGTTGTCTTTTTGTTTTAAATCGATGTAAAACAATGGAAAGTGTTTCTTGACTATTACACCATCAATTGTCACCATTTTGAATATGTTGGTATTGGTAACATCTGCGACTTCATGTCCCATTTTTTCTAAATCTGCTTTAATTTCATCATGATTAATGGATGATGGTAGACCTCTGATAACCACTCTATAAGCCTTTTCACTCTCCAGCTGATAGGTGTGATATTCGATATTTTCTAGTTGGTTGCTGGGTTCATTTTTTAATCTTCCAATAGTTTTTTGACATTTCTGTAGTCATTTTCATTTTGAACGGTAATTTTAATGTAGCTGTTGCCTTAAAACTAGTTGGTTCACTAGTGGTTTTTATTATTTTTTAACGAAAAAGTTCGAAATTGTTGATGTTGCTCACGTTAATGGGTGGAGGCAGTAGATTTTTTTTGTTTTTCTGTAGTATATGTTTTGGAGGCGTTTTCGTTTTTGTGCGCCTACGTTTTTTGGTATTTCTGTTATCAGCACTGCCAACTTCGTTTTCCAGGTCTTCCTCATCTGTACAATATCCCTCCTGCCTCAGGCCATTGAATCTGTTGGTCTGTTGAAAAACTGGAAATTGCCGCAGCAACCAGTTGGAATTATTTGAATGATCATGTTGAATGGTTGATGGCTGAATTTGGTTAGAAGACAGATTTTTAACTCGTGCTGAATTCTCAACTTTGTTATTTTTAACCTTTTCTTTTAGAGTTTTCTCTCTTATGCTGAGCAACGAACCTTTTCTTTTGGTGTAGAGTTTTCTCTGATAAGCTGCGCGATTAGTTTCTCCATATTTTGAAATTTGAAGCTCCTCGATGTTTATAATAATTGCTGGTGTACTCGAAAATTGTTCTGACACTGAGGTTTTTTTTCAGTGGAGTCTGCGTCTTTTGCAAATATGAATTTGTTATTCTTCATTGGAGATAACCAGATCAGTTTTCGTCGGATTGACGTGCAATCCCTTTACAAGACACCCAACTTCCACTATATTAAGGCCGTTCTGTATCAGATCAGATAAGACGTTATTCGTCGATAACCATGAGCCACAGCAAGGCTCAGAGGACTCCTCCTTGCGGGCAGCCTTTGGCTACTTTGGCGGACACTGATGAGACTTCCATCTTAGTCTCAATTATACGGGACTTGAGCATAGAATCGAGAATCGACTAATGGTTTGATCAATATTAAAATTTGTATAAAAGTTCTATAAAGCTTCCGCAATGTCCAGGAAGGTACCTACTAGAAACTCTTTGTAATTAAGTGATCTTTCAATTCTAGTTACGAGTAGTTATCCTCAGGGCCGGCGCTTCCATGGAACAGTATGCACAGTTTGACGGGGCGCTAAAATTCTGGGGCGCTAAAATTCTAATCATCAATAAAAATTAATTTAAAAAATTAAATTAATTTTTTTTTTAAAAAAAATTTTTTCAAAAAATTTTTATTACACTAAAAATATTTTTTTCACTGTGTAAAAATATAAGAAATTCTATATCCATAATAATAATAACAGTGTTAAAGGCCATTACTGGCCCCTTACTGAATCAACAATCTGGCTCCAACGGTTTCGATCCTGAGCTTGGTCTTCATATTGTCTTAGACAATCTGAAGAGGCCAAATCGTTCTCTACATCGTGGAGCCATCGTCGCCTGCAACGACCTCTGCGCCTACCATATGGTGGCTCTCCTTTCAGAGATCGCTGCACAATTCGTTCCGGATCAGCACGCAGAACGTGACCGAGCCAGCGTACTCGCTGAGATCTAACTTCATGTACAATATCGGGGATCTTCATCAGATCTCTGATCTCGAAATTGTACAGAGCTCGGTATGTACCATCTATTTCGCGTTTAGGGCCGTAAATCACACGCATGATTCTTCTCTCAAATGTAAGGAGCCATCTCTCGTACTCATCCGTCAGCGCCCAACTTTCACATCCAAACATAACAACGGGCCTGATCAACGCTTTGTAAAGCTTCAGCTTCACGGCACTTGATAAGTGTTTAGATTTTAGCAGTGGCCTTAGAGGATACAAAGAACGACTGCCAGTTGCCAGCCGCACTTTAATATCCTCACCCACACTGTTATCGTGAGTGATAAGAGAGCCCAAATATTTGAACCTCCTCACTCCCTCAAACGTGTGGTGGCCACTACTAAAATCTGGTGTGCCATTGTCTCTAAAACCAGAGATCAGGTATTTCGTTTTGGACTCATTGATCTGGAGTCCAACAGAAGCTGAAAACTCTACAAGCGGATCAAGTATTTCTTTCACTCCGTTGCTATTCAGTCCAATCACGCATATGTCATCTGCATATGCAAGCACTTGATTGGACTGGCGATATAAGATGTTGCGCTGAGGTGTTTCAGTTTTACGAAAGATGTACTCCAACATGAGATTAAAGAGTATCGGGGACAGAGCATCTCCCTGCCGAACACCCGATTTAACTGCAAAAATTGTCGATAGCCTGTTCTCAACTTTAACACAGCATTGAAACTGCGTCACTGTCATCCTACACAGTCGTACCAATTTTGTTGGCATTCCTAGGTATTCCAGGGCAGACCACAAACTCTCTCGATTGATCGAGTCGTAGGCCTGCCGGAAATCCAGGAAAACCTGATGTACGGAGATGGATGTCTCATAATATTTAGATAGAATCATCCGCAGCGAAAAGACCTGATCAGTGACTGATCGTTTCGGACGAAATCCTCCCTGATAGTCACCAACCAACCTTTATTATATCCATAATAAAGCATTAATATAGCCATATGTTAAAAAAAATATAAAAAATTTTGTCATTGCACAGATTTTCAACACTGTGCATAGTTAATATGGAAACGAAAAATATCGATAAAACCCCCTTTCGTTTCTTATATGAAAAAAAAAAACCTCAAGCACAGTATATTTTTTCTGTTCACCAGTAGCGGTCCGTTGGTCTCAAACATAAGTGGGCAAAATTTCAGAATAAAAAAATCTATAGACAGTATTCCTTGTATCTATAGACGGTTTTGGAAAAACCCTTATACTTACACTTATATGTTTAATAATTGATAATTTTAATTTTGTAAAATATTAAAGTAACCTAGTCCTTCTGGATTCAGTTCAATGTTCACTTCAAGCTGTAAATTTTTTTGATACTGTCCAATGTTTATATGTTTTTTTTTCTAGTTCTGTTTCAAGATGGGACATTTTGAAAAAGAATGTGAAAACATTAACTCTCAAGCCACTCTGTACGACTAGATGGGAAAGCCGTATAGAAGCTTTAAAACCCTTAATGTGTAGTTTAGATAATATTTATGACGCTTTAGTTGAAATAGAAAATGACAAGGATAAGGACGGAATAACAAGAAATAACGCGAATAGTTTATCTCTCAAAATTATTCAATTTGAATTTATTTGTTCATTAATTATATGGTATAATATTCTAGATAAAATTAATATATTTAGCAAATATTTACAAAGTCCTGGTATTTGTTTAACGACGGCAGTAAATTTGTTAGATGGCACAAAACAATTTTTGACGAACTTAAGAAATGAGGAAAAATTTCAGGGGTTTATCTTTCAAGCTAAAGAAATAGCGTTAAAATTAGATGTTCCGCCAAATTTCCCTGACGCTCCAAGACGCCCTAGTCGAAAACCTCAACTTTTTTCGTACGAAGGTAGAGACGAAATTATATCAAATCCTGAACAAAAGTTTAAAGTTGAATTTTATTTTCAAATCCTTGATCAGGCAATTCAATCTGTTAGCGAACGATTTGACCAAATTTCGGAACACAATAATATTTTCAAATTTTTGCATAATATTTCTGTGGTCTCATTAGATGCTTCTGATCTTTTAAATAATTGTCTTTCCCTAGAAAGGCATTTAACTTTCGATTCAAATTCCGATATAGTAGGATTAGATTTATGTGACGAAATTAAAATATTCCAAAGTATAGTTTCAGGAACTTTAAGCCCTATAGAATCATTAGATTTTATATTTGAGAAGAAATTAGACCCGATATTACCAAATCTAGTTGTAGTTCTTAGAATTTTATTGACAATACCAGTCACAGTAGCTTCCGGGGAACGTAGCTTTTCTAAATTAAAAATTATTAAAAATTATTTACGCAGTACAATAGGACAAGAAAGACTGGTAGATTTAGCTAGAATATCTATAGAAAGTGAATTTCTGAGCAACTTGGATTATAGTGACTTGATAGACGACTTTGCAAGAATCAAAGCGCGGAAAATAAATTTTAATTAATATATTTTTCAATTTGAAAATTCACGCTTGAATTTTAGTGCTTTTTATTCAAATATTTTATTAATTTTTTGTTATTGAAATTCGTACGCTGGATTAGTACGATAGCAATATTTATTCTTTTTATTTATTTTTGAGGACTATACCTACTTGGGATACCTCGTTAAAAAAAATGCATTGCATATCCTACCTCTTGGGTGATGTGGAAACGGATTATTTACGGCAAATGGACTTTTTTTAGGGCGCCATTTTTGAAAAGTGCACAGGGCGCAAAAATGGTTAGCGCCGGCGCTGGTTATCCTTAATAAATCTGTCGATGATCCTCTCTATAGCTTTATGAAAAGTTGAGGTCAGATTAATAAACCTAAAATCTTTTGGGTCAGTATAATCCGACTTGCTAAAACTACTCTACTCCTGGTCCAGGATCGTGGTACAGTACTAAAAGCAACGCACGCCTAGAATAAATTGAGCAGGTCAGTACTGATGGGTAGAAAACCATGCTGTATGTAATTCAACAGGTAAAACTCCATCAGGACCACTCGATTTAAAAGGTGTAAACAAGAAAACACTCCAGCGTAGCCTATCACAAGTGACCAGTCCACGGGCTAAGTTCCCTTCCGGTGTACCGACAAAAATAGGAGGCTCGGGGGCAACGAAACCCGAATCAACAATGACACACCCAGGAAAGTGGACAGACAACAGTAGCTCACCAACTTCTCGCCTGCAGGAGGTGAGTTTGTCTAGCGAGAACAGAAAGCGATCAATTTCCTCACAAAAGTTTTTCCACTCAGCCCTGTGTATACGGATCTAAGGCTTTTTTTTATAGGCGTTTTGAACTACCAAAAATCGATTCCAATCCGAAATGAGATTTTTTTTCCTCAACTCTTCCTCAACTTTTTAAGTTCAGAACACCAGAAGAGTGCGAGGATACGATGGACGCAACATTTAGTCCATCGTTTCCTTGTTGCCTGTATTTTGATATTAAAATTTTCTTCCATACCTTTTAATCATTAATCAATAGACTTTCAATATCGACCTGACGATTTTATTCGTTTGCCATAATTTTTCATAATTTAGCGATAGGGAATTGCCCATTACTAAGTGATGGCATAAATAAGTTTTGATTCTGCAAACAAGATTTGTACATAATATGTACATACTAACAAATAACATTACTCGCCCGTCGCTATATCGCAAACAATTAACTGTATGTACAATTATATAAACAATGATGATGATTATGATGCCGCGATGATGATTTATAGTAGGTGTTGATTTTTTATGAAATTTTTCGCAGGCACGTCTTTCTATCGCGTAAAATTTTCTTCTTTTCCAAATCTTTTGTCATATATTTCCCCGCACAATATGCCATATAAATTAAAAATAACTCTAAGTACGACTGGTTGGTTTTGTCAAACTTATTTATTGACATTCCAATGGGCAAAATTGTATTATTTAAACTTTTACAAAACTATTTCAAGGTTTTTCGTTTGCCTCTTTCTTAATCATTTCGATCGAACAAAAAAACAAAAAAAAATTGGTATATGAGAAAACTCTAACAGGTGATTTGATAAACAAAAATTTGTCATTTCAAATGGTTTATTTTTATGGGATATGGTACATTTGTGCTTCGGTGTAATTTTTTTAAAGTTTATATTACAAAAGATTTTATCAAAGTTATTTTAAAGAGATTTTGTTTTGTAAATATTTTACCATCATAAATAATAATCTGAAGACATAAAAATTTGATTTATGTGTAATTGACGTATTTGCGGCAACCGGCGACTCCGCGAAGTGTGTGAGCGGAAATTTAGATTTTCCGGAATGAAAATAAAATTTATTTTATCTGTTATTTTATATAAAAGAATAATATTGAGCTGTTAATTGATGTAGCATTGAAATTTATTTTAAATATTATTGTTGCAATATTATGGTGCTGAAATATAATTTTTAAAACTACTTTTCTATGCTATACGACAGGTTAGTATCTCAATATAGATCTGTTCACTGCAATGAAATAATTAAGCATCGATATACATAGTCCGAACCAATTAAGGAATCGATACACAAAATGTGTTCACAACAAAATATTTACTGTGAATTTCCACGCAAAAGGATAGCTAATTTTTATTCGTGGAACACTCGTCTCGTCCACGCGAGAATTCCATTTAAACAAATAAAAATTTTAATTCTAACAAATATTCCGAATATTTTCTTAGCAACACCGATTTATTTTTGTCATTCGAATAAAATATCTTAAATGTTGATTTTAATTCAAAATATTTTGAATGTTATAAATATATGTATGTACAGTTAAACGTATAAAGAAAGTGTGACGCGAATGATTAAATTGTATATATATTGCGTTTGACGAAAAGAAAATTCGTAATTTCATGCTGAAGCATTATGTAATACATTATCATGTACATAGATTGTTCGTATGATGCGCACATTGCCATTACATAGTATTGGTATATCCAGTATATAGTATTGTATACTGTTATTAAATTTCGTCATCATCATATTTTGCGATTTTTCATGGATTTTAGAATATTTTGCGGTCGTGTGACAAAAATTCATTCAACAAAAAAAAAATTTTTTTGTTGTGTGTTGTGAGAATTATTTTGAGACTTTAAAAATAAATTTTACGAGCTATTTACTGTGTTTTGAAAAATTTAAAATAAAAACAAAAATTTCGTATCTTAATCTTTCAAATTTTCTTAATCATCGTTTCAAGTAGAATAACCCAACAGCAATAAAAATGACTTGTTTGGTTTTCGGTATAGAAGAAATTCCTCATAAATTTAATGAACTTCGTTTTTTGCTTGTCGCCAGTTGAATAATAATTTGGATTTCCCAAAATATTAATAAAATGATATGATTTCAGTGAAATGAGAAGGATACGGGGTAAACGATGTTAAAATTTAAGATTCGTATACAAAAAATACAAACAACTCAGTATTTTCATTTATTTTAAACTTTTAATTGTTTCGTAATTGAAATTTTATGTATAGTCACGCCAGAGGAAATTAAAACATACATATGGACATATATGTATACATATGTGTACCATTATTTTATCAAGTTACATTCATTTTCTTTTATGTTTTTTATGTTTTTCCATTTTATGTTGTACATAATGTTGTTTTATTGCATATTTTCACTTTGGTGCATGTTTTTATTCCCAGTCTATGTATATATAGTTATGATGTTAACGTGGAACAGTTTCAATATAACAACAAGGCCCAATTCGAGGAAGAGTCCTTCTAGAAATAACCTAGGTTGATGTTGAAAATAAATACTTGACTTGATACTTCTTGGAATGGTTTTAATTACTACGGAGGTGATAGGCTATCGTGACCTGGAGTTTTTGTATGATGCCGATTTTAGAGGATGAATAATGACCCTCCGATGTAATTTAAAATGGACAATGGTCTATTTTTTTTACTGAATACTCGTACTGGAATATATTTTAAAATTTGATTTAATTGGCATTATAATTTTGAGTGGAATTCAATTAGTCTGGCATGTTCTTGGTGGGTTCTCTTAATAAGCATACTCGTACGGCTTCGAGGTGTCAGTTCGTTTACCTGTGTACACATAATAATCAAGAAAAATGTGGGTTGAGATGATAGCAAGTGATGTAAATGGTAATAACTCATTTTTTAATACTACTGCAAATGGCTTTATTCGTGAATCTTTTTATAAATGAAACTAACAAGAAATATGCAATTCTTACAAACTAAAATTACTTTAATTATTTAAGTCTTAACATATGTTGGTACTTATTGTTAGTGGGTATGTATAGAATATATATATATATATATATATATATATATATATATATATATATATATATATATATATATATATAATATATATATATATATATATATATATATATATATATATATATATATATATATATATATATATATATATATATATATATATATATATATATATATATATATATATATGTACAAGTCGTTCCGGACCAGTATGCAGAAAATCGAAGATCTTCATCAGATCTCTGATCTCGATATTGTACAGAGCTCGGTATATACCATATACTGCACGGTTTAGGCCGTAAATCACACGCAAGATTCTTCTCACAAATGTAGGGAGCGATTTCTAGTACTTCTCCGTCAGCGCAATATGCTCAAAATATCCTCACTCACACTGTTATCGTGAGTGTTATTAAGAGGGCCCAAATATTTGAACCTCCTCACTCCCTCAAACGTGTAGTGGCCACTACTAAAATCTGATGTGCCATTGTCCCTATAACCAGAGATCCTGTATTTTGTTTTAGCCTCATTAATCTGGAGTCCAACAAAATCTAAAAACTCTACAACCTAAAAACTGTACCGCCCTCGTTAGCACAGTAAGTAGCGTGCTTGAGTGGCATTGAGTGCTGGACTTAATCCGCCCAATTTAAATTTTATTTTTTAATACCTGTAGTATTTTTCACCTTATTTTTGGGGTGTTCTCTGCTTTGTTGAAGCTTGGCTCTCTGATTGCATATCGCTTAGACATACCAGGATTTACAATATTTAGGAGGGATCGTAAAATACCCGAGAAGAATTGGGGTGGAGGGCTATGCGTATATATTAGATCAACATTGACTTCCAAATTGATCTACAAATACTGTGATCATAGTGGTAGACAATTGAAGAGGTTTGGTTGTCTATGTCAAAACAGTGAGCCAATGCATTTCACAAGAACTTAGTCTAGTTTGATCTGATCATTACATATACTCAAAAAAATATTTAAATCAGATATCGGTGGGATTATCGTATCATGACTTTGTATTTTTTTCATATGATGTCGCAAAATACCTCTATTACCCTATTAGTTTACTATACCGGTTCTTTCCAAGGTTCTAGAGAAACTACTTCAAAGTCAAATTTTGCATCACTTAGAATTAAAAATATAAAATGATATCCAATGTTCAATCGGCCTACAGATCTAATCATAGTTCTATAGATGCTCACTAAATATTAGCGATAATATTCGCGGGGCATGTGCATTGTTGTCTTGTGCATTTTTGTTGCATTGTCTCCACTCATCTACATCTATTATATGTTAATATTACTTGTTCGCTGACGACCTGCAAATATATAAATTTTGCGGTGTAAAAGACATCTCAATGATGGTAACCCAAAACATTGAGAGCATTGTTCAATGGTCAACGAATAGTAGGTTGGACCTTAACATCAATAAAACCCAATGTATATGTTGATGGATCGTTTTATCAGATCGCAATACTATTAATCTTCTCGCCTTCAATTTTTAGTTACGACGTACATCTTACTGTATTTGAAGTTATTATTCAACTCATGCATAAGATATGTCTTTAGACCAAGAAAATATGCTCATATCTCTCAGTATACTAACATCTTACTTGGCTGTTCGCTCCATGAATATTATCAGTTTCGGATATGCTTGGCCGTATTTATGTTCTTCAAGGATAAAAACCCTGAATACATTTTTAATAAATTAGAAAATATAAAATCTAAGCTTCAGACTAAAAGGATCGAATATATTACAGGGTAGGCCATTTGTTAGTCATTTTTCTATTTGTAAATAAAACACACATTTTGGGAGGAAAAGTTAAATTATTTTATTCATAATGAAAGGTGGTTCTATGCCATTTTTGTATGAAAAACAATATCGTTTATATGCCCACCATGGCTTCGTCTACAGGCCTGCATCCGAACATCAAAATTTTCGATAATGTTCCCCATTCCCTGTAAAGGCATGATCCTGTTCGTCTTCAAAGAAAAACGACTCATTGATGCCACCAGCCCATAAACTAATGGCATCATCGCTACTTCAACAAAACGACGACGGTTAAAATGATCTGGTGCTTTCAATTTTTGAGTTAGTTGAATTTTGTATGGAGGCAAATGGAGATCAACATACAAAATGCGTCGTAATATGGTTCGTGAAATGTTTAGTTCTTGTGAACGATGCCTGGTTCATGTCCTTAATTCATTACGAACACTTTCACTAACAGCTGCCACTGCATTAGGCACTTGAACTGGATAAACATGTCGATACGGTCTACGACCTTCCACTGAACCAACTTCTTCAAAATGATCAACAATTTTGCCAATAGGACTTTTGCTCAATAGGACGTCCATGCCCACCAAAACATTCACGTAATTTACGAAATGTTGTTGCTTTGAATGATTATTTTCATACTAAATTTGGGCAATCAGCGACTCCATGATGATAAATGGCATATTTTTGACTTTTTATGTCAACGAATTTTTTAGACTTTTTAGAACTTTTTAGTAACGACCAATAATCGGAACCGGAGTAATTTAACCTGCCTTCTGAGCGGTTCAAGCATTTACACAGTGGGACCATTCGAAGATTTTGTGTATTCTGTGTATTTTTTGTGCTCACTATTGTCGATCGCTTTACTCATTGGCGTGGGTATGCCACCCTATTTAAGAGAGCACGCTGTCACTATTGCTATGACGTTTGTCCACAATACGTTTCAAGATATAGGATACCTCTTGAAACCACGACAGACCAACGCAGTCTATTCGAGTTTAAGCTCTACTCTGAACTTACGCGAATACTAGGCGCTCATCAAATTCGTACCACAGTAAGGTCTACAAATATGACCTAAATATAACACAAAACATATTATTAGAAAATAAAAATAAAATGAAATCAAGAAGCAGCAAAATATTGCTGCAACCTACGTTTAAAGCTATCTGTACTTAAGGTGAAATCGAATAGATTGTCGATTTTATTAAAACTTTTGGCCATCCTGTTGATAGGCTCATTATCACCATAGTTTGTCCTATGTGCATCTAAATGTAATATTTGATGATCCCGTAGATTTCTTCTAGGCACCTTTAATTTGATTGATTCCAACCAATATAGATGGTGCGTCGATGTGATGAAGTAAAATGTTCCCAATAAATGTATAACTATTTTGCAATTCACGTCTGTTTTCAAGTGTAGCCATCTTATAGGTTTTGCAGCCAGTTACGTATGGTGGTAGTTATTTCACATTAAGGTAATAAGGCGATTCATGGTTATAAGGCCAATCGTCTTTCCATGTTACATAACGAATAAACTTCTTTTGAATATTCTCAAGATTTTGAATATAAACGTCGTAAACGGGGCACCGTACTTTAACTGCATACTCCACTTAAGATCTGACATAGGCATAATATAAGGTCTTGATTGCCTATATATATCATTAATATCACTTGTCCATCGTTTGATAAAATCAAACATTGAGTTAGATCTAGCTATAAATTGCTCAATGTGATTAGACAAACACATTTCCAACGAAAGTAACCCCTAGGTCTTGAAATTCGGAAACTTGTTTTAAAATGGTACTATTTATTTGGTACTGTTGAATAACAGAATTCTTTTTCCCGTGGAAAGTCATGGTCTTACTGCACTTATTGTTGTTGGTTGAGCTTGAGCAAGATGAAGTGACACCACATCGCTAGGTTATCGACATCTTCCTGGAGTTTGTAAGTTTCATCGATATTCTCCACAGTTTTGTATATTTTGAGGTCATCGGCAAACATTAAGACCTTGGAATAATTACTGCAGTGATTTCGTTGATGAAAATCCATGGGCCAATATGGGAACCATGACGTACACCTGAAGTGGCATAAATTGATAAATACCTTTTGTTTCCCATTTCAATATATTGAACGCGGTTGGTCAGGTACGATTTAAACCAGGCGATAAAACGGCCGCAGGATCCAAATTTATGCAAGCTTTCTAGTGCTTTGCAATGACTGATGGAGTCACAAGTTTTGGTATAAAGTCTGTGTATATAACATCTACTTGCTTATGATTTTCAATTACTTTAATCGTTTACATTAATCAAATAACTTTAGGATTGATGAAATTGACGTTTCCAGTTTGCAATAACGCCGTTACTCTCGTTGTATTGAAAAGTAGGCACAGAGGAATTCCCAAATTTCAGTCTTTTAATGATGAAGCTGGTATACCATTCGGGCCGCAACCATCTCCAAAAGTATCTAGACCCTAATATATATCATTCAGTGATATTTGGGGTATTTGCATGAACACATTGTGGTTGTTCTCGCTTGTTTGAATGTAATTTAGCAAACATATTAGATATGACTTTCGGATCACAAGACTTTTGTTCTTCGAATGTCATATTTTCTGGGTAACCATTAATTTCACGTTTCGATTTAAAGTAGATCCAAAAGTGTTTTGGATCATGCTTTAATTTTTGTTGAATACAAGAGATATAATCCTTGTAATTTGTCAGGTAGTATCCTTCGAAACGTTGGTTACAGATTGTGTATTTATGTTTACTAGACTCAGAATAACATTTCAGTTTTTCTTTGTAAGAATGTTAGCCTTGTCCTTTTGATTTTTTAAGTTAATTAGTTTCCCATCGTTGGATACCGGTTAGGTTTAGATACGCCAGTAGGGACAAATTGTTGTATACTTTTCAAAATAATTGTATAAAATTTGTCTACATTAACATCCAGATTACTGAAGTTCAATTCATCTTTCCAGTTGAAGCGTTCAAAATAGAGAGTCAAGTTCGCTGTGTCTGCTTTTCTGAAGTTGTAGTAAGTTTTTTGGTTGTGGTGACTTCTTAGGCAGATCTCGCTCTGCATAATTATTTCGATAGATTTATGGTGGATATCATTGATACCGGATGGTGATAATGATTTGATGATTTTGAACATTCCAGGCGAGTTGGTAAAAATCAGATCTAAAATTCTATCTCGACCATTTACAATATCGCACATTTGGCTCATATTTGTATCGAACATGGTATCGATGAAAAGACACTCACAATCCGATGTCACATTAAGGGGAAGAATTTCACCTACTTCTACATCAAATGTCCAACTAATTAATGGTAAATTAAAATCACCCGTTATTAAAATGGAGTCAGTTAGGTTGGCCAAGTTGTTTATTTCCACTGTACACCACGTGCTGCGATGGAAAGAATTCAGAACTGTGAATTTCTTTGTTGAGGGACGTCTCACATATTATATAAACTGGAAACAACGTTTTTAACACAAAGTTATATGGAATAGTACTGCTTTTGATGACATTCTATTTACATTTTGGAAGTAATTGTTTTGGAAGATTCTTATTGTTATGAAGTGGTTTGTTTCTGGCGTTAGTGGAACTTGGTTTTGCAAAAGTTCGCTGACGATTCTGTATGGTAGCATGAATGGATCTACGCACAAATGTGTACAGTACATATATCCATTGGTGCAAATACCATTAAATATGGAGCATTGAGCTTCCTATCGTCTTGCTAGCAATACGAGCAGCAATAAAGGATGAACTAAAATGCTCCTCAGCTGAACTAGTTTATGGTCAAGCCCTCAGATTGCAACTATTTTTATTCCCAAGTCCTTAAACGAATGTGAGTACGTATTCATTTGTATTGACAGAATACGAATGGGCCTAACACCTCCGTACGAAGAACCTTACAAAGTCAATTGCCGTTTTCGTAACCATTACATTCTTGATGTAAAAGGAAAGAATGTAAATGTTTTTATTGACAGACTAAAGCCGGCATCCGCTATCCTAGCTGAGTTTAACTTAGTAATTATATTTTTCTCCAAACATCCCCGCCTATAACCTTACAATTTGGGGGAATTATACTTGCAGGGGGTTGATGTAGCGGTCGCAACAATAATATCTCAACAACCGGAGTAAAAACAACAACTGCTAAAAAAAACTAAAGACTCTCAAGTCATTATAAGTTAAAATTAAATTAATGTAAAATTTTGAGTTTATACCAAAATTAATAAAACGAAACAAATTAATTTAAAAAAACAAAATATTAGCCATACATAGCGTATGCTGGTGATTCGAAGTGATACAATACAAACAGTAAGTGCTGATATAAGTCCCGTACAATTTAAGTGAAATATTAATTGTTTTTATAATGTTATTGAAATAAAGATAATTTTAATTAAAACTCTTAACACTTAATTATTTAATTCAAACAATTTCTAGTACATAATTACATTTTAGAGTTTAGACAAATTATCTTATGTGTAATATACAAATGGATAATTAAGATAATTAAGAAATTGCTTGATATTAATTATAAAACATCTGTGCTAATTATTTTTTAGTCCTTCTCCGAGACAGTTTACTGTGTCTTTTGAAAATTACAATTTTTTAACTTAGGAGTTTTTACTACGATGCGGCAATATGCAATTTAAAACAAAACTATTTTTCCAAAATGAAAATTGCACAGAGATTTTCATAACACATTATTTTTATTATATATTCTGTGACCTATTTACGCGATCGCGGTATATGTATAGCTAAAAATAGGATGTAGTCTAATAAATATGCATATATGAATGAACTAGACATCATCAGCAACAAACAATGTTGTAATTATTATTTGTTTGAAGTAAAATTCCCTTGCGATTCTATATAGACAATTGGAATAACACAACCGAATTTGCAGTCAGTAAACAAAACTGAAAGGTTTATTTAAACATTCATATATGTATATGCATATATTGTTTAACAATCACTGTTTATGGGCACATTTTTGTTTGATCAATTGTGCTACGCACCATATGGATTATAAATAATTCAATATTTATATACTTAGCTCTAGAAACCCAATATCCGATCTCATATGAATATTTGTAAATAATTTTACTTTTAGTTTTATAGTGGTAGATTGGACGGCGCTGACTTATTCATGGAAAATTAGATTGTTAAACTTGAATTCATATACGCAAACCATGAATTATTTAAAAAAAAAAACCAAACCACAGCGTATTGTATATAAAAAAAAATATTCCAAAAATTGAAAATTTTTAAATCAACAAATCAATAAAAATTATATAAAACGCGATTTCAATCAGCGGCATTAAAATTATAACAAAATGTGATCACATCATAAAAAAGAAAATATGAAAAAATTTATAAATATTTTTGTAATAAAATTTTAAAACTACTTTCCGGTGTGTTTCTTTATTTAATTATTTTAAATTTTTTGCGTAAAGACGTTCGGGACGACACAATAAGTGTGGGGTAATTAAATTACAAACTTGTGCTTTGAACAGGGATGGACGTTTACGCGTCATCTATTATTTTCTTCGTCGCCGTGTCGACAACCTGGAGACAACGTCGACAATGTAGACAACGTCGATAATGTAGACAATCCCTAGAGTGATTTTGAGAATTAGTGCTAAACTGCGGAGACCAAATTATGTTAGGATCAATGCGATACGGGTTGGTGACAATTTTAATAAGTTTATTTCAATGCATTTTAAGTTTTTCCAAAAAGCGCGGGCATATTTAAAAACCAATCAGAGTTGGGCGGATGACTCCAGGAGTCAATGCCACAAATGGGCCCACGATGCAAGACCCGGAAAAACACACGTAAACAAATCGATATTTTTGTTCCGAAATCAGTCGACAACTGCGATTGCGTCTCGGTCATAATAAAATTTGAACTGGATTAAAAACTTCATACGATGAACCATACAAGGTTCAACGCCGCATACGCAATCAATTTATTATCTGAATTAGAGACAAACAACAATCAATCTCGAACGATACATTGAAACCAGCATACGGTATAGTCAATTCAGCTAACCAAATATCGGTCACGAAATGATATAAAACCGTCCGATTTCCGTCTGCGAAGGGAATCATGTACCAGCTCAAATATCACGAAATGATATAAAACCGTCCGATTTCCGTCTGCGAAGGGAATCATGTACCAGCTCAAATATCACGAATTCCTGATATTCGAAACCTAATTTTGAATTGATTTACTTAATTTGTTTCTGAAATAACTCAACTACTAGTTATCTGTGGAGTAAAAAATAATAAACATTCTCGACACCAAAATTTTATCGAATTTCCCAAGTGCTCACATAGTAAAACACGCGAAAAATAGTCCAGCGCTGATCCAAGACACAATTTCGTGTTATTTACTATGTGAGTACGGCATCGAGAATTATTTTCTTTTAAATATTATTTAAATTTTAGTTGACCTTGGCCACACTCACATAAAATAAGCAAGATTATAACTTCCATTAAAAAAACTTCCACAAAATTTTGGGAATATGTTTTGATGGATGACGAAAGGTCCGTGAAATTGGATTTGAAACAGGTTAGCAGGTCAAAAGCTATATATCTTACCAAAAATAGTGACAATGTTTCCGCGAAATATATAAGCACTTCAAGTTAGATAAATTTGAAAATAGAGTTATTTGTAAGCGATTTGCAGTTGTGGACTCAAGAGCCAAGTCTTTGTCACATCCTTCACAGTTACGTCGAATGTATACGTAAATAAGAATGACGACAGAAACATATTTTGTCTCTAGTTCGTTGACGCGATTGAGCAGTAAAATGTTGGCCTGATTAAGCTATAGTTACACTACTCTAAGGCATGGAACAGATTTTTTATCGTTCTGATTTTGGATTTAGTTCCAAAAGATGTTTTGTTCCGGTTTCCATGCGCTGGTTTTAGGAAATTCTTTTTGTTCCGGTTTAATTCCAGGACGGAACCGGGTTAGAACCGGTTAACATTTTTAGTTACATCTATGCTCCTTTAAATTAATATTAATGCAAAATTGTAACACAACAGGCTCATTTTAATGTTTTTGGAACACAAGCCTTAATAATCAACAAAAATGTTGGTGCTCGCGATAGAAAGTTAAAAAGGATGTTTCTGTTTATTAAATTTATTACAATTCGGAATATAAACAGAAACATCCTTTTTAACTTTCTATCGCGAGCACCAATAGTTCCTGTTCGAAGCTCTTCTCTAAAGACGCTATAAAGGAGACTAATCAATGTTATCTTTGTTGATATGGTTGTTGACATTGACTTAATTGTCGATGTTGACTAAAAATATTGCGAAGTAATTTACGTATTATTTTACGTGTCGACAACCGAGTAGATTACACGGCGTATTCTACCTCGTCCATCCCTGGCTTTGAACAACAACATATAGTTGTATGTATATAGTGCCAATATAACTGAGTTGATTTTGCAGTACATCTCAAGGGATCTGGCCGCAGACTAACGCAACTTCAGCACCAACCACAAATAAAATTCCAAAAAAAAAAATGGAACACAATTTATAATATTATTTTGCAAACATGTATACCTGGCGACGTGTTTCTTATGTTTTTGATTAAATTTGGAATGGGGGAATGGTTAATAAATTGTCTTGTTTTTCGCAAATATAAAATATGTTTTAATGATTGTTGTTGTTGGAAAATGTGTACAAAAAAATGTGGCATCCAACTTTAATATGCATATCATTTAGCACCGTAATATAAATTAACACCATTTTTCAAATTAACTTATCAATAAAATGTTCAAAATTTTATTTCCTAGTTTATATTGAGTGTCGCCACTCGCCACATACACATTTTCTTTATTTTTTTTTGAACATCGTAATTTGTATATTTTCTTAATTTTTGTCATACGTTTAAGTTATTACAAATTATCACGGAAACTGAATAATTTTTGTGATCAAGTTTTATTGGAAGAATAAGCTAATATAGGTATATACATACATAAATAAATCTAATCAAATTTCGATTAATTTTGAAGGTTGCCGCATTCCAAATTTGTATTCTCAACTAAAAATAAATTTAACAACAAGTGTTCAAGGTAAACTTATAAATCCAAAACAGAAATAAATAAATAGTATTTCCACGAAATTATTTGTTTAAAATTAATAATTAATTTCAGCGGTTAACAGTGATTGGCCAAACTCATTATTTACTCCTACATTTATTTATTTGAAAATCAGGTCAATGTTTCTAATTCTTTCCCACTCTTAAATGAAATACATACTTGGTTATTGGGGGTTTCAAATTTAACGTATTAACAGGAAAGGCAAGGTCGGCAACACAAGATACGAAAATTAAAAAAAAAAACCGGAAATTAATTAATTACTTAATTTGCTAAAGAAATAAACGGAGGTGCAAAATTGTTTAGAATACACTTCAATTTTGCATCTCCATTTCCTAATAAAGTTTGCTTCGCAGCGGTATAGGCTTTTCTTGTTTGTTTATTTTCGACGGAAATTTATATTATAAAAGACGATAAAAGTAAAACGTCCGGTGAAGCAT